>OZ020606.1:98899127-100146627 GCA_963971545.1 Philophylla caesio | reverse complement strand
CATATTTTTGTCTGAAAATTGAAGTAGAAATGTTTGCTTTTAGAAATATCTCAAGTGCAAATTGCGTTAGTTTGAAATGATTGCAAGAGCGAAAATTTAACAAGCATGGCATATACGCTCTGCTCACAAATTATAACACAACCACATAAACACATTTGGAAAATTTTATTTTATTTTAATTATTTAAAAATATTTTTTCAATTAAAGTATGATTTATTCTCCAACAAATAACATAAAATGTATTTCTTCAACTTTATGAAAAATGTACAATGATGTAATAAACTTTCATCAAAACTTCGAACTTTCAAAAAAAACATTTAGAATTTTTTCAAGTATGTAGTTTTATATGTCAATCAATTTGTGTATAATAAAGTGCAAGGTTTAGTCACCTACAACCTATCACTAATTTTTGACATTATTTTGTTATTGTTATCTCCATTAAACGCAAAAACGCGAAGAAAAGAAAAGAACGCCAAAATTAAACAGCACTTCATTTCCATAATATTAAATTAGCTACAGAACTTCACACTTAAAAATATTTTAATACTTTTTTTTTTTAACTTTTATAACTGGATTTTTATGGTTTTGTTAAAGTAGGAAAACTACTTGAATTTGCAAAAAAAATTTAAATTTGTTAATGGAAAAATTAGTTTTTCGAATGTATAAATATACAAGGTGGCGCAAAAGTAATCCTACTATCAGAAAATAATATAAATTTTGCGATTGGCCCCTAATGTCAGTTCTGTTTTGACATTTGTGTAGTAAACACATGCGAAATACACGTTAATAAACAATGTTACGCTACACTGCTCCAGAACGCGGAATATTGCTGACTATTTATTTGACCAGTAATCGGTCGGTGAATTTGGCATAACGTGAATTTCGTCGCAGATTTCCTGGCCGTCCAACGCCTACTGGTGAAACACTGCGACGTTTAGCCGCTCGCCTCGAAGAGACTGGCACAACACGAGATGCTGCCAGGAGTGGCAGACCGCGGAGTAGCCGTTCTGCAGAGAATATTGCTGCTGTAGCCGAGGATGTCATGGAAGCGCCGTCGACATCGACCAGACGACGTGCCACGCAAACGGGTATCAGTCGACGGTCTTTACAGCGAATTTTGGTACAAGGTTTGAAGATGTTTCCGTACAAAGTCCAGACGGTGCATCAGCTGTTAGCTGCTGACCGCCAATCGCGTCTAACATACGCTCAAGCCAAAATCGGAACTTTACTTTTGCGCCACCTTGTATAAATGAAAAAAATAAAAGTAAATATGACAAACCTGTTGGAAATTGATATTACTAATGTTTTTGATTAATTTCATTTATAAATACATTTCGTTTGCTACAATTTTTAAATTACTATTTTATATTTATTGGCTCTGTTCATAATAAAATACATAAACTACACATAAAACAATTGGAAAAAATATAAATAATATGTAGTATATGCAAAACTTACCAAAATATGCGATACAATTGAAAATACCTATTTAAGCTGACTTTTGTAAACTTACAGCGAATACAGCGCATGCGCATACATATGTATATACTAATAAAAATTCATAAAAATAACTTTTCACACTTTCAATCTTTCTCCTGCAACTTGCTGAAACTTGTTTTGCAGTATATATCCTAATTATAATGGTGACGCCAAAAAAAAACTAAAAAGAAAAACCAAAATTTATGAAATTAAAAAAAAAAAATTTTAAATCTACAAATTTAAGGTATATATTTTTAAAGGAGGATTTCGTTGCAGACCAGTGTTATAGAGTGATATGAAAGTCAAGAAAAGTACAAGAGACAAAGTGCCTCTCATTTTTTGTAACATTTCTAAAATTCTATTATATAATCCAGCAATCTTAACCATCCCATGAACAGCAATCTTAACATATTACTTTAAATATTTCCAATATCTCTTTGTGGTAGCTAAATATATAAATTTGAAAATTTTAATTTTATATGTAGACTAAAAAAATTTTAAATTTTCTTGTAAACTTCAAACATATTATTTTCTTAATTGAAACAATCGTTTTTTAAAGGACAATATATAATTGAATAAATTGTACCTTAAATAATTACAATTAAATTTTGAACATAGAATAAACCCTACAGTAGTCATGTTTAGTAAGAATTTGGGTCATCTCGTTGGAAATTCCAAAGACATCCAACAGAATTAATTAATTTTTGCCTAAGTCATGCTTACACTATCACTAGTTATCATCTTGGTTAATATTATTGTTAGTGAAAAAATACAAGACAAGAAAAATCCTGGACCAGCGGCATTCCGATCAAAGCACTCATAGCTGCTATCTACAAAACGGACAAAAATATTTACACGAAAAGTTGTGAAAACGCCTCAAAGATGGTAACTGGTGCTTAGGTAAAAATATCTGCCGGGAAAGCCTTTGTTCTAATACTCTTTATGCTTATTGAACACCTCGGACGACAATTGCTGGTCAAAGGCATTCGGCAGGTCACCTAAACAATCCTCAATATTCCAAACGAACCTTTAAGGGGTGCTTGTCTTAAATGGCAGCCCAACGAAGATAGTATTTTGTAGAGACCTTTCAAGATCTATTGTGCTAACCCTTTAAGTTGTCCCACCATACTTAGGCTGTTTATGGAATAAAGCACTTTGGAGGGTGTCGTTGTCCATACTCTGGATGGAGATGATATTCGCTCACCAAGATGTGTAAGCCTGAGTCCACTTAAACGCAAGCACTCACACAAAAACTATTTTTCACTTTAATTAGGCATTCGAAAAGCCGTTTTGCCTCATTTCCCCACGTAAAAATTTAACTTTCCTTTCGTAATCCCATCAAATGAAAAATTCTGCTTATGTTAATAACCCAACAACACAGCTTTGCATATGTTTACCTCACCTAACTCAATAATTAACTTTGCAGAGAAGAGTTTTGCGTAGTCGTACAAAGCATACCATATTACACCCTGGAGTAAAATTTGTCAATTTAGTCCAAATTCTTGCAATATTCCCTTACTTTTACTTACACAAATTTTCTTAAGCTATGTAAGTATGTAAGTTCATATCTTCGTATCTGAAAATCTTGGCGCATAGATATCTACCTGCCACTTGTAAGATACTAGCAAAATTCTTTGGCGTTGTCATTCTCCAACGTTTAGGTTGGAAAACAGTGCGGGTGTGAAGGAGACACTTACAGAGCACTCTTGCACGTGCAGATATCCCTTTCAACTAAAAACGCCAAAAAATGAAAACTCTTACAGATTTAAACACTTCCAGCCGCATAAGTACGTACTTACGAGCACCTACACCTAGGGCAGCATGATGGCGGCAGTGATTGCAAATACCTCAATGAACATACTACTCGTAGGTAGATAGATCGCGCTAGCTTTGGCATTAATCCGCTAATGTACGAGTATATTACTCGTAATTTTGTGTGAATGCCGGTGTGAGTGGTATGAGTTTGTTGTGGGGTGAATGCTTACACGTTCGTTTGCTCGTTATAATGTTGTCAGATAAGTTTCCGATTTCATCTGCTGCGAAGTGATATTTTAATTTTGTTGACTGCCGCAAAGTCATCGCTAACTGTTCGAAGCTCGAGGCGTAGAGCATGGCTGCATTGGCTGCTGACTGTCGCCGTGTCGAGTATGTGTTTGTGTGCGTTGGTTGCTTTCCTTTGAGCACGCTCCGACTGCCGCTGTTTGTTTTATTTTGCTCTGTGTGACATGTGCCAAACTTGTTTTGTACGCCTAACAAATTGGAGTTGAAAAAAACTTTTTCTACCTTTACCTACTCACTGCCACTTATATTTTTAACTTTTTATTTCACTTTGTTTTACCTGATCCTTTGCCGAAGCAACTTAGCATTCAAATGTGATTTAGATTTAGTTAAATTTGAAGACTTGTAAATTTAGAAATTGTTGCACGATATCGAGTTGATCAAAGTAAAAATCTTTTGCTCAGCGCAATACAGTCAAAGTGCTCAAGTTAAAAACTTCAAGTTATCTAACTACTTTATGTTGATACTTAAATTACAATGTAAAAGGAAAAATATATATCTCAAGTATTTCATGTATTTGATTTCGAAACGTAACACTGGCGCTTTTCATGAAGGGCTTACATTGTAAGTACTTGCAAACCAATTGTCAAACCAATGGTTACTTTTGTGTATCTAGCAGTTTATAAAGAACACAATTATTTTGGTTTAAATCAAATAAGATATCAGTGCTACGGAATGGCATGTGAAGAAGGAAGTACTCAAGTTTCCTGCCGATAGAGATGACAAGTGAAAGTTATCACTTTGACTCGTTAAAGAAAGAGTTTTCTATACAAGCTTGCCTTGCACAACTGAGAACAATTTGTGACTACAAATTTTAATTCCCTTCCTTCGATTTAGGCTACAAAAACCTTCGTCTGTTCCCTCTCTCCTTTGTCCATCTGTACTTCATTTTTCTTATGTGTTCGTTGGTGACTCCGTTTAGGCTGCCAAGTTGAAAGATCTTTTCACTGAAACATCGTTATCCATACGAACGACCTGTCCCAGGCATTGCAATCGTTTCATTTGTATGTGATGGACAAAGTCCGTTTCATTCTAAAGCGCTGATTATGCATACTTCGCACAACTTTCGCCTAACGTTTGAGAGTTTCGCACAATCTTACGTATTTAATGTTGATTATGCTTCGCACACCCAAACTTATCAGCCCTGCCAATCGTCAAACAATATTAAATGGCTATTAACGTAGTAGGGTCAATCACGTTATGCGCACAAAAACAGCTGATATTTGTGAAGTTTTTGTAAACGCTTTTTGATATAAAATTTTAAAGCAGGCTTAATAATTTTTTACAAGGAATTAGCAAATAAAATAGTCCCTAAAATCCAAGGCGAAATAGTCCATGAACACCACATTGTTATCGTAAACGTGATGTCACAAGCTCTCTTGCTAACAATCCTTCAGTGTGGCTCTGGCGACACTTTTGAGAACGAAACACCGCCACTTACGAGCGGATAACGCACTGTTCTAATTGGGCACAAAATACTTAACACAACTATACAACATATTCATTCATTTCATGTGCAAACTGCCCAAAATGTTTTTTTCACTAAAAAGCATAAATCAAATGTAAACAAATATTTTTGTTTTTATCAAATGAAAAGAATGTTTAACAATTTAGATAAATGAATAAAATCAAATTATAAACTTTATCGAGGTTACCTGTTAAATTCGTCTTGCTCAAATTCAATTATAAATGTATTTTCAAATCCGAATTTCAATAACGAATTTAGAATTCGTTTACGTTATGGGACATTAAAGATAATTGTGTGATTGTACATAAAATGTTAAACCAACGACAACCGGCGGCATAGGAAAAAAACTTAATAAATAAAATTTCATTTCAAGTCCAGCAAAAACTTCTTACAATAACTTAAAACAATTTTTTATACTCATTTGCTGAACTCTTTCTCTACACTCCTTTCCATTTTCAAAAATGTTTCGTAGGTTCGACGAAAATACAAGTGGTCAACCTTATATTTTTAGTATTTGTATTTCAGCTATATTTATTTGGTTTTTTGTAGAAAATAAAACTAATAATATAAGAGTTCACATGTTAACAATAAGAATGTTTTGAATATCCCTAAAAACCTTTACGTACAACTCTGTTAAAGCATTGGTATTGGCACCACTGCAATTGAAATGTCACTTAACAAAAACGCTAGCAAATCAAAATTCAACAGAATTCAAATTTTTATTAAGTTGTGCTTATTTCTATGTAATCGAATACAGGTAAAATGCATTGAACAGATTTTATTTGACATTTCAAAAGTTATGCGAAAGTTGTGCGAAGTATGCTTAAAGCTCACAAGCTAACCTAATATTCACGGCTTGCGTTTTTAGACGCAAGCACGAAACTTTTTTAACCACGTCCACCCGAAATTGATTTGCGTGCGTTTCCGTTGCAGAGTTGCATGGCTGTCAAATTCGTTTAGGTACAATACAAGGAAGTTTTCAGCGATGGTTCAATTTATTTATTTTGTTTTAAGATTTGCTTTACCTTATCTTACATATACATTTTTATTTAAATAAAATTTATATTAAATATAATCTTGATTTATATGAAGAGCTTCAACACAGGAACTTATTAACAAGTTTGGAAATTGATTTGTATACTCCTTTATATTATGGAAGCAATAATAATCATAAAAATCGTAATCCCAAGTTTCAAACCATGTACAAATTTTCAAAAAGTTTTCATTCAAAGCGTTTTATTAATTTTTTGGCTAATCCAAACAAAAAAAGTCCGAATAAGTTATATTTAAGACAATGCGCATCACCCTCAATGGTGGGATAAACGTCAAAGCGAAATGTCACGCAAAATGAAAATTGGAAAATTAGTTAGCTTCTGGCGCACGCCGTTCAATTTCGGTTGCTCCCATATACATAGGTTGTATGAGCATGAGACATTTTTGACTGAAAGTTGCCGGAGTGCGTGAATATTAGGTTAGGCTGTCATACAACTTATACAGTTCGTCATTTCAGCTACTTCGATACTGGTCGCCAACACGAATAGGGCCCGTCTTGAAAAGAACAATTCTCTTGAAAGGCCACAAAGCCTTATTCCGAAATAATTGGCGAAATGCAGGTTCACCATCCTTATGGGTTAGGCAAAGTGTACTTAGATTCCAAACTAGTGACAAACGTACAGAGCGCACTTGAGCTATGAAGCGAACACTTGGCGAGATGAGAATACCAGTAGGGCCGGAATAAGATTAAAACGCTCAGAGCAGTCGGTTAGTAAGCATTATTTGGGATGAATGGTAGATGCCTGAATTTAATTGTCCTGAAGAAGTGTCCTGTTAGCGAGAGCGGTGCCAATTTGTCTATATATTACATCCTTCTATATCTAACATAAGAGCGGAGCAGTCAAATTACCGCCACAGTGGTCTTTATCTTCGATAGCTAGAACGAATTGTTCCTTAGCGATGATTTAAATTTTCGAAGGACCGATTTTTCTTATGTTCGCGAATAGTGTCCTCCATCGATCAATTCCGCTCAACGATCAGATGTTTGGACCAGCACACAGGATAACACTCATAGAAGTATAAACCTACCAAAAAGTGATATCAAAGGTTTTACTGTAGGACTTTTTATTGCATTTCTGGGGCTTGTTTTGAGCAGAGTATAGATCAAAATTCTAGTCTCTATATATTAATTTTATTCAGTGATTATAAAAACAAAAATTTTTAAATAAAAAACTCATTCGTTGCCAACTAAAACATATAAAAATCGAATAAGTCGATCAAAGCTAAGTATTTTTAATTTTTCGTTAATACACCTTGCTCTAACAGCAATTTTACGATGTGCAGTTACTATTTGAATTTAAAATTTCGTTGACGCCAGCAAGGTCACGTAGAAGTTTGCTATGTTAAATAGTGTCACAGAATGATTTGTGATCACCAAAGTAGAAAAATAATTGGTTGAGTCAAAGAAGCTTGCCAAAATATTTGTTTGCTTGCTACGTAAAAGCAAATGACATCGAATTTAATCGAATGTCAAATGCAAACTCACCTTCCCAAAACAGTGTGCTTGCATTTGATAGCCAATATATTAATCTGTGTATGTATCAAGGAGTATAAAATGTCATATAAGTACAACGTATGTGCGAATTCGTCTGTACATTAAACATAGTCAAAAATCTTATATTTTCCTTTTTTTGGGTCAAAAATTTTAAGTATGTGAATCGTAAACAAATTTGTTATTGGAAAAAATGTTTAATTATGTTTTTTAATAAACAATTATCTAAGTAGTTACATGTTTTATTCGCAGTTTTGTCTCCTTAAATTTTATTATAATTATTTTTTTGAGACAGTAATGTATAGGGCTCCAACCGAACAAGAGTAAAACTTGAATACAACCTGTATATTGAATATACCCAAATAGAAACTCTTTTTAAAATTTATTTACATACATCACGCCGAAAGCTATGAATATTTTAATATAAATTGAACATTTAACAAATGATGAAAACTAAAGTGACATACGAGTACACACCGAAAAAAAAATTTCTTGTCCCGGCTTAAACAATTTCACATTCATTTATTTACATAAGTGGAAGGCTCTCCAAGACAATGGGCGAATAATTTGTATTTGCTTCGAATTTTTTTTAAATTCAATAAATAGTTAAAAGCATTGGCATGATTTTTGAATCTCCATTTAATGTCGCCGTAGAGGATTGCATTATTTTTCTCGTGGAGGTCACACAGTTACGCGATTTATACAATTTTTACTATTTCCAATTAATATACGGTTCACTTTCAAACATTGTGGATAATAAAAAAAAACCCATCGGAATTTCTAACTTACTTTTTATTTTTCTTTGATATGCATTATTTGAAATATTAAATGAAGTGTGTAGTAATTTGAGTTTGCAACTTATTTTGATTAAATGAAAAGAAATTAAAATACCGATAATCTACAAAATTTAAAAAACTGTTGAAAAATGTGTGCTTTCTACAAAAAAATGTTTATTTATTTTTTTTAATGCTGTAAAGATATTTGATCTTCAGTTTATGACTAGTACAAAAAAAAATTGGTTCCAAGATATAAAAATTATTAAGGTAAAAACCACGCCAATATTTAAAAATTTGTTTGATAATTTCAGTCGTTCACTTTAAACAAAAAATTTTAATGTTTTTATTTGTCTACCAATTTCATGCTCTCAAATTTAAATTTTTATAAAGTTGACAAACTTAAAACAGTTAAACATGGCTGACGAATTAAGAGAAGGGTTTTAGCTTATGGTGTTTGTATCATTGGCAGTTCCCATTTATGACTCTCCTTTTTATTATCAGCCAATTGTCAAATGTCAAATTCATGCTAGCTGATTAGCGAATTTTATTTCTTTTTATTATTTTTAAAGCAAAGTAATATATGTATAAGAAGCTTTATAAAACTATGGAACATAAATGAAATAATGAATAAATACCTTAAATAAGTTATTCTAACATGTGAGAGTCCGCTTAAACAAGCGTCGAAGATCTGCAGTAAAGTGTTTTTAAAATTTTGATATCGAATCTTCAAGTGAAGTTCTCTCGAAATTTGACGAATGAGTACTAACGAAGTCAAAATATTTTCAAACCATTAAGCGCGTTTGAAATATCCGCTGAAGAAGTCTAGGTAAAATCTTTTATCTTTATATTTTAATTGATTTCTTACTTTATTAAGAAGCCTGATGAAAAAATTGGATATTTTTTCTATTTATTCAACCAAGTTAAAATATTTTTACCAAAGAGTTAAAATTAGATAAAAATATTTTATTTGGGACGAAGGTTCTTTGGTTTAAGATTTTTAAAAACCAAGAAAATAAAAGAAACAAATTTCTTGCATAATTTTCAAGAAATTTCTATTATAAAAAAAAAAAATATCAAATGCGATAAAGTCTACTTTACAGCCTACTTTAGACTATTTTTAAACAAATTTGATAAAAAATTCTTTATTTATTGCTTTAATATTACAGCCATGTGCAAGGCCGTCAACATTTTTTAAATTAACAGCCTCTTTTTGTATCATAAACAATATTCATACATACATCATTGCTTTCGCTGGACACTGTATTTTATTTAAAAAAAAAAATAGTCTGATGCCTAATAATTTGCTGATATTGAACTTAATGTTCATCCATTCATAATATTTGGTCTCAGTCAAGTTTAGAAGTTTGGCAGTTTTGTGGACAGTTAATAATATATTTCAATAAAAAAATGCTTAACGGAAGCACTATTTTAGGAATGTCACGCCTCACATTATTTGATATCCTAACCTTACTACTTATAGCATACTGGCTTAAAAGTAAGTCAATATTAAATTATATCAATTTGCACTCAGATGTAAGGTAGCTAAAATATCTAAATATATGAATTCATTTCCAATTTAGTTCTTTACAACGTAAGTCAAGAGTAACGAGGCTTACTTACTAAATAATCCAAATGTGTGACTTGATAATAATGAAACAACTATAACTTAATTATAATTAATTTGCCTAATATAAATACTTATGGAATCACAAAATAATTATCAAGGTTTTTTGAAAGTCAAATAAACCTTTCAAACAATCCTTGTAAGAGGCACAAAACCTAGCAATTCAATGAAAGAACAAGTCGAATAAGCATGTTAGCAACGCTGTCCAAGTATAAGAGTCAATCGTAATGGAATGTGATATAACATATAAATATTTTCTTTTTGGATTTTTTTTCTTGATTTTAATTATGATATTAAAGACTTCTGTACTTGCGCTCGTAACTTTTCATTTATTCGATGCTCAAATGATATCCGTTTTTTTCCATTTGAATGAGCACAATTATTGCGATGAATACCCAGTCGGAAATTTAAAGTTTGCCTCCACTCAGCGTAAATAAATGCCGCTAGAATTTTCTTTATTAAATCCTCCTTTTCGTTTTGATTCCGTAAAAGCATATGTAATGACTAATTAACTTTTCCACATTATATATTATTTCAGAATCTATAATTCATAATTCTATAAAATATAATACATGCAAAAAAAATGTTGAGGGCAGACTGCATTGACCTACAAAGCTCAATTAGAAGGTCCCCAACAAAATGTGTGTGTCTATGTTTTGTTTTCCCGACTGGGTTTATAACAGCAGCAATTATATTTCCATTAAAGCTGTGGAATATAAATCGTTTCAGATTTTCCGCTTAATCTAATTTGCTAAACAAGGTCAGTGCAGTTGACTGGTTGTAATCTATATAACATAAAAAGGCTTTATTATATATTTAGCAGTTTTATATGTATTTATGGCTGTCTTAATGTTTATAATAGTTTGAGAAATGATAAAACTTGGTAAAGGGCGTAAATTATAAAAGCAAAAATGGAAAGCCTATAAGTATAGTTTACATATTACGGAAGAAATTTTGTAAACAAGAACAACAAAGATTTTCAGAGCTTAGTATTTGTGCTATTTCGCTTGGTTATCATAAAAAAGTCGTAAATCGCATTGAAACTAAATGTGAAAGAGTGTAATACGATTTTAAGTATAAAATAAAGCAGAAGAAACTATGTAAGGACGTCAGTAGAAACACAGTTGTATATTAACTAAATAAAAGCGGAAACAATAATACATACAACTTTATCCCATTCGTACACATTTTAGATGCCTTTAGTTGCCGAAATAGAGAATTCAAATACTGTGAGCGGAAGCGTTAAAGTGCTAAAGATTTAAGAAATTTATTTACAACATTTACTCTTATGCACAAACACATTCATGCGTATATTATTCATTCGTATATTATTCATTCGTTTACTGCCCAGCTGGGCTTATCCCATAAAATTCAGGAAAATACCCAGAGTAGCGTAAACGAAGAAGACAGTGTATAAGGAAAATTTAAATGTTAATGCGTGACTGTTTATGTATAAACGTAGTACTTTTCTGAAAATGTTTAGATAAATGACAAAAAAACAAACACTCAGTTCAAAATGAATAAGTAAATTTTTCCGAATTAATTTTTATATTTGTTCCTCTTATTTAAGTTTTTTTTACATAATAATCCCCTAGTTCCATGATTTCTAATAGTAAACAGTGGTTTATATTCCTCTTTCAATTTTTTTTTATTTATTGTGACAAAAAACTTGAATCTTGGAAACCGATGTTTTTTGCGAGTCTCTCTCTGTTTCAAGCATTAGAAAATATCTCATTCAAAACATCTGTTGTTCGTATTAGCGGCAACCTCATTACCCGAACTCACTTTTTTACATCTGTACATATACATTGGTCAATCAGTGTTTTTTAAATAGATAATAGAAAATAACACAGGAGCAAATCATGCGCCAGATATTTCTGTACTCGTTGAACCTTTTGCTAGTGAATCCGATTTTGAAAATGTGTTTTATAAGGATACAAAAATGGATCTGTGTGGAAAATTTCGTTAGTTATTTTGTAATTTCACATACTGCTGACATTACTAGATTCACAAAACACGTGTCTAATCAACAATACGTCTTTATTATCTTTCACGGAATACTACAATGGAAGCACTAAAAAATATGGTATATGCCATTGCAGCATAATAATGTGGCACAAAGTTCTGTGTCTGCTTAGCAAGACGCTATGTTTGGAAGATTCGCACCTATTTGGATAGATCTCCTGAAGCATCTTCGCGTGAAAAAATGAAGAATAACGCACTGTTAGACACAAGCCACAATGTAATTACAATGGTCAGCTCAAAATGCATTTCTCAAGAAAAATCACAAGATATATTTTTCATTATTTTTGTTGCTTTAAAAAATACTTAGCATTGCCAGTAAATTTTCTTGAATACATAAAAATTGCGAGTATTTTTTTCTTGAGAACTTTGGACTGATTTAAGAAATTTATATAGAAGACATTTTTTTTCTTAATTTCTTGAATGTGATTTTATACTATTTTTATTGATTTGCTTGACCTTATTAAAAAAATGTTTGGAATGCAGAAATGTTTGAAAATATTTATCGAGCTTGTCTTTTCTGAGTAATCATTATAAGTTAAAATTAATTAGTCAATTTGGTAACATATAATTAAATACATAGAGCATATCCTCAAAATCAAGGTGCATTAGAGGAAATTTCGGTGTGTATACTGCTGCACGAGTAATCTAGATAAAATAAAGGTATTCCAGGGTGTTAAAAAATTTGTGAATATTAATAATAAAAGAAGGAGGCTGTGTCAGAGACACGGCCATTAAGTTTAACGTAGAATACGCCATCCGATAAGACAGAAAACATATGTATAATGATAATTTATAATGATAAATAATGCAAGCAAATGAATTTCTTTATTTGATAGTTACTTTTGATGATATACATAAGCTTATGATAGGAAAATAGGATAAAAATGTTTTTAAATTATCAATTAAATTTCTCGCAAAAACGAAGTCAATGGTAGTTATCAATAGTAAAGATAAATGATAAATAACAGACCCAAATCTATTTGATTATTTGAAAGTTACTTTTGAGAATATAGGCTTATGATGGGAAAAATAGGATAAATATGTTTTTAAATTAACATTTAAATTTCTCGCAAAAACTAAGTCAATGGTTGTGTTATCAATAGTTGTGGGAGCATCATTTCGAATATAATCCAAATCAAACGTATCGCTCATAAATTTCGCCAATCTAGTATTTGAAGTGATTTCTGTGTTAAAATCACCACCAATAAGCAGTAGTTGGCAGCCCTTTCTCTGCCTTTACTCTACTTAAATTTTCCCGCCTAAAGTTATGCAATAAAATATTCACGCTACAAACTAGTGGTGGGCAGCACAGTGCAGCACTGTGTTACCCACCACTACTACACACTCAACCAAACACCACACACATATTTGTGTGCATGTGTTTATACAATTTTCATTTGAGAAATTTAAATATTAGGAAGATATCAACCAACATGAAATGTATGTCAAACGAAAGCTAACATCTTCATTTGACTACAAAAAAATTTTTAAAAAAAGTTACCGAGCCGTTTCCTTATAATTAAAGAAAAAGAGATTACAACAATAAAAACCTGACATGGGTGCCCATACCGTAAGGTAAGACGTATTCTACGCCAATAGTAATAATAATGAGGTTCAAATTTCACAAGCACATTTTTTTTCTACTGAAAGTATGTTCTGTTTAATTTTATAGAATAGAATAGAATATAGAATTGTTCTTTTCAGTTAATTCACAGTGCTCTAAAATATCAGAGTTAATTTTAATTTGATCAATTGCGCAGTTGATCGGTATTAGTGTTAATGTATGTCAATGATCTTATGCAGGATGAAAAAATAAATTTACATTTCTGCAGAGTAAATATGAATCAAAGAACGATTATTATCAAGCGTCGGGAAAATGTTGCCGCCTATTCTAAGTATTACAATAAAAATAAATTTGAGCCTTAAACTCTCGCCCTTTACTTAACTCTAATACAAACTAATTTACTAGGTACTTTAGAAACTATGTCTTTATACTGAAAACATATTCCCCAATTAGCAAACTTGTACGTCAAAAGAGGCGTATTCTAGTTATATGTTTTGAAACTTAAATTTTGTTGAATTTCTTCGGTTTATAAATAGTTTTACATTTTTTTTTAGATAAGAAACCATATTCAAATTCAAAAGTTTTGCAAATAAAAACAACAGAAAAATGTTTTTGTTAAAAACTTATTCACAATGCGAAGGAAAAACATTTATAAAAAAATATGTGGAATTTTTCACACTTCTTACAAAAGTTGAACTTCAATCATTCTAATTTATTTACTGTTCATTTAATGCTTTTTGAAATAATATAAACATTTAAACCCTCATTGAGAATATACATATTTTTAAAATAATTTGAAAATTGTAGGTAATTAATAAAAAAAAAATCATTTTAAAAAAATTTTACTCTGTCATTATAAAATAGAGATTTTCGTTAAATGCGAATGTTGCTGTGTTTACATAAAAAAATCATTAAGTTTCGTCAATTACTTGCAGACTCATAGAGTTTGAAATAAAAAAAAATCTTTAAAAATGTAATTGCGCATAAAACTTTTAAAAATTATTTTTTAAAATCATAAGAATCCTCCTTTCATGTAGGTATATGCTTCATTTCATGCCAAGTTTTATCACAAAAATTTACTTTGGATGTTAAGAGAAGACTAGTTCAGAAGTTTTACCCCATTTTTTGTGAAATGGAAAGCGTAAGGATCTTGGATACAAAACGTCCATTCCATTTGCATTCTCTCCGCGCAGAGATACGTTCGAAATTTTAAAACATTTTAGATAACTATAGAACTATAATTATTATTATTCGCTTAACGAATGCGATTGGTTTAGAAAGATTTTGATTTTATTGGAATTTAAAAAAACCTTTTTTTCCTGGGTTTGCAATTTACATGAAAGCTTTTTGAAAGCAAATTTAGTATGCAGCACATTTATCAAGAAAATCTCTAAAACTGTAAACATATGTCTGCATGTAAAGGCTTTCAGTGCGTAAACCGGGTATGGCTTTGGCGAAATACAAAATGGTTGAATTGCTTACAGGCACAACGTGCAATAGCGTTAAGAAAATAAGAAAAATAAGCAAGATTTATAAAGAAAGAAAGAGAATGCCGTAGCAACCATAAACAGTGCGCCCAAAAGCTCACAAAACAATAAAATTAAATGAACTCGCCTAAGGAAGCACACAGCTTTTTATGCCTGAATTGTTACATATACTCGTATAATTATTTACAATCTACACAAAGACAAACAATTGAGTTGAGATTCTGCGTGTAGATGTGTATGTATGTTTGTATGGGTATACGCGTGAAAATGTTGACTGAATAAGGCTCAAGTAAATACGTAAACTAATAACTAAAAGTGACGCCGCCATTAAGCGACAGACGTCTATGACGACCACGACTGTGAATGGCGACAGAGTGGCAATTAAATGCTAACCACGCATCATATAATGCTTGCTGAACAATCAATGCAGAAAATGAAACTTATATGATAGTGCTGACTATTTAATGCATATTTTCATAGAACTTAACTAATTACTTTTGTATGGTTAAAAAAAAAAAAACTCTGTTTTGGTTACCTCTGGATGAGGTAGCAACTAGTAATGGCCTTACTAATGTCAACCACAAAATAGTCGACGGCTACTATTTTATTATCAGTAAACTAGCTATTAACCATCTTTTAAAATAACTACCTGCTTTTACGCTAGTTATATCATACATAAAACTAGACCCAAATCCCTAAGTAAAAGCTAAAAAATTTCAAAACTCTTTTATATTGTTTAATTTTTGTTATATAAAGTTTTAGGAGAACAATAAATTATGTACATATATATATAATTGAATTAGGATAACTAAAAGTTTAAAAATGAAGAGATATGTTTAAATTGAATTAAATTTAAATAACATCATAAAATTCAAATCAAATAAGTGCCGAACAATTACAGGAAGTTTAAGAGTACTAAAATTAATTTTTTTAAATAGTTAATAGGCATTGTTGTCTAAACTAGTTTTACTCAAGTTAATACATTTTTATACAATATTCACAATATTTTTCATGAATGATATTTTTCGTTTTTTTTTTTTTTTTGATTTTATGTTAAGAAGAAAAAAATGTCCAACACCGCCAGCAATAATAATTTGCAAACATCAAAGAAATTTTTTAGCTAACTACTTGAAATTTGCACATTCTTATACTTCTAGTTTTCAAAAATTCGGATTTAAAAGTGTGAACATTTAAACATTTTTTTTTTTAATTTGTTTGTAATTTTATATCTAAGTACGTTGTTATATGTATAACTTCTTTCTTAGACTGACTTTGTGAAAATATCGCTTTTCTATGACAGTACGAAGCTCCCCGGTGAGGTCGAGACCATGAATGAATTCATTAGTTTTGTGAAGGTTAATTTATTTTTGTGTTTATATATGTACCTAAAAACATACGCTTATTGCGTCCACTTGGACCCATTTTGCATATTTTTCTTATCTTTTCCAAAATTTGTGTTAAGCACAAAATTCTCCGTCCGCGTCGACATATTTTTTTTTTCGTTGCCGATCAAAATCGTTTGACAACTGAATTTTGTCATAGCCAACTGTGCTGCTTTAAGCATATTTTCATGTACGAAGCGCGAATGGGCTATTCCTATACATGACTTTTAATCTAACTACACCTTTTCCAACAGTATTTTAGAAAAACACAAATGTATTTCAGAAAAGATCAATTGTATTTCAGAAAAACGCAAATGTATTTCAGAAAAGCACAAATGTATTGCAGAAAAACGCAAATGAATTTCAGAAAAAAACATGTAGTTCAGAAGAAGCCAAATGTATTTCAGAGAAGCACAACTGTATTTCAGAAAAGACGATATTAATACATTTGCGTTTTTTGAAATACATTTGTGTTTTTCTGAAATACATCTGGCCTTTCCTGAAATATGTACATTTGCGTTTTTCTAAAATACAATCGATCTTTTCTGAAATACATTGGTGTTTTTCTGAAATACTGTTGGAAAAGTTGTAGAAGGAAGTACTTATTCATGATTTTGATAAAAATTGAATACTTATTTGCAATTATCGCAAAGAATTTATTAAAACGTCAGTTTGTTTTAGCAATAGATATTTTTTTACTGCAGGGTTAGTTGTGTATGTGTGTGTGTGTGTGAACTTAATGGACATTTGTGGCTGTGGTCGGTGTTGCCGCCCCTTGAGATCGCATGAGCAAATAGAAGCCACATACTAAATTTGTAATTGTGTAAATATATGAGTACACAAACCCAGCAAGCGAAATTATTATCCAGTTCTGCACTAGTTTGCTGGTGCTTTTTATGACAGTTATATATTTTCCACGTCAGCTGACAAATTTAACAAAAACTCGAAGTAGGCTGAAAAGTACAAGTTTTGCATCAATTACTAAATACATTAATGATGCTTTTTTTGTTTGATTTTTACTTAATCACACAGTTAAATAAAAAAACTATTCAAGTCATATTCAAAATGAGTTCTTGAAAAAATCCAAAATTATTAAAAAAAAACAAAATTAAGAATAAAAAATCGTATTAACAAAAAAAAAGTAATATTCTTCTGAGCAGTGCAAGTGATTGCAGAGACATCAACATAAATAGTTGAGAAAGAGATCGTTATCATACAAGTTGATCAAATAGAACCTCAGCGACTGCTCTGAGCTAATTTATAATGTGTCCAACGGAATCTTTTTTTTTTCGGATACCTATCAAATATAAGAGTCTCCTATGAGCTTCTATGTAAGACTGAGATAAAACTCACCACAAACCGCTCGCTCCGTTGAAATGTTATTCCCGGTATTTTTTTATGGAGAAAGTTAGCCAAGAGGTTCTTTACTTGTTTTAACTTGCTCTGAGTTGTTCAGCCTGCACTAAATCTATGTAAAGTCAGAACTAGAGTGTTTACTGGGTATCGCTGGGTATACTTCTGCATACACATATTAAATTTATTGTCTAAGCAATATGGCGAATGTACGACTACATTTAAAATAAGTATATACCTACAGTTTGAATACTTTTCAGGCATTCGTGTTCAGAGTTTATCTCTACTAAAAGATTTAATTGTATTTGTGTGCGTGAAGTTTTCTATTTTCTTTAGTTGCTCTCTGTCAAACTTCATCAGTGTATTTAATGTAAGTACAAAAAAGTGGAAAGTACTAAAACAAGATGACGCACGTGCACTAATACACATTGGCTTAGTGTTAGGTTGCGATGGCTGCCCTTGCCGTTACAATGATGGCGATTTTACAAGTCTAGAATGTCATTATCACAGCTGTTCCGCCACATCTAAAAATCGCTCGACATTTTAATATTGTATGGAATCAGCATACTTAAGTTTAAAATATCAAGACTGCATACGACTTCAAAAGCTCTTTGGAAAACTTATAGAATGCAAAAGTTTATTCAGATGTCATTGTAATCACTGAGCAATTCTCTATCTTGTATGATACTGTGATTTAAAAATTTTTAATGCCATCGACAATGAACGCAATTTTGAACAGTAATGACAACGAAACCATCAGATATATTTTGTTGTTGTAGCAACATATCAATCATCAACATTAGTATGTGTAACCGCCGATAACACAAGTTAACACAATTTTTGACATGAGCCGTGAAGAGGCGTTACTATGGTAACTTTCAGCGCTGATTACGAATCCGCGATCCTTTTTTCGCTATCAGCTGAAGTATTTTAGATAACTGATAAACGCATATTATCAATTTTGCTCTATTAATTATTGTTTTATTAGACAAAATGTCTACAATTTAAAGTGAAGTGCAGTGTAATTGGCAGTGTGTCGTTTGTAATTGGCAGGGTTTGTTTCACGCATCAGAGGCCAAAAATAATCGCTAAGCATACCCTCATCCCAAAAACCTTTGTAGCTTTTTTCGATTCGTTGAAAATCTTGGTGAAGTCGTTCTACTTGTTCGTCGCTCGTATCGCCTTAGTAATATTGTAAACGAATAACGAGATATCGGCACATCTAAATTTTGAAGGGACGATATTGCTAAGATATTATCGGTTATGACCAATATCGATAGGTATGGCAAATATCGTTATTTTCCTGATATCGCCCACATCTACTCGCTAAGAAAACGCTATACTAGTACCAACATACGAAAACTTAAATATCCGACCTGATGGCGGGAAATGGGCATCAGCTTCGAAGTCCGGACATACGAGTAAAAATACCTGGAGAAACGCTTCTGTCTTTTTTGTGCCAAAAAATGTACCGATATTTGTAAATCTGTGTAATCGGGTGTGCTTGACTCAATGATATGACGATTTTCTTAAGAATAATTATAATCTTTCTTTTAAAATATAAAACAAAAACTCCTTTTGATTCGAAAACATTTATATTTCTATTATATTCCAGGAAACAAAATAATGTGAAGAGGCAGTAGACGTACATTTCAAAAGGCGTACGCGGCAATACTGCGGCCAATATGAAAATTTGTATGTCTTTCTACGCAAATATCGCAGGATATGTTAGCGATTTTTAATTTGAATTTTTTTGCAATTGTACATAGCAAGACCTTAAATTTGATATATATTTAATCTGTGCAGATATCGTAGTTTAATCAAGCTAAGCACCGATTTTCAGAATATATATATAAATATAGAAACATATTAGAGATAGAAGATATATTGATAATATCACCCGATAGCTAAAGAATCACATAATTTTCCCTTAGTATGAACTTTTACTCGGATAAGCCAACACATCCACCCGAGTTGCGATAGTCAACCCTTTGTTATAATTTAATAATTGCATATATAAACACAAAAAACATAAGTTTGCAACATTTACAGTGAAATATATGGCGTTAAAGTAAATAATGAAATTACACAATACAACAGAGTTCAGCGATGCTGGGAACGAAAAAGGAACAAATAAATGACATTGCCAACCCATCTGAAGTGAAATATAGAAAACTGAAGGACTTCTTAGTATTCAAAAATTATTGTGGTATTTCTTTTTTTTTTTCTTCTTATTTATTAATTATTTATTATCAAGATTTCTAACATCTCGACTAAACCCATTGCGAATGACTTGCCTTAATTTTCACAATTCCACTGACGTGGTAGTAAGACACCATTTGCTCGGCTTATATTTACCAAATTCGGTCTTGTAAAGCTACTGATTATTAATTTTGCTTTTAGCTTAAGGCTGAATGTTGCAATTTATTATGTATTTTTTTTTTTAATTTAAAAGGCTTATATCTATACAAAACTGCAAAAGCTTAATTCATGTTAGTTTTTTTTTAACGAAAGTATTGCAATTATTTTGGATTATACTTAAACTGAAAAGCCTAAAAAAAGATGTCTTATCAATGGTTGGTTTGGCTAAAGCTTATTTTGGCAGGTCTCACGAAGTGGCTTAGAGCACAGGAGACAAATTGGCTTGAAATAATCACAGCAGGCTCATTTCATCTCAAATTGTCCAGGCAGTTAGGGTTAGTCCTTTTTTCCAAACAATTTTTTTTTTTAGTTTCTACATAGAAATCCATGAGACACATATTTTTCCTTTTTGCTTGATTTTGAGTTCTTTCGTCGTGGGGAATTTTTGAAAATTTGTTTGATAACTCGATTTTGCTCTATTGGTGCGTGTTATTTTTTTTTGGAAAATTCGATAACTTTCCGAAAAAATTACCCATCTTCGAAATTTTTTTTCTGTTTGTAGGTAACGGGTTTCTCTTAAAGTAAAATGTGTGAAACATGATATATTTTCAAAAAAAATTTTATATCATCGTAAAAATTGCCCGCGATGAAAGAACTCAAAATCAAACAAAAAGAAAAAATACGTGTCTCATGGATTTCGATGTAGAAACTATAAAAAAAAATTTATTGGATAAAAGAAGACCTAACCCTAACTGCCTGGACGATTTGAGATGAAATGACCCAGCAACAATATCTAATTAGCCTTTTTTATAATTCCTAATTGAGCAAAATTTTCTTCCACTTGGTGGTGTAGATCGAACAGTTGGTGGAGTATCTAACACAAAATCCCTTGCCAGATTAAGAATGAAAGTGCTTTTCCTCATTTTATTATCAATATTAGTTGCTACATATTTAATACAACACAAAGCTATTAATACCAATTAATTTGTTGAAGGAATTTAGTAGTTGATTCATCAAATCTGAGGCAATTGATCAGACAGATTGAACGCAAATTGGACATCACGCATCACCTTTGTTTCACATCTGTCTCCATCCAGCTATACTATTGTAGTATTTTGAATTGTGATCCGTAGCTACTGAGCTTTTGGTTAGTGCATGGAACCAGATATTCCAACATGGATGTGTCATATAGTTTCAAACATAGCTCAAAATATCTATCAAAATTAGTAGTAGGTAGACCTGGTATTACCTGGGCAATCTGATCATGATTTGAGTTGCTGTTCTGAATATTTTTGGAAGCACCCACTGTTATTCCACTTAAATCCTTTCTAACCTTTGTAAGATTAACTTTATGGTTCCAGATGTACTTCTTAAGAAGCAGCGTGTGCGTGCGATGGACGCAGTCTTGATCTGCTTCATCATTTGAAATTTTTTTTTTTGTGTTTACATATTTTCGAAAAAAGAGTATTTCATTTCTAGAATTTAACATAAGAAATACCATTGTTCTATCAAGAATTTCTTGTTTTTGTCTTAAATGAACGCACAATATCTAAAAAATGTTGTATCTTAATTTCAAGTCGATCCTAGTAAAATTGACGAAGTTATGGCTATTTTTTTAACCTGTAGGATATTTCTTCCAGAATACTTCGTATTTATAGCGTTTTTCTCACAACTCAAAGTCTGTGCCTCTCATAAATTTAAAACTACTGCACCGATTGTTTTCAAATTTTGAACACTATTTCTATACATAATTTACGAGGTAACGCTTTTCACATTTGTTTATATTTTTCATTTTACAATAACAAGTTAACCGATTTTTGTTTGCAACAAATCGTGTTTTTTCCTTCAAAGTGTTACCAAAAAGTGAAAAATTTAAATTTCGAAAAACCCCCCAGCGTTACCTTTTTGATTTAATATAATCCAGCACCGAGTTATGAGGCGCATCGCAATTCAACTTTTTTCTGAGACACTCCAGAATAATTGCTGTCATTGCCGTATTTTTTAATATTTCTCCATGAAAATTTAACAGAATAAATGTCGTGCTATACTGTACCATCGGTTTTTAAAAATTGAGTTTAACTGTTTCATAAAAAAAAAAATCATAAAATGGGCATTGGTGTATACGATTTAACCCTACTCCTCCCTTAATTTTGTGGAGCAGCATCTTCTTGGTACCATTAAAAATTATCATTTAAATTCTAGAAGACTACCAACTTAGTTCTCAAGGGCTATAATAAAAATACCTCGCGCCTGTTTACCTTTTACTCTTGAAAAGTTATCGTTAAAACGAGTGCGTTAGATTTTGTGGTAAAGAATTCATAAAATTTGTTTACAAATTTTCACTTTCTTTATTCACATGAAATGATTGAAAACGTGTTAAACATTCTTGTTTTCTAAAACTTTGTGATCAATTAAATGCCCACTTTTTATATATGTATGTACGAGTATGTATCAGGTTCTATACGCAAATTATTTGTAAAAATATTTGTACGATTGTATATATTTCTTATCATATTTGTTCTCAAGCATTTGCGCTTTCAATTTATGTAGTTACATAAATGTAAATTCCCTTGAGCTTTCAACCTCACACACTCAATGACCCTTATAAATCGACTTCGTATGCCATTGGCAAGTTGGCCGGATAATCGCACACCCAATAATGTATAAATTCCAAGAGTGTGTACATAATTAAACACACTGCAATTGAATTAATCACCGTTCAAGCACAGCATCGATGATACTTCTAATGCAAATTGTTTAAGGGGATAATAACCGTAGGTTGTATTAAAATCATAAGAGGATAAATAAGTATGTACGTACGTAAGTGTGTAATTGTGCTTATGTCTGCATAAGTAAGTATTTGATAATATTTTTATTTCGCTCTCTGCATATAAAGTAGCTAGCACTTGCTTGGAACGTGGCATCATTTGTGGCACACACACTTGGCCAAATGTATGGGAAATTTAATTGCAAGAATTTTTATCGAAAAATGTTTATGCAATTTTGTACACATCTGAAAATTTCCGATCAACATAGATGACATACATACATATAGACTAGAGAGCTGCATGAGCACATTCATTTCTTCTGTTTAGTCGACTGACGCGATTGTGAATGCGCTTCTCATTCGACGCATACACTCATGCGATCATAAAAATGTGTATTCACAGAGAAAAAAAGATACCCATATGAGTATTTTCTGCTTATGATCTAAGGGATGTAGAAATTTTTCTGTGCGCCGCGCTCATTTATAGTCATCGATCATTCATGCATTCACGGCCAGTCTGAAAATTGCGCGAATGTTGTGAATGTAGCGAACGTTGTGCTCTTAGACTCCACCAGAGGTATGTAAGGCGCATCTAGAGATGCCCCGTCAGCGTGGGACTTTAACCAGCACTAAACCTCGTACTGTCATGTACTGATCTTCCCGGTACCACCGTCAGGTATTCCGTCGGGAGGTGGTTTGAGCACTAAGCTCGATCGTTCGTTTAAGGTCTTTTGCAATCAGTCGTGGGCCGCAGCCTCGTCCCTATCTGTAGCTCATGACGGTTGGAACGGCCTAGGTTCCAATCCGCCCCAACGCCTTAGAAGCTTGATTTCTTTGCTGCATCTATGTATGAAAAATGATTTTGTATTATTTTATTATTTTTTTCTCGTGGCGTAGTTTGCCGGTTGGAACGGCCTAGGTTCCAATCCGCTGTGATGCATTAAGTTACAATTTTGTGTGCCATCTTACTACGTCTCATATGATACTGGAAATTCTGCGCCTTTGTCTTTCCTCACTTCTTAAAACCTTCATCGTTGACGAGATAATGCCATTGGCCATTCTTCTTTTCCCAACATCGTGTAATATACAATTGCTTCTGGAGAAAGGTTTTCTCGAATTGCTGATTGCAGTATGTTCATCTCTGCATTGTCTTCTCCTCCGATACCACAGAAATCACAGAAAGGGTCGACTTCGTGTTTGAATCTGTGGAGATACGACTTAAAGCATCTATGACCGTTTAGAAATTGGGTCGTGTGAAAATCTACTTCACCGTGGCATCTTTAAATCCATCGCTCTATGTTCGGGATACGCCGTTGTGTCCACCGTCCGTTTATCGTGCTGTTCCATTTGTTTTGCCACTCAAATAGGCTATTTACTCTAGCTTCATTGCTGGGGGCTCCGGTAGTTACCTCCATCATTGTGAAGATATGAGCAGACTCCTTAGCTAGTATGTCTAGTGGGTACATTCCAGCAATTCCCAGGGCTGCTTCCTCGGACACAGTTTTGAATGCGCTGCATACCCTGAGTGCACGCAGGCGATACGTTGACGTTATGCCCCGATAATACGATGTGTGGCATACTGCATCGAACCACACCGGCATACTGCATTGAACGACAACCGTCTATCGATAATGATACCCAGATACCTTATCGCAGGCTTCGTGGACACAGGATAGCCATTTACTCTGAACGTTATATCTTCCAGCTTTTTTCTACTTAAGATGAGAACTGCCTCTATCTTCTGTTCGTCTAGTGGTTGTCGAGCCATGCTTTTATATTCTCCACTGAAGCAGTAGCTGTTTCGGATATCTGTTGCAGTTGTTTGCACGTTATCACTACCGAAATATCATCGGCGAAGCCAATCACCTTCACTCCTAATATTCCGCAGTAATGGGCCGAGGACTGAACCTTGTGGTAATTACAAACTTCTTCCTTTCTTGCTCAGTGTGATCCCATAGTATGCGATCTTGAAAGTAACTCCTCATTAGCCGTCGCAAGTATTATGATACTTCTATGCGTTCTAAGGTGTCCAAAATTTTTGCTCAGTTAGCCGAGTTGAACGCGTTTTTTAAGTCGAGAGTTAAAATCAAACAGTACTGTTTTGCTCCACCTAGGCATCTGGACCCACTGGTTGCCTATCTCGCTAGCTGGATTATTTCTGTTACAGCCTGCATGGTAGATCTTCCCTTGCTGAAGCTGCACTGCTCCTTTAAGCTACCTCCCAGTGCCTAAATCTCCGCGTCCAACCTGTTGGAGTTAATGCGCTCGAACAGTTTAGCCGCAGAGTCTAGCAGACAAATGGGTCTTTAGCTCGATGGGTCTTCAGTGGGTTTGCCAGGCTTGGGAAGCAGCACAAGCTTTTGTTGTTTCCAATTCGATGGAAAACGACCTTCGGCAAAACATGCGTTAAATACTGAGACGAACGACGATATATTATGGCCGTTAACCACTTTTAAACCTTTTTTGGCACACAATCGGTTCCTGGCCATGCATACGTACAATACACATGTATGTACATATGTATATATGTATGTATATAAATACAAGAGGGATAATTACCAAGTTGAGCAAATGGCCTGGCACACAGTAAGAAGATGCTAGCAAATATTTTTAAAAGGGTTTTACTACCATTTAATGAGCAATTGAAAATTTCTAACATTTTAATGAGAGTCTTAAGAAATTATATGTATGAAAAGCATTGTGAACATTTTTTCTAAACCTGTTTTCATTATATTTACATTTGCACCTACTAAGTATGAATATACCTTCATACAAATGTGTATAGACTTATTATATGTGAATGCATTTATTTTATAGTTATTTATAAACTCCAGTAAAATGCAATGTGAATTATGTATGTATGTACGTATATGTATGAACTGACATGCATAGGTTCCGTTGCTGTGGATAGTCACCTACGATGAAGTCTTACGCCTACCTGTCCCGAAAGGCGTTCAAGTAATTGGCTACGCGGATGATATTGCGATAGTTGTCGTTGCGAAAGATGTGGATTCTGTGCAGATGGCCACCACAAGTACTGCAAAGGTGATCGACAATTGGCTTAAGGAAAAAGGTTTGCAACTTGCCATTCAGAAAACCGAAAGCATGCTAATAACAAGTAGGAAGAAAAAAGAAATTACTACTTTGAATGTTATTGGGTATGTACATAGTATTTTAGACTCTCCCAGCAGTAAGATACTTAGGTGTTATGATAGACGCTAGGTTGTCGTACAGAATCCACATTGAGATAGTTCGTCAAAAAGCGGCGACAGTTCATTTTTCGTTAGCTAGATTAATGACAAACATAGGTGGTCCTGGCCAGAATCGAAGGAATTTCTTAAGTAGAGTAACACAATCGATTATAATTTATGCAGCCCCTGTTTGGGGTCATGCACTCCAGCACGGGTCATATGCTAGAAAAGTAAACACGATCTTTCGACTAAGTGCAATGCGGATATATAGCGCTTTCCGGACGGTTTCTCATGATGCCGCCTGTGTCATCGCCGGTACAATGCCTGCTGATCTGATGGCGAGCGAGATCCAGTGCACCTACTTGACCTTCCGATCCAAAGGCAGAGCGTTCTCCCAACGAGAGATTGCGATCGAACACCAAAAAGGTCTCATCCAATGGCAACAACGGTGGAACGCGTCTACGTCGGGTAGCTGGACTTTCAGGGTCATCCCCAATATAGAAGCCTGGCTTAACAGATCCCATGGCGAGGTTGATTTTTACATGACCCAACTTCTGAGTGGACATGGGTGCTTCCGAGAGTACTGTTTTAAACATGGTCATGATGACAAAACGGAGTGTAGTTCGTGCGGAATTGCATCGGAGAGTGAGAAGCACATATTCTTTGCGTGCCCGTCGTTTGCATTACAGAGAAACAAATTAAAAACTTTTATTCTGGCTAACCCTATCCCAGAAAATGGGAAATAACGAACAAGTTTCAAATGCAGTTAAAATATTAAGCAAAGATATAATGACTGAGCTTAGAGTAAAAGAACAACGGCGCCGCAGTCAGTAAAATCATAAAGAATATTGTGTTTTTAACATAAACTTTTTACTCTGGTTTATTTCACAGGATAACTTGCTTCGATTGAAAAACGCTCCTGAACCCCATTATCACAAACGTGGATGGGGGAGTATGGAAATGGCGTTCTGGAGAGAGGCAGAATATATGCCAAGGCCCCTCTCTGATGTAATGCGAAAGCAGTCTCGGGGAGTAGGCTTCAACGAAGATTCATACGGGCCACTTGATGAATAGTGCGCTATTCCAACGTCCGTATAAAAAAAAACATGCATTTATTGCATTTTTTCTATTTTGATTGCTTTCCTAATGTAGCCGCTGTCATTTACAAAAAAATTTGCACCGCCATAATATCTTACAGTCGAATGATGTCTCATACAGTCGAATGCAAATTTCCCTCTCTTTGTACAACGGCTTTCTCTTTTATTGAATTCGACTGAGCGCAATAATCTCAGCTATCTGAACACTCATTCGTAGAATGTTGTGCATATGCGTGAATGTGTTAAAACGGCCAATGACTATGTACATTCATGCAGATGTCTAATATACTCGTAGACGTACAAATAATTCACATTTACTTTCGTAGAAATTCGGCATGTTAATGTTGCCAAAATTTTGTAGCAAATTCACATGTTTGCGGAAGCTGTTCTGTTCTCTTTGCACTTTAGTAAATCAATCTTAGGCGATACACATTTCCGACTACATCATTACAATTCAAGGAACAAAAAACGGCGCTTGGGAATGTGTATGTTGAAATACGAAACGAGTTTCCGCTCATTTGATAATGAACATCAAAACGATGATAAATACTACCAAACAATTTATCCAATTTATCTGAGTTTAAAGCACATGAGCGTTAATAAGTGTTTGCGCATGTGTGTGTGTGTATGTGTAGGCATTTCGTTGAATAAATCTCGTTGCTTCACTTTATAGCTATTGAGTATACTTTGCTTTCCACTTCCCACTTACAGGGCACTCAATCTGTATTATTTGATACATACAAACAAACAAACATACATACAATCATTAAATTACCAACACATGCCGGAAAACCTTAATGAATAAACATTGCAACAAAGGCGGACATGAAAGGCATCCTGGGCATGACGAGTCGAAAGTGCTGCGAAGTGTGTACGTGCATATTGCAAAAATAATTATTGTGATTAATCATATTTCGTAGTGTAGTTTTTTTTTTTCTAATGTTGCCAGCAAAATCTTTCACGGTAATCAAAGGTTGTGCACGTTTCGAAGTCCAATATGTGAAATAATTAATTTAAATAAGTTGCTGCTCATACGCAATGGCATGCATTAAAATGTACTCATATACACACTCGTACAGTGTTTATGTAATTCAACAAAATAATAAAATAGGAAGTTTAGGAAATGAGTAAAAAAATTAAGTTTATACTGCTGAGGAATATGTAACTACATAGATAGATAATATTTGTAGCAAGGTAAAGGATATGCCAATTTAGGGTACAATGACAACGACCCAGTTTTTTTTTTTGTTTATTTATGTTGTTGTTGTTGAAGTTGCTGTTGTAGCATCTAGAAAGTTGTGGGAATTAATTTTTACTTATTAATTTCCTTTACTGTAATACCTTAAGATTATTGCATTCGTGTTGGAAACGTCGCTTAAATCTGCCTGTTATTTAAAACTATCTTAATTATGTTTTATATGCAGTGTTTGTGTTTGAGATTAAAAGCAAATACCTCATCAAGTAGTAAAATTTTGTAGAAAGTATACAATTCAATCCTCGAATCCATAAATACTAAGTTCCTTTACAGTTTAGTTCTTCTAGATCTTACGCAAACAACTATGCCAGCTAGTTTCAACTTATATTTGTTTAAGAATATCTAAGCTGGCGATCCATCATAAGCCTTTGGAAGGAGGTAAACGAGCAAATCCAGCGCCACATCTGCATTGCCGATATTTCTACTGTTGTAATGACAATTTCGGGGTTACAAGTGCGCAAAGGTACGCAAAACCAGTTTAACCAGTTTTTTTTTAAACATTTGAAAAATTTCTAGAAATCAATTATTATTTTTTTTTTTCAGTACTTCTCTTCTACGGCGTCAATCGTCTCGTGCTTATCTGCTTACACAAGCGACTTCACATAACCACACAAAAAATAGGCCAGCGGTGTTAAATAGCACGATCGTGGAGGCCACGCCACAGGCTCACAACCCGAGATCGTGCGCTCAACAAAAGTTTCCTTCAACAAATTGATTGTTTCGTTCGCTGTACGGCATGTAGCGCCGTCTTGTTGGAACCAAAAGTTGTCCACATCAACATCCTCTAACTGAGGCACGAAAAGGCCATTAATCATTGTTCTATAGAGTTCCCCATTGACTGTCACATTGTGACTGGCTTTATTTCCAATGATTCCCTCTGTCCATAGAGCACACCAAACAGTGACTTTATGCTGATGTACCGGCGTCTCAACAACGGCTTGTGGATTATCATCACTCCAAATGCGACAATTTTGTTTACCCATTCCACCAAAAGTGGATCCATTCAACCAAAAGTGAGCTTCATCGCTGAACAAAATTTTCTTGTGAAAATCGGGATCGGTGACAATTTGGTTTTGGGCACGATTTGCACGATTTGCAAACGTTGTTCCGGAGTAAGTCTGTTCATTATTAAATGGCAAACCAAACAGTATAAATCAAGTAACAGCTCTGTCAAAAAGACCAAAAAAATAAAAAGGTATTGCCTCATTGAAAACCACACGTCTAAAAAAAAACAAACCTTATCTCACAGTTTTGAATATTTTCTTAGATATTTTAATAATAGAAAATTACTGACAACTTAGGAATCTAAACAGCATGCTAGTATTAGGTTTAAGAGCACCATCATGAAAGACATCGACATGAAATCGAATCGTTACAAAGTACATAACTTGTTGTAATTTCACCATATTTTCAGCCCTGTTATATGTTCGTGTTTATATATATCAACTTTAACTAAATTGAACTATTTTCTTTTAAACATATTACAAGTAAATTAAATATAAGTAAAATATTCCTGATTAACAAATTTCATTCACTTATTCGTTTACTTTCAAACTATTGTACAAGTATAATATTTCTGTTATGTCATTACATTTATTATTATGAAAATATTTCTGAACGCTATGTTATGTTAAGCGACTAAAGAAGATTATAGTATGAAATTACAAAGTATAAAGCCAGTTCATATTTAGTTTTGGGAGTGGCTTGACTAATATTCGTTTACTAATAATGTTGAAAATCTTTAGTGGATAATTTTTAGCACCTTTCAAATCAGTCAAATTAAGTCTTTTGAAACAAAGTCCATCTCTTGTATCTTAAAATATAAACTTTCAACGACTTTAAAATGTAACTACACCTCGAAATCTAAATAGAAACTTAATATATATATAAAATAAGCAGTTCTTATTGAAAAAATGAATTTTTTTTATGTTTCAGTAAACGACTACAAACCAGGGTTATAACTAAGTAATAAGTAAACGCATTTGTAATTAATATTATAAGCTGCGCCAATGAGATTTAAAAAGAAAGTAGAATTTAGAAAAAATTAAAATCTGGAAATTAAAGCGACCTAAGGATTGTTGGCGAAAAGTCCTCAGTTTTTTTCTTTGTCACTGTTTCTAAATTTTTATATTTTATTACAGTTTTTAAATAGAATTTAATCAGATTTACGCTCATACGTAATTTTTACTAATTTAATGTCATACTTCGGCCAATCCACAGCAGACAACTATTTTTTCTTGCTCTGGCTTTATAAGCTTAGTGAACCATTAAAGGTGTTATACACAACGTATTTTTTCTATTGGGCTTATTGCCGCTAAGAAGAACATTCATAAGTGATTAAAAGTTAAGTTCGCTTTTTACGACCAAATTTGACAGCACAATTTGAAAAGCTAAGGGGTGATTGTAGCGCCGCTATTAACATAAATCTTAATATATTTATTAATCAGTTTATTGTTTAACTCTTATGTGTTTAATAGGGTTCTCCATTTCCATCAAATATAACTGTTTAAAGGGACATACTTTTTATAAGATTCACACACTTTCTTGCTTCTACTCTTTTTTCTATGAAAATTTCATTTTTAACACGTATAATAATAAACTTGGCTAGTTTGCGGAAAATTAACACATGCGAAATGCCAATGGCAAAACAAACAGACGACAACATAAACAAAAGGTTAAATTAATCAAGCTGACATGAAAGTTCAACTAAGACCCCAAACCGAGATAACAAAATTATTTTTATAACTGGTCAGGAAAACAATTCGAGTTAAGCTACGGAAAATTTGCTCAAGCGTCAAAATTTTCCTTGTCATATAAATAAAAGCAAAAATAAACAACGTAAAAACAACAAAGAGGCGCAAGAATAAAGTAAACACTTTCAAATAAATAAATATGTGTCAATAAACGTAGCATATGTTCACGATGAATATATAACACGCGCACACACACTAACAACAAACCGCAAAAGATAAAGTTATCACCGTAACATTAATAGCCTTGATTTTGTATGTATGTACGAGTACAACACTGCGTATACGCAACATAACAAATCAAGCGTTAACAAATTTACTACAATAGTTTGTAAATGCCTAGCAACAGTTTTATTTACATATTTATGTGTATGTGTGTATGTATGTACGGGTATGTAAAGATAAAGCAGTGGCCACAATAGAGGCATCAAAGCCTGATTATGACATTGCTTGGCGCCAAGCTTTATTGGGTGAGAGGCGGTTAGTCGAAAACACATTAAGCCCGGCATAACAATTAGCACTGTGGTTAGACGAAAGAAATGGGAAAAGTTGAGAAGATTATTAATATGCATCTGTGCACAGAGAAATTAGTATATTTACAAGTTTAAAATGATCGTATCCATGCAAAGTCCCTACAGAGGAAAGTATTGAAATTTTTTTTAACGGTTATTGTTATCAGCTTAAAATTAAAAATTTTAAATACTTTCTGCGTCTGTTGGAAGAAAACTTGTTCTAAGGAAGACCATTTTCAATGCAAAATTTTCAACAAAATTTTTGCCCAGCACAATGCCCCAATAAGATGCATAATATCGCTATTGAATTATGATTTCATCGAATTTTTATTTAAGAATTCAAGACGCCCGCTTCAGTAAACTCACAGCTCTTAATATTAGGTGAATTAAGTAATAACTTTTCAACCAAAGCAAATTTATTTTGTTTTAGACCACATTAAATAGGCATTTTTTATTGCTTGCTTAATCTCTTCAAAAACTATCTAAAAACATGTGTGTAAAATATTGGCTTAGAGTTCGAACTCTAGTGGTTCAAAAGATAGTTCAGGTAACAGACAAGTGCGTTGACGAAAATTCTTCTTTCGTTGCACTTTATCAAAACTTTGAGAACCAAATTTATGAATAATTATAGTGATTTTTGTTGTATTCATAAAATAAATTTTGCACAAATTTAACGTTGAAAATTTATTTCAAAGTTCAAACTAGGAAAGAATTATACATTTTCAGTTTTCATTGGCTTTCTAAGGGTCATTTATAGTAAATAAGTATACGAATTAAAAAGATATTTATATTAACTGTTACATTTAAAAATTACGGACGCTACTTTGCACACCATTGGACGGTATCAGTTGACACACGTTCCACTGCAACATAGATTCCTTCGCCATTTTTAACATTTTTGAGTGATTCAATCAATAAAAAAAACTTTGAGACATGCTCTAAATATACTCTTTAAATTAATTGCAATGTTTCTTATTCTAAAAATAAAAATTCAAAAAAGCGACTTTTTTCTGGCCTCTAAAAAATGGAATGCCCTTTATGTGTTTTGATACAAAAATTTTAAATGTTACTCACAGTTTGTATTTTTGTTTGAAGGATCCAATTGCATTTAATGATTCCAACAACTACATTCAAAGATTCAAAGGCTCTTTCTCGTGAGTATACGGGGAGGAAGAAGAGGCAGTTAAACCACTGCTGCATACTAAATATATCTATTCTTATTTGTAATTTATCGTAAATAATTGTTTAATTAAAAGATAGTTTATTAGAAAAATAAATTTGTGCAAAATATTTCATAAATGGATTTATGAAGATTGACTCGGCTATTTCAAATGAAGGCAACACTTGATCATACAAGATCACAAATTCGTATTCATTATTTTATCCTCATTTCGTCTTAAGGTTTTTATTATACTTTTGATTTTAGAAAAGACAAATGTATATGTACTTATACCCACATACTCGAAACTTTCATTTAACCATTTATTTGCAAAAATAAATTTGTAGCTAAAAGATTCACAAAATTGTCATATACACAGCGGTCGCAGAGCATGAAGAAAAAACCGCAGTGCCTAGATTTTGTAGAAAACCCAACTAAACAATTTCTATCAAAATAGCAAAGGAAATATGTCTATTCATTTAATGAAAGGTCAAAACATAATGTTATTTAAATGACATGTGTATTTAAAACTATTTAATAAATCCTTAGGTGCTCACCTGTCATGGCGCTTTCACTTAATAAAATTTGAAAATATCTATGCAAAATATTTTGACACTGACACAGCAGTTAATACATTGAAAGATAAAAGATGAATATAAATAAATTGATATTAACTAACAGATATGTTTGTGCGCCCTTTGGTATCGTCGTTGATTGTTCGCTTCATTGACTATTTGGGATTGTTTTAATTGGAAATGTCAATCGAGGAAATGACAGCTTAGTTTAGAAATCCTTACAAATTTCAATTTATTTATAGATATTGAAAATAAAATTAATACAACACTTCACTTCATTAAGAAGTAGTATATGCTTGCAACTTCAATAAGCAAATAAATAAATACGCATACAAACAACAAAGCTGCTTAAGATAGGATATTTTATATGCTAAGTTTTGTTTGTCTTAAACTAGCTAGACCAAATTTCAAAGTACGTATATTTAAATTTTCTAATTTGCGTGTTTAAAAATCACATTAGAAAATATGTATTAAATTCCATATTTTTCTTTGCAATGATTTTAGATTGCAAATAAATTTGAAGGAGCGGTTGACCCTCGGCGGGCAAAGGCAAAGCTCCCATTGTATTTAAGCCATGAAAAAGCTCCTTCAAAATGCAGCAGCTATTTGACATCGATTCTATACTTTAGGTCCCTTAATTAGTGAAATGGAAATTATTGATATTAATTTGCGAAAATATCACATATTCGGAATAACAAAGAAAGAACTTTTAGAATATGTCCATCTTTACTAACAACTTAAATGACAATTGTTTGAATTATTGCAAATTTTGTATAAAGTTAGAAAATTGGGTTTTTAAAGCATGCGCTATACATATACAAAAGAAAAATAAATTGTCAGAACTCGTCAGTATGTGATTTGAAATTGGTACTCTTAAAAAGCCTTACATATATAATTTCATAAACTCCAATTCACTTTTATATAGTTTAGTTTAAAAAAAATAACTTGACTGAACGACTTTATAGGCCCAGACGCTGAAACAAGAGGGCAAGAATCAGTAGTTTCTAACTCTCCTTTGAATAAATTCTCGGCTGTTCCTTTAAATTGCACTGCATTAGTGATAACATAAATAGGAAGAAAAAGTTGTTATATCTTTTGTGACAAGAAGAGTACTTATATTTTGGGGTTTTTCCCTGTATTGGAAAAAAAATTTTTATACGTATGTAAAAAGTATGTTTGTATGAGAGGCAAGGAACCGACAACCTATAACATGGCGAAATGCGACTTTCAATCAAAAATGTAATACAATTCCCATATTTCAAACAATGAAACGCATATCAAAAAAAAATAAATAAATAAAAATTGCTGACGTTATGTCAATACTAAAGTACTATACCTAATGCGTCCTAATAGCGAGACGACTGACCCAGGCGATGGTCATAAAAACCAAATGGATGGTTTGCTGTTAAGCACCACTCAGTTAGGTGGATGCCAGCAAAAAAAAAAATATATATACCATCTATGTATGTATTACTTAATATTCTCTGACGAACAATGCATGCAACAAACCCTTTTCGTTCATTCGTTTTGTATTGTTGTAATTTTTGAGTTGTAATTTGAATAGTTGTTGTAATATGTTCTTGCTGTTATTTATTACAGCATACGTTGTAGATTTTATTTTCACTTTTCATATTGACTTTCTTTGTTCGTTTGTAATAAGAGTGAGGTTTTTCCTTATTCATAACAAAGTGAAGTGGTTTTTAAATTAAAATCGATATAAAAAATAAAATATTATTCAGTCAGGGGTTTCTCGTCTTAACTTCTATGTGCGAGTCTACAATTATTGAACGAATTAAAACATCTTGGATTTACATTTAACTCAATTATGTCTTGAGAGTTTATATCTGATGAGTTTATATATGTTAAGTTAAAAAGAAACGAGTTTACATATGGTGAGTTTAAAAATGGTGAGATAAGGCGTGAAGAATAAATGTGTGGTAATTTAATGTGTGGTGAGTTTAGATATGTTCAGTTTAAGTGTGGTGAGTTAAGGTGAGGTAAGCTTATGTGTGGTGAGTTAAGGTGAGGTAAGTTTATGTGTGGTGAGTTTAGGTGTGGTGAGTGCAGGTGAGGTGAGTGCAGGTGATGTGAGTTTAGGTGCAGTCAATTCAGCTATGGTGAGAAGAAAAGAAACGTGTCGCCACCCACAACCATTTTCGTCGGTTTTTTTTTTTTACATTGGTGAATATAAAGAAGATTCATTTACTCTGAAATTGTGTCAATTATTTCTCACTTAATTACGTAATATTCCATAATGTTACATAAAGTGACAGAACATAACATAACGTAATATAACTTAACGCAGTGCAAGATAACATAGCATAATGCAACATAATGTAAAAGAAACCCTCATTGCCGCTTTCAACTATTTCCGTTTGCTTGTTGATTTTTCAATTTTCTACCGCCGCTAAAAAAAATTATTTCAATTCAGTAATACATACGAAATCTTTAAAAAATCATCTTATTTTTTCACATATCGACCCACATTTTTGAGTCGTAAAAAACCCGAGAAATATGACTCTGTGGATAATCGTCTGTCATATCGAAGATGAAAACAAAAATACTTAGATTACAAACCAATTGATATTTTCGTTTTCAAGTATTCCAAATATCCACAATTTAAATAAAAAGGGAGGAATGTACCGTTTAAAATTCAATTAAAAAATATTGTTTCTAGTTTTCGTTCATATCTACATATGTCATTGAAAAAATACTATCGCTTTACATAGAATGAAAACGGTCGAAAAAGCACCAAAGTGTACATTCAATTATCAAAACCTCAACACAAAAAGCCAAGCTATTCCGATATTAAGGGCACTCAAATCTATATTTCATACTTTCGACAATTCAATAACAGTTTCCGCAAGTTCTTCTCAAGTCTTCGCATCTGCTGGCTTTCGTCAACAGCAAAATTCTTGTCACATTTTGTCAATAAAACATGATTTTCTGTTTTATGAGTGCTAACGCTCGGCTACCAAGGCTGTGACCACTACGCATACACACACAAACATAACAATGTAATTTTTATAAAAAAAGATGAATATAGAAATTTCTTTATATAGCTACATACATACATACATACATGCAATCTGTCCTACTTAAACGCACACACACACGCACACAAATTTAAAAAAGCAATTACTGAACATACACGCATTTGTGATTACTTTCGTTATCGTACGAGTACGGATACATACACACAAACAAATACATACATATGTATTTATAAGCAATGAATAAGTCTTTTTTCTCATGATATACATACATACATACATATACATAGTTATATTTATACGCATATATGATAAAATATTTTCGACTTCAAGCACAGCTGTTGTTACATGTTTATTTTGATGTTTTCGTGTTTTTTTTTTTTTTTTGCCAATCTTCTTCTATCGCACACATACACATGCAAGCCAACAACAAATTTTCACTGGCCAAAAAGTTAAAGTATGTGTGCATCAAGCTGCATGCTGCATGCAACTTTTTAGTTAAAAATCTGCAACACACTAAAATGCGATGAAGTTGTGGGAAGAATGTCGAGAAATCTTTTGAAGTTTGCTTTTTGGACTTTTCACTTCCGCTATGTGGCTTATTTTATAATCTTTTGCAAGTAGTTTTCAAACAAGACTCACATTTCTGCTCGTGCTGCGTTTATATGTATGAAAGTAGGTTGCATATCATATATATTTGTTTTTTATTTACGCTGGTTTGTAATAAAAATGTTTCTTTTACGTTGTGTGCAGCAAAATGAGAAGGCGTTCATATTTATTACAAAAATTATTTAAGTTTTAGAGTTATAGCAGCTTAGCCATCTACTGAAAAGTGATTTTCTTTCCAGCTGATCAGATTTGTAGCTCAAATCGTTATGTGTAATTAAGCAAAGTTTTGTACTTACATACATACGGGTGTTAATTATAATCGCAACAAGCTTGAAAGTTCATTTGATTTTGATATTTTTCTTTTTAGAAAAGTGATTAAGTAATTTAGAAGAAACAGATAACGTGCGCATTTTTATTTTATGTCTCACAGATTCACAAGAATTGAAGTTGTTTTTTTTTATACGAGTAGAATCAAAAAATGAGTATATATTGTTCTTATTTCCTTATAATTTTTCCCTTTATAAACTGGCTGTAGCTGAAAAACAATTAATAATCTAAAATAGTTACTTGGACACACAATAAACACAAATAAAAAATGTTTGTTATTGTTTAGCCAGATAATTATTTTATTTATGCTTAAGTATAACGCACGTTGTCGTGGGTTCGACTTCCGCGGATGCTAAGAAGAAAGAAGTCTAACGAGGAAATGTGGTGATCTCTAAAATAGTATACAATTTCTACCGCTTTCAGCATTGTGGTTTTTTCCGATCGGCCTTAAGTTCAAAAAATAATTTAAAAAAAAAAGTTTCATTAAAATACATTTCGGTGATTCACGAGGTGTCTTAAAAGTCGTATTGTCGTAAAGTCATAAAATTTTTCAAAGTTCAATGCAACAAAAACAAAACAAAAGAAAAATTTGAACTACCGAAAAATTGTATGACTTTACACCTTTACGACATTTTACGACACCTTGTGAACCACCTAATTGACTATTTGATATTATAAACTTAAACTATCTAAATACAAAAATTTTAAAAAAGTTTTCGTTGACATCCCTAAAAGACATAATCTCTACCTAGAGAAAATATAAGACAGCAATAATGCTAGTGTTCGAGTAGTTGTCGCGATTAATTAAAAAAAAATAAAAGTTCGACACATTTATTAAAAGAAATTGTAAATCGCTTTCATCTTGAAATAATCTCTACAAGGGGTTCACAAATTTTACTTTCACAAAACTGTTGAGCGTAGTTCTAACTTTATTTCACGCTGATGAAATCGATTTGATAGAGAAAACGGTTTGACCGATTTGAAGAATAGGTTTTTTTTTAACATAACTTAACGTTACTAACTGTTTTAAAAATGTCTGATAAAAATTTTGGTAAAATAAATGAATATTAAAAAGTGAGCTATGAAATTAATAACTTCGTTTTCAATATTTTTTATAACAAATATTGCATAAATGAAAACTGAGCTAAAGTTACTCTTTAAATTATTGGTAACATATAATTTATAACTTATATTTCATTAAATTCAAAAGTAGAAAAATAACACATTTAAATTTTACTTTTTGGCTTAATTCTAATTAAAATTTGATATAAAATGTTAACATGAAGTTATAGATAATAATAACAAATTAAATAATTAATTTATTAACAAAATATAAAACTGTAACGTTATTTACATACTTAACTGTAAAGTTTTCGGGACCGCAGTTCTCGAAGGCGCCCGTATTTTCCAAGAAATTAAGTGAATAGTTAAAAATTAGAATGCTTTTCATAGGTGATTAATTCACCTATTTATAATTACCGATAAAGCGCGTTCTTGCGGCCATGTAAAAAAAAAACAAGAAAAAAAAAACCAACATCACAATGTTGTGCTCGGTGCTTAGAGAAAGAAATTGTTTCGACAAAGGCCAAAGCAATTTTGTGAACTTGTGAGTTGGATGGCTGTCCTTAAGGTGAGTTGATATATTTCATTCACAAGCAAGTGTGCATAGCTTTCTGAAAATATTCGGAACTCAGAATGGCTCTTATAAAAGGGCAATTAAGAATTTCTTTAAACAGTCTAAAGCTCTTATAAAAAGAAATGCTCATGTAGATATTTCTTCAAGTAAATTTACAGCAAAGTACTTTTTCAAGCAACAGAAATAATTACAATTATTTCTTGTGATTGTTCTTTATATTACTTATATTTTCGTGATATTTCTTTTTTATTCAAGCCGTTAACTTTTTACTCGAATTTGTAGAACATATTTTTTAGAGACGCATAATAACACAATTATTATTTTACAAAAGTGGAGCTCTAGGAATATTAATATATTAGACAGTCAAATGTAGGAAAAGTAAAAAGCATTACTATCAATACATCAATTACAAACTAATGGATGTTAGTAAAGAAAATGAATAAAACAAAGATGACTTAAATTGAAATATTAAATAAGCTTTCTAAGGCATGTTTTGAATAAAAACACCGCAACTTTGCATAAGTTTTCCTAAGAAGTATCCTTGAGCATAGTCTCTTTAATTTCTCATGGTTTACCAAAATTGAAATATGTGATTGTGTGAGTCAGCTTTGGTTTATACCATGCGATATATTTTGCTTGATATCTATTACATAGAAAACTTAGTTCAACCTATATTTCAATACTGTACAGAATAGCCCAGTTGGCTTTGTTTTAAATGACTAAAATTGCCAGCGTTAATAAGAAGATAGCAATTCCTTACAACTACTGCTTAAGTGAAATATGAAAAAATAACTCGCGAACACAGTTTGCCAAAATAATAGGTTTGGTAGCGCCTTTTGTATATTAAATCATTTATGTGTACCAGTTGTAACCAACCTGTTTTAAGGTTTTAAATTTAGTTCATGCTTTAAATTTCTAACTGACAATTAATACGTGAGTTAGTCAAAAATACAAACGTTTGCTTAATGTATTTCTGAGTTAGGCTAATCTCTATTATACATACATTATTTTAAAATGCGCTGAAATTTACATACAAATCGAATATTTTAAACAACAAAAGCTAGCCGCTGTATTCTAGTGTATGTACATACAACACAGGCATTTATTTGTTTGGTTTACATAAGCTTGTACATATGTACATACATATTCTATGTACGAGTATGTGTATGTGCCATTAAATAGCTCGATTCACCCACTTTTGAAGCCACAATAACTTCTATGCATGAATATGTACATATGTATTACAAACACAACAGCGCAAGAACGAGGATAGCACAATGTAGCCAGCATTCAAGTCTTCTAAGAATAGTGCAAACCAACAACAACAACAACAACAACACTGAGAACAGTAGCATCCTGTGGCCTAATTTGCATTCTGGAAACTATTCAGTAAGGAAATAATGCCAACGTCAATAAACGAGACTCAGTCAAGCTTTGAGTTTTTTCGTCATCCTCTTCTGGTATTTCGGTCGTTACGATCGTTGGACTGATTGTAGTGCAAAAAATGTGTGTGTGTGTACATACGTACATATCCCCAGGCGGGTATTTACATATGTACCACTGACATACATAATGTACTCGTCCAACAACTCGTCGATGGAGTTGCTTCGTTGGCTGGCGACTCGTTGCTCAACAACATTTGGCCAATAATTCCCAACAGGCGAATTGGTTTTTCCATTGTTGCCCAGCAACGTACGTCTTTTTTGAGTTCTTTTTTTTTAAATTTTTTTGCATTGTCTTTTGCTCTCATTTCATTCGCCCTTTTTCCCCAGTTGCGTTGCGCTATCTTAGCTTTCTGCGCTTTGTGCCGTGTCAAGCATCTTTTTATACATGGAAGAACACCTGCAACAACATTTGCAACAACACCTGCAGCAATACAAAACATTGTGACGTTAAATTAACTGTGAAGAAATGGCAAATATAAAAATGGCGGGTCAATAAATCGCAGATAATTGAAATTATCAAAATGAAAAAAATGTATTTTTAGAAATTCGGCCTTGCTTACATTTTCCTCCTTTGCCAATTTTTTATCCTTGCCATTGAATATATTTATGAACTTATATATCTTCCGAATATTTTGCTTTTCGCAAATATAAAATAGGGTGGGCGCTGTGGTCGAGTTGGTAGTGGTGCGTGCTGTAACTCGATATGCCGCTGAGTTCGAGGTTCGATCAAACCTTAGTGAAGGCAAGTAAAATCTTAATCATAGAAAAATATTTTTTTCTAAAAGCGATCAGTTTTGCCATGAAAAAGCTTCACATAAATACATCTGCCGTTCGGAGTCGGCACAAAATTGGGACCTACAATTGTGGTATAATATAAAGACGCATACCACAAATGATGGGGGAAGCTCGGCCAAACACTGACCTATAAAGTGTAAGCACCAAATAATTATTATTATTAAATAGAATAATTGCAGTATATGAAAGAGATCTTTTCCGGTGATCTGAAGTAGGAGACTTAAATATTCAGTGCAGTTCTTATGAAGATATTAATGAAAGGTTTACAAAATGCTTTTCAAGTTTAAAAGATGAGTTTCTTGCGAGAAAACAGTGCTTACCATGTGAACACCATTTCATTTTCGATACTTTCGACGGAAATTATACTTATAGTATTTATCAATTTATAAATTATCTCTTAAAAATACCTTTTTTTATCAATTAACTCGTACCTTTGATAACCGTCTTGTTCAAATAATACATTTTTTATACTTAAATTTTGTATATCAATTATTTATTTGATAAACAGATTTATATTTTCTGAACAGTTTTTTTGTATGAATTTGATATTTTTAGCCGTAAATTAGTCCAAGATTTAATAAATTAAATTCTTTGGTGTTATATCTATCTGTCTTAAAGTTATTAAACGTTTTTCACAAAATTTTGAATCAAAAAATTTCTATCGAGTCAACTTTATCTCATGCCTTAATTTTTCTGAAAATGATATAAAATGACAGAAATTTTAGTAATTTACTACAAAACCCACATTTTTTATTTGATTTATCAAAGTATTATCTGTACGAGTATATAGAGCGCTCTATGTTTCAAAACATCAAATTTTTAAGCTGAAGTCTGAAGTTACGATTAATTACTTTACGATTTGTACGTTATTATTTGGACATATAACAATTTTATTTTAATTGTTTTTGAGCTTTAAAGCCGATTGGTTTTTGGGTAAAACTACAAAGAAAAAAATAGCAATGCTCAAAGCGGTAGAAGTTATATCTCTTCATCAGACTTCTTTTTTTTTAAATTAGAAAAAGTTTAGAAAAATTTCAATAAATTTCAATGACAAGCTTTTCTTTGGACATTTAACGTGAATTTGCTAAAAAGTCCTGACAACTAAATTTTAAACTTTTTTACTTTCTTCAAAGTACTAGCCACGTACTTCACATCGTGCATTATGCTAGTTTTATTATAGCTGCGCCATGCACGGAATTTTTTTGTACACTCTAATGCATGCATCTTTACAGCATCTGCCACTTATTTTGTAACAGAGGCTGTTCTTCGAAGAGCAATGGAAAAAGTCACAAGCTGTCGAGGCAACAGAAAAAACATGTATTAATGCTTGTTCCATGTTTGTTTGTGCTTGTATGTTTTCTTTCATTTTGTGTAGGTGTGAACTGGATTGCTCTTTGTTCCGCTTGTGGGGCCAGCTTAGATTGGATTTCTATTTTGTTTTCTGCTAAGGACGATACTACACACTGATTGAACTGAATTGCTATCAACGTTAAATTTTTTCTTAAAAAATATACAATTTCCTGAAAAAGAGGTTTTGGTTTTTGATTTCAAATTTAATTCGAATATAAACAAATCGGCCTTAAAATTATCGAATATTTACAAATTATAGCACAAATTATAGTACATTCACACATTTGGACTCTTGATTTATTTAAATTTTTTTTCAATTAAAGCATCATTAGTTCTTTAACAAACACCATTCAAAATAATTTTTTTAGTTTAATAAAAAATGTAGAAACCATTTTCCAAAATTTCATCAAAAATTCGAAATTTAAAAAAAAAAATTTTAAATTTTTTTCTGGTATGCAGATATGTAGCTCATTAAATTTTTGTCTGAGAAAGTGCAAATTTCTAGTGACTTAGAATAACCACTGATTTTTTACTTACGCGCTAACGCAATTCCTTCCATATAAAATATAATCGCAGTTTTGCGTTCTATGAAGGAAACTGCCAATAAAAAGAATTTGACAAATCAGTGATAACTTGTAGACACTTCAAATTTCACTTTCTCGGACTAAAATTTAATAAGCCATAAAACTGCATACTCAATAAAATTCTTAAAGCTTATTTTATAAAGTTAGAAGCATTGATGAAATTTTCTTAAATCATTCAACATTTTGTAAAAATTTAAATTAAAAAATAAAGCGTTTTCTTAGAGAATAAAAAATATTTTAATTGAAAAATAATTTTAAATTATTAAATAAAAATATCTGTCAATTTGTGGTGGGCTATAATTTGTGAACTAAGTATAAAGAGAAATTTTCTTAAATCATTCAACATTTTGTAAAAATTAAATTAAAAAATAAAGCGTTTTCTTAGAGAATAAAAAATATTTTAATTGAAAAATAATTTTAAATTATTAAAAAAAAATATCTGTCAATTTGTGGTGGGCTATAATTTGTGAACTAAGTATAAAGAGAGTTTTTTTTTCGATTTTAAAAATTATCAAATATACTTTAGAAAATAACGTTCGATATTTTTTGCTCTTGAAAGTGTATTAGACTTAACTTCATTTGACGCTTTTTTATGCAATCGCAATAAAAATTTCTATAGTAAATTCAATAATGCCTTCTAAGCCTTCTTCTTAAATCTTTTAAATTGATTAAAAAATAAAAAAGATATTTTCGATTTGTTCGAAAATTTAGATAGAAGAGAGATAGAAAAGAGCGATGATTGTATGGTTATTAATTGTGTTAATTCCAAGACTCCCATATTTTACCGATACTAGTTTTTAATATATAGCTGACCGATCTACTGCCTAGATAAATGATTCTGGAAGTAAAAGTTATTGTTTTATTATTTAAAAAGAATACTAATGGAATTTGTTCTTCGGTAAATTTTGGTGAATGGATTATAAGTTTTTCTGGGCGTCGAGACTTTCGTGGTGTACAAATATCAGACTAGCCAAACGAGATCTTCTCTTTTTATAGTTTTTATTAGCGTCAAACCTGATTCTGAAGCTGTTTAAACAGCAACACATTTGTATTAATTAAATTAATCAAACTTTCATTCTTTCTTTTGCATTCGCTTCTATTTATGTGGGTTTGTGGTTTTATTTTATTAATCCATTCCACATTAAATTTATAATTCTTAAAAGCTATGTGATGCTTCGTGCACTTCCGCGTTTCGACTGACTAATCGTGAACTTTCGTCTTTTTTATTACTCGTTGTCTGCGTATTCTGGTTCTGGTCAAATTTAGGGTTGCATGTCACCGTACGTCCGTTTCTGGTACGTCTTTTCTCCGTTCCTACATTTAATGCATGTGCAAAAATAAAATTTTTAAGAAAAAGTACACAACAACCTCGTGATGATTTTTCTTTAATTCAGATGTAACTTTATATGAATTTGAAAGGATTCAGTAATAATTGGAGATTTTAAATTTCAAATAAAATTTTTTTTATAAAAGTCAAGAAATAACTGAATAGTAAAATAAAATATTGTCAGTTCAATATCAAAATGATTCCAATCGGCTTCTCCTAGTATTAAATATTATTATTAGAAATTCTTAAGCTCTGCTTTCATACATCAGACAACACTTTTCTCATTTTTTCTATACTTAAACTAACTTTTAAAAAATATTGTACTTTGTTCTTGTTTATTCTAAACTTGAATACGCACAGTTCTCGGACAATTATTTTTTATTTGGTTTATTTTTCAATTTAATTACCGAAAATTCTCAAATCAATATAAATTCAAGCATCAAACTTTATAAGAGATTTATAATCATTTAAAAAAAATCTCGATATAATTGCTAGATATTAAAACTTTGTCGATTACTGCGCAATAATAGATGCTTTAAAATTTCATTTTCGGTTTCAGTTTAAATTTTCCGCGTGCAGCTGACAATTTCAGCTACATCGAAGGAAATGATCTGCGTCAACATCGTAAACTCGATATTAACTTGAAAACTTAAACGACTTCATCAAAATATTGCAACAACTCCAACATCTACAATGGCATTTACACTCACTTAAATTGTAACTAAAATTACCCAACAGTTATAAACCGACAAGAGAGGAGCGCATTGAGGAAATGTGTGGCTATTAAAAGAGCATAACCGCTACCGATCACCCGGATGCACCCGCAGCGGCAAGGACACGAGCAAAACTAGGCAACGTAGTGCAGTGAAGTGAATGCATTTTAAGGATAACGGATTAAGGATAAGTGCACATAAAAACTTAAAGCTATCTTTAGAAATCGTCTTTGAGAAGCTACTGAAAAGTCGGCGTAGAGGAAAATAAAATTACGAAAAGTTGAAAAAAAAAAATGTAACGAGAATGAAAGAGTGGTGGCCGGCAAGACTGCCAAATCTGTGGCAGAGCTGAGTGAGGTAAAGACTGTGTTCATATGTATTTGTGCACTCGTGAGATATAAAAAAAAGAAAAATTCAACAAAAATAAAAACAACAGCTATAATTACAACAATTGCCATGCATAATTTCCGCATATGACCACAAGGGAGCAACACCAACAGCAGCAGCAGCAGCAAAATGCGGACAACAGTGGCATTGTGCGCTTAAGCGCCAATGCACGCACGTTCTTATGCACTGGTGAGAATGCAAAAAATGTGACCCTTGCATGCACGCCCGCATATAATCGTACTCACCGATTTAACTGCCAACCAGGGAAACCCAATACGTAGCAAAATCAGCCGCCGCACCAGCAGACAAGGCGCACTACAGGCGAGATGTCGACTACTGCGAATAATATGGACGAGAAAAAAGAGTGAAGAAAACAAAAATCACAAACAATGAGCATAACGTAGACAAAGTGAAGGGCAGTAAAAGTGAAGTGGCAAAATGGAAAAAAACAAAAAACGCAAAAATGGAAGGAGGGTGTCGGCAAAAGTCATGAGGTTATGCGGCAAGGAATGTCACAGCACAGCAACAGAGCAACAGAGCAAACAGCAAACAGCGGCACTACAACAATGACTTTGGCGAATGTCTCGTAAATTCCATTGGATTTAGCTGCCACGGCTGGGGGTCACAACTGTGGTGACTGAGGTCAACAACAATGGCAAAAGCAGGCAGCGATAATGTTCCCACTAGCGGCAACGTTCAACTCCACAAAGCGGCTGAGCGATGTATGAAGGAAGGCAGCGACAGCAACGATTATCGTCTAAGTTTTTTTGGTAGCAGGCAACAAAGGTTTACAATAAATTGCCGCGGCTAGCCTCCTGGTGGGGTCCAATGTATATACACATGCTTATATGTATATACACAATAAATTTATCTAAGTAAAGAGGTAATATGGCTCGGGCAGCTGGCAAGCTGAATTGTACATACATCTCGTTACTCTAATAGAGTAAAGCTTTATTTCAAGTTTTTTTTTTTGGCGAAAATGAAGATCTACAGTTGTGAATTTAATCTTAGCGCCGATTTTGTATAACATAATAGTGTCTTTTATGAAATAATGTTTGACTTTCATTTTAATTATCTACTTTATTGTGAGCTTTAAAACAGAGCATTCGTATTGAAAATGAGGCGGAGCTATCATTGCCAGCACAACTAACAGAAACTCAATGTTTAACCAGTTTTATAATATTTTTCAATTAAAACTTATTGTTTTTTCTAAAAATAATCATATAATTGAAATTTTTAGATTACAAAAAATTACGCTCGAATAGAAGCTTTCAAAAAATACATCAATATTTTTAAATTCTCAAGATGTGCTGTCTTTTCATATAATCTTAAAGAATGACATCCAATGGTTTATTTAATTATTTTTTAATAATTATTATTTTTTACGGCTTCCTTGTGTGCATTTCATTGAATATTTTTGCGACTATTTGAAAATATTAATTTCCAAAAATTGTATAACATTCCTTTTCGTTTGTGAGACCCACTAAATATATTGATTTTTAATGACTAACTCTAATTGTTTTCATATAAATCTTTAAGCAAATTTAAATAATTGACTGTCAAAAAAAGATTACAAACAATTTAAAATATTTCATTTTAATTGAAGCGTTTCAAAATCAAACAAGTATCATGACTACTAAAAATGATGAAAAGATGGTCCTGGGTTATTTGATCATAGCGGCAAAATGGTTTTTTTTTTCAAACAGTTTCAAGAGTTGACTATGCAGTTTCAAATACCATTAAAGTGCAAGTCTTAATAGGCTAAAACCAAAAGTTAATTTTTGAAAATTTTTTTTTAATTTTTTGCTCGCATGCAGAAAAAAAAAATTTCAGAGTATGCCGTGATTTATCCACTTTTTATTAAAAATTTGAAGTTTTGTTGTTGTAATAATTTAAGAAGTATTTGGCTAATATTAGCGCTACTCGCCTTTTGAAGTACGTAAATTTTCTAGAATTTCCAGTGTTAGCCGTGATTTGAACATTACAATTTTTTTCCATATAAAAATAAATTGTGGTTAGGCATTATTTGAAAGCAAATATAATGCAAGCCATTCTTAGAAACCAAAGATAATTTTTAGTACTTTTAATTTGCACATAAATGCACAAAAATTTAATGGCCTATGTAACTCTATATTCAAAAATTAAAAATTGTTAGAAAAATGTATGCAATGAAACGAATATTTATTGAATATTTGTTGTCTAATAAAAAAGTCTTAGCAGTGCGATCAATAGTCAAAAAATAGCACAGGATAAAGTGAGTAAAATATTATTTTAGAAAGGTTTGCAATAGCAAAGCAAAATTAAATTTACAATTAATGCGATCTAACATGGAACACAATTGTCGGCATGCTAATACATAACGTTCTAAACACCCGCGACAACAAGTGAAATTTGTGGGTTTATGACGCTTCGCCAATGCACAAAAAGACACAATTGACAAATGAAAAGGATACACATACAATCCAAAGAGAACATGCTCCCCGCTTATCGGCGATTTCAAGGAATATTTAACCCAGACACGACAGCAACATACAAGCGGCAAGTGAATAGAGAATAGAGAACAACACCGAGGGATTTAATACATTTGTATGTATGTATGTATGTACATATGTGCTATTTATGTATGTATGTTCGTACATGCAAACCAAATGAGCGGTTTGATTGCATGTGTATAGCTGACACATGCTTGACTGACGCTCAACGTACACTTACAACAGTTGTTGCGAGAAGCCAACGGGAAAACCATTTACAAGTGACAAGCGAAACACAAACCAACACAAATGCATGCAAACACACAAATAACAACGACAAGGTACATTCCAAACATCATGTAAGTCTAGCTGAATGTCTGTGTAACATACACGGAAACTACAAAATACCAGCGAAAGGAAGTTACAGCAGCGATATTTGGGTGCAAAAAAAAAAATGTTTGAAGATAACAGCGATGCTGAAGGAGAAAATTATTGCAGGCACATACTTATTAACATATGTTTGTGTAAGAGATGGGAGTGGGTTGGAATGTTTCAAACCCAAGAACTGCAATTTAGGAAGTGAGTACAAGGGTAACCGGGTTGTAGTTGTAGAGCTTGGAAGCTATTAAGTAGCTGCAGAATCAATGAAATGAGTTTTATAAATTGCTCCTAAAACTATGTAAGTGCTTAAGATTTCTAGACACAAAATTTTAATTATCTACTGGTAGTTCCAAGTTGCTGGTATATACAAGAGTACCCGGTTATGCCATTTATAGTTAAACATATTTTCTTTCGATAATTTTTCAATTCAGGCGTGTTCGTCTTTCTTTGAAAAAAAAAAACTCTTCCTTTAAGCTTTGGACATTCGCTTTGAAAGATTCATTAACTAGTAAAATTATTTAAAAATCTGATAAGTTACTAAAGGATGTTATTGATTGGTCATTTACAATTTTTTTTGCTACCATACTCAGCAAACTTCGAAAGAAAGTTATTGCTTTCGGAAGCAGTGCTGAAAAAATCAAGATTTTTAGGAAGCAGTGCCGAATAAATACGAGGTTTTTAGGAATATTGTGAATTGTTCGTAGTTGATGAGCTTATTGAAAATAACAGAGAAAAAATGTTCCTTCTCGGCGATATCGATCTTCCATGCCCACCTCTAATAGTTATGAATATAAAGATATATAAACGTAGCTCTTGTTAGATACAATAATAGTAAAATAAAGTGGGCGATGCAATGATCGAAAGTTTGGATCGCTTTGTGATTGAATATTAGAACAATTCATTTCATCTTTCGTTGGTTCGGAAAGCCTCAATTATATTGCAACTGTTATACATTTTCAGTAGGAGATCCGGCTGACATAGGTGCTTAAATATCTTGAAAATAACTTTATCATTTCCCTTACCAAAGTTTAGTTTGATTTTATGAACACGCCAATTTCAATTATCGTATTAGGATTTTGGATTGAGTACTTTAATAAGCTCAACAATGTCTTTCACTACGGCGATAAGATTAGATGAAGGGTAAGAGGTGAAACAAAGCACAAAATAAGATATGTAGAAGGAGGCTAGGATAGTAAAAAAAACGAGTTCTCTTATCAATTCATGACACGACCGACTAATTACACTGTCCAACAGCATTTTTGGAACAGAATAGCGACCCTATAATTCTGAAAGGGTATGTTGAGTAGATCATTTTTGTAGAACAAACTTATGAGTTTTTTTTTTACAGTGGGTCAAAGTTTTCATTTTTTGGTCGCAGGGAGCATTATACTATATGAAAATAATGTTGTAAGTTAATATCTGAGAGAATTCTTATGGTCAGAGTTGTATTGTGGAATTGTATGAGAATTATTTTCGTGGAAGATCTTAACCCTCTAACTGGTCTCTTTATGGGTCAATTTGACCCTTTTTTTGAGAAAATCAAAAAATATCCTTTAAAAAAGGACATTTAAGGATTAAAATATTCCACGAAAATGTTTGGCGGTGGGGGTCACCAAAGACACCATTGTTGTAAATAAAGCTCTTTACGAAAGGGTATAATTCAAAATGAAAGCAGTCAATTTCATACCCCAATCTGCAATCAGCTACTCTACCCAACCAGTGCCCAAGGTCCCTGCTACCTTGAAAGAGATTCCAAGTTCTGACGAAGATGGTGCTGTACCTGACACCGTTTGGGTTTACTAAATTCCCTTGCTTTTTGTGTATACGGGTTAGTAAAGACCGAACCAAAAAGTGTTGGTCTCCGAGGGAGCTTAAAGTTTGCGAAAAGAATTTCCTGCAAGAAACTTTGGTGCCTCCTCATAAAGTTCTTCTACCACCGCTTCACATAAAGCTTGGATTGATGAAGCAATTTGCCAAGAGATGGAAATTGCTTCAAATACTTAATATCAAAGTTTCCAGGCCTCTCGGAGGAACGTGTTTTCGTTGGACCAGATATTAGACGGCTTATGGCTGATCCACTATTCATCACAACCATCCTCAAAAAGAAGGGTGGATTGCCTTTAAAGAGATCATAAAGAAATTTTTAGGCAATAATAAAGATCCTAACTACAAACAAATCGTCAAAAGAATATTAAAAGCATTTCAAGCTTTATGTTGCTAGATGAGTTTAAAAGTACATTTTCTTCATTCCCACCTCAACTACTTTCCAGAAAATTTATGAGACGTGGGTGAAGAGCAAGGTGAACGATTTAACTAAGATATTAGGGAGATGGAAAAAAGATACCAGGGAAGATGGAGCGTTTCAATTATGGCAGACTACTGTTGGACGCTTCCAAGAGACCTTCCCGATGCTTCCGACAAGCGAAAATGTACCAAAAGGAGTCTCACTGAGAAAAACAAATGTGTTTTGTGCTTACTAATTATTGTATTTTACATAATTAAATTAGTTTTGTTACGCAATTATAAATTTACAATTTTTTTTTAATCTTTTATATTTTATTTTAAGATGATAACTTGTTTAACATATGTAGACACTTACATTGTCAGAAAACGTGACGTTCTATGACAAAATTAAAGTTATTTGCGGATTCAGCACACCCAAAAACATAAGAATTACACAAAAAACCAAAAAAAGGGCTCTAAATATTTTTTTTGCAGACTTGTGTAATTGTTAATATATTTCAGTGTGTATATTTGTATCTCAGTATATTAACACACATGCATATAACTCTATGCACATGTACAAGAATATAAATATGTGCATACATTTATTCCTCAATGCGCTGAAATATACTTAGCAGCTCTGGCAGAAAGTGTTTGTGCTGTCAGGCATCCGCTGCTTTGCTTCGACTTGAAATGGCAAGCTGACGTTCAGAGCCACGCATTTCCTGTTTGTAAAATGTGTTTGTTGTAGCTAGAAACGGATATGGTATCATCTGCACAAGACGCCTCAACTTAACATCGTACGCATTCATGTTCCATATACTATATTTATTTGAAGATATGTAATTCATTTCAGACTGCCGACAGAATGTAAAAAAAATAAACGTGTTTATATATAATCATAGAATTACATGCGGAACTTGCGGTTAGGAAAATGTGTTTAATGGAAAATTAATTAAATTTTATTTACCACACCACATAACTAAGCAAGTGCTGCTGGAGGCGAATTTTTTCTGGCAATTCAGTCTTGGAAAGCGTAACGAGTTTGAAAACAGTTTGAGAGATAATTTGTTGCAGATATTAATATTCCTTAGCTCTTTACGAAAAGGCTTTCAGAAGTAAAAAAAAAATAAATAAATTTTTAAATTTTATATGCATAATTTATTTTTTTAAATTATTTTGTATATAACTCTGAATTTATTTAATAATGCGCATCACAAAAAGTGATTCCATATTGAATAGTAAGGTAAATATATTATAGATATATATTTTTTTCTTTCTGTAGGTTAAATTCGCAATGAAATATTTTTTTAAATTCTTAAAAACAACTTCTTAAATTTTCTAGTAATCTTTTCCGATAATATCAAATTTCATCATTTGTCATATTTGCTGTACTTATTTGATATGAAAACGCATTCTTATGTGCTCGATGGAAAGTTTTTTATTCAATTCTCATTATTTTACACTGAGAATATAGTTCAATCTCGAAAAAAATATCAAAACATTTTCTGCTTAGAATTGTAGGAACCTTTGATAATGACGTCCAATAAAATGGAAGTTTCAAGTGACAACAAATAAACGATGATATTTGACATTGTTTATATTGATAAGGGACCCATTTTATGAAAGAAATTGTAGCAAAAAGCAAGAAAAAAAATTTCAGAAATTCATAGCGAGTTGTAAAGTACATTTTAGTTTACTAAAATTGAATGCGCTGTGAAATTGACTTTTCAAAAAAGTTTTAAATATATTTTGAGAAAAGTTTTTAATCTTCATTAAAGATATTTTTTTTTTTTAATGCAAAGTTTTAATCTAGAACTTTTATGATTTGAAGTTGAGAAAGTTTTTTTTATAAAAAAAAAAACAAAAAATGTTGACTTGAAAAATTGTCATGCATGGTGCGATTATAATTTTGGGATGTGCCTTTCATTCACTGTATAAAAGTACATTTTATACACGCTTTTATTTATGTATCAACTAAAACTAAAAAACTATTAAATTTCACTGTCGCTTTTATTGCTGTTGTTGTCCCACTTAAACACGTTTCGGTCAATTGAGGCGCCTCAATACGGTCCGGTTGTGCGTTTTAACCACTCGAGAGGTCAACGCATTCAACGCAACGGCCGCCAAATGTAGCGTACTAACGCAGTGCTGCCAGTTTTTCTGCGCTATATTCAACGAAGTAGCAAACAATAACTTTATACTTATTACATTTGTAGAATTTTGGAACGCTGCTGAGTGGCCTCTTTGCGCCTTTTGGCAATGGAACATATGCTCGACTCATAAAGACATACAGTTTATGACAGTTTATGATTGCATTGTTGGCAGCTGCAATGTATTTTAGCTGGCGTCGTTGCCTGCACAAAGGCAACGCATGTGCTGTTGTTGGTTGCGAACTCAAACTTTTTTCTACAATATTTGCGCACATTTTTGCTTCACGAGTGAATTGAAATATTATATTTTAGGGTTTAACTAGCATTTTTATTACGTTTTTGTTACAGTTTTGCTTAAAGTACATAGATATCAGATAATGTTTAAAGAACATTTTTCTTATTTTTTTTTTTGGATATGATAGTGTGGCTTTTCTCGTTCATTATTTCCTGCTTTTGCCTCAACTGCCCTTTGGGTTGGATACATTTTGAACAAAATACCAAATATTTATTTTAGCAGTGGCAAATAGAGATTGAAACAAAGCAAACAAAGGTCGTATGGAAATAAAAATAGTAGCAAACATTCTGCATAATAAATATGTGTATGTACATAAATTAGTGTAGATATGTATGTGACTTATATCCAGTGGAAAGATGTTATGCTTGTGTCTGCAAAAACTAGTGGAAAGCCACTTTATATTATGCGCGTTGTCATACGAAATGAATGAGTCACCTGACAATTAATTAAAAATATAATTTAAACGTTGAAGCCATTTTACTGTTCTAAATACTTTATAAGCTTGACATTATAAATCTTGAACTAAGCATTACGCATTACCTTACCATCTTCTTTTATGGCGCTACAACCGTTTGTCGGTTTAGGTCGTGACCAAAAAGCTTCGCCAGTTTCCTCTCTCCTTCTCTCATTTACGACAATTGTTCAAACCAAGTGACGACAGGTCCTTCTGCAGTGGGTGTCCTTCTCTTCGTCACTCACCCATGGGTGCCGATTCGTAGGCTTTTTTTTACCATCATTATTCGTCTCATACACTTCATCATCCCATCTTCTTCGGTGCTCGTCGTTAACGCGACCAGGACCTTGAGGGCACCCGCAGAGTGCACGCTGAAATCCGAGCCGAGCATAAATATGGTGAAAGCCAGAAATTAGCTTCGGAACTGAATGCTTAGAAATTCATACAATCTCACGCTGATACAGCAGAGTGGAAGCCGAGCGAAGTCGAGAGTAATAATACTGATCAGCACCGATCGGAATCAGCTTTACGCTCGGCTCGGCTTTCAGCGTGCACTCTGCGGGTGCCCTAAATCTTGCGAAGAACGCTTCTCTCGAAAGGCCCCAAAGCCTTCTCATCTCTAATCAACAACGTCCATGTTTCTGCGCCATATAAAAGGACGGGCATGATGAGGGATTTGTAGAGCGAGATTTTCGTTCGTCGAGAAGGGGCTCTGCTTTTCAATTGCCTCCCGAGTCCAAAGTAGCACCTGTGTGATCAAGTGTTATTCTTCGCTTGATTTCAAGGCTGGCGTTATTGGTGGTGTTAATGGTGGATCCGAGGTATACAAAATCCTTGACAACTTTAAAAATTGTTACTGCGAACAGTGACGTGGTTCCCAAAACGCGAGGATTTTTTGTTTGTTACCACAAGGTACTTTGGTTTGTCCTCGTTCACTGCAAGACTAACCTCTTTGGCCTCTTTCTCTAGACTGGAGAGTGCTGCACTGGTGTCCCTGTTATTAATGGCAATGATGTCAATATCATCCACCTACGGCAGCAGAATCGTATTTTTGTTATAAATAGTGCCACTGCGATTTAGATTGTAAGCTTTAATTACGGATTCCAGCATCAGATTCAATCTGCAGTTGCACGATAGAAAGATTTAGAAAAACATCACGTTTTATCCGTTTCCCACTGGGATATGTATGCACTATGTACATTTGATACGCACTAATTGTTTGTAGAATGCTCACATAAACATAGATGCTTGCTCACGTATATGAATGTTATATTATAACTTCATTTGTTTGTAACTTGCACCAGTACATACATTTATGTTACTTGTTTGCAAATATTTTCTACTATGCTTCACAATTTCTTAAATTTTTTTTATGTGTGGCTATTTGTTGGAATTATGCCAGAATAAGGAACATTTTTCAGATATTCTTGCCCTACAATTACTGAGACGGCATACATACATATTTTACTGAGAAGAGATTAGAATTCAGTGTCATCAAATATGCAGAAATTGTTTTTGTTAAATGAGATGGCAACAATAGCCAGATAAAAATCAGCTACAACAACATCAACATATTCAAATTGTAAGCAATGGCTATGAACGCATGTAAATCAACAAATAAATATTTCCATAAACTTACATTTACTGAGCTGCATTCTAACTGCGCTGCAAGCGTTTAATTTGAAAATATAAAAATTACTCTGGATAATAACCACAAAAAAATATTATCGTCTATGTCGGTTTTTTAAATATTTGTAAACAATTGGCTTTCATTTATTTTGTGGAATTAAATGTGGTTATTCAACAAAAATTCTATTGAAATTCGAGTCTAAAGGTTACTAACCAATGAAGTCATTACCACTACTAAGCCGTCACTTAAAAATTTGTATTTTGGTAGTTTGAAAAAAATAAGTTTAAAAAATGCAAAGCCAAGTAAATGCATAGGTGTGTATTTATGTTTTATCAACTTTGGTCTATAAAAATAATTCCTTGTATCGCAGTTGCATATACAGCTAGTAAATAAATATTTGCACCGATGAAATTTTTTTTTTATTTTAAATTGCTTAATTTCAGACAAGCCAATTTTTTTTAAATTTCAATAATTTTTCATGTAGCTTCTATATAGTCTAAACTCGAACCAGATCCGTTAAAAACCCGTTTACATATATGTAAGTCGACTCTAGCGCCACCTACTGGATTTATATTTTTTGAACAAAATTGATCTCTTTATACTACTTCTATGAATAATTGAACTTTAAATAGTAGGACTATGAAATATTTTTGCGATAAATTTTAGCACAGACAGCCAAACAAAAACACGAACGATTGTTGTTGTGCTAATAAACATCCGGCTGTTAAAGTTTGATTATGTCTGTAGGAGATAAGTACAATGTACCACAATGTAGGTTTGTCCAAGCTGCCGGTGGCAAAAACAGGAACAGCTTGAATTTTTCTATGTATACCAAATACACGGAATCGTCCAGTAATGAAAAGTTATAGATTTTGTTAAATACATATATACTTATAGTATTTAAATAAATAAATAAATGATTTCTTCCATGGCTGTTAAGGAGTTTCAGGCCTGCTTTTATTTTTTTTAAATTTATTCAAAACAAAATAAATAGTTCAGTGATCCAGTACGTTATTGCTAATTATTCAAAAGTTACCATATCTCCTCATCATATTTTGTTGCTCTTACAACATTTTAACAAGTTATCGAACCAAAGATATTGGGTTTGAAAAGCCAAAACTTTTGCGATTTTCCATTTTCCTTATACAATGAACAACAAATCAAGATCAGCTCATCTGCCGCTATTTCAAGCTGCCTTATGTAGTAGTTGTTGCTTTATTTAGGTCTTGAAGAGAGTATACAAATATTTCTTTTTTATAAAAAACGATTGTTAAAAAAATTGTTGAATAATAAATTAAATTGTATATTTATTAAGGTTATCAGTTGTTTCAACTTTTAACGATATTTTACATATTTTAAGATATTTGATTATAATCTATTATAAACATGGATATAATAATATTGGGTAAAATGTTGAATGAATTTTTATAAAGCCATCATTAGGCTATGATTATATTATTTGAATCAGTAGAATCATAAAACGTTAGGGATTTAAAGTGCTTCATCGATTCTCCCCTTCGTTTTTTTTTGCCAAAATATCTTGTATTTGGCCACTAGTAACCTCAATGTCTCGATGGATATTTAACAGCCCAGATACGTCATCAATCTCCGGAAGGACCAATTTTTTTATTTTGACCCAAACCTCCTACCACACAGGCATTTCTTCAAGTTTGGAAATAGAAAATAGTCGGAATGATTTTCACCATGGTGACAACATACGTGTACATTAGCTTTTTCATATCCAAATATTCGTGTAAAATGTAGCTGTGACTTCTCAGTTGAGATGCCTACAATCTCAGTCACCACACGCACATTCATTATCCGGTCATCAAATATCATTCCATGGATTTTATCGACGACTTTTTGTAAAACGACTATAATAGACGCCAGTTAAGGGCATTAGAAAAGCGATATTTATATTTTATTTAATTCATTTACATGCAGCATTCAATTAAAGTGAATCAAATATTATAAAAAAAGAATATTGTAATTAATTGTCTTAAACTGAGAATTCACCAACAAAATCAATTAAATTCAATTTGAATAAGGCAATCCATTTGTATTCCAGTTACTGGGTAATAATTTTTAATGTTTTTGTCTAGAGTGACTTTTGTATGTGCTATGAATTTGAAAACACGGTTGAAATTTTCTGAGACTACCGATATTTTTGGGGGTGGGGAGGTCCAAACACCCAGGACCCTTCCCGTGTATCCGTCCCTGGTTGTTATCAATTTCATTGGTAATTATATTAGTTTTCAAGATTTTTTTTTGTTGGCATACAAGTTTAAGTAAATTATAACCCAAGAAAAGAAAAGAAAACCATTCGAATCCGTAACTTCTTACAATAAAAGTTTTTCTCATTAAAATTTTCATGAAATGCTGTACATTTTATTCAAATTATTGTATTGATTTCATGCGTCTTAATTAAATGTATAAATATTGATAACAATTTTTCTATTGCTTTGTATATTTTCAATCGGAATGAAGCAAACAAAATATGCAAAGTATGCATTTCTAATAATTTCTTTATATAATCGACGTAAACATACACACTCGTACATAGGGAAGCTAGTGAATCAAAATCGTATGCGAAGATTTGAGGCATTTACAAGTCAATCTGCTTCCACTCACTCAAAGCATGTTCACTCATGGAGTTTCATATACAATCTATGTAAGTGCCTTTCAAAAATAAATCACAAAAGCTCGCATGCATCCATATTTTCTTATTCTTTAAAATGAATATTTTCTAGGATGTATTTGAGAGCTTATGTTGCCCTCATTCTTATGGTTGGACTACTCAAATATATCCATTGTTGTTTGGTTGTGGAAAAATGCTGCAAGCAGTTATTTGTATATGTTGTGTGAAGGGGTTTTACTTATTTGAAACTTTACATACACTTATTGCATTACTTTGCTTATTTTATAAAACTCTCTCAGTTGTTTATAATCTTTGCTTTGTACATAAAGTTATTGTGTGTAGCTGAAATGTGCTTACATGCAAATGCATAAACGTTCATACATATGTACTCAAGTAGTAATATATTTCTTAAAAAAAAATGTTTGAAATTTTCGTTCATAAGTTGTCCAGCGCCTATTTAAGACCTACTCGCATATAGGGCGTTTAAAAAAAATATGTAGCTGTTGCAAAAAGTGTGTCAGATTCTTGCTGACATTTCATTAATTTTTATAATAAAGCATTGTACAGCAGTAATAAAATCAAATAATTTTTAGCGTATCCACATGTATTGTGTTGTTGGATGCCTATTTAAATGTGAGTATTTATATGGGCGACCAAAATGGAGCACATGCCCGAGGACGGAGGAATACTTATGGATTAATTAAATTTTGATTTATTTTTGAAATTTTCAGGAATGAATAAAAACCAGTATATACGAAAAATATATATATATGTATTGTTAAATTTGAGCAAAATGTTGCTGAAAATTTTCTTGAAGAAAAACATAAGTATACGAGCATTTTTTTCTTGAGAGCTTTTTCAGACCGAACAATTTTTATTTTTCATTTCTTGAGTGTCATTTTATATGCATTTTGAGAGCTGTGTGTCTAGCTTAGTGAATCATACTTCAAAAAGAAAAACCGGCGGAAATGCCGTTGTTAGTTGTAGTAGATTGTGGAGGAAAAAGAAAAAAAAAACAAGAACTTGCAAGCCTAAATTTTGCACAACGGCGCCCTTAATAAATGAGGAATTACGTTTGATTGACGTGACAATTTTTCTTGAACTAGCAGCACTTAATAATTTTTTTCTGTTGTTTTCCTAAAAAAATTCAAATTAAAAATTATCATAAGCTTCCTGACAACGCATATTAAAGTACCTATACTTTTTATTTTACAAAGAAAAATGTTCAAAAAACTATTGGAAAATATAAAAGGCACCTTTGGTCTACTTTTAAAGAAAATAGCGAGGTGATAAAAAGAATGTGAATATATTATTAAGCAATGGTGAGGATCGTGTTTAATTAACAATAAGAGTATACACTCCTTTGTGTATTTAGTGTAATCATTGTAAGTGTTTATATTTATTAATTAATATAAAGTTCAGAGAAAAGTTTTTAATATAAGCTTTTGAATGTTCTTTTCAAATGATAAATCATTGTAAGTAAACAGACAAATCTTAAGCAACGCAAAATTGAATGTGAAAACTCTTGTCGAATGGTTATTCACGTAGTTAAGAATTTTGTGCATACTTTCTATGCCATTTTTAAACAATATTAAAGAAAAAGTTGATTATTTTTGTTTGCAAAAATATCATATATTTGTTATGATATTTTTTCTTGGAACAAAGAAGTAGTAGAGAATTTCTCTTTAAGTAAATGTGTTAAGATTCTAGTTAAATAAAAATACCGAGAAACAGTAAGCACAAAATGTGATGTCTAACAAAAGTAAAAGTTGATTAGTTGTTAAAAAAATTTTAATTTTTATGCCAATCAATAAAAAATAATAACCTTAAAATTATAAGGTTTTGTTGTTGTATTTAGTTGTTGAACTTTGTTGCTTCTTTATTTCCTTAGAATATTAAAATTTATTTAAGCAACTTTTATTCACTACTGCTGCATATATTACAATTCAACAAAATCCATTAATCATTCTAATTTGAAAACCAATTGCATACAAATTAGACAATACAGTTTTAGCAACTTATGGCCTACGTGTTTTTCTCAGAACTGCATTCACTAATACTTCAAAAATAGAATTTGTTTCGTCATTCTTAGAAAGATTCGTTTTTACTTTCTTTTAAGCGCATACAACATTGAAGAGTTTCAACTACTTAAATAAATACTGAGTAGTCTTACCAAAGAAAAATAAATAAATATTTAATGAATTGCAAATCATTCAATTCAAATTAAAGAAAAAATAAATAAATAATCGGCTATTTTTCAATTGGCCAAAGCAACCAATTCATGGGAAATGAAGCAAAAGTTTACGTTTAGTATAAAATTGTATTTACCTTTAAGTGCTTGCCAATGCCGAATTCTATTAAACAATTTGCAAATTAGTACCCACAATTCAAAGCGTATTTTTTGAATAGCTTACCCATCTACCAAAACAAATACATATAAATACACACTTATACGAGTAAGGCATAAAATATATTTCTTGTGAATGTTTTGCATTTTCATTGCAACAGCTTGCACTACACAACACAAAGCCACTTACAGGTAAATAAATATATATGTATGTATGTATGTAGATGAGCTTATTTACATGGATACATATAATTTGAATGCAATGCTGAAGCTCAAATAAAGCAGCACATAAATGAAAAAATTTCCAACTAAAAGTGTGAGATTGCTTAAGTTGTTGTTGAGTGGTAAATAGGGTCAACTAGCGGTTTTGTGGCATGCGTAAAATTTGTGAGCTTAATGCAAAAAAAAAAATAAGTAAATATATAAATAAATATGTAGTCATGCAAATATATATATTTATAGACAAGTATAAATCAAGTCTACATAGTAGATAAGCATTTGAACGAGCCGAACAATGAAATGCAATTCCATTGCTTGTATTCGCAATGCCCAACAAGTTTTTTAGTGCTCATACATAATTGAAAGAAGTACTTGCAGTACTTGTATGAGCATTTCTATATACGAATTTAAGTACAAGAAAACTACACAAAAGCATGTGGCACAGCGAATTGAAGTCGGGTGGCAGGTACAAAATGATAAGAGCACTCAAGACGCTCTTTTGTTGTGATGTTTTGATGATTTTTTAAGTAATTTCGAAAGAGTGGTCATAGCTGTTGTACGTAGTTATTGTAAGTGGTGATTGGTAGGTGTATTTGCGTTATAGAAAGTGTATTTGAAGTGATTGAAATCTATGCGCTTTCAAGTGTTTTTAGAGTTGCGTTAAAAATTATATTTATTCCCTATTTCTTTCTTATGCAAGTGTAATGAGGGCGATATTATATAAATTGTATGCAAGTTTAGAGGACGATAATTGGCATAGATTCCAAAAAGTTGTGTTTTTAAGAAGTCGCGCTTTGAAATGTTTTGAGAATTTTATGTACGCTTCACTAGTTGAGAGCCCTAATAATTTTTGCATTAGTTTGCTTTATGTATAAGCTCTCAAAAAAAATTCACCAGAAATATTTTTCATTATTTTTGTTATTTGAAAACGTACTTTGCCATTGCTGTAAATTTTTTTGAAGAAAATTATACGACCAATTTTTGCTTGAGAGCTTTAGACTGATTTAAAAAATTTGTATAGAAGAAAATTTCTTCTTAATTTGTTGAGTGTATACTAAGCTTTAGATAGAGCTTATTGAAATGGAATATTAAGGTTGAAAATATAATAGCTTCTGTTAGAAATACTTGTTGTATTATAACTTTATGCGAAAAAAATTAATTTAAATATGTAGCTTTGAATATTTCATTTGTATAATGTCGTTTTGGAAGAAATATTCGTTAAAAGAAGATTTCTCTGCTAAAAGCTTCTTTATCGAAACTCAAGAATGATTGTCGCTTATAGTATTGCTATGAACCGAATGCGGCAGACGTGGTTAATCATTAATTAATTTATTTTTTCTGAAGTAAAAATTAGCTTGTTTCTTGCGTGACGATCAGAGACCAAAGTAAAGTTATTACTGAGTAATTTGGTTCAATATCTACTGAGGCTATTTTGATTAAGCTCAATATAGCATGCTATTTCGTACTCTCGCTTACGGTGTCAGTTGGTAACACTAACCTTTTATTTTTACAAAGCTCATTTGTGTGGAAAAAATTCCGCTATGTCAATAACGGTGTAAGGTATCGTCACAAAATTTGGTGAACAAATTTTCTTCAATATCGGCGTTATCATTGTTAAATATTTTTGAATTCGGACCATAACCTCGCCACCTCCCATATAACGGAAATTTTTGAAAAATGCAAATTTTTTTTTTTTTTGTTATGTTTTTTTTTTACCTGTTTATTTATACTATTATTTATTTTAAATGAGCTAGAGACCAATTTTTATTGGAAAATTTATAGAGAAAAAACACAACAACACCCAAAGCGGTAGAAGTTATAGTAGTACTATTTCGGAAATCACCACATCTCCTCATCAGACTGCTTTCTTCACGGCTTCCGCAGGAGTCGAACCCGCGCTACGACGCAATGCTTAACTAAGCCAGCATCTAAACAGGCTCAGCTAAGCTTACGCTGTGTGAGCTGTTGTTATCTTTTTATTTTCCTTTACAACTCACTGCAATCAAGTGCGGCTGTTCCGCCGCTATTTCAACTTGACTGTGTAGTTGTTGTTTGTACAAATTTAATGTATATTTTTACATTTTTGTTTGTTAGGCGGGCTCAACCTTATTATTGATTTTTTTTTATATATTGGAACATATTAATTAAAATTTGATATTTAGAGAGATAAATAATTAAGAAACTCGATTTTTATAAAATTTTGAAATATGTTGAACATGGACAATATGTGATATCACTAGCATCACCGGCAATAATTTTTGAAATCGGACCATAAGCACGCCCAACTTCCATATAACGGAAATTTTGAAAAATGCAAAAACTTCGTTTTTCAAAAAATTTAATAAAGTTCAATACCAGCAGCGATTAGAAACAAAAAAACGGGGTCTTGATGAAATTATGGGCACCGCTCATACAGCAATACATCACGAGGGTATATAAAAATCGGTTTCGCCCGAATTTAACTTTTCTTACTTGTTTTTTTATTAATTTGTCGGTCACACTATGATATCTACAGTTTTGTGCCGTCCCCGATGTATTTTATGAGAAGCTTTTTCATGACAGAGGAGGTTTGCCATTGCCTGCCGAAGGGTGGCCGCTATTAGAAAAACTTTTTCTGTGTTTTAGATTTTGCTTGCTCTGGCTGAGAACCTCAATTTCTGAGGCTTATCGAGTTATAGCACGCACCGCTAACCACTCGGCGACAGCGGCCACTATAATATACCTGCCCTATTATGCAATACGTATAGAGTTTGGTTTTTGCTTGCCATGAGAGCACTCTGCTGTGAGCTCTTATAAAGTATGTTGGCTGACTGATTTAATTCTGCTTCTCGAATTATCTATTATTGCATAATCTCTTTAGATTCGTTAAGTATATATTAGTCAAGGTATTACTTTTTCGATGTGTAAAAATTGGACGGCAAACAAAAATTGGACACTGATCTTTCTTTAACAAATACTAAAATTAAGTGCTTTTGCTGAGTAAGTTTAAATATTTCCAAAGAGTACTTTTGTTATATCGTCAGCAGGAAGGGCTCATTAATTACGCACGTCCTTTTTTCTACCCAAAACTTGCTGATACGATGTATGGTAAGGTTAATTTATGCAAGAGTATAATGCAAATGGACTAGCCTAGCTGCCAGGAATTCTATGAAAATTCATCAAAAATAAATTTTCTTGTTATTGTATCAGCCACGCAGTGCCTTTCGTATAATAAGAACCTGCTTAAAAGTATGATGAAATTCACCCTTAGAATATAATATTCACTTTTCTATATATTTGCTTGAAGTTGAAGACGTGAATTCACCGCCTTTTAGTTGCTTTCTTAGTCTCAAATACAACAAAATATTTCGGAATTCTCATCACAGTGCTGATAAAAAGTTCCAGACTTACAACGATCCCAACAACCCTCTCCTCCAATTTCGACTCATCGCTGCAGATGTAAAATTAAAATGCTTAATTCTCGATATTCACTGCTCCAACTAGTTTTATTTTGATGGAGATATGTGCCTTCAGGCTCGCATTCAAAGCACTCCAGAACCTTTGAGTGTTCAAGTATTAGCCCTGTAAACCAGGCGGTTCCTCTGTTCGCAATAAGATTGTTCTGACAGGAGAATTAAAGATCGTTTTATTCATCATAATATGAAGTGTGTGAAGTTTGAAGAGAGCCATGGTATCCCAATGATTCCGATTATGGCTGGCCCCTACAGGAATTTCTGCTGCTTCTTTACTTCAACTTTTTCTATAGCGTTCCAGCAGACGAGGGTTACACAAAAATGGTCAGACTTAAATATGGTTTCTTTTGAAAAAGACTTTATCAAAGGCCTCTTGCAATACTAAGTAATAGGCAATTTAATTTTGACCATACAGAAATTATGAGCTCTTTGTTACTCGCAAAAACTTCGTAACATAACATACAGCTGAAATTCATCATCTTCAGATCAAATTTGTGTAAAACGATTATGTAAGCTTTCACTTTTCATTTATTTATTTATTTATTTAGTGCTTCGATGGTAACTTGGCGTATGCGTAACTTTGCAACAACCTCTCGATAATAAAATTAGCCTAGAAAGTTTTATTTGCTAATAAAAAAAATAATAATAATAATAACTACACCAACTACATTGAAACTTGCAATGCTCCTTAGCCGCAACCTCGCTAAAGAAATAAAGTTAAAGTTTCTTATGTGGTTGTATGTGCGTGCACTTTCTTTCTTACAGCCACAAATCTGTTGCAGTCTGTTGCACTCCGTTGACTTTAGCTGCCAGTGGTTGGCTATTGTTTTGTTATTTTTTTACTTGTCTCTATTGTTGCCTTGTTTATTTCATTTCTCTTTCTTTATTCTTTATTCTTATTTTTTATATTTTGTTTCCTTTTTCTTTTTTTCTTGCCTGCTTTGTTTACTATTTTACTAGCTCTTTGCTAACCTACAACCATTTACACACAACAAGTCTATATTTTTCTTATTTTACGACTTCATAGACTTTTTTGCGTATTCGGCTCGTATTTAAACCGCGCACCGAATACATTCTACTACACTTTACTTACTTAACGTACGAGACATACATACACACACACACACACACACATTTATACACACACATGTAAGCGAATACAAGCTCTGCATGTATTTGCATTCACCTGCTGAAGTAAAGAAATGGATGATGTGCCACATTATCCTTTAAGTCGTTTCGCGCACTCGCACACACATAAGCGCATGTAGATATGTATGGATGTAGAGATAGAGACCATGCGGTAAATATAACCGGTGAAAATCGAATGCAGAGTGGGTCCGGAGATATTTGTGTAATGCAGGCAGTGCGATCTACTTAAAATAACTATGAATAAGCTTTCAATATAATTTACACTAGATTTATGTGGGATAAAATGCACCTCTGTGCAACATCCCTGATTTAACGAACGCGCAACCGACCATCTTAACGAACGCAACGGACATTAACAGCTTTTAAAAACAGAGTACAGAACATTTCTCGTCAAAAGTAGACGTACGCGCACGACCGAACGATTGAATGTATTGTAATTTTAAAGAAACCTAAATGTATTATTAAAAAACCTAAATTTAATTTTAATAAACCTAAATGTGAACTATTTAAATTAATGTTAAATAAACATCACTAGTTCACTCTTTACTATTCGCTTAATTATCATAAATTTCGGGTGGAAATGTTCCGCTTTCGAACATTGTCTCCCCTTATCGGCAACACTAGTTTCGTGCGAATACTGTTAGCGGAATAATTGAATTTGTTCACTATTTTTTGAGAGGCGACAAATATACGCTGATACAAAATTTTAGTAATTTAATTTAAATTGTTTACATACTCGTAAGATCGCCTATTCCAGGAACAAAACAGTAAACAAAGTTCAAAGAGAGATACTATTAGGTAGAATGCAAGAAAAGCCAGATATTGCACGCGGATTTGTCAATGAAAACAAGGAAAATGTAAGTATGGAGCTGAATAGTTGGTGCCTGCAATGAAAATTTATTCCAAATGGATAGGGGTAAGCAATTTATATTTAAATGTGGGCAGAAATAAAAATTTTTTATGCAAAATAGGCTTGGACTGGCCAAAACCGGTATGTCTTCCAGCGTAGGCGATTTTACCCACTGCGGGAATAATATGAACTCGTTAATTTTGACAATTTTCTTACAGGATCTGACTTAAAGACGATTGCGCCAGCCCAATATCAAAACTTTATAGTATCAACCTTCAGCGAAAAATCGCAGGCACGTGCTAAGCTTCCTTACTGGCGGAATAGCAAAATGTAGTCATAAAATTGGGAAAATCGTTAAATTTTGATAAATTATTATTTAATTTAAATTATTTGATAATTTTACAATTCAAATATACACATTTCAAAGTTGTAAATTCCATGTTAGAATTTTCGAAACGAAATTTATTTTTGGGTGAAACTCGCAATAGGCTTATTTAATACCGGTGAATAAAAAATTTCGGGCGAAACTCCCGATAAGAATGAAAAAGTTTTCATTTCAAGGTTGATCGCAAATAAAAAAAATAACTTTTTGGTTAACAGTAACAGTTCCAGATAAATTTTTTTTAAAATTATTTATGCCTGATTACGACAATATAATTGCTATAAGATTCCCACATATTGACTAGTTTTGCCAATTTATCTTTTTATTTTTCTGTTTTAAAACATTTTTTTTTTTAAACATGGCTTTAAATTTTTCGCAGAAATTAAAATTAATCAGAAATGTACATCAAAATTTCAAACATTTTTATTAGAATTTTTTTTTATACTAAAAGAATAGACAATTGCAGGACAAAAATCAGCGTTAGTTTATACTCGTTTAAACTAAAACTTAATTATAAATTTTTAAACTTAAAAATTTCTAAGAAATCGGTTTAAAATAAATAAAAAAATATTGATTTATCTATCTTGAAATATGTTAAACTTTGTATGAAGTTTAAACCTTGGTTTATATTTTTTTGAATACAGAATGGCCATATTTTATGAAACTTTAGTAATAAAAAAATAAAAAATCAAAACTCGTCGATATGTGAGAATAGTATAGATTAAACAAGTCAATAAATGTTAATTTTATGTAAATTCTAACCGCGAGTCTTTTAATAAAAAGGTCATCTCTTTATTAAAAGACTCGCGGTTAGAATTTACATAAAATTAACATTTATTGACTAGTTTAAATTCTTAGAACTATTAGAAAGAATAAATTAGACGTCCGTGTCGTTTGTCATTTTCTAGACGTTGTCCTTCCCTGTGTAATTTACTCGTCGCTGTCTCTCTTCACTCTCACAGTTGGTCAGGGTTGCTTTTGTGCGTGCGAAAAAGTTGGAAAAAGTAATCACGTAAGTCTTATGAATTCAACAAATTTCTAATATAAGTAATTAAGTCTTATGTACTTCTAGATATATTTGTAATAAAAAAATATGAGTACTAAATCGTTTTCTTGTTTTTGCTGATACAAGATATTTAATTTTTTTTTTTATACTAGTCATCACTATTATTTTTGGAACTAGTTTGACACTATCTTTTTACGCACAAGCCCAGAAGTACTTACTTTTAAACTATCATGAAACCAACCTAAAAGGAATCAGTTAATAATGCGTTCTTAGGTTCTGCAGAGGGATAATTGCCACTTTCTATGACATCACCATTGTAAAAGAGACATTTGAAAGCATTGCGTTGGAGTAGATCGATAACCAGTACCACCTCCAAATAAGATAGTTTGACGCTATTTACTGCAGGGGTTTTAGGCACTTTTCCATTGTTTATCTGCACTTTGCTCTTTTCTTTTTCGCTCAATTATTTTTTGCGTACACATGCGAGATGAACATGCAGTTTTCGTAGATATTTTGTGTCTGTGCAAGTAGTGTTTTTCTTCAATTTTTGCAACAATCTCAACTGTCAGTTGCGTTGGTAATCACGTGTCACATATTCTTCACTTATTTTTCCCTTTTCTTGCTCCAGTATCGGGTGGATTCACAACAAACAAATGTATTTATGTATTAATGTGTGAGGCGCCTTTTACAGATTGACTTTTGTATGCTTGGTGGTTTGGTGGTTTAGTGGTTGTGCTACACACCCGCTTACTCTCTATTCTAAAGTTTCCAGTTGTGCATTTGTTTTTCATTTTACGTTCGTCACCTCTCAACTCGTTTTGACGTTTGAGCTTTTATAGTAAGAACAACTGCAACTGTAGCTAGAGTAATTGGCTAAGTATAAATATGTTTTTATGGTTTATGACGACGATATAAGTTTTTCCATAAGAACATTGCAAAAAAAAATTCCAAATTAAAATTCTGGTGTTTATATACACCCTTAATTGTGAGTTTCGTTTTCGCCCGAAATAGTTCACTTTTCACTGTTCGCTTATTATAAATTTCGGGCGGAAATTTTCCGCTTTCGAACATTGTTCGCCTTATCGGCAACACTTATTTCGGGCGGAAATAGTTGGCGGATTATTTGAATTTGTTCGCTGTTTTTTGAGAGGCGAAAAATTTCGCGGCTACAAAATGTAAATAATTAAATTAAAATTTTTTTACGTAAGGTCGCCTATTCCAGGAAAAAACGGTAAACAAGGTTTAAAGAGGGATAATATTAGGTAAACTGCAGGATAAGCCGGATATTGCAAGAGGATTTGTAAAAAAAAAAATGAAAATGTTGCTGAGTTTTGAAAACAGCAGGATGATGCTGAATAGGTTGGGGCCTGCAATGAAAAATGAGCCCAAATGGAAAGGGGTAAACAATTTATATTTAAATGTGCATAGAAATAAAAAAAGTTTTTGCAAAATAGCCTAGGACTGGCCAAAAGCGGTATGTCTTCAAGTGTAGGACATTTTTCCCACTCGGGAATAATATGGACTCGTTAATTTTGACATTTCTTACATAATCTGACTAAAAGACGATTGCGCCAGCTTAATTTCAAATTTGTTACCTATACGTTTTTAGTATCCACCTTCAGCGAAAAATCGCTGGCATGTTTCCCAACTGGCAGATTAGCAAATTATAGTCGTGCTGGTGGTATTGATCTAATAAATACTTTAATGATTCTTTATTGCCTATTATATGTCAAATATCTGAAAAGTTGATAAATTATGTCAAATTAGTATTGAATGTGAGTTATTTGATAACTTTACACTTTTAGTATACACATTTCAGAGTTGTAATTCCCATGTTCGAGTTTTCGAAGCGAAATTTATTCCGGTGAAACTCACAATAGGCGGATTCAATCCGGGCGAATGAAAAAATTTCGGGTGAATTTTTTTTCGGGCGAAACTCACGATAAGGGTGATAATAAAAACCTCTGCTTCTATATTATAAGATCACCAATACTGACAAATTTTGGCAATTTTTTTTTCTTTTATTTAATATACATTATCGTAAAAGTAGAGTCAGATCAGGTGAAACTTAAAAGTTTTTTCGAAATTTCAAGCTTAAAATATATAAAAATTTTAAAATCTCAAGGAAATTTTTTTCATAAATTTTTTGTGTTTTTTTTTTTTTAGTTTTGGATTATAAAACAATGACTTTAAGTCAAACATATTATTGATTTCGGTCTCAGATTTTATTGGAACAACAACACTCTCTCGAATGTCCTTATCAGTCATCTATTTTTTAAACACAACTATATCGGAGCCTAGCAAACCCGCTACACAAAAAAAAAACAAGCTAAAGCTGCTCGTTTCTTATTAAAATAATAGCGAATTATTTTTTCATCGTTTATTATATTGGTCGTGCAAAGTTACTAAGTTAAAAATTAAGTGATTTCAATATTTCCTTAGATTTTTAACCATAAACAGGGCTTTGTATCAAAAATTAAACACGGCCATTTTTATTTATTTGGATTTGGGATTTATTTCGAGTAACTGTTTCATCTTCAATATCAAAACTTGTTATTGACTACTCTAAAAACTAATGAAGTATTTTTTCAACCAAATAAAAATCAAAAAATCTCTCACGTGGTATTGTTTTATGACATTATTCATCGCCAATCTCTAGTGATAAAGTTTAGAGCTTTTCTCTTTCTCAGTACATTATCCACTCGGGCATAGGCACTTTTAAGGTAAGGAACCTGACATTACAGATGAAAGCTTTTAATATCATCATCATACCATACTTGTTTGGATATTTCAATTAATAAGCTTAACTAAGTCACTTCCGTCTACCTTAGATTCTAATTTATATTTATGAAAAACTGTTTATAAATCGAAAAGTACGTTCTAATAAACCCGGCCCTTTCCATTTCAAAACGTCCGGTCGTTTTGGTTAATGAGTTTAGATTTTAACGAAACTTTAATATGTTGTTTTTGGGTAAATTTAAGGAGACACGTTTTTTTTTTTTGCGAAAAAAAAAGTTTTTTCTGAATTTTTCGCAATTTAATTTTTTCGTAAAAATCAAGTTTTCTCGTTCGATTCAAGAACTTTATTTTTTAAACATGCATAACTACGACAAATTTCAACCGATTTAAGTAATTTTTCAAATGTTTGTAATTATCTATTTTTTTAAATACAAGCGTCTGAATTTACATGAAAATTAAAAAAAAAAAATTCTATTAAAAAATTGCAAAAAAATTTTTTAAATAAATTTTTTCAAGATGCGTTTTTTTATTTTTTTTCAAAAATTTTCCAAAGAAAATAGACAGTTGAAACTTTAATCTGGCCAACTGTCAAGTAGCTGAAATTTGTTTTTTGTAAGTTATGATTTTTTATAAACGAACTTTTTTTTGAAGTTGAATTTTTTAACACAAAGCCCTAACAAAAGTTATACTATATACATATGTATATCAAAGAAAATGGTGTGAAATTTGTTAAAATAAAACATTACATGTCTAGGAATATTAAGGAAAAGTATGCAATATTTAAACGCGACAATCCAGATATGAAAATTGGATAAAAAAAAAATGGTTCGTGTATAAAATGTTATAACTTCGAAAAAACAAATTTCGGCTACTTGGCAGTTGGCCAATTTAAAGTTTCAACTGTTTCTTTTCTTTGACAAAGTTTTGAAAAAAATAAAAATAACGCATTTTGAAAATTTTTTACAATTTTTTAATACACATTTTTTTTTTAATTTTCATGTTCTATTCTATTTAAAAAATTAGGTAATTACAAACATTTGAAAATATTATATAAAGCGGTTGAACTTTGTCGTAGTTATGCATGTGTAAAAAATAAAGTTCGTGAAATGAACGAAAAAACTTGATTTTTACGAAAAAATAAAATTGCGAAATATACAAAAAAAAATTTTTTTGGGCAAAAAAAAATATGTATGTGTCTCCTTAAACTGACCCAAAAACAACATATTAAAGATACGTTATAATTTAAAATCATGACCCGAAACGGCCGGACGTTTTAAAATGGAAAGGGCCACCTGAGACTGAAATACAAAAGAAATTATATTATACGTGCATTAATTTTTCTACACTATTTTAGGGCATTTTTTTTTTAAAAGCAAGCAGTACAAATTTATTATGTTAACAAAAGTTTACGGTAGCAAATGAATTTCACTTATCCTAAACCGCAGATACAGAAGAATTTTAGGATATTTTATATGCATACTGGGCGTTTAATTAATACTGACGTTTCTCTTGTTGATCGTCCGCAACTAGAAGCAAGTGACGAGCATATAAATAAACACCATCTCAAAATTGTAGCTGCACTGCAATTAATTTATTTATTAAATAATCATTTTATTTTATTTAAATTAAAGTTTATTCATTAGCATAAAGCATATAAATTCAAGTTTCGAACTAAAAATAAAATACATACATTTATGAAATACCCACAAAATTTCATAAAAATTATCGCTCATCCTGAGCTCATGCTGTTTAGCAATCATAAAGGGTATTTTCTTATGGACTTATTAGCAGAAAAACATATATTAAACATGTGTTTTTTTTCAGAAATTTAAAAAAAAGAATTTACACAGAATTGGTTTAAACCATGTGGCGTGATTTGCCTAAACCTGACCACTCAAAAGAGTTCATAGAAATATATAAAAGGTGTGATATTTATGAATAAATTAATTTTAATTGAACTTTTTTTTTAATTTTCCTTTCAAACTGTATTTTAATTGAAAGTACTTAAAAAAAATCATAATTATGGGATGTGTTCTACTCATTATGAAATCTGCTTAGCACAGCGAGTTTTTCAGTGCTTCTTTCGCATTTATTTTGGAACTAAATGCATAAATAGGAACTACGCTTCACTGGTAATCAACGATTACGCACAAGCATTTTACATACAGATATCCCACCCTTCTATTGAAATTATCTAAGTATATAGAAGCCACTTAACTTAGTAAGCACAATTTGATATCAAGACCAGCATATCAAAGTCCAGATGAATTCGAAAGTAAATCATAAAAATAAATACAGTTCGAGTTTTTTTATCGAATAGTTTATTAATACACAGATGCAAACCAACATGGCGATGAATAAATTATATTAAAAATGGACAGGTAAATGTTGTGTGTGCAAAATTATTGAGAATGTAATAAATATTTATTTACTCAAAGCAATATATTTGTATGTACACCATCAAGTTTTGATTGATAGTTATTTTTGTTGGATGAATAGTTTCACTTCAACATTGGTAAATGTTTTCGATTTTCCTTACTTTTAACGTATCATTATTTAAAACTAATAAAAAGGAATCTATGTACATTTATTACTCATAAAATAAATGGAAAAGTTCCGATTCGTTCAAAGCAAAACTGTTGCATTTATTTAATTTTAAACCTCGTCAGTACTTTTGAGTATTTTATAGGCGTTAGCTAAATTTTGTTTTATGAAAAAAAAAAAAATACTAATATTTATATTTTATTTGAAAATATGGCGTATATCGTTTGGAAATCCTCAATGCTTGGGGTTCTCTAAATATTACCAATTGCTTTAGAATTATGTATTCGAAGATCTGTTTTATTATTCAAACCGTTACAAATATTAAGTCTTTTACATATACATACGAGTTATATGTACCTACAGTTTACACATAACATTATTCGATTCTATTTACTTAAAATATTTAAGCGAGAGTAATAGTATAAAGGTAATTTTATTTCCAATGCCGCCCGAATTCTGTTTTTCCGTTTTCTAAAAAAATGTAATTGCTTGGTATTGCAAAATTTATATCAACGAAAATTAAAACAACATTTAACAAATATTATTTATTTTAACAAAGACAATTTCGTAAATACATATAGAATGGGTCTTACTCAAATCAGAATCTGATAACGCAGGAAATCCGAGCCAAAATAAATTTAGTTCTATAAATTTTAAACTAATATTATTTTAATATTTGGGCGCTTAATAATAATTTTTAGATAATTAGAATTGTACTTTTTAGTTAAACTCTTATAAAAGCTGTATAATGATTGCATACTGTTAAATTACAGAAAACAAAGTAAATTTTGAAAATGGTTTAAACTTTTCAACAGAGAAAACTTGAATGTATGCATGTATGTTATATGCAGGAATCTCATACATTCAATACTATGAAAAAGTAATAACAATAATAATAATAAACAAATTTTATTGATAGAATGCTACTGAAAGATTCCAGCCTTTTGAAATATCATTAAATATTTATTTCTATTTTAAATTAGTCGTTTGCTTTTTCCAATTTTTCAGTGAATAAATGGAAAATTAATAATTCCAAATTTTTTAACGACAATTCTAACACTGCGTAGACAAAAATTCTGTTGATTAAAAATTTTGAAATGACTTCGCATATACACATCTCTATTTAATAGAAGCTGCATTTAATCTATCTTGGTATATATGTATTTATAAACCATTGTAAGCAAAAAAGAAAATAAAAGACTTAAATTTTTCATTTCATAAATAATCACGAAGTTTCGATTGACTAAAATGAAATCAAATCAACATAAACAAATAAAGCTAATTTAAGAATAATAAGGATCATTTCTGAAACTTGAACACTGTCAGCTCAACAAAACCTTTCAAATGATGCCTCAAACCGGATGAAAACTTCCAAATCTCGTTTATATATATTTCAATAAATTTATAATTTTATGATCACAGAAGAAGATCGCATATTTATAAAAATGAATTTACCACAACTTAAGTTCAACATCCGAAATATATTTGGACAATTTAATTATAAGTATTTTCTAAAAAATCTAACACTGCTTATATAAAGTATTTTTTTTTTAAACAGCTGTTCAATCGCAATTATTCAGCATGAGTTTGGAAAATCAAAAAGCGAAATATTGCATTATGTTTGTTTGACTCGTTTGACTGCTGTTATCCTTACATTTGCATGTAGTAAGACATTTACAAACATTAAAATGTAATATATGTGGAATTTATATAGAAATAATTGTATTGAACTCGAGGCCAGTTTGTGAACAATTTTATTTGGAAAAAACAACAACAGTTTTAGTGGAAAAAGTTATAGCCGCTCTTTCGAAGATCACCACGCTACGCTTGCCGATTGAACTTTGGTGTTTTTTTCATTTCCTTTAAACAAAAATTAAAAAAAAAACCTAATAAAATTTGCAGAAATAATACCTATTAAAAAGAACCCATGAAATGAACCTGTCCTATATATGTTTCCCATAAGAGTTCTACAAATACACTAGATTTGATCATAATATCCATTTTATTGAAAATATTTACATGAAATGAACCTGTCATATATATGTTTCCCATAAGAGTTCTACAAATACACTAGATTTGATCATAATATCCATTTTATTGAAAATATTTACTCGCTTAACAATCTATTGTTATATTAGCACCTACTTCAGTAGAAACTTTTACAGAAATTATTGAACTTTAACTCACCTATGTTTATCGACTATACAAAATTATAAGCACCATCCTGCTCGACATCAAACGTCGTCGCAAATGTCATAACCTCAATAACTGGCAATAGCCGTATTTACTAACGTACTCGTACTGATTATTTCTCATTAGCACAGCATTCGACTGTGCAATCAAATATCTAATCATATAGATATTTTAACACATTTTGATTTTATTTATATTTGTTGGCCAAATTTTTTATTTTGTTTACTTATATTGTACAGACTCTTGTCTGTGTCGCCATACAGGTGTGTTACAAGGGTGCTCGTTGAAATTAGTTACGTGACATGCTTCATATTTTCTCAGATTCCTCTTTAACTGCAGCATTCATACAATAATGGTATGTACATATGTATATACAATAACACAAATACACTGATAAGCAAAATTCAACAGCAAGAAATTTATGGCAGTATCAAAATCATGACTGTAATATGGTGGATGAGTTATATTATTTGTGAAGAAACATCGCTAGTTTGGTGCTCTTCAAATCTTGGGTTATCTCTTAATTTTCCTTAAAGCACTGAATAGTTTTTCCTTACTCCACAATTAATTCGTAAACTCTGACAAATTTGTCCTAACTAACTTTGGAGCTTAGAAGTTAATAATTTGCGACAATAATTTAACCCTGAAGGTATAGCTTTTTGTTACTATTCTCCAAAGTGTTGATTATTTCCATCAAGCTTGCAACCTATCAGCTGATGTTGAGCGAAACAAACTGCAAGTGTTTCCCTGAAATTTGCTAAACGGCCATACCAATATTCCGTCCAATGTAACCTGAGCATTTAACAAGTCTCTTAAAATAATAGTGGAATGCATTAAATGACAATTTGTGGTCATGTAAGCTTATAGCGCTCCTGATTTCAGTGAATGAATGCGTTTTGAGTGATAATTTTATTCCCGAAAACTGCGAAAACGAATATCTTAAACCAGGTGTACCCAGTTGAACACTTTCTTAATCTTTGTAATCTGGTTTTCGTTTTACGGAACCCAGTATTAAATGACAAAAATTGACAATTGAAATATGAATAAAAGCCTTTTTGGCTCATTCTAGTTGTTTACGTACTTCACTAACCCAAAACAGGCACAGACTTACATGTTTGTATTAATGACGAAAAACTCTGAAGATCTGTGAATGATTCGTACTACCAGATGGTTAGCATCTCAGGTTTTACTTTTTATGATAAATAGATTTTGTACCAAATCAATATAAATTAATCCGACAAAGACTTCAGCAGATTCACCAAGTGCCCAGTTATGACGTTTTTCACTTCATTTTGTAATTCCAATGCATTTTCTTGTAGAAAATTGTACAAAAGTGGAATTCATTCAACGTTTTTCATCAGTCTTTCCAAAAATATCGGCTAGATGGGCTTATTTATAAGCCACTGTTTATCGCGAAATACATTGAAAATGGTTAAAGCCTAACTCTAACTCTAACTTTTTTTCTCTCATTTCGAAAACCTTCAGCTCATCACGAAGTTAATATGACCTGGCCAGTATATTACCTCTTGAAAAACATTCCTTTGCATATGAAATTTATCTCCAGCGATCCGACTCAAATACACAGAATGCAGGTTTTTATTTCTACTTAACTGTTCATTAAATTAACAGCCTAAAATTTATAATTTAACGGATTCCTTAGGTTCCGCGAAAGTTTAGGAAACACTGCTTAAAAGAAACTCAGCCTTAAAGAACTGATAAAAGCCATTTGACCAAATTATTTCAATTCGTTTGATAAATATTAGTTGTAAACAGAGAGAAAGTTTTAAGTATCCAAAATTTGCTGTTGGATTTTGAAAGATATTTTCGGTGTGAACGAATAACCGTAGTTTGTACCAAATTAGATTTGAGCCAAACGATCACTAATTTTTGTAATTTAAAATGAAAGCATTTTAAGGTTTGATCAAAACTCTGTAAATAATTAACAAAGAAAGGCAAAGAAAAAAATACCAATATTTTAAAATGTATATTAAAATAATTGCTGTTTATTTTTCTGTTGGCCTAGTAAATGTTAATTTTACAATTTTTTATTGAGCTCAAGGCCAGTTTATGGAAGATTTTTGTGAAAAACAACAACAGTTTTTTAATGGTAGAAATGATAGTACTATTTCGGAAATCACCACATTTCCTCATCATACTTCTTTTTATTAAATTAATTAAATTTATTTTTCATAACCACTTCTCCCAGGCTTTGAACCCGGGAGCTACCATTAAAAAACTGTTGTTGTATTTTCACAAAAATCTTCCATAAACTGGAATTGAGCTCAATAAAAAATGTAAAATTAAAATATTTCCGACATATAGAAACCATCAATGAGATGCACCAGTCATATTTTTAATAATGCAAAATTTATGTTCTAAATAACTACAAATAATTTTCAACAGTTTAAGTTGTTTTTATTTTTGTAAAATTTTAAATAGTGCTCTTTTATGCTATTTAATTTTTTCTGAATATAACGAATATTGGATATCTATTTTTACTAATATAAAACTCCTTTGCACAAAACTCTACGTTTATTTAAAAATAAATTAATATAGCATAAAGTTAGAATTGATTGTCAAAAGTTGTGAATAAATATCGATAACAATATTTTCACCGCTTAGTAACAGTTGGCAATAAAGACACTTTTGCAAATATGATAACTCTGTATACATTTCCATACAAACTGACACTCTTTACTTGTGTGCAACACGTTTGCGTTATCTACTTTTTGCGTAAATATTTATCGCACCTCATTCTGTTCTACCAAGTGCCGACAATTTCGGGCAAGTCACGTTGGCAATTACTTTAGATGGCGCTAATTATACGCATGTGTATGTAGTTAACAAACACGTACGCACATAAATATTTGTACAGCAATTCTCAATGCAACTACATACATATGTATACATACCATATAATTGTGTGTGTAATATTTGTAAATATGTTTGTGCAGTTTGTACCCAATGGTACTGAAAGTGAGCTGCTAACCAACGTTGCTAAAAAAAAAGAAGCAGTTGAAAAGCAATGTTAGAAATAAATTTATGAATTTCTAATAATGCTTCGAATGAAATATTAAATACATAAAAAAACGAAAATTTTGTTCCAAATTGTGTGGTCTACTTCGATTATGTTGTGCGCTTTTTTGCAAATCACACCGAGCTATTAGTGCATTGGCCACTTACTTCAATTAATTTCTTGAAAAATCAAAGACGGCGACGCAGACAATGAGTGATAAGTAAGTATATTAGAAAAAAAAAAGTGTGAAAGTAGTGCGTTTGTCTCCTCAATACTGTCTCGTGTAAACAGCAAGTAAAGGCTTTTTAACCCATATCGTCCCATTGTTCGAATAATCGAACAGTAATTTTTACTGTTTTTTGCAATTTTTCCAGGGGTTTTCTTTAAAAGTGAGATACGAAATTATGACGTTTTATGTTGGTTTGGAGTGTTTTCTACATTATTACGAACAATTATTTTTTCTGACCATCACCCAATCTTTTCACAGAGCATAATAAAAACTCCCTAATTTTAGCATGTTTTAAAAATAATTATTTTAATTAAAGAGAATTAGAAAATATGAAAACCTGGTATAAGGTTTTGCTGCGAATGAACTGAACTTTACGTTTTGAAAGTTTTCGTGTTTGCAAATTTAATATAACGGTCCCTGTATGTATGTGAAGTGAGGTGTTCGATTAATCGAACGCTGGGCACAATTCAGCATTTTTTTTCCTCTTTGAATTCGGTTGCAATTTGAAATGTATTTACCGTTTGTTCAATTGCGTAGATATATTTTAGTCGGAATAACTATAAGCACGTGTTAAAATTTAGTATGAATAAGTGTATGGTTCAGTGAACTTGTTTAGTGGAAGCAATTTGTAATTAGAAAGTGGTAAATTAAGTGTGATTAAAAAATTGAAAAACAGTGTGCTAGATCCCTTCGTCGTCGAGCTCTTACTAAAGCTGAAATGATGGCTATTATTGAAGACTGGAGTGACGATGAAACTGAAATTGCTACAGTTACAATTGTACCACCGGAAAAAAATGACGAAAATACCGATGAAGAAGATTTTGATGATGATGTAATAACTATGCGTGAAGTAAGTGTAACCTTTACAACTTCTCTGACGAGCTTTGAATTATTAAAATAAGTATTTTTTCTTTTGTTTTAATATTAAATAATCTATTTAATAGTGCGAAGATATAGTGGAATGTGTTGGAACGTTTGAGCTAGATGCGATTGAAAAATCTACCGGAGACTATATACATCAAAATGACCATATCGAAGAAGACTACGTCATTGGTATCGAAATTTCGTCAGATACAACACCATCTGCCACAGAAAATCCCTCCAAAAGGCAGCGCATTGAGACAAATGCAACACCAGTTAAAACATATAAGCCCTTATCAGCTTTTAGTAAGCCCAAGTGGGTGCAGAGAAAAAACCGTGACGGGACATTCGAATATGATATTTCCCCTACAACCGAGCCATTGGATGATGTTAAAAAAAACTTGGCAGAAAGTTTCCAAAACAAAACCCCATTGGAATTGTTTTCACTCTTTTTTGATAACGAAGTCCTCGACATGATTATTGAAGAAACAAAAAGATATGCTCAGCAGAAAAACGATCACTTTCGCATTGATCAAATTGATTTGAAGCGATTTCTTGGTATTTTAATTTTATCAGGATATCATACTTTGCCGACAATTCGTGACTATTGGTCAACAAACCCAACATTAGGAGTACCTATCGTGAAAGTATGCATGCCCAGGAATCGTTTTCAAGATATCAAGAGGTTCATCCATTTCGGGAACAACTACAATCTTGATTCGACAGATAAAATGGCTAAGGTACTTTAATCAAGTTTTTTTCATTTTGTATGACTTGCTTATATACTGCATTCTGTTTACTTAGGTAAGACCATTGTATGAAGTTATGAACGCAAAATTTATGCAATTTGGTGTTTGGGAGGAGACGCTTTCAATCGATGAACAAATGGTGCCATACTTTGGGCGTCATTCTTGCAAAATGTTCATACGTGGGAAACCTATTCGTTTCGGCTACAAATTGTGGTGTCTGTGTTCGGCTTCTGGCTACCTTTATAATTGTATACCATATGCTGGAGCAGCCGATAAATACGACAAGCAGCTTGGATTGGGAGCAGAAGTGGTTTTACGGTTGCTGGAAAATGTTGAGTATCCAAGTCGTCATATGGTATATTTTGACAATTTTTTTACGTCCTACTACTTAATGTGCCTATTATCTGAGAAAAGACTCTGCGCAACTGGCACCGTACGGGCAAATCGTATTGGAGGTGCACAACTTAAAACTGGAAGGCAATTGGAGAGGGGCAATCATGACTACCAATTTGATAACAGCAATATGATTTTGGTTTGTCGTTGGCAGGACAATAGCGAGGTTACGATTGCCACAAACTTCGAGCAAATCATGCCAATGGTGCCTGTAAAAAGGTGGAAGAAGCAACAAGTAAGCGCTTGTGGGGAAATTGTTCAACCTGGAGGATATGCAAACTACAACCAGCCTCAGCTACTTAAAAATTATAATATTGGTATGGGTGGAGTGGATCTTCACGACAATGCCGCCCAGAACTATTACATTGCGATTCGATCCAAAAAATGGTATTGGCCTTTATGGATTTCTCTATTAAATTCTGCTGTTGTAAACGCATGGAAACTTGTCTGTTTTTCTCGTCGATATTATAAGAAAAGCATCCTGCATCAGAAAGACTTCCGTGTGCAAATTGCTTATTCTCTTATAATGACCGCTGATGATGAAGACGTCGGAAACGCCGCAGAAGACGAAGAGAGTGACCTTGATTATTTACCAGGATCTTCAAAGGATAGTCATCCAAAAAATATCCCGAAACTTACCGGACAGCACCTTATTGTGAAAATCGAAAATAATAAAAAATGGAGATGCAAATTGTGCCACAAGCCTAGTTCTTTCATATGCAAGAGATGTAACATTGCGCTACACACCCATTGTTTTGAGTCATACCATTTAAAAAAGTAAACTTGAGCAATATATTAACTTGTTATGTCCTTTTAAAAGTTATTTAATAAATCGTTACCTTGAAATAATTTAGTTTTTTTACTCAGCTCAAGCAATAACCAGATAAAAAAATTCAAAAAAAAAAAACCCCTACTTGTGCCCAGTGTTCGATTAATCGAACACCTCATATCTCGAAAACTAAAATTCCCAAAAAATTTTTGACCACAAATATGGATTCAGCGACCCATTTTTACCCTAATCTACAAGTTTCATTCAAATACGCGAAAAAAAAATTTGCTTGGGATCATATGGGTTAAGGAGCAGCAAAAGAACGTCTTTTCTCTAATTGCACACAATGTTAAAATACAAAGAAGTGTATAATTTGACAGGGAGCATTTACAGCTGATTATGGAGCGCTCTCTTCGAGCGCTTCCGGTTTCATTGGGTATCTTAACTAATATCAATAGTCATACCTACACAACAAAAAAAAAGCATTTGGGTAGAAAAAATGCATAATCGAAGATATTTTAAAAAATACCATAAAACATATGCTTGAATTCCAAGTACTGACGGTAGTATTTCGGTGCATACATTCAGCTAAGACTAACTAAAGCATTAAATGGTTAATTTACACACGGAATTGAGTTGGAAATTAAACATTTCATGACTTATTCATAACTACGAGTACTTTGGAAATATATCAGAATTATTTCTGAAACAAAAATGAACCTGATATGATTCTAAAAAATTCGTAAGCTTCTTAAGAAACAATTTCGAAGAAGTCGTGAAGCGATCTTGAAATGGACCTTGTACGATTCCAAACTAATCACGCAATTTTTTCGAAATAATGTTGAACAGGTTCAAAACGTTTCTGAAATAGTAACCCGGTAGGGGCTCTGAAATAAAAATTTCTGAAAAGTTCAAAAAACGCCCCCTAGTTATTTATTTCTCTGAAAAAGTCCTGTGCTCTTCCAATGAGTGCCTTTGTTCACACAAGAAGCAGTTTTGTTTTAAGCTAAGACATCACAAAACTTTATTTTTTTTGTGATATTTTGTAAAATTTGTTTTATGGCGTTTTCTTTTTTCTAAAAAAAGTTGCCTTCTGACATTGTAACTTTTGCATTAGGCCATCTGTCATCGTGACGAATTTCTTTATTAGAAGAAATTTTTGGAACTTTGAGTCATTAGAGTCCAATAAAATGGGAAATGGACACGCAACACCTTTTTTGTAAAATCCAGAAATATGTTTGTCTTAAACGAAAAATAGTGAAAGTTAATAAAAATAAAAATATATTATAAATATATGGTTGTGAAACGCTTTGTGCATATTCCTATATGTTGACATGGTCATCTCCACCTTGGCTTGTTTTTCGCTTCACTTTGTGGTTCCTTTATGAGTGCTTTCAGTACTACGAAATATACAATAACAAATACATACGTCAAACTACTTAACAACAGACCAACTCACAACTTTACGTTTTTGTAGAAATGTTCACACGTGTCTGTGAATGTTATAAACGTAGATGCAAGCAAATGCGAGTATTTGTGTAGAAGCTCAAAGCACAAAAAAAGCATTTGTTTTGTTTTGTGGTGCAGAGAGTGATTCTTTCATTTAAAAATTATATCAAATAAATTATGTCAGGCTACATACAAACCTCTTTAAGAACATACTATTAAAGAGACTCTTAAGTAACTATGTACTAGACAAGTTACGCCGTAAAATTATCTCGTTTATGTGCTCCAAGTACATACAATCATCTTTAATGCAAATTGTCTGTTATCCTGTGTACTTAATATACACAAGAGCGTTAAAATAATGGTAATTTTGTAAGTACTGCGACGAGCGTAAATTGAATTTATTACCAAATTAGTTGTTTTGCCTGTTCAAGTCAATTTAATAACTTAAAGAGCCTGAGCGCGGTTGAAGTTCATTAAAGTGAAACAAAATGTTGGGCTAAAAGCTTATATCTTCACAAATATATATACAAAAAAAGAAAATACGAAACTGATTGCTAGCGCACCATAGACTTTGGCGTTCGGGGGTGCCTTTTATCGATTCTCTGAAAATTCAGTTAGCGTTCTTACAAACACCAAGGTTTAAAATTTAAAAAAATACCAAATATTTCTAAAGTCGTTTCTTCTTTGCTTATTTGGTCGTGGAGAACACGCACAACGCCACTTCCTCGTTTAAAAAAAAAAAAATAAGTATTGCTTCAGAACTAAGAACAAAAACCAACTTCGATTTGTGTTATTTTTTAGGCGATACATAAATGATGGGAGTGGATCCCATCACTAGTAATATTCATAAGCAAACATTCATGAAGTATTCTTAATACTGCTTTTTTTTATCCTTAAAAAATCTGCTAATTTATGGATCTTTATCTATCTGTTATGATCTGGGGTCGACGTTCTGGACGCGGCTCAGCATAATTTAGATTAACAGGCTGATGAGATTTTCTAACCAGCAATCAGAGTTTACTCTTTCGAAATTTTTTGATTTGCTCAATCTGAATTTGTTTGAATTGTTTGGAAAGTTTAAATATATCCAGCTCATCAGGTCTACGAGACGTTGTAACCAAATAATATTTGAGGATATGTCGTGACGAAATGTTTTTTTTATTTTCTCCAAATTTCATAAAATATTTTTTTCTTTCTTTTAGAAGCAGTGTTGCCACTGCGTTAGCCCTTGCACTATACGTCAAAAACTTTAAATGTATCCAAATGTATTCACATCTAAAAAAGTAATATCTCGGAATTAATAAATTGTTTAACAAGTACCAATAGTATATATATACTTTTCATAACATTTTAGTCAAATTACCTTTTTTAAATAATTTTTGTACGGTGTATCAAAAATGTTGTTTACAACTTTTCGCTCAAAAAGCGTTTAACTTAGACATTCGACTGTACGTAAAAAACTTAACATTTCTTCAAGTAAAATAAAAACAATCGCGAAAGAATATATTAAAATGTATCTTATTATTAAATAAACATTGTACTTAAATAGAGCAATAAAAAATAATAATATTGGAGCGATTTTCCCTCATCCCTTGTGAAGTTTGGTTTGGAAAAATACCTTAGTTATAATAAGAATACTGGCCTGTCGATTTTTATTGCTGGAAAAAAATTGCAAACAATTGTATATAATTCTGTGTTAAACATTTATCAAACATATTCATTGCAACTTTACAACAATGGAATGATGCGCCAAGTCGAAATGGTTACTCAGTTTAATATGAAATGATGTTGCCAACCTTTGGGTAAAGCGGCGATTTTGTGTGACAATATGTCATCTATTTTTAAAACAAGTTAATAATAATTGTGAACCATAGCTAATTCTAAGTATATGTTATAGAAATAAAGATTTCAATTAATATGAAAATGTATCCAAATTTATATTGAGCCATAATAAGAAGTATCCCACAATATTTAAAACTAAAATGTATGCATTTGTATTTGGATACATTTGTATTAAAACGGCAATATTGTTCAGAATTGTGCTAACCTTACAAGAACAGTGCCGGTCAATTTACCGTACATCTGATGGTCAGTGGCTGAAAAAATGTTGTCAACACTTAGTTGCTATCAGTTTCTTAGGGCCACTATGTAAAAACTGATGTTAACAAATGCGTAAGTGTGTATATTTCACACTAACACATTAATATTACCGAATAGACAAACATATAGCTCTACTGCTCACTCTCGTTGTTTTTACTGGGTCAGTGCTTCCTATAAAACCATCGGTACTGAAAATATTCAGTTATACCTACATCAAATGATATATAATTTTCTTGTTTGATTTTTTAAACAAGTGTGTTTTTTTTTCAATTAATGTTTATTGATAAACTACATGCTAATACTAAAATCATGGTAAATTAATGGAAAATATTTTTCGTTAACTAATTTTTGCGCAGAACTACGAGTACTTTCTGCATAAGTGTCCTTCGGCCATCCTGCTAGCCGGACAAACTCCGGTTTTTCCATTAGTGCTTTTGCGCAGAGCTCCGTTCATATTTAATATTAAATTCAGAAATCCTATTTTATTCATAATTAGTATTTAGAAAAGGTGTTTTTTTCCTTAAAAACTTATCTTTTATAAAAACGACGATTAAAATGTTTCCTCAACTTTATACTTTAGAGTTTTTTGAATACTGCGTGCCATTTGCAAAACTTCTATGAATTTATTGTGTGTTTCTTTCTCGCATACGCGAAATTAGCCTAAATGGTGATTATCTCTTTTGTACAACTATAAATGACAACTATTTTACCCGACATATGACGGTCAGTAAAGGAATACACGAAGACTTCGTAGTCGCATTCTCGCATATATGCAACCATAGTAAGCGTAGCGAGTCGCGAGTGTCTCTTTTTGACAAGCACCATGGCAGTCATTTTAACGGTAAACTGACAGTCAGTGCGAATTTTATGAATGAGAGTGTATTGGTAATTCTGTCAGCATATTCTTGTGGGGAAGTGACCTCAGAGATCGAACAGATAGTTGTGCAGCTGGTATCTGGGTAAAGAGAGGCTTGGGTGACGAGATGCAAATAAAGGTTGCTGATTTTGGTGCGAACGAAACACCGAAGGTTAAAAATGGTGTATACGTACTCATCACATTGACATGCCTCCAAGGAGATGTATGAATATTATCGCTAACCATGTTGTTGAAAAAATTCTGCCTCTTGAGTGTTGGTAGCATGACCGATAATGACTGAATCTATGCCTCTAGAAGTACATACATATATGTATATTTACAAGTCTGAGTTAAAGCATTAGCTACGGATTTTAGTTTAGTTTTGGAAACTAAAACAAAACACAGCCGATTTGGACGTTGCCTTTGCAACAAACATAAACGTGCGTCCCAAGCTGCAACAATTCCTTCAGTAGAAAAAATAACTCCATTTTTGGTGTTCTCATACATATATATATATAAATATTTTTTAATTACTTAAAAATTCATTTAGATTTATTTATAATTTGCGCCTCTTTAATTATTTAAAAAATCATCTTCTTTCTTCGGTAGTTAAGGTATACAATTTATATAGTTTTCATGCTTAATATTTCCAAAATTTTCCCCTTTTGAATATTTTATAAGATCTTTAATGAAACTCATTCACTACTTGTATATGTGTGTGAGTATATGTTAGGTGTCTTTCCACCACACAACCCATACCTTGCGTATAAACAGACTTGGCATTAGCGCCGGGTAACATTATTACAATTGACCTGCCAACAAGTTAGAAGAATTTTGCAACTAACTAATAAAAAAAGTCATTCAGATGAAATATTACAAAATTATACACCAAAATGGTGGATATCCCAGGAGAAAGCAGAAAAATATAAATCGTTTGGTAGGCAAGCAAACAACTCCAGGCCTAATGAAAGCAATGGAGAGAATGATGATTTGATTCATAAATGTGGCTGGCGATTTAACAACGAAATTTCGTTTATGTGCACATACAAATGTAAGTGTGTATGTAAATCTCAGATAGGCTTTGCATATTTATGTAACATATTTCCGAAACTAAACATGTGCGCAAACTAACAATTGCTTTTTATGCTTCGCTCTTCGGACATTAAATTACTAAACTTTCTGATATGAAAAACTAATAAAAAGGGAAGCTACTTAATTATTGTTACTCCAGAAAATGTTTTAAATTTATTTTGTACCCAAAGGTGAATCAATCGGGAACCGATGATTTCGAAAATAACTTGTAATACTTTTCACTCATTCGGAAGGTTCTCGGATTTGTAAGTTTGCTTCTATTTCGTTCTCTCTATGATACAATTACATTTTAAAAATCATATTTTCTTGGAATTGCTAAACATTGTGGATGAGAGCGTCCTCTAACCGACTATGTATTTCGAGCATTAAGAAAAATCCAAAAACCAGCTGTGCAGTATTAAGTAGAAATCGGTGAAAAGTATGAAAAATACTGTAAGACATCTCATATTCGCCATTTTAAATTTAAGATCTGACTCAAGAGCCCTCAATATTAAAATTATTTTGGAGGTACTATTTTTTGAGATTAAACAATTTCGTTTTATAAAGCACGCAACGACATCAAAAACTAGACCTCATGACCAATTTTAGGTGTGCTCAATTTTTTTTTTTATCAAATTGAAACATTGATTGACCAAAATATCGAATAAATGTGGGAAGATCTGGTGACCTTCTAACATGAAAGACCGAAGTCAGCAATCTGGCAACTATGTCTTCGAACTACAAAACGACGAGTTAGTTGTTGCGTGAATGAAAAGACGACGAGATATTTCAAAACCTCAAAACTTAGCGACGCCGAGTATTAAATAATCCTATTCACTTATTTCCAACTAAATATTAAACTTTGTAACATTAAATAATCATTCAATTAAACTTCATACTCATATTATAAACCTAGACAGTGTAGTTACCACATAAATTTAAAAAAAAATTGTTCGCAAATTATTTAGTTTTTACATATTTTTTCAGATAAGGTCTTATTTTTGTAAACGAGATTCGTTAAGTGAAAATATGATATAAATGCAATCAGATCCATTCGTCTTTGTTAATTTTAAACGTTCGCATAAAAAACGGGTGGGAAGAAAATTAAAACACGGAAAAAAATTGAGTTTTAAGAGCAAAAAAGAATAAGTAGTCAAAGTATTAAAAAATAAATTTTGATAAAGTTCTAATGGTATCTAAATTATACAACATCTATGTACATACATATTTCAAACATCACTTAAATTAATTTTTAAAACTTTGTAAAATATTTTTGAAATACATACTTATAAATGAGAATGCTCACATTAATAATAAAATTGACATCGGAATCTTATGACTATTTCAGCTGGAAAACTGCACTTCTTTCCTACTAATATTCGTTTTTATATAGAGATGGCGTTGGAAAATTACTATCTAAAAACTGACGAATATGAAGGGAAATTTGTTGCATGAAAAAGACCTGAACACGCAGTGAGCACTTCCATAGTAAAAAGCGGTAGAATGGGAAGAGAGCATATCCATTAGAAAAAATTCTGAAAATTCAGGCAGACTTTCGATATGAAAAACGATCGCAGAATAAATGTCCTTTACCTTTCCAATTGTTTTTGCGAATAAAAGAAATAATTATTAAATCAAAACAATGTATTTGATAGGTGAAAGAATTTGAATACATTTAAAAATTGTTTATAGTTTTTTAGTTTTCATTTACAGTTTTTAATATATTACATATTTTTGTAATTTAATCACATTTATTTATTTCATATCAAGAAACATAAAAAAATATATTATTGAAAAAATATGTCGTTTATTTTCTCTTTTTATGCCGATTGACACAAAATATATGGCCACTATAATTAAATTCTGAAAACAATTGAAAACTTCAGTAAAAAGTACGATTTCCATGAAATTTTCACTACACATTAAGCTTAAATTTCAGTAGCCCTGAAAGCTTCACTGCTTTTTCAGTAAATTTTTCAGGCATTGATTATTGAACTGAGTTTCATGAATTTGCACGACCTTACCTCGAATAATGTTGGGGTTTGATAAATTCCACATACATATGTATCTATGTATAATAAGTACGTCTGTGTGTATATTTATTTGTATTTCCATTCAAATCAAACAACTGGCTGCTTGTTTTTCATTGTGCAGTCGAGTGCGTCGTTAGTGCCAATGAAATCAGTCTTTGGAAATTTACTGACGACAACAGCTAGTCAATAAAATTATATGGCAATTGCAGAGAAAATGATGGTAATAAAACTGATAACTAGCACTTCCAGATATATTCAGATGAATGCATGATAGAGTAAGTTAAAAATGTATGCTAAGGTGTACATGCTTTATCTCAAAATTATAAGCGACATGTTTGGAATGAAACTTATGAACACAAGTTAAAATTTAACACAAAATGTATATAAATTTTCATTTAATTTAGGGCAATAAGGTAAAATAAAGTTAATAAAAGCTGGCGCTGTTATTTACATTAAAAAAAATATTAAAAAATAAGTGTGGAAGAACCCTAATTAAAAAAAAAATTTAAAACCCACGGTAAATTTTTGAAATTTCAAACTTGCATTTGACAGGCTATTTTGGCTCAACATACTGCTTTTTAATTCAGAATATTATCATCCTGACTGTGATACATTTTATCATAATAAATTATGTTTCAATACTGATTTGCTAAAATAAATTTTTTTTGAGAAAATTGTTCACGCTTATTAATATTTAAATTGAATGGGTTGAATATACATATTTAAGGAATTCAAAAGAATGTTTGAAAGAATTTCTTCTGCTTAAGAAAGTTTGCTGATTATTTTTGCTTCAAGTAAATGGTTTGGCTCTTTGATTTTCTATGGTTTAGGTAAAGAATTTGCTGTTTAATAATGAAAGATTAATGAAAATTTATTTAAAGAAAATTTAGTTTTCGTGAAATTTGTGGTTATTAAAGTTAAATATTTAACGAATTTTTCCTCTGAAATAATTCAGTATTAAATCAAAATCCTGAACAGTGAGAATCCCAAGAGTTACTCACTTAAATACACTCCTGACCAGCATTCACTTGAAATATCGCTGTCTGCAAATTTCGCGGGAATACAAGTGACACAACCCAAAGTGGGTATGGTAGCAAAATATGTACTTATATTTTCTCATACCTTTATGTAGTACTGCGATATTGGCCTCCTTTGAATTTACTTGCAAGACGCGATAGGTCAAAGAAAAAATTATGCTGTAAAGTAAAGAGGTGTTTGCGAAATATGAAGTGCAAAATGATGCAGCAGAAAAAAAAAATTATCATCTTGAAATGAGCAAGAATGGAGAAAAACAGGCAATGACAACATAAAGCACTAGCACGAACATGAAAGGGGAAGGAATGCATGAGAAACAATTGAAAGCGGATGCAGGCAATTGTAACAGAGAGAACAAAAATCCAGCAGCACAAGTGCACACCCCTATACACATGCACACATACTATGTATACAAGTGTATTTATCTGCCAAAAAAAAAAAAAACAAGTTTTTAAAAAGCGAACTTATTATAACTCCAGCTGCTGCACCGCCATGTCTGTTTGTCCAGTTGAGGGGGAAAACATTGAATTGCTTTGGACAGTAACAATAGCAAGATTAAGTAACGCATTCGCACAATCTTTCCACTTGCCGCATGACGGCTTGTAAAGCGATAAAAGCGAATGTGGAAATGGCAGGTGATTTCGGACTTTGGTGAGAATTCCTATGAAGCATTCTTGTAGATGTGCATTTTTGTGTTCAAATGTTCAACTTGGGATTATGGTGCGTCGGAAAAATTTTAGCAATACTTGAAGTGCCAACAAAACAGCTAAAAGGAATAAACGAAAGAAGAATATACTTGCATAAGTATACATTTGTGTATGTAGCTGCATGTATGCACATAGTTAGTAGGGTAAATATGTAGACAGAGGACTGTACATGAAAGTAGTGCATTCGCCTCAAATAGGCCACTGAACGGAAAAGTTACAAATCACAAGTGTAAAAACCATTTAATGGGCAGCGGCGTAAAATTTTGTTTCGTTGCTACTACTTATGAAATATTTGCTGTTATGCTTTCGCTCTTGCGGCAATTGTGTGTCTCCTTTTGAAACAACACACTCTATTGGGAAAACTTGGCTCTCCTGGAGGCGTCTCGACATAAAGTGCCTGTGTTTTGTCACAATTTCCCAGTCAAAAATATTACTTTAAATGTTATTTATTAAAGATGTATGTGTGTACACGCACACATTTAAACTTGGAACATTTTCATTTGAACATCACAGGAATTACTTGAGCTCTTTCCTCTGTTTAAAACAAAAAATACTTTAAGGGCAATGCAGCGGAGCAGTGGAATTTTTCCAATTCACTTTTCTTTAAAAATAAGATAAAAATAATATTGTTGTAAATTTCTGAATTTAACATTTTTTTTTGCTTAACAAAAGTGAACATGCTACTTGCTGTAAGAATTATTTTTGTATTTAATTGTCATCGCAAGATATTCTGCAATTTTAAACATTCAACAAGTTTACTCACTAAAGTGAGAGCTTAACTCTGATTACAAAATTTAATTACTAAATTACCAACAAAATATTATGATTCCTAATCCATATTCATTGTGGTTGCTGTGGTCGAGTTGATAGCGGTGCGTGCTATAACTCGATACGCCGGTGAGTACGAGGTTCGAATCTTAGTCAGGGCAAACAAAATCTTAATTAGAGAAAAAGTTGTTTCTAATAGCGGTCACCCCTCGTCAGGCAATGGCAAGCCTCCGAGGGTATTTCTGCCATGAAAAAGCTTCTCATAATTAACAGCCGTTCGGAGTCGGCACAAAACTGTAGGTCTTTCCATTTGTTGTATAATACATATAAAGACGCACACCACAAATGGTAGGAGAAGCACGGCCAAACACTGAGCTATGTATATAGTGTAAGCGCCAAATTTATTATTATATTAATCCATATTCATATTATAATATAGGAATAATTCGGCAAATTTCTCTAAAAAAAAATATAGTAAAAAGAAAGCAAAATTTTATTTACAAAAATCGGATAAAAAAGTATTTTGCATAAAAAATATGACAAATCTTATCAAAAAGCGATCGCAACACAAAATGTCGAAACTCTATCTTCAGTTTTAATATAATATTGACAGCGTATTTATCAATATTGCCGATAATCTGATTTAGTAAGTCCACGAAAAAAACTAGATATCTTATAAATCAATAAAAATACAGAAAATTCTTAAATTAAGCCATATAAACCCAAGTTTCGAACTTTCTGCGGAAAGTTTTTAAGTGTGGCAACAACTATTCAATAAAGCACAGAATTAACTTGAAGCGCACTTTAAAATTGCACTTTAATATAATGAATTTGGATGTACAACTAAACAGCCAATATCAAAAAGAAATGTGAAAATTGTTTATTTTCAAAACTATCATTATATAAAATAAATTTAACTCGTAAAAATTAAATTTTTCGGATTTTAAATAATTTGGTTCAGCATTTTCTGTTTGCATTTACTTAAAATTTTTTTTTTTGTTATTATTTGTTTAGACTTAACAGCAGGAATAGCTGTTGTGGACATCAGCGCAAATAAATAATGAGGCCTATTCTGTATCGAAATGTGCACATAATTTCTCCGCAATCTGTTGTTAGTTTCTCCAGTTCTGCGAGGATCAGAACTTATTCCATTATTTTCGGAGAATAAGTGACAGTAGTTCAAAACACAAAAATAATGTGTTTGATGTATAGCAATGCTATTCATTCCGATTTCGACCAAATACGCCGTTTTTGTAGAAGTTTTTGTTTCGCCTCCGAAAAAATATTTGAAATCTTGCAAATGAAAATATTAAAATATTGAAGAACAATAAGCCTTAAGGGTTCTTAACTATTACTTTTTAGCACAAAAAATGGTTTGTTAAAAAAACTTGAATATTTTCCATAAAAATATAATTAGTTATAAAATTAAAGAACAACCAAAAGACAAGAACATTGCAAATATAAATATATAATAATTGTAGTACCAAATTATCGGGAAAATTTTTTTTTTGAACTTGACTGAAACTAAACTTTTATTTATTTACTTAAGTCTATGAAATACACGTTTCTTACAGACTAAGTTTAACATAAATTTAGAACTTAAGAATTTAGAAATCGATTTGAAAATATGCATACATATGTATAAGAAATTATATTACGAAAAGGAGTTCAAAATGTTGATAAATAACGTTGAGGGACATTGAAGTTAATTCGTTCTAAAAGAGATTTAGGGTTAAGAACCTACCATAAATAATACAGAAGCGATTTAAAGGAGATTATAAAGAAACACACATGAATCATTACTGTCTACTAAACTCCAAGTGACATTGGATTCAAATTATTGAATAACATTATTTTCCCACTAGATGGCGCTGGACACAGCTATTATACAAAGTTGTATTTATAAACAGATTTTGTTTAAAAACTTAATTAACATTGCTTGAGGGATGAAAAATAAGTTTGCAAAACAGTAACTCAATAGTCGCAACTAGAGTAGAGTTATAATCGTAAATCTATTTTCGAAGCTTTGTTTTGCAAAATGGCATAACTTTTTTGACCCAAAGGAACGATTTCTCGTCTAACTCTTTTTGTGTCTATGTATCATTAGCGGAGATATTAAAAAAAACTTGTAATTACGTCCAAATTTTTTTTTAAAAGTTTCTACTAATTTTAAGACCGAGACTAATATGGTTTTTGTTATAGGACAAAAATTAATTTTAATTAAAATTAAAAAAAATAAACAAATGCCTACTCGTATGTATATACAGTCTGTTCACAAATAAGAGCACAAACACATATTGATATATTTTATTCTACTATTATTCCAAATTATTCTTCAATGAAAACATCGTTAATTTTTTAACAAACACCGTTAAAAATAATTTTCCGAATGTTTGTATAATGTATTTCATTAAATTTTAGTATAACAATGCATAAGTTTCCAGTGGCTACGTATTACTAATGATTTTTTACAAGATTTTACCGACACTCGTTCGCAATTCCTTTCATATAAAAGATAATCGCGGTTTTGCGTTGTATGGAGGACTCTGCTAGCAAAAAAAAATGTTGACAAACATCAGTGATAACTTAGACACATTTGAAATTTGCACTTTCTCAAACTTAAATTGAATGAGCCAAAAAACTGCATACTCGAAAAAATTCTAAACTTTTTTCCTTAAAGTTAAAGATTTTGACGAATTTTTTTTTTTAATCATTGTACAATAGTTTTACAAGTGAAATTCTATGGTTCATCCATAGTTTACTTGAAAAATAATTGTAATTAATTACAAAGAAAATAAAGTGCTCAAATTTGTCAATATGTGGTTGTGCCTTTATTTGTGAACGGATTATATATACATACATACATATGTATATATTATATTCTATACAACCCGTGATGTATATTTTAATGTGTTACTTTCTCCATTAAACTTTTACCCAAATAATATTGGTATACATAAGCGAAACAGCAAAATTAAATCGCATTGATTAAATATTTTACTAAAAATATTCAAGCTTATATGCTTATTAGCTCCTATAAAGCCTGCAAAGTTCACTACCGACTACCCAACACGACCAGCACTTCATTATGCATCCTGATGAGTTTCATTGCCGCTTTACACCAGCAATCTTAGGCATGCAATTTAAGTATCACAGGCTGTGCGCCACATGCCCACAACAAATAATTGCTTGTGCACCACAACAAAGCATACTTGCTGCAAACTGCACAACATCCTTGGCAACCAACCCAACCATGCTTTATCCTTTTCAGCGACTTCATCTTCAGTATAAAAGCGACAAAGTCAAAAAGTATCTACACAGTAAGTATATGTATAATTATGAAGCTGTATGGTTGGGTGGTGATTGACAGTTTGAGGCGGGCGAAAGACGACACGAAAGGGTACAAGATGCAAAAGTGCACCGAAATTTATAGCTCAGCATAAACGCATAACTTGTGAAGCTTTTTTTTACTGCGTATGTGTGTCAAACGATGACGCTAGATATTTATAGAGTATAGAATATGTTCACATACATAAGAATATATGTAGATATGTATGCCCACAAGCATTACTTAAGTACGAGTATCTCTGCAACGTCTTGCGTACATACATCCATAACAAGTAAGTAGTTTTACTCAAAGTGGAATTTAAGGGTTCATTGGTTCAGCGGCTGGCAGGATGCGCAGCGCTTTTGTCAATTTTACGGCGTTCTGGTAATAAACTTGACGCATTTTATTTAGCAGCAAGTACTACTTATACACACACACACACACAATACATACTCACATACGGGCATTGTCTACTCAAGTACACATACCTTTACTCGTATAAAAGCTGAAGTTAGGTGTTCATACTCGTATAAGTATAACTAGCTATTTGCAAACCTGTGGAGTTACGTTTAAAACTGATAAATACATTTTTGTTATTTTTGTTTTTACAAAGTAAGGGCATCTGTTCAAGGGTTCTCTGTAACATAGTCTAAGAAAACTAAGACATTTTCAGTGTTCATATCCACCTATTCAACTAATCAATTTTCTCATATTTTTTTAAGTTTTTTTTACTTAGCTGGCAATTTCGTTCAATATTAAATTTTAGTTTTTTTAAAACTAGACGTTTTAAAATCTTAATTACTAAAGTGATCGAAACATATTTAAATATTCCTCGATATAAACTTTAGCACTCCTGCTAATGTATATAGAAAAATTCATAAAATATTTATTAAAGGTATTTGTATTAACCCTCTCGGGAACCAAAATACTTTAATAATTATTTTTTCAAACTACAAGGGTTTTAAATGCTTCCCTTTTTCTTGTAATCAACCAACTTTATTAACATGGCGAACTTCCTGGAGCGAGCGAATTATCCTACTCTGCGTTTTATTTCAACCACTTTCAAATATGTTTGACTGAAAGAACAACAAATTGATATTTTTTCCAACTGCAAAGAAATGTTTTAATTTTCAAATATTTTTTTTAATAAAATAATTTTTTTATTTCAAATTGGTTACTCTTTCAGACTATCTGCATTTTTTCGACAAGGAAATTACAAATTATTCTAAACGAATAATAATTTCAAAATTTTCACTAAATGAACACATTTTAAAAATGTTTTTATTTTGAATCTTCATGCAACCCATTTTATTTTAGAATTTAAAACTCAAGTCACTAAAAGACGTATACGCATTGTTGATTGTTTTTTTTTGTAAAAAAAATATATTTGTTTAAAATAATTATTGTGTGAAAGCATATTAAGAATAAGCTTTCCTCCACCTCACTTAACGAGATACATGCGTCCAATAACAAAAAATCTAAATATTTAAATTGATCAACACCACACAACTCAGAATATTTTTGATTTTAATGCGTGCACTAAATGACAACGACTTGTATTGTGTATAAAATTCACCCATTTAAAAAGGAAACACAATTAATTTAAAATATAAAGGGATACATAAAATATAATCCATATATTTTTCAATAATTTTAAGAGGAGGGATTTTTTAGAATTAAATTCGTTCATAGAAGCGAAAAGATAAGATTAGGCACTAAACACAAAAAAAAAAACAACTTAAAACGAGAAACAGGCAAAATGTTTAATATTTTTGAAATTTTTATATAAGATTGAGAATTATTTAACATAATGTGTAGTTACGCTTCTGTTTACCAATTAAAATAAAGCAACAAAAACACATACAAAAATTATTTTATTTCTTTCTATTTTATAAATTTTTGGTCAAAGCATTTGCGCTACTAATTATCAATTTTCAGTGCAAAATAAGTTGCAAATCAAAGTGTAAAATCGTCTCGTTGGTAAGCCCCTTCGTTCTTAACTTCATAATCTTTATTATAAATAAAATATTAAAATTTTTTCCAATCAGTTTCGTATGGTACCTGCACGAATGTAATGATACAATGTAATAAAATTAAATTAATTTAAGGAACACATATGTGTAAAAAAACTAACAAAGTTCTCAAGTACTTGCTTAGTTATAGTTTTTTTTTTTTGAAATAATAACTTAAGCCTTCAAGAACCCTTAAATACACACATTTATAGTTTAAAGTATAAATTTAAATGGATTTCTGAACAAATTTTCTTCATCACTGGTCACGTTTGGTTTTAAATCAACCCGGTTTCGTTCTCACGAAAAATGACACTGATTATGGCACAACGCCAAAACCGGTTTGTATTAAAACCAAACTAGAGAAGGGATGACGAAAATTGGTTCCAAAGTCCTACATTTCACACACTGTCGGAAGCAACAAAAACAAAAGATCAGAATATTATAAATTTTAAATTTTGTGACAGACATACATACATACAAATATTTAAGTATTCGTGTGCTTTTAAGTAAACTTCATTTATTTAAAGTATGTTTATTCTAAGTTATCTACTAGGGTGTTCGATTATTCGACTTTTTTGTAAGACTCGCTTTTCGAATTATTCGAAAAATCGCAATTTGAAATAACCCAGTTCCTAATTTTTAAATAAAAAAAAACCGAGTAAACCGGTTCTTTTGCCAAATAAACTACATCAATGTCCATACTTATAACTAAATGCAATTATTTCTATGAAAGAAATCTTTTGAAAATAATATGTAGTTTAATGTCCGAATTCAGTAAGCAGTATCAGTCCCTAATAGACAAAATACCAAATGGCTTTAATTGGTCTCAAGTTCTTTACTCTTAAAACAAAGTCTAGCAATTGTGATCAGTTGATAAGCTGTTCACAAAAATTAAGACAAACAAAAAATAAAAACTCATACATAATCTCAAATTTGAAAACTTGAGATTATACAAAATTATTGTATTCCACATTTAGCACATTGAACGAGCTAGAAGGACTTACTGTCAGTAAGACGGTATACAATTTTTCAAGGTTTTGCCGTAGTGTTATGACATTTTTCTAAATATATAAAATCTTTTAAAATAAATTTGCTGCGGTTTTCTGCAAATTATTTGGATTTCAAATATATATAATTAGTCGATGTGCTGCCGTATTTCTATTATTTATCAATGGCTTTAAATTTACAACTGATAAAAATCCGGTTTTGGGGATTAAAAAAACCGGTTTATTCGATATTCAAAAAATCAAGATTTCAAAGAAACCGTACAATAATTTATGAAAAAACCGAAGCACACCGGTTTAAAAAAACCCAGTCAATTTAGTACTGTCGCAGTAGCTTCTTTATTTATTTAAATTTTTTTTTCAAGTTACCCCATAATTTTGGTTTCCATAGCTTTGACTATTAAAAAAAAACAAAAGTGATATTGAGTTATCATATTTATACCTGGCATCTTAGGTTTATGTGTACACACATAATAACTATATTTCGCAAATTGGGTATGCACCCTTTCTAGTTGTTTATGCTCGGTCTAACGTTGCCACGGTCAAAGTGGCATTTAATTAAGTTGCTTACCAACGATTTTACGCTGTAATATGCCAAATAAGATGAAGGCTTACTAGAGCTTTAGCCTTTCAGTTTGCTCATTTGCGTTGCTCCACTATGTATATACTCGTTTATTAGCAACTAAGTACGCAGTATGGCTGAGCGTCTTATTAACCCAACAGCTCACTGGCTTGCTTGCTGCCCTCTTCTTGAGCTCTTCTCGCTTGTGTTATTTACTACTTACTTAAGTAGTTGTGTTCTACTTTTTCATTTTCCATAGACGGCTTGGCGTCTTATCGTTTTCAATAAACTTTCCTAACTAATTTTTTTCGAAGTAGGCGTATTTTTCAAATAAGTAATTATCTTTTAAGCTTTTCGTAGAGGTGTTAAAGCATAATAATGATTGCATACTTAAAAAAGTAATAAGGAAAGAAAGTTTGCGAAATGATGAAATGCAAACTGCACTGCTTCGAGGTACAATTGAAGGCCACACATTTTTTTAGAAGTCAGTTAAAGTCATACATTGATGATGTCACAGATATATTCACTTTGGTGATTCATTTAGAATCGCGAATTCGTTATTCACTTAAACTAAGCCTTTCTAATATAATACATTTTAAAATTGTGAAGTTTCAAGAAGCTGAAATTAACAATTGATTTTCTAAAATTTTTCCTGCTTTCTTTATTATATACCACCTGTACAAAATTAATTTTTACATGGAAGAGAAAGGCAATACTTCGTCAAAAATCCACATCCAACCAAAACTTGTAAATAATTATAATAGTTTTATTATTAAGAGACATGCATAGTTTGAAGTATTCGATGAGTTCTTTGAAAACAGTTCGTTTGCCAATGCGTGATTTTTAATTGTTTAAATCATATTGTACATATGATTTGCTTTGATTTTTTTAATTAGGAAGAATGAGTTAATTTGACATGAGATAACATATTATGAGAGGAAGAAAGTTAAGGAGGGAAGGTGTGGTGAAAAAAGTTGACAGGTGAAGAGTTGAAATGTAGTGAGTCTATGTATGAGTGTGGGGAGTTTGAGTATGGTGAGTTTAAGTGTGGTGAGTTGACGTAGTCAAAAATAAGAAGCTCTTGTTGTCGTCTCAAACCATGACCGTCTCACTAGCTTTGCTTATAATTTTAAATTAGCGAAATTTCCGACCAATATCCAAATTTTAAGTTCTATAAAAAAAAAATAATTGATAACAATTTGGCTTGCGCAGTTTTTAAGCCACTCAAATTAACTAACGTAAAATTCAAGGGACACGTGGCTACCAATAACTGTCTATAATTTAATATTTTTAATCACAAAAATTTTATTATTTGTTGTATTTAATAGCTTTTAATAAAAACAAAGAAAATAAGTGGCTAATATACCCGGCGCACGCTTTCAGCTAAATTTTTAAATTAATAAAGCCGAGACTAAGTTCGGGCAAAACCGAATTTGATGTAAGCCTCTTTTTTCAAAATTTTCATATAATCGGATTTCGTGATTTATGTAATACAAAACCACATACCAAATTGGAGCAAATTAGCTTCACTAGTTACAGAAGTATCCGATTTGTACGAGTTTAAAAACTTACTGCGTCTGGTCCAATTTTAATGATTTTAAAATACTGCTTATTCAGTCATAATAAAATATCTTCACTAAATTTGGGCAAAATCGATAAAGGATTTCGAGAGATATGTATATGTAAATATGACCTCTAAAGTGGGCGGCACCATGCACCTTTTCCAAAATGTTCGTTTAAATGGATTTGTTGACTTAATTCCAATAGTTGCTGAAGTATCAAATTTTTATAGTTTTGGAAAATTACCGTTACATGTGTGCCAAGTTTAGACGAAATCGATAAAGTAGTTCCAGACATATACAAATGATCTCAAAAGTGAACGGTGACACGCCCCTTTTCCAAAATTGTCATATAGTCGGATTTCTGGCTGCAATACAAAACACCACATACTAAACCCAAGATATTTTTCTTCAACAATTATTGAAATGCCCGATTTTGAGTGTTTTTGAAAATTACCGTTATATAGCAGGTGGGCGTGGTTATGGTCAGATTTTAATATTTTTCCAAATATCGCTTAAATAGGCATAGTATACGTATACCAAATTTGAACAAAATCGGAGGGGGGGCGGCTTTTGGTCCCAGAGATATACATATGTATGAACTCATAAGTGGGCGGTGCCAGTCGGATTTCCTGCTCGAATAAAGCACTACGTACAAAATTTGAGCAAATTAGCTTCCAAAGCTACTGAAATATAGCAATTTTTGCATTTTCGAAAATTACCGTTATATGGCAGGTGGGCGTGGTTATGGTATTTTCAATACCAACCTGCTCTGGGTCAAGGACAATCTACCAACGGAGTTTAATTGAGATATCTCAATTTTTACTCAAGCTTTCGTCTGCACGGACGGACGAATGGACGGACAGACAGACATCGCTAAATCGACTTCTCTTTTCATTCTTAGCATTTTAGTATATATATGTATGTCTATATCTATCTTGATTCCGTTATGCTGCTACAAGCAACCGTTATGCGATCAAAGTTATAATACCATTGTGCTCAAGTGCGCGGGTATAAAGATTTTAAAAATGAGTTCATAAAAAAATTGAAGTTCTGCGACCGCAAACTTGAAATCGAGAAAATAGTGCCAAAACTTCATAAAATTTTGTTTGTGTGACAGGCAAAAAAGCTTTTATTTGATACAGTAATATATTTATATATACATATGTACATATGTATAAGAATCTATTTGCGCGCATATTTATTAACTTATGTTAATTTTTTTCTCTAGCTCAAAAAAAAACCGCAAAACACAAAAACATAATAACATAAATTTCTAAACGGATATGCAGTCGGCCTTGACAACAGAATTGCTTGCCAAACACGCATAGACGCATACATAAAAACTTTAGTTAGTTGTTTATATATATATATGTATGTATGTATGCGCGAGTATGTATATTTGTGTATGTGTGATGTATTTTTGTACACACGTACACCAATTTATGCAAATATTCAATCGAAAGGATTAGTGTAATTGTTTACTGCGACAGAGGCGTTGTTCGAACATGTGAAGCATGGCAAAGTAGACCCGAAAGCATTTCAATACAAAAAAGTATAAAAATAAATATAAAAATAAAAGAATATTGTTGGTGACAATACAGCCAGCCGTTTTCTAACGAAAAACTTAACAACTAAAATTCTTGCAGAATATTAAAGCTACCACCAGCCTTGGCCGACACAATTATTTCTCTTGCTCTTGTCGGCTGTGTATTGTTATTTTCTTAGTTTTAGTTTTTGTCATTGCCTAGCAGCGCTTAAAATTATTCGTTAGGATTCATAAGAAAGTATATAAGTACATATGTACGAGATACCACCGTCAATGAGCGCATTTATTTAAGTATTGGGTTCGAAGTCTTGAGTTTCAAACCTCAAACATTTATAATTTTTTGTAGGTAACATTTCTTATATGACTTTGGACTAAAGCTATGTCTAGTTTATGATTATAAATTCCTTAAATTCGGGTACAATATCTCGAATCATATCAAAAAACGCAGTAGAAGCTTGGCCTTAAAGTTAATATTTTCACTTAAGCTACATATCTATACATGCAAAATATATGTATATATATATAAATAATCAATAATAGAAATTTCCATATATATTTATAAAAGTACAAATGTATATGTATACAGACATTTTGTAATAAAATACGCTTGTTGTCGTATTATATTGTAACATGAACAGAATATATTGTGAAAATTACAAGCCAGTAAATGTCGCTGCCAATGCCAGAGACTATGTGTTTAAGAAAAACTGTTTACAGAGTTAACAACAGCTGCAATAATATAATTTACAAACTACAATAATCAAACGAACCTCAAAAAATGCTACATACACACAGAAATAACGTTAAGTACTCGTATAAAATAAAATTGTATACAAAAAATAATTCAAGAACAAAAACTTGCGCCTGAATCTCATATGAGTGTAAAATGTTTGTCACATTGGTTTTATTTCTCTATATTCGAAAATCTTTCAAGTTTCTAGTTAAATATATAATTCACTTACAGCTCAGTACGTATTTTCATAACAAAATAAAATTGTAATTTGTCAAAAAGTACTTCAACATTTAAAATATTTTATTTTCACCTACCATAATTGAATGACTTCAGTAAAGATTTTATATGGTCTGCAAATCAAAAATTCAATCTGGTTGAACGGCAATTGTGTCGCTAGCGAGTGCTGAATTTAAGGAAATTGGGATAACTGTGTGCGGGTCACTTAAATTATATTCAACAAAAATATAATAATATTTAAGAGTAGTCAGAATTTCATTTAACACTACCATTTTAAGAAAGGCGAATCGAAATTTGTATTTTAAAAAATTTATGATTTCATTTCACCAACTTATTTCAACTCTGCTTCGGCAATAAACCATTTGTAGTTAAAAATTAAAAATTATTTTTTGATTTCAAAAATGTTTTAGTTTAATCGCTTGCAAGTTTCAAAGTAGCTTAAAATGAAAGTGGATTTAAGAAAAAATTTATGTTCCGCTTATACTTCCAAATAAACGCATGCAAAGCATTTAGTTTCCATAGAAAAACATGCGGCACTCGTGCCGAGAGAAATTATTGAACTAAGCAATTGTTTTAATCGCTTAATTGTAACAGAATTTAATGGGCTATAAAAATACTAAGATAAAACAATTCTAATTTTTTGCAAATAGTTGGTGTGCGAGAAAATTAAAGTATGCTATTCTGATTATTATCGTAGGATCTTATTATATCAATTAGTTCTATGCCATTTATTAAGCTTTAAGTAGTTGCTAAGGTGGAAACAATAGCCATAGCTTTTATAATACATACATTTAATAAGTAAGTCTATTTTTAGATATTATATTTCGTTTTGACTAAAATAATTCATACAAAAAGATGTTTAGCGAAATTAATAAAATATAAGAAACGAAAAAATTGTTTGATAACCTATAACAATTATTACTACCAATGAATACTCAGTTTCTGTGGATTGTCTTACGAGATGTACTCGAACACCCCGCTCGATAAGCATACATACAAGTTATTATTCAATCTGAATACCGAATATATGTCTGACCTTTCGATATGATTGTTATTCCCCACTTGAAGAATGAGTAAGTTCCTGGGCAAATGAGTTTTACGCGTCGTTCATCGAGTGTTTAGAATTTCTGCGAACAGTTTTTTATGAACTGAATTAGTTCTTTTTAAAAAAATCTACAGATATTTAAAATTAGAGTAAAGCTATAAACGGGCTATTGAAGTCTACCGCAATTAACATTGTATCTTATTTGAATGCTTTTAATCTCCTCAATTAGTTAATTTCCTTTTAGTTTGAGTTTTTATTGTCATTATGTATATATTTAAAAAAAAATGTTCATTTATACTTTTTTATTTAAGATGCCGTTGGTTCTTACGTGGAATACGAAAAAAATATACCTTAAATCAAAAAAAAAACATATCATAAATCAACGCGAAGTGTCAGTCACTTGAAATGTGCACGTTCTTTTGTACTAGAATTTAATGTGCAATAAAACTGCAAGCCCAAAAATTCTGACCGCTCTTACTAAACTCTTTGAAATTTGGACGACAATTTGGTAAATTATCATACATTTTTTTTATAAAATTAAAAATTTTATTTAATATACATTTTTTTAAAAAAGTAACTTGAGTTTTATAAATCCCATCGAAAAAGTTTTATCATGAAAAACATAGCTAATATCTCAAAAAAACAATAATTTGTTTTTCTCTCCACTGTATGCATTGTACATAAAAAAAAATAGCCAGAAAATTAAAAAAAAAATAATGCTAAAAGGGTAAAAAAAAATTCAAGCATCAGTTGTTATACGGAAAATAAATACTGAAAGTTTGAAAAGTTTAAAAAAATTAAAATCGGAGAACGTTTGATATTGATTATAAATAAAAGTAACAAAAAATAGCAGTTATAATTATTTTTTATTATAGAAAAACAACGTAAATTTTTCTGATTTTCGAAATTAATATAAAAAGTAAGCAAAAAAATATGAATAAGTGATTTTTATAATAAAACCTCCAGATTAGCAAGGTTTTTGCTTTGGTCGAGTTGTGCTTACAAATGAGAATTGCGTGAAGAAGTTTTAATTTTAATACTTTTTTTTTATAAAATTAATTATTTTATTTGAAGCCTGTTCGCCATCAATAGCAAGTATATGTAGTTCCATTAACGTAACGAAAGAGAACTGCGGCCTGTAATGTCCTTATAACACTGCATTAATCAAATTACTGATGCAAACTATACGAAATAACGAATTTTTCCATGATGGATGTGAGTTTATTATCTTAATTTGTTAAACAGGCATCCACTTTTTCACAGAGATTGTCCCATCAAATTGCAAAAAGGCACTCACAATTTTGAGTAATGAATGACATCTGGTTGGAAGATGTTGACGGCTCATTCCACTTACGTGTTTCATTTAAAGTTTCTTTGAGTAGATTCGTTGAAAGTTAATTAATAATATATGCACATCCGTTTGCCTCTTTTGCTACTCTGAATTGTCCTGTAATATTTCATTTTGTTCCAATTACTGTTTGCTTTTATTTTTGTATACATATATACTCTGTTCAGAAATTATAGCACAACCACATATTGACAGATTTGGGCACATAATTTTTCTTCTAGTTATTTAGCATTAGTTTTCAAGTAAAATATGGTTCTTAATCTAAGAAAACGCATAAACACCCATTTTTAAACTATTTACAAAATGTACAATGATTAAACAAAATTTCAACAAAATTTCGAACTTTTCATTCAAGTTTAGTCTGAGAAAGTTCAAGTTCCAAGTATCTATAAGTGATCACTGATTTTTGACATTTTTTTAATTGGCAGTTTCCTCCACACAACGCAAACCCGCAATTATTTTTTATATGGAAAGAATTGCGAAAGAGCGTCAGCGAAAAAAATTGTCAAAACTCAGTGGTAATTCGTAGCTACCAGAAACTTCAACTTTCTTGTACAAATATTAAATAAGCAACATATCTGCATATCTCAAAAATATCTTAAAATTTTTTTTAAATAGTTCGAAATTTAAATGTATTTTTTATTCATATTTTCTACGTTTTTTTGTTAGCGAATTAACGATATTATAAATAAAAAATAATTTCTAATAATTGAAAGAAAAATAAATTGTTCAAAGGGACAATATATGTTTGTGCTATAATTTGTGAAAGAGAGAGTATATACGAGTACATTCATATTAAAATATAAAGTATACTTCACGAAACTTTTATTCGTGTCTTTATTGGCTAGCTCGGTCCGTGCGTTATGTTATATCGCTTTGCTTTGCTACCTAAAATTCACTTGCAATTTATTTCTTCCTCTCTGAACGTATTTACTCGTGTGCCATATTTGATACATATTTTTGCCAGTTTGCGTTTTGTTTATGATTTGCAGTTAAGTTTTGTTTATTTTATTTATTTCACTTGAGGTTGGCAACAATTTCTAATGTGGCCAACCGCATCGGTTAGGGTTAAGTTTGCTTATTTCGCACATATTTTTAATGTAATAAGCTTATGTTTAGTAAATACGAATGTATGTGTGAGTGTGTACGCTTGGCATTAGTATCTTTATCCATAAGCGTAGTGTATACATAAACATATTTACGCATCGACCTTCACAAATCTAAATATTGCCAACTAATGCGAGGTTTGTTCACTGTGTATGCCAACAGTTAAGGATAGATTTCAATGTATTTTAAGGTTTGCTGGTGTGTGTGTGTGTGTGTGTGTGTGTATGTGTTTAGAGTTATGAATGTTTATATATGTTATGTATGTGTGTGCAAGTAAGAAATAAATGAGCCGGCATTCACGGTTTGTTTAGCACATTCAATTTATATAAACACATATTAAACAACATTTTTCTTATACCTAGACCCGCTTGTGCGTGGATGTTTGTGTTTGGTTGGTTATTTTCCTGCGCGCTGTAATTTCTTGTATTACATTTTACTTCAAATTTATGTGCATAGATATGTGTATGTGCGTATATCAAAGATACTCGTATCTATTTAATGTAATATATATAAACATTAACTGCAAATGTACACACATCCTTTTGTCGCGCTCTTTCCATTGCCATTCGGCATATTTTCCTTTGCTGTATTTTCTCATAGCATTTTATTAGGTTCATTCTCTTTACTTTTGTTCTGCTTTAAGCTAATCCCTTTGTTTTATTTCACTTAATTTATTTTTAAAACCTTTTGTCAATGGTTTATGCCAATTTGTGTGCGCCTTACTTAGTGAGTATTGCTCGCTTACGTTGTGTTCTGCTCAAGGCCTAGGCAGTTATTTTGATGTGGAAAATGTGCAATTGTATACTTATATGGTATATATATATTCATATATGCAATCACACTGGTTTACTTTTCCGATTTTTTTTGGATACATATTTTTATTAATATGAGACTTTATTGCCGCTATGGTCGAGGTGGTAGCTGGGGGTGCAATAACTTGACATGCCGGTGAGTTCGAGGTTCGAATTTCAGTCAGGGCAAGCAAAATCTTAATAATAGAAAAAGTTTTTTCTAATAGTGGTCACCCCTCGGCAGGCAATGGCAAACCTCCGAGGATATTTCCGCCATGAAAAAGCTTCTCATAAAGTACATCTGCCGTTCGGAGTCGGCACAAAACTGTAGGTCCCTCCATTTGTGGTATAATATAAAGACGCACACCACAAATAGTAGGAGAAGCTCGGCCAAACACTGAGCTATATAGTGTACGCGCCAAAATTAGATTATATTATTATTATTATATTATTATATATATATGTATTATATATATTATATTATTGCATATTACACTGGTCTGCAACGAATAAAAAAATAAAATAAAATTATGCCTTAAATATGAAGATTTTCATAATCAGAATATACTCCCGTTGGCCGTTTTTATATCACGTCTAGATTTTTCGAGATGAATTTTTTTTTAATTTCATTAAAAAAATTAATAAAAAAAATTCGTTTAGTACAATTTTTAAATTTCTATTTGTATTTATGGGCTCTGCTCATAAAAAAAAAAATACATAAACTACACCTAAAACGCTTGAAAAATATATAAAAAATATGAACTTTATGCAAAACAAATTCATATCGAAAAATCTAGACGTAATAAAATTAATCGGGCAACGGAAGTAGATTCAGAGTATCAAATTCTTCATATTTAAAGCACAATTTTTTAGAGTAGGATTTCGTTGCTAACACTGGTCTATCATTTCTTTGAATATAATTTTGTTTTTAAATTATTTAGAAGTAATTATTTTGAATGAAATATATATCTTCTTATAAAGATTTAAAAAAAAAAATTATGCGGCGTGCTTAAAGCTTATGCAAACCTAGGAGTGACTTCAGTAAAAACAAATGATATACTTTAAAAAAAAACCGAGAAGATCTTGAATCTTAGATTTCGTTAATCAATAAGATACATTTTCTTGAAATTTGGCACATAGTCAGTCTATATTCTCAGATCAAACATACTCTTAATTATTGTTAAGAATTTAAAAAAAGTAAGAAACGTAAGACGAGTTTTCGTTATAGGACAGAACGTCACTTTTATTTATAACATTTAAACTTATAAACCATAAGTATACTATTTTTTTGCAAATAACTAAACACTAAAATAAACCAAGTAAAGTTTTGACTAGAGGCCATTGGGAGTTCTTCGTAAGTAAAAGCTGCTCCATTAAAACAACAAAAATATTATTTATCTAACTAGTGCAATATGGTTTTTAACTCCGTAGTAAAAATATTGCTTAAGGGTGGAAATAAAAGTATGCCTTAGCCGATTTCATTTATTAGTCAAATAAAATACGGTTGTTTCTCAAAAAAAAAAAAAATTCGACTAGTTCAAACTTTGTACAAACAGAAATATTTAATATTTGTTTATTAGTTTTTTTTCCCACCCAGAAAGCTTTCGAGTTTGTAGTAGCCAAAGGGTTTGTAGTCAAATAGATTTCCAAAACGCTGTTTATTGTGGCCTAGTTTTTCATTTTCTGGCAATGGTAATTTGCTTTTTCCATGCAAAAATAAATAAATATTATAAGGCAAACTATCAGAGTTTTTTTTTTTTTTGGGAATGTTAATACACAGTTTTTAACTAAATATCTTTTTGTGGTGATGCACAATGAAGTTTTATCGTCACATTTTTAATTTTTATGGAGAGCTAGAGTCGTTTTAAAGAATATATTATTACAACACATTGTGCAGCCGCCATGACGACTAAATTAAAGCAAATTGTGAAATATAAGAATGCGCTGTCTTAAAGTGTTTTCGCTAAACTGCTGGAAACAAACAAATAACTAAAGGGTATTTTAACTAAAAATAAATTTAAAATGTGGAGTTATTTTCGATGTTTTTTCAATTTAAAATTGTTAAGTAATTTAATTTAATTTATGTACATTGAATAAGCAAAGACGTGATTGAGAAATTTTATCCAACTTTGCATTGATAAAAAATATTTCAATTTGTTAAGAAATTTAATTTAAGTTCTGTACACTGAAAAAGCAAAGACGTGATTATGAAATTTTATCCAACTTTGCATTGATTATTATTATTGCATTGATTAAAATTATATTAAAGAATTTTATTTCGTCGAGTTTCCTAAAAATGTTTAAGTACTACATAAGGAATATAATTTTATCAACGATAACACATAACACGCACTTATTATTTAAGCTTAATAAATAAATCAAAATATCAGGATTTACATATAACCAAAAAAAAAATGCATATTATATACTGCAATAAATATTGCCAAGCAACAATATATAACGTGAGTATTACAATTGTCTCTTTACAATAAAATTTCCATATTTTCCATATTAGTTAATATAGCTTTAAAAAATATTCAAGCCACTTGATTTTTTCTTTATTTTAACTGAGCTTTACTGATTTTAATATATATGATAATATTTTAGTTGAAGAACTTGCTTGAAAATCAGAGAAAATTTATAATTGTTTTACAGTTGAAGCACTTACAACCAATAATTAATTCCCTTATTAAATTTTCAAAGCATTTCAATTAATATATACGTATTCTTCTCCATCAAGGTGTTATTTGCATAGTAAGCTTACTTTTTTATCAATTAAATATTATACTAGAATTATATTTAGTTATTTTAGATTTATTAAGAATCCAAGCTTTTTATCTGAAATACAAATTTACTATTGTGGCCCATAAGGCACTTAAGTGCAGACAAAAACCATTTTACGCGTGTAAATATTTTAGACATAGTGGCGGTTGTGCTTAGCGACGAACATAAAACAGAGAACTAAATTTTATTTAACATTCGTAATGCTTTTAATAATTTTGGTTAATTTATGTTAATATTATTATTCAATCTACAAATTATATTAAATATATCAATGTTGCAATTTTTTACAGAATTCACGATTATTTTTTAAATTTTCATCGTCATTAAAATATTTAACTTTATTACTGCTATTCTTGCAAGTTTTAGAAAACTAAGACATGCTATGCTGATATCCGAGAATTCTTATCATCCAGCTTGCTTAATATTTTTTGCCATACAACGCGTTTACGAAAACCATTTCTATATAAAAAAAAATAAATTCGACGCAAAGAATAATTTTGCTTTGGGAAATTATATATGTATACCATAAATATCACGGATATGGGCGTGACAGTTGTTTAGATAATTTCAGTGAAGATGATACACCTCACTCTTTTATATTTCTGAATTTTAAAAGTGTGACGTGAAGCTTATCATTGCAACCTAATTACTTGGACTGCTTTTAAATTGAAAAGAAATAAAGTCGAATTGCAGGCTTAAGCTAATATTTAAGCAGCAGTGTAATGTTCGTGCTTTGGAAATGAAAAAAAAAATTTTTGAAAAAATTTTTGACTTTAAAGTGTGCGCTGATAACCACAAACTTAAACTTGCAACAAATGCATTGCCCAATATCTGATACGAATTCAAAAAAATTGTATGAATTAGTTAACGGAGCAAAGTCTAAATATTCATTTGCATTAATAAATAGAAGTGTGCTGTTAGAATGATTTATATTTTCCAATGTGTCATGCCAGTTTTTTATCGTTCACATCCGATGTGCTGTTATTCTAAAAAAAAAATCGTTGACTCTTTCGACCAACGCTTCACGTTGATTTCTTTGCCCATTTGTTCAATCAAAAATCAATTTGTGCATTTAGTAGTGAGATTTCAATTTGTTTTAGCGTGCAATCGAACGCACTTCAATGTGTATGTATGTATGTTTGCATGTGTGCGTACATTTGTGTGTTTGCTAGCGATTGCCCCGGTTGGATGCATTTCTGACTGATGGAACATTATCGGTTTCTATCGATATTGCAGTGAGCTCTCTAGCTGCCTTCAATGCTTCCCTGCCAGCTTTTTTACATTTTTCAGTGCACTGTTGTATGCTTTTACATATCTATTTGTCAAACTTTTTATGCGCATTTGTAATTTTTTACTCAAAACTCTACATCGGATACTATTCGTATGCATAATAAATTATTCAATCAATCGACAAATTCAATTTTTTTACTAAGCTTATTTAGTATTTACGAATTTAATTTTTCAGTTGGTAAATGGTTTGCCGTGCAACAAACATTTCAATATTCCATTACATTATTATCGCAGTGCTTGTTGCAACATACATACATACTCGTATGTATATCATACATACGCATAGCAATTGTATCTGTTGTTATTTCGTTGCAAAAACATTGGCAAAAAAAACAATTTTTTGTTTGTATTGAAAACTCTTGCCAACTTGATTGAGTTATTTCTAAAGCATAAAAAGTGCGAATAATCTTAATGAATTTTTGTGTATTTAAAATTTGTTTGTATATATTTTTTTTTGTTAGCAAATATTTACGGTATTATTTACTTATTATTTTTCAAGGGTTTTGTAAATTAATACTGAATTTAATTTTTACGTTTCATGTATGTGCTTTTCACTAACTTACTTTGATCAAAATCGAATTTACGAATTTTTGATTTTAATCTGTGTTGAACGGCTATTAAAAGAGAGCGATAATCTTCGGTCTTGATATATCCTTCAACCTTTAGTAAATCGTAAAATTTTTAATGCGCTTAAGTACACAAGAAGTCTAACAATTTTTTTTTTGTATTTATTTATCTTTCACTATTTGCTATATTATGCTTTGACTAAAACTATTTACATTTTGAGTTTGTAAACATTCATAGAACAAACCAAATTGGTCAATTTTATTTTACCAGAATTCAATCGATTATAAAACTACATTCTCAACAATTGCCAATTGTGCTAAATCAGCATAAAATAAATGTCTGATTCTCTAACAAAACACTAAAAACCCGAGTTTCAAACTATATAGAAAATTTAAAAAAGCTACATATATTAGCGTGCTGTTTATTGTTGAAAGCAATTTTGATTAAAAAACTTGGCCAATTTGGTCTAACGTATCTAATATAAGAAATAAATCTTGTTTCTATCTTAGGAACGGTTCAGATGTAAGTACACATCTTTTGATTCCATACACACCAAAAAAAATATGTAGTTTATTTTATAATGGAGTTAATTTATTTAATTATTTGTGAACATAATTAAAAACCGAATACCATTCTTATATTCAATACAAAAAAAATATATTCACAGCGCATGAGTAAAACCAAATGTGGCGGAAATATCCATCCATTTCATTTATTTCTTCTGCATTCGGAATAACGAAAGAGTGTCAGTAAATAAAAAATAATAATAACAAAAAATCAAAGATAATTTTTAAGCACTACTTAATAATGAAAAAAATTATTTCAATTCTGGTGAAAATTTTTTATTTATTAAAGTTTCTACAAATTTAAAAAATTATCTCCGATTTGATTGTAAAAAAATTCAAAATTAAACAAACGAATAACACAGTGTCAAAAATAAAAAATTCAGTGCACAGGTTTTTTAAAATTTGTATTTTTACTAGTTAAGCATTCCCAAATGTGTCCTTAAGTTGTAATATAAAAAAAAAAACTTGCTTAAAAGTACGTTTTTTTAGCAAAGAGAAAACGAGGTTTTTCTTTGAACCAATTTTTAATATTAAATGTTTTTTTTTTTAGAAAAAAGTATTTTTTGTGAGTGTTGTGCAATGACGCGATGTCGACTACGCAATTCCATTTAATTTCAAATAGTCGCCATTTCATCTACGACGCTTCGAATACTTAGGTTCTATAAAATTATATAAACGAGTATTTTCGATTGTACGAGTATAAGCTTCTATTTTTTTTTTAACTTAAATATTTACATAAATTAAATTATGTATTTTATATTGAACACACGAGCGACGTACACTTAAAATAAATTTTGATTTATTTAATTCAATATTTAAGGGTATTCGTTGGTTCGTTATAATAGAATAATTGTATTTTATTTTACGCAAACAAATTTCCGTAATCTATACATTTTTCCTTTTATTATTTATTTACCTATTATGTGGCTCAAGCAAATTGAGAATGCATAATGCCCTTATTGTTCTCATCGAATTCTTTGTATGCACCATTGAGTATGTATTTGTATGACGTTTTTACGTAATTGGAAACAGTCTACTAATGCAGAACATGCAAATCTGATTGTCTGATAACAGTTTGGCGCTTAAACTATATAGCTCAGTGTTTGGCCGAGCTTCTCCTATCATTTGTGTTGTGCGTCATTATTTTCTACCACAAATGGAGGGACCTACAATTTTGTGCCGACTCCCAACGGCAGATGTATTTTATGAGAAGCTTTTTCATGGCAGAAATACCCTCGAAGGTTGGCCATCGCCCGTCGAGGGGTGACCGCTATTAGAAAAAAACGTATATATGATTAATATTTTACTTTCCCTGGCTAGAATTCGAACCTCGAACCCAGCGGCATATCGAGTAATAGCAAGCACCGCTACCAACCCGACCACAGCGGCCACTCTGTTTTGGCGATAACAGAGATTTAATTGTAGCATTGCAGTTGGCAGAGTCGCCTACTCTGAATGAGGGAATCCGAGCAACAGTTAAGGCAGACATTTATGTGAGAACAAATCACAAAATGAATTACAGATTTATGAACTAACTGTTAATGCATGACAGAAACAAAATTTAAAACACTTTGGCATTAAAGTATGCATTTACAATTTTAGTATGTTTGCCGATGGAAATGTATGTGAAATTGAATTGATACATTCACTAGTTGTACAAGAGAAATGCGGATAAGAATTGCTTAAAAAGTGAAATAGTCAAAATAATCAAAAGCAACATTTTTTTTATTATTCGTGCGACGTACAAAAATTCTTAAATTAATTGAATGAAACTACCCAAATTTTTTCCTTTATTTGCGTTGTAAAAACATAATTGATTTTATTCATAAAAAAATAAAAGCACTTGGCGTTTGTTACTATTTGTCAGCAGATTTTACATTTCCCTCTCTCTCAACATACATCTCTTGCTGTTTCAAATTCTTAAAAGACACGAAATTTGGACAGGGCACTAATATTAATACATTTGTCGAATGATAATTTTATAATACAATTTTTTTCTTCTGATCAAATTAGGTAAATTGTGAAAATCGAATACAATTTTTGTAAAAAATAGATAGTGAAGCAGAGAAAACCATCGATGTGAAAGTATTTACAGCATTCGTGTTTTCATACATTTGTTTTTGTGTACCATTTTTTACATAAAATGCAAGTTTAACCAGCCAAGAATTTTATTCAATAATTAAGCTTGATTTTTTTTTAATATCTTTAATCATTCCATATTTGCAACATATATTTTTATTAAATAAATATTATAAAAGTGAAATACTTTCTTATTTACTTCATCTTTAAAACATTCGTAATAATTTTTGTTACTTATACTTTTGCAGTTCACATTCAAAATAAAGATTTATAAGTTGTAAGGAAAAAAAATAGATCTCTTAAAGGCCAGATTAGACCTTACAAGGATTCATCTTTTACAAAAAAAATATTTTTTTTTACTAACTGTAATATATTAATTATAAAAAATATAAATTTACTAAGATTTTTATTAGCCTTTAAATGAATGGTAGCTCACAATTTTATTGAGCTCGAGGCCAGTTTGTGGAGGATTTTATTTGGAAAGAACAACAACAGTTTTTAATGGTAGAAGTTATAGCCACATTAATTCTTCACCACCACTTCCTAGGCTTTGAACCAGGGAACCTCGGAATGCAGATCCAACACACAACATGCTGTGTTACGCTTGCCGAGTGGACAGTTGTGTTTATTCCATTTTCTTGAAACAAACCAACTATCAACAAGAGCAGCTAATAAAATGTTAATTATTATTATAAAAAATAAAATTTAAACAAATCTTATACAAATAGCTCGTTTGCAAAAAAAACTACAGAAAATATTTTCAAATTTTCGAAAGATAATTTCGGGTTGTATTTATTGAAGTGAGTTTTCGTGCAATTTTTAAATCTTTTGTTGGCAAAATTAGGGTTGGCACCGAAATTCTGTTGGGACAAAATTCGAAACACGAAATTCTGCTTAACAAAATTCTGGTTTTCAAACTTCTGCTTTTTCAAAATTCTGCCTTTCAAAATATTCGATTACAAAATTCTGTATTATAATATAATATAAACAATGTTAAAGAGCATATGTCCTCACTTTGAAAACGTGTGCACTTTTTCTTTAACATTGTTTAGATTATATTATAACACAGAATTTTAATTACAATATTTTTAAAACATAAACTAATCTCGATGTAATCCCCACAACTTAGTAAATTATAAATGTTTAGAAATATAAAAAACAATTAGTTATATGTTTGCACAAAAATATCCGCACTTTGGTTGCGGATTGATGGAAAATCGAACCATGAGTGGGATCCGTTATTATAGTGGTGAAGTTATAATTTCACCATCTCCTACTAGAACTATTCTTAAAAGTTACATTTGCTTCCTGTTTTGTGCTCTATTCTTATCGTAAAGCGTGGTTTATTCTATTTGTAAAGATGTCACATATAATCACGTTAAAATCCAATAAAAACAGAGACATATTAAGTGTTAATGGTTATTCTTATTATTTAGAACGAATAACTCAATAAGGTTCATATAATTGGTCTTGTTCCAAAAGAATTGCATTCCATTGTAAATCGCGGTTGGTGACATTAATAAGACAGTAAAACAGAATTTTAAAATGCAGAACTTTCAAATGCGGAATTATGAAAAAGAAGAACTAAAAAAAAAACAGAATTTTAAAAATACAGAATTTTGCTCGAGCGAAATTTTTTTACATTTTGCAGAATTTTGCGATGTGGAATTTTGTAATCCCGCGTAATGTGGCGATCCCGCAAATTTATTGTTGCATACCAATGAAAGCGAATATTAATAAAAACAAAAAATTGAGTTACTCATAAAATAACTACTTTCGATATAAGTTACACTGAAAGTAGAGATTTGGTGTACTGCAACAGAATGCATTACAAAAGTAAAAAGTTCATTTAATTTATGTATTCACTTTGCTGATCTAAAATTTATTTGTTTATTTCATTTTTAATTATGTTAAAATATTAAAATTTTATAAATATATACGTTATTATTACTAAACAAAGTAATATTAAAGTAAACGTTATAAAATTTTTAGTATTCTTTTATGAAGTGCTTAAAGTTATAAATATTCTAAGTGTTTCCAGCTCTGGAGACTGCAGCATATAATTTCGTAAGAAAATATCGGAATAGTGGCAAAAGTTTGAAAAAAAATGCAGCGTTGCATATATAGACTTGTTTGCGAATATGCTGCTGTAATTTACATTTACTCCACTAAAGCATATTTTATAAATTTAGGCTTGGTCGAAAATTTGTGTTTGTGTTCGAGTAAGGACCCTGTCGGAAATCAAAGTACTTTAAAAGCAATTTAAAAAGTACTTTTTTTCTAATCACAAGTGGTTTAAATGCATTCTTTTTGCTTGTCATCAACTTACTTTTTTAACATGGCGATGTCCTAGTAGCAAGTCAATTATCCGACTCTGCATTTGATTTCAACCACTTTCAAATATATTTGAAAGAAAAAAACATTAAAATAACTTTTTTTGCAACTGCAATAAAATTTATTTACATATTTCCAGCTACTTTAAAACTGCTTTTTTTTACAACTATTCTAAACTCGATTTGTTTTTGAACTTCTTTATTTTATACCTACTCTTTTCTAAGTTTTTAAAAACGCATTTTAGTTTAGTTTTTATAAAATATATTTACATATGTATTTTTGTTTAAACTAAGTAAGGAATTTAGTTCATTTTTAACGTACGTTTACACATTTCAAATAAAACTTAATTGAGTTTATTCTACATACATACTTCGTAAAAACATTGTTTTTTTACTGCCTGAATGGCCTTGCGAGTAACTTGCTCTGGGTCAAGATTTTCGATACAAAAGGCATCTATGTATATTAATAATTATAAAGAAAAAATTGAAATATTTTAAGAAACACGCATTTTATGGGCTCGACCACTGTCTTACCTTTTAAAAGCGGATAGAAATTAGCAAAAGCTTTTAATCTTTTTTTCCGTTAGTTGCATCGAGGTTGAAATTCATTACTACGTCCTTGGACAAAAGAGCCAAAAGCATCCTTTTAGGTTATCCTTTCATTAGGGACTTTATTCCATCAAGCTATAGAATATATGGGAAAAAGCTTTAGATAGATATTCAGAATTTTATGAATATATTAGCTTTTCACGTAAATTGTTTTGTTTTCTTCATAAATATTTTCAACAAACGGCTGTCAATTCGTCATCTGTTTTGATTGGAAATTGTAAGTGAATGACACAACAGCCTTCTGCTGTCGGATGAGAATTTTTATGAGTACAGTGTATGTATATACAATACACATATGTAGGTATACTATATGGATTCAATTAAATAACTTCCTAGTTTCTCTTTACTACAAAAGTTCTTAAATTATTTTGTATTACGTTCATATAAATATACGAGTACGTATAATAAAAGACTCGCACGCTGCATTTGTTTCAAAGCAGTTGATTTCCAACTACTTTAAAATTGGTTAATTTTTCAGACTCTCTGCTTTTTTTCCGACAGGGGATTTATCGAAATGAATATTTGCTTAAATTATATTTCAATTTAAATATTTTTTTTCCTTAATACTCATACATATGACTGCGTTATGAGTTTGAAATATGTATGTTAAATACGTAATAATAACGCAATAATAATACTAATAAATTTGTTTAAGCTTAAATATAATAATATCAGTTGATTTATGAATTCACTAAAAATAATAAAATGCTATTTAAATGTTTGCTTGCAAATGTTTGCATACGCTTTTTAGTAATGAAGCTATATTGGCGCCATATGGTATTTTATTTAAATATATATATGTTTTCAATAGTATTTATATGGAATTTAATTTACTATAAGCACCATTTTTAGTAAAAAGTCGTTTACAACGCTGCCTGTCATTTTTTTTTCCCAGAATGCATAACCGAAACCTAAAAAAAAAGGTCTGGATCTTTTCATAAAAAAATTCTTTAAAAAAATGCATTGGTTTACATAAAGATGGCATAACTACAGAAATATTTTTTCAAATAACGCATTAATTTCTGTCTTCTATTTTTATTTCTATTTGTTTAAAAATTTCATTTGTCTACTAAAATCTTACCATTTAAACGATAGTACATAGTTTGATACCGATCTCTTTCTGAAATATATTCCAATCAATTACGAGAGCGTCCAAAATAGTTGCGAACTGGTCCAAAATTACTTTGGAAACTATCTCAAAAAAGTTCTGAACTAATGCCGAAAAAAAAGTCAAACCTTTATCAGCATGCAGTGCTGCCAGACTGCTGATTTGATTTTCCATCTTACTACTTGCGAAATCATCTTAATATGCGCATGTTTAGCCCATACAAAGTGCTTACATTTATAAACAACAATACACTTTAAGTTACTGTGTGGTATTCTTTAATTAACAAGGAATTATACACTCGTTCTCGCAACTATTGTTTTTTTCTTTAACCAACTTACAGCGCCGACTGGGAATGGTAATGAACTGCTTCCATTGCAAAATGCATAAGAACTCGGCTAGTCTTGCAAGCGTCTAATCCACTGTATGTATGACAGCAACTTGAAGTAGATTGAGTTTAAACCACATTAACATACAACCGATTGTTAAGCACCAACGGCTCACACTTTCGCATGCATAAATACATGAAGCCACATACATACATACATGCATACATGGCAACATAGATTTATTCAATTTGTATTTGAGAAGTTCATACACAGAATAATTGGAGTGTCGGATTATGGGGATGTAAGTACAATTGTACCCATTTATCCATACACTACATACATAGTATATACGAGTATGTATGTATGTATGGCTTTAGTTGGGCCTAAGTTTTACTTGGCATGCTTTATGGGTGGGCGTGTGTGTGTGCGAGTACTTTTGAAGTGCATAAAACGAATGAACTGCTGAAACAAATTGTAGGCATGTCAAAGTGTCATGCAGTTGCTAATTGCTTTACGCCTAAATAAACACACACGTACGCGCATACACTAACATATTAACATATAAACATACACATATACTATATGTAGCACGCTTGAGTTGCGCCTAAAACAAGAACAACAAACAAATTTAAGTAGTACAATAAAAGGCTTAACTGCGACAATAAACTAGTACAAAATTCTCGACAAATGTACGCACACTCCGTTCAAAATTTATAGCACAAAAACATATTGACACATTTGGACAATTAAAACATCGTTAAAAACAATTTTTAAAATTTTTTAAAAATTAAGAAAACATTTGTCAAAATTTCATCAATATTTCGAACTTAAAAAAAAAAAAATGTAAAATTATTTGGGATATACTTACATACATATATGTAGCTCATTCAAATTTGGTTTGAGAAAGTTAAAGTTTCTAGTGGATACGAATTACCACTGATTTTTGACTATTATTTTACAGGGGCTCTTTCGCAATTTCTTTCATATAAAAAATAATCGCGGTTTTAAATTGTATGGAGTAAACTGCCAGTAAAAAAATTGTCAAAATTCAGTGATAATTTGCAGACACTTGCAACTTGCACTTTCATACTCAAAAAAAAATGCGAATAATTTTTTGTTTAAAAGGTCTAAATTTTGATAAAATTTTGTGAAATCATTGTACATTTTGTAATTAGTTCAAAATATGGGTATTTATAGATTTTCTTAGAAAATTAACCATTTTTTCCTTGGAAAGCAATTTTAATTAATTGGAAGAAAAATAAATTGCCAAAATCTGTCAAAATGTGGTTGTGCTATAATTTGCGAACATAGTATACATACACACTTGTAAGTTGTTGCATTCGTATGTATGTATGTATATAAATGTATATTTGATGATACGAATTAACAACCGTACAAATCCATACAAGCTCTCATACATATGTATTTAGCTACAAATATATTACTTTGCATTTGTGTGTTTGTAAATATGTGACTAGTCAAGCAAACATTAGGCGTCGGCAAATAATCTTCAACTATTGGAAATGGGCAACAGTGTATTGGCCTAGTTAGTTGAGCGCGTTGACTGTGGTTGGTTGACTAGAGTAAATTGCTTGTCATGCTGTCACAGTCGCTTAGCTATTCATTTACATGTGTATCTACGCGTATGTATGTATGTATGTATTTACACATTAATATATGCACGCACATTTGCATTTGCCAAAATGTTTATGAACAAACATTCACATGCAAGAGTTTACGCATATTCAAACTTGAATATAAACGATTTTTGGAATTTTACATAAGAATTGCAAAGCTTTCAAGTATTTTTCAATTTACTGCATTGCAGCTGCTAGTAATCTTCGTTTATTTACACATTCCCCTAAGCAAGCAAGTAGTATTTGTAGTTTTTGACTTCTTAGTCAGGGATGTACTATGTATAAAAGAGATTTTCTATGCTAATCATTTGTTTTATTAATTAAGTGCGCTCGTCATAGTTTAGACAAAACAAGATTTTAGGCGGATAATTGAATAAAGATTTTCACAATTTGTTGAATCATAAGTTCATTGAAAATATATCTTCTGTACGCAAGTGGAAGGAAAACTTGTTGGTGAAATATTAAAACAGCTATGATTCTTAGTACTTGATGAAAATTTTGAAAAGCATCGAAGTTGCACATGAAAATACAGGCTGAGAAGGTAAAAGCGTTAATTTTCACTTGAATACTAATCATCAACTTAAGTTACCTTCGCCTTTAGAAAATTTTACGTTTTGTTTAGTCACAAAAAAAAACTCCTTGAGTTGAGTACGTACAAGGCTTTAAAGAAAAAAACAAGAAACGTAAAAGAATAAAACAATTCACTAATAAAGTTCTAATTAGTTTTTGTAGTCGCTCGGTATTCAGCAACGTGCACGATGGAAGCGCTAGATGATCCTTCATTTTTAAAGCTCAAATATTTGCGATCATTTGTTTGAACTGACACCTATACTCAAGCCAAGGTTTTACAAATTCTTCATAAAGGCTGATTCTATAATGTTCTCTGTTAACACGTTGTATGCCATTTCTTTGCCTATAATGATTATAAATAATGCCAAAACTGATACAATCTTATTCAGCATATTATAAAAAGTCGTCACCGGCCTTCATGTCATACACAATTGATCAAATTTTATTTTGGGTTTGTAAATAAAAGTAAAATAAAACTAATATGGAATAAAAACCTTAGTGACACTAACCTCTCGTAAAATTTACGATATTACCGTTATTTCTAATTAAAACCGACACTCACACGAAACAACTCGTCGCCGCGAAATATGAAGCTTAACGAGATTTCAATAAGATCGGAAGCTTCCTGTGTTGCCAGAAGCAAATTTAAATTTTCCAGTCGTAAAATTTTCGAAGATCTTAATAATTTTTTTTTTATTTCTCTTTTATCGTAAACGTAACTACGGAAAATTATTTCGCATATTTGCCTCCTACAGGAGGCCCCACTTCCGGACGGATCTGGGTATTTATTTATATATTTATTTATTTATTAATCAACAAACAATTTGCTTACAGACTATATGATACATTTTAATTTCAAAGGCTTAACGACAGGAGTCGTATGAGTAAATTCTTAAAAGTAGACTTAGAGTAGGTAAAATCAAAATCTAAGGAAGAAGAATAAGCATTAAATTGAGATAGCGTCCTTCTAAGAGGTGCATTCATACCATAGACAGTCTTAGCAAACCCGACAAAAAATATATCATTACAGCGAAGTATGCGTGAGGGAACACTAAAATGAATTTTCGTGAGCAAGTATGGACAATCAATTGAGCCGGTACATAAGTCAAAGGCAAAACACAGCGACAAAAGATCACGCCTAGACTCTAAAGACATGAGGTCTATAAGTAAACACCGAGAGCGATACGACGGAATAGGATCTGCAAACTTAATCGTGCACAAGGCAAAACGCATAAAAGCTTTTTGGACAGACTCCAATCTTTTGATATATACCGCATGAAACGGTCGCCAAACGAATACCGCGTATTCTAACCTGGAACGAACTAGGGACGAGAACAGCATTTTGAGGGTATAGGGATCACAAAACGCAGAACCATTTCGACGAATAAAGGCTAACATTACAAATGATTTAGAGACAATATAATTTATGTGAGTTGTAAAGTTCAGCTTGGTGTCAAAGTAGACACCAAGGTCTTTAAATTCTCTAATTGTTTTTAGCGGTGAATTTAATATGATGTAAGAAGTTGGAACAATATTTATTTAGAACCTTCGCGAAAGAAGTGTAGTGACATTTACTAATATTGAGCGGCAAATGATTACGCAGACACCAACTATATTAGTTGTTCAAATCCGGGAGATTCCCATATTCTCCAATTTGTACATTTCACACCTATTGTTTCTAGAATACGAACAGTGAAGCAATCATAAATAAACCAAACAGGTATGGTAATTGCTACAAATGCACCTATGTGGTGCTGCATGTACACATACATATACACACATATACAAATTTATATACACATACACATACACATAATGTGTCTATGCACACAAACAGCAACACTGAGTTGCTTATCAATAGTTTACGTAAAATGTCGTAAAGTTGTAAGGTCATACAAAAATTTTCTGTAGTTCAAATTTTATTTTTTATTGTTTATATTACATTGCATAGGAAAAATATGTAAAATAACACAACTTGGAATTATTAAAATTGTATGAATTTATGACAATACGGCACTATACGAAACCTTGTGAATCACCTAAATATCTCGAGTAAGTAATATTTAAATTCCAGCGGTAAGGAGTAGAGTAATTAATATAAGCAAATGTGTGAGATTGAAAGAAACCTTATTCCTTTACAATTGAAATTCTAATACAGTTTTACATAACAACACCAAAAATAGATTACTATTCAGTAAAGGTTTTTTCAATTGCCAGAGAAGTTCATTTCGATAAAATGCTTACAAGTTTAAACTTTTAAAACATTATTTAAATGTGTCGATAATTTCTCAAAACGTGTATTTTTAAAAGGAAAAATTGATAAAACTTTCTTTGGGTTGAGAAATAGTCAATAAGCAAATATTTGAAGTTTTTTTTTCTGGGGAGCTTCTTTTAATGATTTTAACACCAAAAAGAGGTGTGGGGTCGTATTATACACAATATATTTTTTGTTACTTATTCTGCTGAATTTGTAAATCATGAGCTTTATTAAAAACGCTTAAAATGTATCTATGCAATTTTGGTATGTAAATTTCAAATGACTAAAAATTGCAAATAATTTTTGAAAATTTTTTTATTTTCTTTTTTCATAAAAAATTAATTTTTAAACTAGTTGGTGTGAAAAACCCATTCAAAAATCAAAGGAAAATATAAGCCAATTAAAATGTGCACATTTATGAGCTAAAACAATTTTACAACGACAAGATCATTTTTTATTTCAATTTTTTCAGGCATACTAACGGGTGTTTTTTTTAGGGGTATAGAACTTCGAATTGAAATAAAACACAAGAAAATCGTTTTAAGGTCCATCAATTTGGCTTTATTGGAAGCATAATTTTATGCCATTAATGTTTAAATATGATTTCGGGCATGTGGCCGCCGCGGCTGGCTCGAATAAAGCCAATTCTACAGGTCCAATTTTCAACCACTTTTTCGAGCATATGGGGCCGTATGTCGGCAATAACGCCACGAATGTTGGCTTCCAATTCCCCTAACGTTTCTGGTTTGTTGGTGTAGACGAGCGACTTCACATATCCCCAAAGAAAATAATCCAATGGTGTCAAATCACACGATCTTGGTGGCCAATTGACAGGTCCATTCCGCGAAATTATGCGCTCAGCGAATGTTTCCTTCAATAAATCGATTGTGACGTGCGCTGTGTGGCATGTAGCGCCGTCTTGTTGGAACCACAACTCATCCACATTCATGCCATCCAATTCGGGAACAAAATAGTCGGTTATCATGGCTCTATACCGGTCTCCATTAACGGTAACTGCCTCTCCAGCATTATTGCGGAAGAAGTATGGCCCAATGACTCCACCAGCCCATAGAGCACACCAAACAGTCAGTTTTTGTGGATGTAATGGCGTTTCAAGGGTATCATGTGGATTCTCTTCACTCCAAATGCGGCACTTTTGCTTGTTGACGTAGCCATTCAACCAAAAATGAGCCTCATCACTGAACAAAATTTTGCGATGAAAATCAGCATCGAGATCAATCTCATTTTCGGCCCATACACCAAAATCACGACGCATTGCATGGTCTCGCGGCTTTAATTCTTGCACAAGCTGGATCTTGTAAGGTCGCAAGCCAAGATCTTTGCGCAAAATCTTCCATAAAGTTGATGGACAAAGCTCCAATTGCTGTGCACGGTGGCGAATCGATTCATTCGGGTCCTCTTCAACACTTTGCTCTACAGCGGCAATTGTTTCTTCGGTGCGCACTGTTCGACGTCTCTGCGGATGCGTATTATCACATAGAGTAAACGTAGTGCGAAAACGATCCATGGTTAACCGAATTAATTGCTCTAATGGACGATTATGTCGACCATAAAATGGACGGAGCTCACGGTAAACTTCGCGAACTGAACCATTATTTTCGAAATAAATTTGCACGATTTGCAAGCGTTGTTCTTTTGTCAACCTGTTCATGATGAAATGGCAAACCAAACTGAACATAAATGACATTAGAGTTGCCAGATTTGACCACAAAATGCCAGTTTTATCTCTATTCGAAAAACAAACCTGTAAAAAAAACACCCTTAAATACTGACAGCGCCTTATGAAATAAAAAATAAAAAATAAAAAAAAAGTTAACAAAATGTACACAAAGCTTGAAAAAATTTCAGCAAATTATATTAAATATAGCGAAAAAATGGAATTGTGCGCAATTTGTTAAGGCAAAAATCGGCAACCAATTTGCTTTTTATTCAGTGCCTAAAAGAGATGTGCATTCGGTGAGAGTATGTGAGAAACATTTCAATGAACTCGATTTTTATGCAGGCAAACGACGAAGGCAGCTGTCAAATGCAACACCTTCGATAGACCAGAACAGCTTAATTTGAATAAACATCTAAATGCCAAAAAAATGCATAAAATTGTAACTTAAAACATTTGGTTTTTTTTTCTCTCATTTTTGACGTGATTTCCGATAATTTAGATTGCCTCTTAATGCTTAGCTGAATATTTTTCATTGTTTATAGCAGAATTCTACAGCAAGTTGATTTGTTTAGAGTCGCTTTCACCGAAACTCTTTACAGTAAAAATGCTTCTTTATATTCAAGAATTCAATACGATTTCGAGGTCTTTAGAGCTTGCTCTCTCTATGCTAAAGAATATTTTCAGTAACCAACTTGATTCTTATTTAAGTAATGTCAGTAATATTTTATAATAATATGTAATACTTTTACATTAATCTGATAAGAGTAGTCTGCAAGAATTTGTGTTTATTGACTTCATTAACAAATAAATAAATATGTACTCGTTTACTCCTAATTTTTTGCGATATTTTTCTTCAAGTTTGTATTTATGGGTTAATGCGATGTAAATAAATTGTGAAAGCTGCCGTTTTGACATAATAAGCATGCCATCAATACCTAGCACTCGTTTTTTTAATACAAATAGTTTAAAACGTGTTTTAAATTTTCCTATCACTTTTCTAGAGACTCTTTCACTTTCTGATAATTTGTGTGAAATGCATTCATATGCTTTGTCGTCTGTGAATACAAGAAAGTGATAAAAATTATTTAAAGGCGAAATTTGTTGAAATATTTTTCGCAATATTTTTCGATGCTTGAAAATGCTGTGTATAACATTTAAGAATTTTGAAATATTTCACTAACAATAGCCTAAAACTGTTTACATCACACCATCCGATAAAGCAAAAGAAAATTAAGAAACTGGGAACCCACAAATCGACTTTTACAGGAGGACGTAGTGGAATTAAAATCCCAAATCAGGAAAACGGCTCACAATAGTTGCTTTCACAATTAAATGATTAATTATTATTGATAAAACTTGATTTATTTAAATTTCAATGGCAGTCACAACAGCTGTAGTTAAACTTTTCTTTGCTAACACCTGTTTCAAAGGCATCAAAGTTTAATAAAATCCATGAAACATTTTCTAAATTATCGCTTAAGTTTTGATTATGTATTTTACTCTTACACAAATGGAACTGCAAACAATTGTAGCATATCACTATAATGCCGCGTTCTTGTTAAACAAAGTGCATTTGTCGTATAAAAATCGCACAAATTGCACAAGTGATTGGAAAAGTTTTGCAATTTCACTAATAATACACCAGCTTAGAGTTCGTTGGCCAAGTCTCGCCAACGAATTTATGTAGCAACAGCAAAACCGGTATTTTATTTAGTTACCGCATGCGGCCTAATAAAATCAAGTAAGCAAGAAAAAAGCGAAAACTAGAAACATTTAGGAAATACGTAAAATAATGTTCTAAAGTAAAAATGCACAAAAGCAAGCTTAAAAACAAACGCTTGCGGCAAGCAACAGACGTAACTAGAAAGAAAAAAAATCGACTTGCCGCTTTGGCTTCAATAAACTTTAGCAACATACCTTGCACTTGCTTGTGGGCGTATAAAAGTGTTTGTTTAACTTTTCTTTGATGCAAGCAAATTCACCGCAACGTTCGGTCATTGTATGTTGCATGTTGCATTTTGCACGTTGAAATTTCACTTTTCACATTTCACATTTCACTTTGCAACTCCTGCACTTAAGCACTTAAGGCGGCACCTATGTAAATAGTCGCGTACACCCACACAAACAAACATGCATACAAACATACGAAGGCAATGGAAAATAAATTTTTGTTGCACCATAAAAGCATATTTGTGTGTTTGTTTACATTTTGTTTACACACCAATTTCGTCAGCTACCAACTTCTCACACGCTGTCCTTGCTCTCGTTTTTTTTTATTTTTATTTCTTGCCACAGCTGACACGCTTGTAACATGTCTGCCGTGCTTTGTTGGGCCTAAAGCTTTTCGTGTGGCAAGGTGTGCGTCGTGTATGCGTGTCTATGTACATCAACTGGCTTTAGAATTTTTTCATCCGCATCATTCAACCGTACCAATTGCTTCCAATTTCTGCGTGGCTTGCAAATGCACAACATAAATTGTGCACACGCGTTTGTGTGTGTGTGCATGTTTGTTTATGCAATCAAAAGCATACTCACTCGGCTATGTATGTACGTTACCATAGAGATGCTTTTGATGTACACTGCTTTTGCAAACAGCTAAAAGATTGTTGCAACATTTCAAGTGCTGCTTCGTCAAGGGGGTGTGAAAAAATGCTCCAATGGCGCTATTGAATTGCTGCGAGCGAATGTTGACGATCAAGTTAAAGTGCAAGTGAAGGTAGTCTTTGTCGTGGCATTTCTAGCAGAGCTATGCATGTTCATGGATTTTTTTTTTTTGTTTTTTTTTTTTGTGTGTGTGAAAGCTCTGAGTAACCCGCTACTTCAATCCTTACTCATTAATGGTGGTCCTTAGAAAAATAGAAACAAATAAAGTATTTAACGTGATTATTTGTGATTTCTTTTTTCATTGGACGTGTTTAAAGATTATTTATCTTGGAAAGTAGGTCGGTCAGCTTTATTTATTTTAAACACGCTGTAAAAGCCTTCAAACTCAGTTATATAGAAATTTGTTAACGATTTTTAGAATGATTTCCCACAGCAATTAAATAAATCTTCTTTAAAATAACAAGCTGGATTTGGGATTTAACCAAAAAAATTTAATCTGTATCAATTTGTTGTTTTTTTTTTGATATTTTTGAGCTTTAAGGCCGATTGCTTTATTTGAAAGTTATTAGGTTTAAGAAATTGTACAACATTTTGTTTAGCAAGGGGGTGGTCAAAGATTTGCCTCGCTTTTATATAATTATAAAAAGTCGGCATAGGAAACTAAATGATCCTTACATTTTAGAAGTGCTGAGAAATTGTATGTGAAATTGACGAAGACAATTTTTATGAAACCATTAAACTCTTTTGCTCGTCAATAGATGGATCTTGTTGTCTTGTCTCAAAGTAGCTCTAGCTGAGTGTCTATTACATAGAAAAATTTTACTCTGCTCTTAAATCGAATAAATTGCTGCTAAAAATGCTACTCACAATAAATTGTATTCAGATGTAAAGAAAAAGGTGTGTTTCCTTAAATTCTCTTGCCGTTTATATCATATTTACAGTCTTTAAGGTATACACAAACTGAATTGCATAAATTTTAAATTTTTTCAAAAATATCGCTAAAATTCTAAATTCTTAAAACTTATTTTTTATGGAGTTCCAGTATTTGATGATTTTTATTAGATAATTGTAGGGCAATAAAATGTTTTATAAAAATCATGAATTTTGTGAAAAGTAAAACAAAATGGAGAGTAAGGGAACAAAATTCTTCAGCACACATGAAGTATACTGCAGAGTTCTGCCTATGCTGGCCGCAATTTTACAGACAAACATATTTATCGACACTTTAGTTCCAAACAGTCAATTTCTTAAATAAAATGATATCGATTTTGCTTGTGGCCCACATTTTATGTGAGTATGCGTAAAGTAATAAAAACAACACCAATTGAAGGCGACTAATAATACTCGTATGAAAGTACAACAAGGCGGATGAGTAATAATATTATTTTAGTGAGCATCACTTTATTCCACCGGTTGAAAATTAATTTCAGTGGCTTGCAAACATTTTTACAAATCAACAGACGGTTAACTGTTATGCTTTATAATCGTTTAGTGTATGACTTCAATTAGAAAATTCATAATTTTTTACATTTAAAGAGGCCTTAAGATGAATTCTTAGTTAGAGACCCCTTACGAAAATTGAATATAAACCAGGGCTGCACAACAAACGAAACGATACCATTTTGTTTTGTTAACGAGCAAAATTAACTTAACGAAATGAGTTTGTTTTGTTTCGGCGCCATGTTATCAAAACGAAATCAAATCGTTAATGTTGCAACGTTATAAAATTTACGTTTTCGTTAATTTTTATGTGCCTAAAAGTGTGCAGCGCTTCTGCTTGCGCTTCTGTTTGCGACGAGTGAATCTCCAGCGTTTTTCTTAACGTTTTTCTTAACGTTTTAACGTTAACGCCAGCATTTCGTTGCGGTTAAAAGCGTAATGAAATTTATTATGATAATTGCTTTAACGATAATATTTTGAAATTTTTTAACCGAAACAAGAGAAAACATTTCGGAACGGTTAAAATTAACGTTAAAATGCATCCTTGATATAAACTTTGGATCTTCAAAAAATTAAAACTAATTTACATTGTTTGAGTTGGCAATAATGAAAACAAGTTCATTAGCTTAAGTTGATTTACTATGGTTTCGAATCTGATAATTGACGGATTCAACAAGGAGTTTTTCACATGGGTTTCGCCTTTCCTTGCCTCTTCAATGTCCAAACACTTTGATGTAATCAGAATATAAATCTCGAGGGAAATCTAAGAAAAAGTGTATTCAAAACAGATAAACATCTGACTTCCTTTATTTAATAAAGCTACCCTGTGGTAAGTTTATAAGAGACTAAACAAGTTTTCTATATAAATAATAATTATCTTTTATACATTTTTCGCAACAAGATACTAAAACTTTTCGAAATGCAAAACTATGTTCAAAAAAAGTTTAAGCAGACAAAAGCCTTTTCCACAATCCATCAAATACACCAACACAGTATATTCGATATTCTTGCCAACCTTCCATTCCATGCATTCCATGGTCAAACCGACTTGTTTTATTTTTATGCAGGAGGTTTTTGTGAATATATTTAAAGGATATTAAAAAAATACATTAAAAAACCTATTGCATTTTAATGCTCAGGAACTTGCGAAAAGTGCGTAAAATTCCTTTATCGATGCAGTAGAGGGTTTCCTATGAGAAAATCGTGCTAAAAACTCTAGTAAATAAAAGGCTTGCAAACTTCGAAAAAATCGTAGCTAAAATATCTTTAAAAATTTACTTTTTAAAATGTCATTTTGATACTTTCATAGATGTTTTTGGACATTTCAGTGATGAACATGGCAGACGATTTCATAAGGATATTGTAACGTGGAACCGCGATTTTGTGGACGCTTCGATATCAAAATGCTCGGAGAAGGACTGAATAAGCATTTTTAATTTTAGTCTTTATTTTGCTTAGATAGTTTTGCAATAAATATGTATTAGTTCCAATATAAACCAGCTTTAGCATTTCTCTGGTTTACGCCCTTTTATGCAATTTGGTGTTTATATTTTTAAACGCTGGAGTCGCAAAATTTTTTCAGGACATCTTTTTGTGAGCTAACTTAACTGAAAACTATGTTATTTAAACCAATTTTGAAACAAGAAATAATAAATTATGCTCGTCTTGTGAGAGTATAAAATTTTGATGAAATCTGTGATTTTGAGTATTTTGTGTTAAATTGATGACAACAGCAAACGCAACCAACAAAAGAAAATCCAAATATATCAAAATTTGTCTACAAAAAAATAGTTATACAAGTTATGGTGCCATTTCGGAAATCAACAAACTTCTTTTTTCTTGGTTTCTCAAAAAAACCGATCGGCCTTAAGCTTAAAAATAAGTAAAATGAAATAGTGGTATGGCCAAACAATAACAAAAATGGTAGTTGTTTATTTTTTCGTTTGTTAAAATTTTCAAATTAAAATTTTTGCACCATTTCCATTAATAGCGTGTGTTCATTTTTCTGTTGGCCTAGTAAATGTTAATATTTCTATAATTTTATTGAGCTCAAGGCCAGTTTATGGAAGATTTGTTTGTGAAAAAACAACAACAGCTGTCAATGGTTGAAGTTATAGTACTATTTCGGAAATCACCACATTTCCTCATCAGACTTCTTTTTGATTATTAAATTAAATTATTTTTAATTTAATTTTCATAACCACTTCTCTCAGGCTTTGAACCCGGGAGCTCGGAGTTGCAGAGCCAATACGCTACCTATTGTGCTACGCTAGCCGAGTTGGCTGTTGTGTTTATTTCATCTTCCTTAAACAAACCAACTACAAACAAGAGCAACTGATATGCCGCTATTTAACTTGTTTGTGTGGTTGTTGTTTGTGTTTTTATTTTGCAAATTCTGTTTTTTACTTTACATTATATGCATTTTTAAGGCGTGCTCATCCTTGTCTACAATGTTTGTTCATTTTTCTGTTGGCCTAGTAAATTGTAGTTGGTTTGTTTAAGGAAGATGAAATAAACACAACAGCCAACTCGGCTAGCGTAGCACAATAGGTAGCGTATTGGCTCTGCAACTCCGAGCTCCCGGGTTCAAAGCCTGAGAGAAGTGGTTATGAAAATTAAATTAAAAATAATTTAATTTAATAATCAAAAAGAAGTCTGATGAGGAAATGTGGTGATTTCCGAAATAGTACTATAACTTCAACCATTGACAGCTGTTGTTGTTTTTTCACAAACAAATCTTCCATAAACTGGCCTTGAGCTCAATAAAATTATAAATATATTAACATTTACTAGGCCAACAGAAAAATGAACAAACATTGTAGACAAGGATGAGCACGCCTTAAAAATGCATATAATGTAAAGTAAAAAACAGAATTTGCAAAATAAAAACACAAACAACAACCACACAAACAAGTTAAATAGCGGCAGATCAGTTGCTCTTGTTTGTAGTTGGTTTGTTTAAGGAAGATGAAATAAACACAACAGCCAACTCGGCTAGCGTAGCACAATAGGTAGCGTATTGGCTCTGCAACTCCGAGCTCCCGGGTTCAAAGCCTGAGAGAAGTGGTTATGAAAATTAAATTAAAAATAATTTAATTTAATAATCAAAAAGAAGTCTGATGAGGAAATGTGGTGATTTCCGAAATAGTACTATAACTTCAACCATAAAAACTGTTGTTGTTTTTTCACTAACAAATCTTCCATAAACTGGCCTTGAGCTCAATAAAATTATAAAATATTAACATTTTACTAGGCCAACAGAAAAATGAACAAACATTGTATACAAGGATGAGCACGCCTTAAAAATTCATAAAATAAAGAATTTGCAAAATAAAAACACAAACAACAACCACACAAACAAGTTAAATAGCGGCAGATCAGTTGCTCTTGTTTGTAGTTGGTTTGTTTAAGGAAGATGAAATAAACACAACAGCCAACTCGGCTAGCGTAGCACAATAGGTAGCGTATTGGCTCTGCAACTCCGAGCTCCCGGGTTCAAAGCCTGAGAGAAGTGGTTATGAAAATTAAATTAAAAATAATTTAATTTAATAATCAAAAAGAAGTCTGATGAGGAAATGTGGTGATTTCCGAAATAGTACTATAACTTCAACCATTGACAGCTGTTGTTGTTTTTTCACAAACAAATCTTCCATAAACTGGCCTTGAGCTCAATAAAATTATAGAAATATTAATAGCGTGTAGTAAAACTTTCTTTAAGAATCTTAAGAATTTTTTATTTGGGCCCTTAAATTATATAAATATCTTTGAAGTAGGATGTGTTTAAGTTTTAGAACCAAAAGCATATTGATGATCTGAAAATATGAAAACAAAAATCAAAAAATTGCACCAACTTTGGCAAACCAATATGATTTTAATAATCTACAAACGATACCAGATCATAAAAGTAATGTCACTTTAAAGCTGCAAAAATCGTGTTCTACAGTGTTATTAGCAAAAGAAAATTAAATCCTGTTGGGTATGTTTACAAAATAAATATATACTTTTCAAATTCCAAAAATATTTCAAACCAAACACCAAAAAGTTGGTTTTTAATAAAATTAATGTATGGAAAGAGCGCAACCATGTTATTGTTAAAATTTATATAAAGTATATTTTTACTATATTAAAACTATATTAAAATATAATATTGCTACAGACATATAGTGCGAATAAATATTGTTGATCCAATCACAACATCAGTTCCACAATTGTATGACACCTTATTTTACAGAAATTTTGCTGCATTTTATATCAACCATTTTGGAGCAGATTTGCATTCTGAATTAGCATAATCTTCATTGGACATGCAAACAAGTAGAAATTTACAAGTCAAGTAGTATGTTTGCTGATTTCTAACTTCACACACTGACTGACTTGTAAAGGCAACAATAATTTATTTCATCAAATCACTCAACACCTGACTCCAACACAAACTGACCCAATAAGAAGGGTAGCTATAAAGGGAGAGATTTCATATTTGCATCATTTTTTTGTACTCTTGTATGCATACAAGCGCATGAAAATTATTGCATTTGCTACTTTACTATACATACATATGTATGTGTGGTCATTTGTCATACTTATCGCCAATACTATGTCATGGTCACGAGTTGTATTTCTACGTCGTTGAACTCAAACTTGCAGCAGCAAAAATAATGATGCAAAGTTGTAAAGCTAAAGAGTACAGCTACACAGAGAGTCACACACCCACACGCATGCACAGATTCCGGCTGGCTAGTGTACATCTGCTTATATGCTCGTATAATCGACGGGTGTATGTATGTTTGCTTGTGTTCGTGTTGCTATCAATGTATAGCAAGGCTAACCGCAAATTGACATATAAAAAACAAACGCTCACAAATGCACACAGGTAAGAGCAATTGAATTAACTTTTCCACCCACGCCACCGTCAAGTGATAGGTCAACAGGGCGTATGCGTAATATATATTTTTATTTTTCGCATTACTTTTATGTCATTCGTTTTTGTGGCAAAATAAATGAAAATATCTATGTGACTGACATTTCAAAAAGGTGAATAAAAGAACCAAATACATACACCCAAATAAAAATAAACAAAACGCTGCAGATAAAAATATGTATGTATGTATGTATGTTTGCATATATTAAGCCGGTGGCAAGTCAAAAAAAAAATAAGTCATAGAAGTGTGGCGTATCTTACACTCGTCCATTCATCATTCATTTGCGCGACAACGATCGACAGCTAGTGAGCAGCAAATAAAATCTGATAAAAATGTTCGAGCAACACAGTTTCATTGCATTCCATGCCACCACCACCGGCCACAAGCCGCTTGCCGCATTCCCAATTAGTGTTTTACCACCGCTACGTGACCGAGCAGCAGATTTGACACATAAAAAACTAAAGCCATAAACCTGAGCTGGTTGGTAAAATATTAAAAGCAGTTTGAGTGTGTCAATGAACTGCGTTGATTCTGGCAGGTAATACTTTTATTTGTATGAAGTATATCACTCAATGAGATTCGAAAGTAAGGTGTATGAACATTTTTTCTTAGTTTTCGAATTTATATTAGATTAAATATTAATATCAGGTATTGTTATCACTCTTGTAAGCAATAAATCTAAATTTGAATATGTAATCTGGCGACATGCAGGCGACACCCAAAAAAATTGTGTCAAATCTTAATTTCATATACAAGTCATCAATAACTTTGAGCTGGAATTTTCTCCAACAAGGCAGCATTTTTTTAATGGACAAATGATGAAGAATGGAGTCGCAGCCAACCTGCCTGTTTTGCAATTCATCTGTACTTACAGTTTCCCACATCCTTTCCGAATGCATTATCGATACTATCCGTCCCAAGCGAAAATAATATAAGGAAGTTATCCAAATTTTTAAAAGAAATTAATATTCAAAAACTAATTTAATATATATAAATATTGTAAATAACAAATGTAACCGATAGCCATAGTAGCTAGTGTTAAGATTTATTATAATTTTAATTATAATGAATAATAAATAATAATAATAATAATTTTGAGCTGGAATTTTTTCCAACAAGGCAGCATTTTTTTAATGGACAAAATGAGTTCTTAAATATCAAGTGAAGAACTTTATTTCGAACTAATAAACATTAAGTAAATCGCAATAAGGAAAGTTAAATAAGATCTTCCTAAAAAACGAAGAATTAAATGTTTCGCAGAGATTTGTTTGAAAACAATTGGAGAATCACATTAGTATGAGCTTACTTTTTCTGTTCATGCGAAACCCTTACATTGCTCGCAGCTTAACCTTAAAAGTTCAAGTCTAAAAGTTTAATTTTAAAACGCATCGGTGTGTTTTGTACTATATTTAAGATTAAAAATAACGGATACTTCGAAATATAATTCCAGACTTCTTTAACAAAATGATTGTAGAAATGAAGTATGGAGATGAAGGTAAGCACTTTTACGAAAACAAGGAAAATCTGCTTATCAGCTATCAGTACGACTACTAAGAAAATATATTTATTTATTTATTATCAGAAAAATAAGAATAAAATTATTATTTTACACAAAAAATAAGTAAATTAGGGCACTAAATGCCAAGGTCTTCAACTCGGAAGTTAAATAATATTATGAAGTTTAGTGGCTTATTCCAAAAACTAGTATGGATTTCGTATGTTCACAAGCATCGACAGAGTAATTACCAAATGTGTTTATATAGTACAATCCACTCTAAATTTAGCTACAATCTTTAACGGCTCGATTAAAGTCGTATGACAACAGCATGCGGCGCTGAAATCTGTTGCTTAAGATATGCCCACAGATTCTGGAACATTAAAAAGGATTAGTCTGATATTAATGAACCACTTCAAAGATATTTATGCGAAAGGTCTTGCATATATATTCAGCTTTGTTGAATAGAGGTTAAGCCATATTTTTCGCATTGGTTGAATTTTTGTAACTAAAATTTAAAAGTAAATAAAAGCAAACTGAATATTAAAGCCAATAATCTGCCCGCAACTTTTCTTGATGGTAAGTATTGCAGGGTTTTAATAACTGAGCCTAGTTAACATGAAAACACAAACCAGGAAGTGTTTTCTAATTCAGCTTTAATGTTTACAAAGTTACTTAGTTTAAGGGTATCTGCTGAAATGAACCCGCGCTTGATTACACGCGCCTTGAAAATTCTGTTTGAATAAATGCGACTTTTATTTAAAGCGTAAATTCTCTAAATTTGTATTTAAATAATAGCTCATGTCGACCAAGTTCTTAATTTTAAATAGCTCATTTAGTTTTTAAAGTATTCAAAGAGCTAGTAAAAAATAAAAATTTATTTTAATAATTTATTTACAAAATTAAAAACACGCTAATTCACAATTAGTTTTTTAACCTTAAAGTTCTGAACTTTATAAAAGAAATTAGCCTGTTGTGATTGAATTTTAATATTTTTAATTTTAAACAATAAAAAGTTTTTTATTTCTTACATTGACATGTTTTCAGGTTTTTATCTACAAAACATTATTTTGAACTGTTGTTTCTTTATTAAAAAAAACTTTTTTTGTTATAAAAAAAACCTAAAGTTGTTAAAGGCGTGTGTTTAATAAAAGTCCTTATGATATAGTCACGGGATGAAAGGTTATTTACGCAGTTTTTTTTTTAACGTAAAATATATAAAGGCGATTTTTGATTTTCTACAACCTCTCCTGAAAATAACCTATGAAATGCAGACATAATTGAGTTAATAATGGTGCAGAGTTCGAGAACATGGTTAACTTTCTTACTTTGACTTGGTCATAGTCTTAGGCCGTAAACAAAAATAAAATGTGAATTAAAAAATTGCAAACAGTTTATATTGCAGTTCGCCCTTTTAATCAAAAATCATTAACAATTAGTTTAATTTTTACGTTTTTGAAATTAAAATCATTTTTAAGAAATAAAATTGACAGCACAATTATCAAGCAAAAAATTCAAAAATTCTCAAAAAATACTCCTGCTAAAGTCGGCATAAAACTGCAAGACTAGTTTCATAATATAAGTAACAAAATTAGAGATATAAAATGAATAATTATTCGGCAAACTTTTTAAATTTTTAGTTTTTTAAAAGAATTTTGGAATTCATTGGAATAAAAATAACTTTTAATTTTTGACACTTTTGTTTATGCACTAGCTGCAAAAGCAAAAAAAAAAATATTCCAAATATTAATAGCATATTTTAGTCTTTGAAAAATGTACCTCCTTATTTTAGTAAATACTCAAATCGAATTTGCTGAAATTTGTTGAAAAATTCGACTTGAAATATTTTTTTTTTGAAAGATAAACTGTAATATAATGGAAAATGAAGAAATTCACTTAAAGAAACAGTCTGATATGTGTATGTCGTTTAATTATTCTATACACTTTATTCTCCAATTGTAGCTTACTTAACTAAAAAGGACGTCTAAAGTGTGATTTGCGATGAGTTTCAGTTTCAAAATTAAAACAAGTACAAAACGAGTACTATACAACAACATTTCTATGAAGAAATGCAAGTTAATATTTTCCAATTAAGTATTTAATGACTCAGCATTATAGAAGATACTCTGTTTCGAGTCCAACAAAACTTGTCATATAATTTTCATATTAACTAACAGAAAATTACATTTCACATGAGTAATTAGTGAGAGAAAATAGAAATTAATCAGCTTGCATTTAACATGCAATTTCAAACAAAGCTGAAATGCATTGAGCCACAGAAAAGCGAAGGCAGACAACCAATGGAATAAAACAAAGGGAGAGCACAAACTTAAAAGCAATAGTACATTCGTATATATACATATATGTAAGTATATGTGTGTTAGCTCTTTACTTGCAACTCCGAGACTGGGAAAATAGAAAATGAATGGCTATGAAAGCAAAACAACAAAGACAGATAAGCTGGATAAAACCAAAGATTCAGGAGTCAAATGACTGCGAGACGATTGTATGTTTGTGCATACAACCACACACTTGCATATTTGTATATTCGATCGTATGTTCGGTGTGTAAAGTAAGCAGTTAGACAATTACTTTAATTAACAAAATCAATTTTCTAATTAAAACATTCATGCGAAAACACCTGCAACACGTTTGAACAAATACAGCAGCAAACCATGAAGACATACTCGTTTGTATTTTCTTTTGTATTAAAGACCATTAAAATAGCACAGAGGAAAAAATATAAATAAAAATGAAGGGTGCATATGGTAACTGGTTAAGTTGGCATTCATATGGGTCCTTAGTTTTGTATGATGGAAGAGTTTTACGTTAACGAGTCCACATTTTGGAGAAATAAGCTAAAGAAGATTTGGTGAGAATGAGTGATGGATTGATGAAGAACGCACTGCGACCAGTTGATCTATTGTCCCCAAGAATGAGTGAAAACGCTTAAATGAGCTTAAGTGAAGAATAAAACTTCTGGATCTAACAATCAATAATTAATAAAATCATATTTTACTCATTGTCATTCGAGGGATTGTGAAAGTTTGTATATCTCTACAACTTTTGCTCAACATAACCAACTTACATCGTCTAACCCATAGCGTTATTTAGAAAACTAATGGGTTCAATTCTAACCAATATAAATATCATATTAAAAGTCCAAACATTGTTCGGTTATTTTCTCTATAAAACTACACATACGGCCATAGCGACAGTCTATGTACAGATATTTTTTTCCAAAAGCAGTGTTACTTTTATTCCCTTAAAAATGTAGAAAAACGCTGCATCAATTAAAAAAAGCGAAAGTTCGCCGTTTTTAAAAACCATGACCTGCACTAACGCGAAAGAAACATTGTAAAACCACACAACAGTTTTCTTAGTTCTAGATTTTTTGTGTTTTGTTTTTTAAAGATTTTCATAAGTCTTCACTTAAAAGAAGCTGTAAAACTTAGCTACCTTGCTAATAACATCTTCTTAGGTTTGGTGGCGTTTTGCTCGAAAAGGACACACAAATAATATTATGATCTGAACCGCAGATCCAACATTATTAAATGTTAATCTCTGAGCCGATTGACTTCTTTGGGAAAAATTTGACACAATTTGGTACCACATCTCCTCATCAAACTTCACACAATAAACCAGTACTTTACTCATTAGTTCCTTTTTTTTTAAATCAATACAAAATTCAAGATGGTTTGAGCTTTACAATTTCCACTTTACTTCTTTGGACCGCCTTAACGTTCATCGAATTGTCGCCAAAATGCTTCAAAAATATTCAAAATTTAATTAGTTACATGTGTTAATCTAAAAAAGTTTATAAACATTTTTTTTTAAATATTTTTTTCTTAAATTTGAATTATAATAGGGTTCAAAGTTTATAAAGTAATTGTATAAATGCCTATCTCGCACATAACAAAACGTTGATATATTCATGAACTTTCATAATTAAAACCTTTTCGCACGAAATTGACAGATATTTTTTTGTAGACACACATTTTGAAAGCCAAATTTTTTAATTTAATTATTTTGAAAATTTTGAGCGGTTAAGAGTTAACGTTGGTTTTTAACAATTTTTTATCGAAGATATTAATACAAAAATAAATTGTACTAACATATATAATATATGACAGCAAATACTACAAAAAATCAAAAAAATAAAAATTAATATATGTACTTATTTAAGTGTTCAAAAGTTGTGCTGTTATTAAATTGAAATATTGCAAATAATATGCTTTGCAGTGATACCAAAATAAGTACTGTGTGACCTAATACGAACTAAGATATTTATAACGTTTATACTAAGGGCAATGTCAGAACAACTTTCTGAAATTTTTTAGTGAAAAAATGTCATCAAAATTATTCAACTCCTAAATGAAGCTTTATTTCAATCACATTTTATTTTTAATGCTGCCTGATATATTCTTTTCACTTTTCCCAAAACTTGTTTTGCTGGTTATTTCTATTAAAACCCATTAAAAGTTTATAAGTAAGAACAATTTGCTAAAAGGGGAATATGCAAAGTGTACGAGTAAACAAAAAAAAACACACAAGAAAAACTATGCTAAACTCTTTCAAAAGCAATGCGCCACCAACAACAACAGTGCCAACAAAATCCAAATTGATTGTGTTGCAATGACATAAGCAACAATTGCAGTATACTCGTTTATAATAGCGGCAGTTAAGAATTTGCCACAACTTTTATACATTTAGGGTAATATAGTTTTATTTGTGCGTCTGTGTTGTGCTCGCACCAGAAAAATGTTGAAAATTTTTTAAAAGCGGCACACTAAAAGTAACTACAAGTAAATTTCGTATTAGTCTGTGGCACTTGCACTTACAAAGCGAGAAAATGTAATAATAAAAACGATAACAGCAGCATTAGCGACTAGCCACAAGCTTTTCTCACAAGCCGAAAATGTCTTTGGTACAATGGCGCCGATAGAGTTTCGCTGCGTAGAATGTCGTCGTGACAGCAGACACCAGGGCGGATGAGTGTTATTTGCTAAAGCGCACTAAAGCAAATACGACGATAAGCTGAAGGACTAACGAACTAAGTGCTGTTGATAGTAAGGCTTCTGAGTGGAGAAGTAAGTATGCAGTTTAACTTTAACGTTTGGCGGGTTGGTGTGCGAGCATAAGCGCTTAGGATAAACGCTATTTGCAATTTTTAAATTTTCAAAGAATGAACTGCGATGGCAATAGTAAGAGCTAAAAAAAAAATATATAGTGAAATTACTAATGAAAGCCAAAAAGAAGAAAACGAAGAAAAAAAGATCTGTATTAGATAGAAAAATTTAAATGGCAAGTTACGTAATGAAATGTTACATAACACCGTTATAGTTAGCAACGAGAAAGAAGCCAAAACTACTCGCATACCAAGAATATTAGCAATAAAGAAAACCAGGATATCGTGCAGTCACCCAATCAGCCAAGTTTTCAGCGACGCCGCACTAAGCGTCAAGACGTGACGAATTTCTCTTCTTGTGCGTCTTTTTGTATGTGTTTGTGCAATCTTATTTTTTTTTCCTTTTTTTTGGTTGCCGTTAGGCCTCTCCACTAGCTGACACTGATGAGCCAGAAAGTGAGCAGAGCCCAGTCAACTTGCTAGGGATAGTGAAGGCGAGAATGAGTTTAAGCCCAGACATTAGGAAATTAGAGTTGACACGAACGCGGATATAAAGTGTGCAAATGGTTTTGTCACTAACATTGTTGGCACAACTATGATTGTACTTTGAAAATGAGGGTGAATGAGAGGCAGAGCGAGAGGTGGGACGTTGCAGAGTGATGTTCATAAAAAAGAGGCAAGAGAGTGAAAAAGTTGCTGTTGATAAGATGAAAAAGTTTGTTTGACAGACATCAGCGCTAGTTGGAGGTGTCTCTTGGCAGTGGTTGGCAAGTAATTGAAGCAAGATAAATACAAGAAAAAAAAAAAACACTGAAGAAATGCAATGAGCACACTTGAGGAAGAACATGATGAGCATACTGGCATTCGTGAGTGAATTGAAGAAGAAAAGCGCATACATATACATACATACATACATTCTAGAAAAGTTTGCACAGTCAAGCTGGGAATTGATTTGATAAAAACTCTGAATAAAAATAAAAAAAGAAAAAACATAGAGTAAGTTAGATAAATAAAGTGAATATAGAAGATTGCTAAATGAAGGCTAACATACTTTGATTTTTTTTAAAACTCACTTGTTTGTCTAACCTACTTACCAAAAACTTGTATAAGAAGTAGAACATCTAAAATAAAGAAATAATAATAACAAAGATTTAATATCTAGTAATCAAACTACATACATTCTCAAGTAAGTAGAGAAATTTATAGACGAAAATTTTCTATTTATATTTTTTTTATTTTTGATTTATCGTAAACTATGATTTCCTCTAGATTGGCATTGTGCGCATAATGTAATGTGAGCATGTACGAGTATAATGAAATTGGGAAAAACGAACGATCAAATTTCAAAAATATTTTTAAAAAAAATTTCCGAATATATTGTTGACGATATTTTTGTTAAAACTTAGAATATAGCTGTCAAGAAAAATCACAAGAAATATTTATCAATATCCATTTTCCCTTAAAAAATACTTTACCGTCACTGTAAATTTTTTCGTAGAAATAAATATACGAGCATTTTTTTCTTGAGAGCTTCAAACTGATTTAAGAAATTTCTATAGAAAAAAATTTCTTTTTTACTTTCTTGAGTGTCATTTTATATGAATTGTTCTATTTTTTTGAATGTTGTATAACAGGTATAAATGTAAATTAATAATAGTTATTTTTAATATTAATTAAAATTTTTAAACTTGAAATATCAAGGAAGGTTAAGGAACTAAACGGAGTTTATACCCAAAGCTCAGGTGAACAGATGGATTTAATTGAAATAAAAAAAATTGAAGTTAGCGAATTTTGACCGAATTTTACAAGCGAAAATTCAATCAATAGAAATTTGTATCATAGCACGCCTCCGAAGATATTCGTATTCGGAATGCATATATATATGTACTATATATCTGTAATATATTGACCTGCCAGGCAGCTAACTAGCTTCTCCTGCACCGAAGTCCCACATAACAGCTTCAAAGAGGCTTGAGGCACTCTATATGCTTCGATTACCTAAAAACAAATAAGCTCAAAAACCTTTTTAGACTATGCGCGGCTTTATGTCCTGCCAGTTAAAATGTTGTTCCTCTCTAAGCCAGATTAGAAAATGGCAAACAATATTCTAACTAAAGTTTATCTGGCAGCTTAGTAATATTTATTTGAACGGAGACTCGAGGAAATCTTATTTTCAAGTGTTACTTTTATTTCTAATATATTCGTTTGAATTTTATTACCGTAACGCATCGATTCGGAAATATTTTTTTAAGTGTATTTTGTTAGAAAACTTACCAGAAATTTCAAATAGTCAAATGTCATCAATTTTCTCAAAGAATTCAAATTTTTTTTTTTTGATAAAAACTAAACGATTTAACTAATTTTTGGAGCAAACATTTTATAATTGAATTAAAAAATCTACCTAAGCTTACAAAACGGCGAAGATTTTTATTTTTAACAGAGCATTAAAATGTAGATTCCTAAAAAATCTGCAGAGTATTAAAAAAGTATTGCACTGTAATAAGCTTTTAAGTGCCTGCAGCATATTGTTGCAGCGCTGCAGCGTTAGAGTCAACATTAAGCAGCTAATAAAAGTTATAGTGAAAATGAAGAAAAAATGCCGCAATTAGTTGTCATTAAATCTAGAGTAACGCAAATATTTGAGTACGAGAAAGAAGAAATAATCGATAGGGCTTTCCAACAACTGTATTGTGAGCTTACAGGAACACTTGGAAATGCATTAGGGTTGAACAGTGAGAGGTCCAAAATATTATTAATTTTAAATATTTTATTTTGCTTACCAAATTTCATTCCACTGCATATTTAAACGCAAATTTGTTTTTTTTTGTTTGAAATTACACTTTTAATTTTTCTTAAATTACTTTTTACACATTTTATTTAATTTAATTTTACTTGGAAATTTTAACTACACAAAAGTTGCAGTGCTGCAGATGCACACTCCATTGCCCACAATTGGCATTATCGCTTTAAATTTACTTAGGTTTATTTACAGTATTTTTAGTGGTAAGTGGAGTAAAATTTATAAATCTTATCTTAATTACACTTATTTTAGCGTTAAGTTTGCATTAAATTTCTAAATCGGCATGCTAGTAATAAAAAAAAATTAAGTTTTTTTTTTTTAAAGAAAGGAACATACATTTTTCTCAATTTCTCTTTTAAATTTTTTAATTGCTTTGAAATTATTAAAAATTTTATTTACAAAAATGCCCATACATATTTAATTTTTCAGTATAGATAAATATTTCCAAAACTTATTTGCAAAACTAGAAGAACCAATCACACATTCAAAAGATTTCTATATAACTACATACATTTTTTTTTTTGTATGATTTTTTGTTGTATGAATTATTTATGTGTATATATGTACTTAATATTATTGATTTTCCAATAAAAATATTGTTATTATTTATATTCCTAAATTTTATATTTATCACTTAGTCAACCGATAGTTAATTAAAGAAAAAATTTTGTCAAATGAAAAACGATAAACAAATTCGAAATGCATTTTCGAAATTTAGTTAAGGCATACATGAATCTGTATACAAATCTTTTCCAAGTATTAAATACAAGTTAAATAATTTATTTTGCACAATGTGAGTATGTTTCTTAAAAATTTACTGCTAATACTTTTAAGTAAGTTTGCAATATTAAAGTAAGCTTATTTGTTACTATTTACATTGTTTCAAATCAAAAAAAAAAATATCGCAATTAATGCCTCTTCAATAGCAAGTACGAAAATTCCGCTTGTTGCAAAAGATTTTAAAAAATATACATTAAAGAATTTTAACACATTTATTGCTACACACTTTCTCAATAAAATTAAAAAGCTAAAATGTAGTAAAAGCACGAATTTTATATTGTCCATATCAATGGTGGATGCGGAATTTTTCGAAAAATGGGATGGCTTCCAAATTTTCGACTATTGAAAGAAAAAAGAAAAATAATTGATATATGCAAATTAAATGAGGTCCCGAAGGGAAAAGAGGGATTTTTCTGCAAAATAAATATTAATTTATTATTCCTTTTCTAATCTAAGTCCCACACAATTTTAATATAAATTTCATTATTTTGACAACAATAAAAAAATATATATGTATCTGACCATTTCTCCAGATTGATTTTATTTATAAATAATATGCGAATAAAGTAGGCAGAGACAGGGCCACTTTTCAAAAGTTTGAATTTCATGGCTTAAACTTATAAAGGAATTTTGTAGAATTTAAAAATATAAAATAGGTATAATTTTAAAGTCTTTATGGAATACTGTGATGTGGGATGTGAACATATTTCTAAACCCGCTTTTATATGATTCATTGGATGCAAGAAATTCGAACTAAACTGCATTCAGTGATCGCAATAAATATTTATTTAATTTTTTCCTTCTAAAGCAAACGTGGCCAACTGCTCGTACCTACACATGTGTGTATATTATATATTATTTGCTTTAGTTTTGTATGAATGCGTTTCAGTGTATAGCAAATATAACAAACTAGCTTCCCCCTTTATGAACATTTTTTTTAATAATCAGAAACAAGCTTGGCTTGCAATTTTTCCTAAAAATATACAATGCATTATTTTCATAGAATTTCGTGATTTTCCTTGACAACATTTATTCGAGTGGTTCTCTGATGTATGGGTGACAGGAATTGCAATGCTTTCCTTTTTGCGTCGTGCGCTCTTATAAAAGTTTTCAAAGAAAAGAAAATAAAGACGCCAATTCTGCTGAAAAGCGAAGTCAAATATTTAATTTTCTATATATACAGTTTTTATTATTTATTTATATGTATGTATTTAATATTTTTTTCAGTTTCTTGGTAGCCGACTGCGGTTAAATCTTTAAGAGTACCATTTCATTTTTTGTTAACGTTTCTGTTTTTTTTTTTTTTTTTGTAAATATTTTATTGGTTAATTAAATCAATAATTTTTAGTCCGACATACACACATTTGCTATCGATTTTGCTAAATTATTCCATTAATAAAATTGATATTTACTTTTGCTTAGCATTTTTTTAGTGTTAAACTTTCATCAGATTTCACTTTTTATTGTTGTAACTACATAAAAACCTCACATGCTAACTATCGTCTCCAGTTCCTACTTTAAGTTTTGCTTTTATAGATACTCGTATATGTATGTGTATATACAATTAAGTAACACTTACAAAAATTTGTTTATGATAGACTTATTGGATATTTCTAAAATGGTATTAGATTTACTTACAAAAATATCAGTTTAATATTGTTTACAAAATTAATCTCTATTATTGAAAAAAAATAAAAAAAAATTTTTAAGAAAAATTTTTCAAATGCATATATTTGATTTCACTCTTGTCATATTTTTTTTTTTTATAACTGTAATTTTTAACTAACAATTGAAAATATGCTTACCTTATTTCGAAAAAAAAACAACCTACTCTCTCTTTCAAGTGTATGGCAATGCCCTTTTTTACCTACATTTGTGAGCACACTTAAGTACAAATTTTGATTTGCCTCAACGTTTAACCTTAACAAATTATATGCGCAGCACAACGACTTGCATAAACATATGAAAAAAAATATCACACCATCAATAGATATAACATTTTTTTTTGCTGAATTTTCATTGTAAGTCCGCTTACTGCTTTCTGCTCTCTGCTTTTGATTTAATTTTTGTTCTACTACTTGCCTTAGCACAAACTGCCCTTCACTAATCTCTAATAATGTGCTTTTGAGGCCTTGACACGTACATTATTAAACTTATGTAACTAACATTTGTGTGTTTCATTATTTGTATTGCTGTGGTTGTGTGTGTACGAGTGATTATGCATCTGTTTGTCACTCTACTTAAGCGGTATAACAGTGTGTCGAAAAGTTTCACGCACTTAAATCCCATTTCCGCGTATATGTATGTAATTTTCATGTTTGTGTTTGAGTTTGTCATATAAATGTGTATGTACTTAGTTACATTAGTAGCGGCTTTTGTTGCTTTTGTTGCCTCCATAATTATCCCAGATTAACGTGCACATGAGTCTGTAATATTCGGTAGGCTATGGCTATTATGGCCGTAATGCCATGCAAATGCGTTTGATATGATTTAGTCGAACCGCCCACGTGCCCATGATACATTGCTGCAGGATTATCACCTGTTGAGACAAAACAAGTTGCATATAATGGAAAGTAGTTAGTTAAAATGTTAAAATATTACAACGAACATATTTGTGATTAGCTATTAAAGGTGATTACATCCAGATTATTTCTAATAACCGTTTTGTGCGATTTTATTTAAATATTTGGATACGTAAGCGAGTAGGTCACAGCCAAAGCACTGACTATGAATTGCCTTTGTTTAAATTGAAAAACTTTTCACACTAATTGGGACAATCATTAAAGTTTTTTTTTTAATTATAGAGAGCAACAACCTTTAGACAGAGTTCGATGAAGTCAATTGTTGCAATTATACATTTCAACTATTAAAGCGCCTCAAATGATTTTTAATAAAGTAAACAATAACATTTGAACCGTTTTCGTGTTTTCGTGTTTGACTGTCAAAATTTCATTTGCTATTTATTATTTAGAAAAGTTAGTTCGTGACTTGTAATAAAAATACATAAAATTAAAATAAAGATTTCTTTTATGATTAAATTTCTAAAGCTCAGACATATACTAATGAGTGTCGTATATTAAGGAGTGTCGTTTTTCCAGTTCGAAATTCTTAAATTTTTCAATAACATGGGAGCAAGCACTTGTTCATACAGTTAACAATACAACTCTAAACAAAAATCGCAAGAAATATTTCTTTATTATTTCTGTGGTCTGAAAAAGTACTTTGCCGTGGCTGTAAGTTTTTTTGGAGAAGCATTTTTTTTCTTGAGAGATTTATGGCGTTTTCTTTTCTGAAAATAATGTTGCCGCCCCGTTTGTTATTCTCAGCCCTTTCGAGGCGTTGCGTGAGCATTTCCCACTTTATTGGACTCTGATCAATCAAAGTTAGAACAATTTCTACTAATATAGCCATTTTTCAGGAGGACCTTATGCAAAAGTTACGAAGTGAGAAGGCAATTTTTTTCGAAAAGTTTGTTTTCTTTCTTGAGTGTCATTTTATACGAATTTTTTGATTTTCTTGAAAGCTGTATATCTACTGAATTTACATGTAAATTTCATTTAGAAAAAAAAAACTTTTTTGATACTTTAAATACATTGCGTGGCATTGTTAATAACTTTGAGCGACATCGTTCATAAATTAACTAGCAATTATATAATACGACTTATCAAACATTTTTTTTTGGTCCCTAGTCCCGCTTAACCCATAAATTCAAAGTTTTTACTTAGTGCGCAGAGTTTTTTTTTTTATAGTACTATGTGTTGGTAGTTCTGATAATTACCTAACCTTGTACGTATTTGTAGAGACGTGCAGTGGTTGCTGTCACTTGCATGTATATACTAAAGATATTTTCAGCACTCAAAATTGCTCAATTTGGGACTGCTTGATAATTTGAAAAAAAATTTTTTGTTTACTATTCGCATTGACAATCTTCTTGAATATCTGTCGTAAGTACATTCATAAGTTAATGTTTTTACGGAAACTTTTTAGGGTTAGAATATTTCGTATCATTTCAAGTGCACTTGTAATCTTTTCATTGCCTGTGGGGATAGATGAACCACAATTTGTGGCGTTACATGAACCAGTTTATAATATAAAAGCAAAGGAACAAAAATATTCCTCAAAAACGTGCAAGAAAAGGAGCATGAAAAAAACTAACAAAACCTAAGAAATCTTGACGATTTTTACGTTCTAATATGTGTCATTGCAATGTAACTGATTTCCGTATAAAATTCGATATGTATTTATGAAAAAACATTTTTTAAACGATTGTATGATTATTTCTGTCTTTTTGTTTATTATAAAATATCAAATATATCATGGATTTGTGCAGATTTCACTCACATCATAAGTGGTTCAACTATACCCAAAGGTTGGTTCAAGTATACCCACGGGCAAGCAAACTTGAACAAAATTCTACAAATATGTGCGTGAGTAAAAAAAAAAATATAAAACTGTTATATTTAATATCAAATAATTAATAAACTTGCAAAATAATGTTAGATCTTTAACATTACTGTTGCAACGATTATTATTAGGCAACACTCCAACAATAATAGCAATAAACATTAAAAGTGGTTCAATTATCTCCACTTGCTCCTACTCCGCATTAACGATATAAATACATTTTCTGGTAGGGTTTGTTTAAGTAAAAATTATAAAGAACGCTTCGCTTTTCTTAAAAAAGATATTAAATTAAATATCGTAAAAATCCATTGTAGTCATTAGTCAAAATTTATTATTGGGGAAATTGCATCGCGTGTGGTGCAGATTTCAGCTATAATAAAAATAATAATTTGGCCCAAACACTATATATTTAGCTCGGTGTTTCCCTGAGCTTCTCCTACCATTTGTAGAGTACGTCTTTATATTCTTCCACAAATGGAGGGACCGACAATTTTGTGCCGATTCCGAACGGCAGATGTAAATTATGAGAAGCTTTTTCAAGGCAGAAAAACCCTCGGAGGTTTGTCATTGCTTTTTGAGGGGTGATCGCAATAGAAACAACTTTTCTATAATTTAGATTTTACTTGCCCTAGCATATCAACACAGCGGCCACATATTTCAGCTATACACCCAGTAAAAAGCGACACTATTTAGTGCTATATTTGTACTTTACCAGATCTGCACATACAAATAATGGATCGAAAAGGGATTTTAGTATAAGTACTACATACATATAGTAGATATTGTGAGAAACGCACAAAAAATAAAATGCTTTAAATAGCAACGCGACAAAAGCCGAATTAAACGTAATTGAAATTGCGGTTGTTTGATATACGCGTAGGCGTGTGTGTGTCGTAGGGATGTCAATTTTGTTGATCCACGGATTTTCGAGATCTGAAAACGAAATACCGGCACAATCCCGGCATGCCGAATTTCACGAAGTTTTGTTTTGTATTTTTTATTTTGCCAAAATATGGAACACGTCTGTAATGGTTGTATTATAGAAGTATACAAAATAACAATAATATAACAAAGAATAACGATTTTTTGTAAATCATCTATGTATTCATTGGTCTTTAAAAAAAAAAGGAAATAAACGTAAAACTTGACACACATACAAAATAATTTATACTTCAAATACAAATATACACATTTGGTACAGAAGAAGCAGTGCTGCGCCTCAACACTTGTTGGTTGGATTGTCGACAATAAGTTATGTAAATGCTCTCTGTAGGACATAGCGTTCATCGCTTTATTACAAAACCTGTCAATTTCTTTTACCGAGCCTTTTGATCAATTTTATGCCTTTCAATTATTGGACAATTGCGAGCTGCTCGTTAAAACTTGTTGCAATTTACCTTTGAGACTTTCTGCCTTATCCACTTCAGGCACCTCGTTGTTAGTTCTATTAACATCGCTTTCATAATGAGGCTCATTTTCTACTCGAGTGGTATATTTTCCAGCTCATTTATAATGGCAAGGACCAAACAATGTCACAAGGGAGTTAACAAGCTCAATTATTTGTCAATTGTGAATTCTCTAAAGACTTTGTTTTGCCCTTGTTTAAGAATGATACCAAATTCAAAAAAATTAATTTCTATTAAATTCATTGTTTTCTACAATTCCGGGATTTGAATAGACTTATCCAGGAATATTCGGGAGTTAAAAAAAGCCAGGACAGGCCTAGTGTATGTGGGTATTGATATAACGATGACAACAAAAACTGTTATTTGTGAGAACAAACAAACGCTTAACCAAAGCCTTATACTCATATGTATGCTGAATAATACCACCAAAATCCTCTTCTTTTTTTACTTTCCCAGCTACGCTGTCGAATATTTCAATGCAACGCTGCTGTTGCTGTGGTTTTGTCAATCCATACAAAGTACAAAGTTACATAGCATACAACAATGTAAATGGTTGCTAAAGCAGCAATAACATAAGACGGTATGTAACTGTGAATATTTTGTAAATGCCAAAGCAACAATAATTATAAACGCAGTAAAATTAGATCAGTTCGTTTGATATATAAATAAAAATCGAAAAAATCAAAAGCTAAGAAGTAAAAGTATTTAATTTATTTATGGTATAAAAAATGCGCTTTTAAAATGGATCTTACGAATATATGTATTTCCATTATTAAATGTAACTAAATGTTATTCTATGTCCGAATTCAGTAACTATGTATAATCTTAAGTGCCAAAATGAGCTAGAGATTATTGCGTTTCCTCGCTTTCACGTTTTTTTCTTTTGTTTTTATTTAAATTTTTTGCGACCTGCTCATCACCAGGTCACTATTTATAGACTTTATTTTGAGACTAGAGGCTTTATTTCGAATCTAATGAATGACAACTGGTTTAAAATTGTGACTTTTATCTCTATTGGAGAATGAGACTGCTTACTGAATTCGGGGGTTAGATCCCATAACACAGATTGGTGCTTTTAAGGAATTTGGTTATTAATGAAATTGAATCAGCAGAAAGGATTCAGAGGTATTATATTGGGTTTGTATTAGTAAATATTTGTTCTCTACATGTGTGTTGCGGGGTTTGTGTCGTTCATAAGATGACCGTGTGTTATTTTTGTGTATCCTTACTAAAAACGTTCGAATTTTACATTGTCAGTCGTGTAGTTGCTTTTTATGTGTTTTTCTAGAATGTTTATTATATGGGTCTTTGCGTAGTTTATGATTTTGTTTGAACCAGTCTTTGATTAGATTTCATTCGATGCCAAAGATTGCGCCTTGCGCAAGTCATTACTTTTTACTTTACGATATTGACAATGAGCTTTTCGTGATCACTTCACATCGTCAAAGTTTCTTTAAAATTACAACACGATTGAAGTGAATATTTTATGTTCTATTATTTGAAAGGTTTCATTAAAGTTTTTTGTGAAGTACAGCGCGATTTTATTATATAAATCGAACTTTAATATAAAGCAAATCGCCAATCACAAATGAATACGTTATTGATGTCGTGACGTACATGCGCAGATCGTAAATTATTTTTGTTAGCTATCGGCGCAATCTCTTCTATAACAATCGTGATTCGACGCGCGGTTTGTTGTAGAAGTGTTGTTTAATATGATTTTTAATGTCAAGTAAGTTGAAGTTGTCTGTGTTAGTTGCGGGACTTTGGTGTGCTTGTTTGGCGGCTTGGTCGGCGAGGTAGCTGTCAGCTGTATTCACATGTCTGGGCACTGAGATTAAAATAATTTTTCGATAGTATTGAGTTACAATACTTTTGATCGTGGTTGGTGTTCTTTATATCAGCGGGGGTCTAATGAAAAGCGGTATTCGGGATTTGTTGTATTCGTATTAATATTTGCTATTTTTACAACGAACTCGGAATTACACAGGTAAATCGCGAACACACCCTGTTGTAATATCTGTCTTCGTGTCATTGTAAAATTTCCCGAACGGCTGATTTACGAGTACATATGTATGTATGTATGTACGTATTTGCCACCAACAAATAAACAAATGTGCGTAATATGCCGCGAAAAGTCTAAAATATTAGATTTTATTACAAATAATTGTACAAATTTAATTACCAAGATAAACGATAAACTTTAACACACACAAAGAAATATCTATTTTTTCGACTAACGTATTTCTAGATGATTCGACGATTCATCTCGTTTGTTGTGATCGGCTGTGAGAAATTTACAAAAGAAAAACCACATTTACAGCAGGATCTACCCGTTGAATTTGCTTGCACTTGAATTTGCTTGCACTGTTGTATTTGAAGTGGTACGTATATTTTATTGTTGGATTTTTACAACATTCGCTATAAAAACCACAGAAACCACGAATACAAAATACAATGGCAAATACAACAGATCCCGAGTACCCCTTTAGTACAGCGATGATTTGTTTGGCAATTTTATGGCAATAATTTCGTCAAAATTTACAGAGCTATGGTATGAAATAATTGAAATTGTTATAATTTCAAAGGGCTAGCTTTATGAGGTACTTTAATTTTTCTCTGATCCCTCATTCTCAGGGATTTGTGTTGTTCTTGTTAAGGATACACAATGTAGTTATAATTTCTTTCGCATTCGAGGCCATGGGGGATATTGGAGGGTAACAAATTTAGTTGGTTTTGTGGCTAAATTTACTTCTGAGGAAAGCTCTATAAAACTACTTATTGCCGGCTATAAGTTAAGGGAGTTTTCCTTTTTTAAATTGTCGGTGAGACTTAAAAGTGAGTTGCCTTGCCTTGTTATGGGAGCTTTAAAGAGCTTCGCGGTTGTAACGTCTTTCAAATTTTCAAAGTATAATATTTTGGATTCACAAAAAATAAAAGTAATTATAATTGGTGTAGAGCGTGGATTTGACAGTGAATTAATTTTTGTTATAACTTTACACACAATTTTTTTTTTAAAGGTATTAACAAAAAGTATATTATTAAAAGGCTTAACAAATTTCCAAGTTATTAATTGAAACATTTTTAAATAAACATTTTTAAAGTATTGCTGGTTCAATAAAGTAACATGTCTAAGATTATGCTCAAATACCGGACCTATACCGGAAGTTAAAGTTAACCCATCCATGAAAAAACGTATGCGGCATACATATGGCCCAGCACTCGCCTGTTCTAATCAAGCAAGAATCTTTGACAGATAAAACCAATCCGTTAGGATATTTATGATGATCCTGAAATATTCAGTATTTTTGAAAGGACCATAAAAAACAGTGAGTCATTAACGTTGGCTTCGTCTTTCACAATTTTTCTTTTCAGATACCTTCAACCTAAGGGGCATTCCCAAGAAGTAAATTAAATAATTTTTTGACATTAACTCACTCTTTATACACAAAAGCAGAAGTGTGTCACAAAAATATTTTCTTGAAAAACCAAAAAATTATTTCGAATATGTTTGCTTTCTTCGATAAGAAATAATCTACTACGTATTTTACCTCAAATAAGTGTTCATAAAAATATTTAAAAATTTGTATCCAACTTTTTTTGCTTTCAAACCCAAAAATATTTTTTCCTAATAATTTTCTTAATAAACCGATCGGCCTTAAGCTCAAAAATATTAAAAAGTAAAGTTTTTCATTTGTACAATTTTTTTTGTTCACCACGAAGAAAAAAAAAATTCGGAGTAATCGAGGGTAGGGAAGTTTGTTGTAAGTTAACATTTATTTTGCAGCACGCCAAAAAGTTCGCATAGCTGAATTTATTTTTTCTCTCATACATATTTAAAAAAAAACGCCATTTTTAACACAATTTTTTGCGACTTCGTCAATCCATGAGTTTTTCAATCATTTTTGCGACACACTCTACTGTTCATTTGTAGATAAACGTGTTTGTGTGTGTGTATGAGTCATTTTGATCGCTGTTGTCAACGCTGCCGCATTCGCATCTTTAGTTTGCCATCAACACCAATGTGGCCGCTTTGGCCACAGGCTTTATGTGTTGTGTGGTAAGCATACATGGCATTTATTTGCATGTGTGTTTGTTTACTACAAAAATGGGTTTATTTTACTGTTGAGTGACTGACTAACTGCGGCATGTATGGCGCATTGTATTCTACGCACATATACACACAATCACATATCGACCGGAGAGCCGCAAAACTCAAGCAATGTGCATTGGAAATTTGTACTAATGTACAAGCAACACATAAACATATTCAAACTAACCCTACAGTAAAATGTACTACTTGCGAACTATCGTATTTGTTTGAATCGCAAGAACAATTAGTCAGCTGACTTCGTTCTTCCCATACGAACAACTTATTTTATTAAATTTCGATCAGGATATACCAGCTCTTTATTGGTTTCACTAGAATCATTTCGACATTCGAATTTCATAGCTGCGGGAAGTAAAATTGTGTTTCGGCTCAAGCTGCTGCTGCCAAAACAAGAGCCGATGAAATAGACTAACCAAACTCACGAAGAGTTCGAGTTTTGGAATAAAACATTTTAAGTTTTTAATTTAGCAATTGTTTATAAAAGTAAAAACAATTAAAAGATAGAAGAAAAGGAGTTGAATTACATAAAAGGAACAACAGTAAGTAAAACAATTAAATAGTTATATTTACAAATTATAGCACAACCACATATTGACAGATTGGGGCGTTTTATTTTTCATCTAATTAACTGAAATAATTTTTAAAGTAAAATAATGTTCAATCTCTAAGAAAAACCACAAACACCCATTGTTTAAAACTATGTTCAAATTGTAAAATGATTAAATAAAATTTCATCAAAATTTGGAGCTTTTTAAAAAAAGTTTTGAGAATTTTTCTGAGTATGCATTTTTTTGGCTCATTAAATTTTAGTCCAAGGAAGTGCAAGTTTTAAGTGTCTATATGTTATCACTGATTTTTGAAAAATTTTGTATTGGCAATTTCCTCCATACAACGCAAAACGGTGATATAATCTTTTATGAAAGAAATTGCGAAAGAGCGCCAGTTAAAAACCTGTCAAAAGCAGTAGTAATTCGATAGCCAAGCCACCCTTCCTTTTTTTTGTATTTAAATTGAATAAACTACATATTTGCATACCCGAAAAAAATGTTTAAAACTCGTTTTTTTTTTTTAATTTTATGTAAACAAGCTCGAGGTCAAGTGAATATTTAATTTAATACAGTTTTATTAAAGTTACTATTTTGATTTAGTCCTATTTTGCAATACGAAGTTTCGCAGTCGTGCGTGATAGGTTTATTCACAAATTGTCTTAAGTGTCATAAGATCGCAAAACCTTAAAATTTTTAATATTTGTCAATACCTCTTAATGTGCAATGCATCAAAAGCTTAAAAAAAAAAAATCTACTTCGAATGCAGTAAATGAATTACAAAATTAGACTAATATTTTTTCTCACTAGCTGAGTGCTTCGCTGCCGGGTAGTTGTTTGCGTTTTATATTCCAAACATTTCGGATTCCTGTGAAATTTGATTCGAATGTGTGTTTAAGTAGGCCTAGGTTTTTATGCACGTGACTGGAAGCTCGCTCTGTTCATGGTTTTGTAATTTTCATAAATTACTTTTATTACATACGCAGTAAAAGTTTTTGTCTGTATTATTGGACGAACGTGTGGCAAGCGATGGCTGTCACAGGCATCATTGACCTCAGAAAAGTTTCACATCCGTTGCGTGGAAATGTATAAAAAAAAATTTCAATTCTATTAAATGCTCATACCCAGTGTGGCGGCATTACGTGCAACAGTCAATATGCAACATTTTAGAGTTATTTTTTTTTTTTGAACGTTTTATATATGACGCGTGTATGAAAATGTACGTACGTACATATGTATGTATGTATATCCACACCTACGCTCTTGTGTACACATACATAATTTAGTTTATTGCGATGACACATTAAATGCAACAGAAATTTAAGTAAGCTTTTTATAATTAAAATTTTTTTTAACCAAAATCATTAACATAGTTCCTTTTTGCGCTATTAGTGAAAAATTTATATAGTTCTGCAAATACAAATATTTACTTATATACTTCCATATATATCTACATAGCTAAAATCATATAAAAATTAAAAATGTGTTATCCAAAATTTTACATAGAATACGAAAAATTAGCTATCTTAAATCAACTTCTAAATCAAATTTGCTCTGATATTATTTTTTTTTTTTAGATTATTTGCCCTTTTGAGTATGAAGTTTTTTAAGCCAGTAAATTGTTTTTTTTAATGTGGTAACCCCTCGGAGGAATTGGCAAACCTCTGAGGGTATTTCTGCTCATAAAATACATCTGATATTCGAAGTCGGCACAAAATTGTAGGTCCCGCCATTTGTGGTAGAATATAAGTACGCACACCACAAATGGTAGGAGAGGCTCGGCCAAACACTGAGCTATATAGTGTAAGCGCAAAATTATTATTACTATTATTATTAACCCTTTCCGAACAAATTTTGTAGCCTATTTTATGAATGTATAATTTAATACACAATGGGTTACAATTCAAAACAATTTCAGAATGTTTCAATCGACAAATATTTATTAATGAAAGTTGTCGCTTAGTTTAAGGAACACAAATTTTTATAATAAAGTTAATTTACTCTATAAAGGTATGCCAAACTAAAGATGCTTACTAAAAATATAAATAAATAATTTACTGCTTGACCTTTTTTTTTCATTTTAGAACTGTATTTTAGAACTAAAATGCAATATTCCAATGAAAATACAAATAAAATAAAAATGTAATTTTGCAAGTTATTGTAAAAAAATTTTCTTGCGAAAATTTGTCACATCTCCAAGGCAGACTCGAAGAAAAACGGGCAAACCTTGGTCGCCCTGGCACTAGAAACAAAAAAAATGTAATACAACACAACTTAACTGCATACTGAGTTTAGTACACACTTAATTAGAAGATTCTTTTAGTTTGAAAAATTATGAAATTTCTATATTTTTATTACAAAGTCTGAAACTTGAGTTTATGTAGCTTTTATTAGAAAATGAACTTTATTTCAATTGAAAACTGTAAGGAAACTGATAATAGAAAAACTTAAAAAAAACTTTCATATAGTATATTGGAACGTATGTTAATCGCAGTTCATTAAACTGTTTTTTTTTTGTGTTGTGATAATTTTAGCTTTATTGGTGAATAATATATGAATTAAGTAGGATTTTTTTTATGAAACGGTGGTATAATTTCATCTCTGACAAGTGTACATTTTTGTTAAAAGGAAAATTGTATTCTTGAAATCTTTACGATGCAATCTAAAACTATAAGTTTCTTTGAAATTTATTTCGAAGCTATCGAATAAACTAAAGACTGGGTTTCAGAACAGCTAAAACCTTTTTTAAAAATGCAGTAATTATCAGAATTTCGTTGCGACTGCTTATTACATAAGTCTTTATTTTATTATTATTTTTTGTAAGTAGTTATCGATATGTAATAAGTATAAAAGCGTATCTAATTAACTTATTTCTATATTAGTTAAAAACTGTATCGCCTAACCGAATTAACGACTATTTTTTGCTACGTCCATGAACCCATCATCAATCCTTCCAATAATTTAATGAGCTTCATCTTAGTTATCAGTATTGAAAGCTTAAGTGCTTATGTACTCGTACATCCGATTGCTTTCTAAGGAAGAAGCCCACAGTGCGGAACTCACTTGGCATGCACATACATACATACATATATTAGTTTAACATAACTTTGCGTAGCTGGTGCGTTATTGGTTGCATTTTCCGAAAACTCGACTAAACAACCCCACCGATTTCAAATAAGTCAATTGGCAAGCTAACCAACCGAACTACTACTAGCCCAGCGATTTGGCTGAATCCATAGTAATACACACACACACAATGTCCCAAATTATTTGCTCCCTTTTGGCATATCTGTCCACTACTACTACTAATACCACTACTACTTATATCTATTATTATCGTGTTGGCCATCGTCTCTCTAACAAATGCGTATTTTATGTATGTCCATGTTTTGCAGAATGGCTGTGAATTTATATGAAGAGTTCATTAGACCGCGTCCTTCTATAATATGTCACATTGTTGGCGTCTTTATATGTAGCTGTTGTCCTCGTTGGGTCAGCGTCGTACATTGCATTGGTAAGTAGTTTTTCTTTCAGTTTTATTTATGTTTGCCCATGTAGGTTGGTGGAAGTGTGTTAGTGCAGTATACTCGTACATACATATGTGTGTGTATGTAAGTAAATATTAATGCGAATGTAGTATTTTATAGAGCAGCACAATGCAGCACCACTGGCTAGTAGCTTAAATAATAAAAGTTTTTAAATTCAAATTTCTGCTATTTAAGTTACTCTAGTGATTTTTACTTAAATATTTCAACAATTAGTTATCTTTTTTTATTACTAATTACTATTTTATTTTAATGCAAATAAGTAAATGAAAAAACTTCTATTAAACTTGTTTATGATTAAAACAAATTTTTCATTCATAAGCAGCTTTTTTTAATTTTTTCAGTTCATGAATGGTGGAATTGTATAAGAGCCATATGTAATATTAATTCGATATTAATGTTTTTAAGTCTTTAGCTAATTTAATAAAAGAGTTTTGGCGCAAAATGCAATTTTTGACCTATCGATTGTATGGCAGCTACATATAAGTATGTTCTAATTATCCGATTCTAATGATTTTCACTACTAAAATTGTTCTCATAGTAGCTATTATTTGTGCTAAATTTCAAGCTTTAGCTGCTTGAATTTAATGGTGTTCGTGCTAATTGCAATATCTGAACAATCAGTTCTATGGAAGCTATATGTTATATATTCTTGATCTAAGCGATTTTCACTGCTTCTATAGAGCTTAGAATACCAGACCTCCTTAAAAATTTCAAACCACTGGCTGCTTAAATGAAGGAGTTATGAAGCAAAATATGATATCTGAACAATCGGCTCTTACATACGTTATAGTTGTCCGATCTGACCGGTCCCGATATACATATGTCAAATAAATTATAAAAACAGCACCTGACTCCGAAGTTTCATTCAAATAGTTCACAAACTGAGGGTCTAGTTTGCGTTCAAATAGACAGACAGACACACATACAGACGGACATGGCTAAATCGATTCAGCTCATCACTGAGATCATATCGGTATACTTTTTGATGGGTCTAACTCTTATCGTTCTGGTACTTACAAATTTTGGACCAAAGTTATTATTCCAATTTCATATAAGGTATACAAATAGGGTGAGCATATCTTTAAGTACTGAACGTTTCAAAAATTGTTCTCATAATAAAAACGAGTTTATAAAAATTAGTATAAAAATACTTCAAATTTGTAAAAGTAAAAATAAGCATATTTAAATAATATATGTACAAAATTAGTTTTCTTTTACTTGTTGGCCAAAAATATGCGAACACTACACTGTGCACTGCCTGTCGACCTAAGGGTGACGGAGCGTAGTTGCAGTTGTCAATAGGCTATACTACACTCTGTTCACAAATTATAGCACAAACACATATTGACACATTTTATGCTCCAAATATTTAAAAGAAGTCTTCAATTAAAACATCATTAATTCTCTAAAGAACACCATTAAAAACATATTTTTTTTAACTTTATAAAAAATGTAGAAAATATTTATTAAGATTCCATTAAAATTTCGAGCTTTTTAAAACTAACCTTAAGAATTTTTTTCATGTACGCAAATATGTAGCCCACTCAATTTTAATACAAAATTAATACAACTGATTTTTGACAGTTTTTCATTGACACTCCTTCACACTTCCTTTCGAATAAGAATTAATTACGGCTTTGTGATGTATGGAGGACTTCGCTGGGAAATAAATTGTTAAAAATCACTGATTATTAGAAGACATTTGAAACATGCACTTTTTTCAACTAAAATCGAAAGAACCAGATAACTGCATAAAAAAAAATCTAAAAAAAAAATGGTTGTACAGTTTTTAAATAATTCAAAAAATGGGTGTTGACGGGATTTCTTAGAGAACCATAATAATATGATTAATTAGAAGAAAAATAAAGTGCCGAAATCTATCAATGTGTGTGTCAATGTTTGCTGGAATTTGTGAATGGAGTATACATACATATGTACATGCTAACATATAAACAGCTTGCGACAAATTGAGCACCTCATAACATACGAAACAATTTTGAAAATTTATTTTTTATTTTTCTTCTACATAATTTTCACGATTTTCATTTAAAAGAAAAGTTCATATCTTACATAAATTTGGTTAAATTTTAATTTTTTTTATTTTTTGTTTCTTTCGAATATCAGCAGAGTTTTTCACCTTATTATTGTGTGAAGTCATATAAGCGAATGTCATATGCAGAGTTTGTCAAGTTAGTTGAAAGCTGATTGATTAGATTTAACCAATTGTAATCTACCATGAGCGCAGGCTGATAAAACGGACAATTCGTAATGAACTCACAGGCTAAATTAAATAGTGAAATTCAATTAGTAAATACGCATCAGTGCAGTGCCTGACAGTATTCAAATAAATTCAAGGATGTCTTTTATTAAATGCAATTTTAAAAATAAATTGCAAAAAGCGGATAATAGTTTTGAATGGGTACAGCAAAATTAAACTGAAATGCTGTTTTATTGGAAGAAAATAAAGTGAGCCATTGTAATTTTTAATGGAAAAAATATAACAATAAATTTAATTCAGTGAGCATTAAAAAAATTATACTTGGAAAGCCCCTGCAAAAGGGCTACAAGCTTTGTGAGGAGGCAACTCAATTAAGTTTTATTAGACAGTGTGAATGTAGTCAAGGAAAATTTGGAAATGTTCGTATAATTAAAAAATCACTTATTTTTTGATATTTGCTTACTCTATAATTTAATTAATTAGCTGAGAAGCAGGGATCATTCTTCTTACCAAGCTAGAAAAGAGGTTTCAATATAAGTAATCTTATTTTTTTATTTTTATTTTGGGCACTTTAATAAAGCAGAACAACGAAAAATTTTCGAGTGTTATTTGGAAAAAATTAAATACGTTCTAAATAAATTTGTATATCAGATAAAAAAAAATTTCGCATAACTGCATAAATTACGAAAATTATATATCGAAATAAACACCTATGCATTTTCTTTCATAGAACGTATCATCAAAATTTGAGTTTATATAGAAGAAAATGCCCAACACCCTTGAAAAAAATATCTAATAAATCAACTGTACTTTCTAGCCAGCAGGAACTTTCCTTTTTTGTATTAACATTGAATGGGCTACAAAACTGCATACAAGGAATTTTCCGAAAAGTCCTGAATTAAAAGCTTGAAATTGTGATAACAGTTTTTAGAAATTTGTTCAATTTTTAGAAATTGCGTATCAACTTTGAAACTTTTATTTATATGGCTTCGGTTATAGGTCCTACTAAATTTTAAATGCAAATATAAAAATAAAAGTTCCAAAAAATATCATTTTGAAATTTACTGCCACTATTGTGAACACAGCTAGCTAAAAGTTTAACTAAGTAGATTACAATTTATTAAACTACTTACATTAACACTTTTATAAATGAAATTCGCTTTGCGTTTTTTCTCTTAACAAATTGTTATTGATCTTTCTGTTTTATATTAATAACTTTTAACATAAAGTTTATTGTGTTCTTTCTAAAAAGTTTCACTTCAAACCAGTTTACGAAAGTCACAGTATGTTGAAGCTGACTAGTTCGCCAACTGGTAAAATTCGGTATGTGAAACAAACAAACACGAATTTCTTAGGACGTCAGCTGGTGAAGAATCCTAGCTGCACACATTTGAATGAGCTATAAATCAAATCAAATGTGTTACAGCTAAGACACAAATATAAGTAAGTTTTTGCACTTGGCACGGTACAACATGCTGAAGTAAGTGGAATGCATTCCATTTTATTGCCCACTAGGCAATTTCCTTTACTAACGTTTGAACGTTCAAGTATTTGTAATTATCGCCACAAGTGCAGAAATATAAAACCAGTGCTGGCAGGTGCTGAAAAGCAATTTAATTCGTTAGCCAAACAAGGCGAATACAAAACAACAACTACATATTTGTAAAGGTACTTGTTGCATGATATTGTGGCAGGTGCTTTAGCATTTGCTTTTTATTAGCACACAACTCAATATTGCACATAGAGGAAATTGTTTAGAAACGTGACAAGGAAAGTTAAGGTAGACGTTTTTTTTATTTTCTCAAATCAAGTAGACATGTGTTTACAGCACGTACATACATACATAAATACATACGTACACGAGTAGGTATGTTATTATTTGAAATTGGATATTTGTGCACTTATTGGTGGATTACTTAGTTAGTTGATGAATTTTACGTATGCATAAGTAGTTATTGAGTAGTGTGTTCTGCAATATTTATAAATTTTACAATTTTCTTGTATTTCTTTTTATAAATCGCATGTAAACCGAAGTTTCCCTACATACTTGTTGATTGATTCAGCTTAGATAGTAGCTGAATTGTTTTTAGTTTTGAGTTTTCATTTTTTATTTTTTATTACATACATATGTATATAAGCAGTGTAATAAATTACTGAATTTTGGAACGATTTTCCGTTTTAAGACACATAATACTCGTATATACTCGTAAACAATAAATTCTTCCTTTAGAATTGGTTATTTTATACTCGCTCGCCATAAAATATCTAAGTATAGTTTTATAAATTTTTCAACAACTAAAATGGCTGTCAGAAAATTCATACTTTTAGTGAATATAAAAAAATACTACTTAGTGACAAGAAAATATCTTAAAAAACGTTTACGTTTTTAGCTGTCTAAATAAACTCATCTATTAAAGCAAAACTTCATATTTAAACAAAAAGTCCCATGAAAAGTGTTTCATATACCACTCCGATCTAATTCATTTTCTTATAAGTAAATATCCCACGACTCTAGCTATCTAAAGAAAGGAGTTGTAAAATTAAAGTTCATATAGCATTTAGTCTTATGGAAATATATTTAATATAAAAAATGATTTGAGAATTTTTGTTGTTAGATTTTGTATTTTTTATAGTAAAATATTCAGAATTTTTTTTGCTAATTAAGCTACTTAAATGCATGAGTTTTAAAATAAGAGTTAATATCTGAATTATCAGTTATGCGATAAAAACTGGTTCTAGTGATCCGATTTTAAGCGTTTTTATGATAAATTTCCAGGTCATGTTATATGACAAAAGTATAAAAATTATTGTAATAAGCAGCTCTATTAGAAAATTTAAAATGAAAATTCTCTTAACTCAACAATCAGTTGTTTAATATGTTAAAGTTGTGCGTTCTTGTCGGTTTCAATAAAGGACTTAACCATTTCAGCTTTCTCTAAAAACTTGGAATTAGTTTGCGTGCAAACGGAGAGACAGGCGGATGGAAATGAGAACTTAAAACACGGATAAAATTATGGCCGTCGCTTCGATCCTTTTGATTTAATTTTATATGTAATACCATTTTATGAAAGCTATCGAGCAAAATAGGGTTACAATCTACTTTCACAAACAAAGGGTGTTCTTAGGAATTTCGACTAAACTATGTGCCTTAGTCAGTAAACATCTCTATTGTCTGGCTTCCTGCTATAAAAGTATTGAATAAATTAAAACCAGAGGTATTCAATTTGACAAAATTGCCAAAATTGCAGATATATTTAGGACCTTCCCCACAGCAGAGCTTTGCCGATGGCTACCACATAAACCTAGAAAAGGAATCCATGCTACAAAATACACGCCCAGATACAAAAATTGTCTACTGAACTGTCACTTAGGAAGGACTACCACGAACCAACCAAATTACTAATTTAATTACATGAAGTATATAAAAAATAGTAATAAAATAAATTTAAATAAAATAAAATAATCAAAATGTGGCAATTTTGAACACGAATTATTCAATACCCAAAGCAGCTACAGAGGAGTCGTCGGTTTGTTAGAATCCAGAACAAGCTATTGTTCTAAATCAAATTTGATCGGAATCGGAATGAAGAGCAATGTCTCTAATTCTCTATATAGAAAAGAATAAGTTTTGATCCTCACAGAAGTGAAGAAACTAACAAGAGATCGAGGAGGAAGATTCTATACATTCCGATTCCTACCAAATTCGTCGGAATCGAAATGTAGAATAGGGCTAAAAGTGTCATAACAAACATAGCAGTAAATTGTGATCTTTAAGAATATTTACCTTCAAATTTGCAAAAGTGAGAATATCAACTCCTTTTACCAATTTGAATATATTTTGAATTTAGTAAGTAGAGCGCTTTCTAGCTCAAACAGAAGAGTGAAGGAAGCCTACAAATTGTTATAAAGCAATGCAGGTAGTAGATTAAGATTTATACCAGCTACTTTTCTGAATAAACGTTTTATAGGAGGATTAAGCACAAATCGAGAAGAGAAATGTGTAAGTATACTCATTATGAATACAAATTTGTTATTCAAACGAAATTCGCCAGGGATATAGTTTGCAGAAATCCAAGAGGAAACCAATATCCGCACAATTAAAGTCTGACATTTGTTAAGTATAAATTCTGTTATAAACTGAGTTTGCGTAATTTTTTTTCTAGACTGGTTCCTAATCCTGTTTTAATATTTGTTTATAATAAATTTCCTGCTTTTATAATGAAATTTATAATTACTGCTATAAAATATAAATCTCTTATTCGAATATATTTTAATATTACCTTTGAAAATATGCACCAATACACTAGCAGGTTGCGTATTGCTCGCAACACAGGTGAAATTCCCAGAATGTTCACGACGTGTTCGTTGAATTGTTAATTCCGATGATTGAAAATCTGTGTAAAATTTTTAATTTTATATTAACAAACATGTAAATTTTTTATAAAAATTAAATAATATATTTTTTAAATTTAAATGTATTAAAATAATCGAAATCGCGTAAAAATAAATTTAAAAGTAAATGAACTGATTAATTAATAATGTTCACCAATTATGGCATATTTGGACAAATTTTTTTCTACTAATTATTTAAAAACTATATTTAGTAAAAGCACCAGTCTATCTCTACCAAGTACCATAAAAATTATTTTTTTAAACCGTTTACAAAGTGTGCAATGAGTTAACAAAATTTTCATCAAAATTTCAAACTTAAAAAAAAAATTTGAATTGAATTTTGAAAATACAATTTTCTCCCGGGCAATTTTTATTCGAACGACCAGAGCTGTAGTATAGAAAAAATTATTCTTTATGCATTATATTTAAGCAAATGCTAGACAAAATTTTTTTTAAAATCGAAAGAAAATTTTAACCAATTGAACTTACACATTCTGTAGCTTAATTTAGCTTCAAATTTAAAATATAAATTTTTGTTGCTAAAAAAAATCAAAACTAATTGTTTCGTCCTTTGAGGTGTGTCGGTTTTACTGTCTTAATAGTGTTAATTATAAAATCTTGTATACCAAATTTTTATTCAAATCTATTAAAAATAAAATTAAATTTTTTTCTACTCCACTCACCTGGATCCGTTGAGACGTTTATACCTCGATCGCTGTCATAGTTGATCATGCGATTGTCATGATACCAGAATATAAACTCTGACGCCTCTGTATTCTGTACGACGCGGCATTGCAGGCGCAGTGTGGAGCCCGGTGTCAAGTATCGTATTGGCGGTCCAGATATTTCGGCGCGTGCTTCTAAGCGAATTGAATGCATAGCGACACGCGACAGAGCGATACGATAAGGCCATCCATGGCAATGCATTTGTTGATTATGACAGTGGTTGTTTGTTATTGTTGTTGTTGCATGCATTCGCATACGTGCAATTCGAAAATTGCAATGACATGTCACGAAAGCCATGAAATTAAATTGAAAATACATTTGGCGAAAATCAGTGTTTGTTCGAAATTAGAAATACCTGCGTGCACACATACAAACATACATACATATTTGCTCGCATTCACACACATATCTACACACTGCAGCTACATACATATGTATGTATGTACATACGAGTATTTGTTATTTTTGTAACGAATATTTGTGCAATTGACATGTTTATTTACATTCGCTTCTAAGCGAATCCATTAGCGGCAAATGAGAAAGTGAAATTGAGTTTACGCGGATTTCTGCCACTGCACTCACCGCAAAAACGTTCAAACTCAAGCGTTGCCTCCAGCGCTCACTAATACTATTAATCTCTGCCCTACCAACAGTGTTCGCAACAACAACAACAACAACAGCAGCAGCAGCAACAACGAAAGCTTTGAATATGGGGAAAAATACAAATGCAAACAAAACAAAAACGTTGTATGGAAGAGCTTTAATCCGCTTAGCTAAGTCGCCCATTTATTTATACGCGCCACAAAATTTATTTTTGGCTTTGTGTTGATTGGTTTGGCGCTTGTTGCATTTTGTTCTTGTTCTTAGTGTTGTTGTTGATTTGCTGCTGTCACCACTGATTCAATTATGTTTAATGTGATTTCTGATTTCGTATTATTTAATTTAATTGAGTGTGCAAAATGACTTTTGAATTTGGCAGTATTGACAAAGGTTGATAAAGAAAATATCGTAAAAAATAATGAACAAAATATTGAGATACAAAAGAAAGCAAAAAAAAAAAATTGTTAAATAATCAACAATACTGTTGACCTAATTGTGTGGATAACTATTGGTGTTTTACCATTTTAATGTTTATTTAAATAAGAATCATAACACATGAATTTTAATAGCTCGATGCGTTAGAACAAATATTAGAGTTTAAAGAGTCTCTGTGAGATACATAGTGAGTGTAGTATAATGAAATACATTTAATACTAAATCTGACATAATTTGGTGTAAATATTTAGTTAAATGAACAATTATTTAGACTTTTTCATTGCTGCTTATGTTTCGAAGCTTATAAGTTACAATTAAACCAAATTGCATTAATAAATTCATATATAAATATTATTTGTTTGTTAATCTTCAATTTTAATAGTAAGAAAACAACAGGTGACAACTTGTAAAATCCTAACGATTCGTGGACAAGTACATCAAGAAAGCCAGATGTTATATTTGATAAATTTTCACTAGCTTCTTAAGACTTAATTGCAAACAGAGACACAGAATAATAATAATTTTATGGTGTAGCTTTATGACATTTTTTTTATTGAATTTTAGATAATTTTGCAAGTAAGTAGTTAAGCATGTCAAAGGAAACTTTTATAATGTAGAGACCTTTAATTTTTAACTCTTGTGTTCTTAAGTATTTTGTGCAGTTAAAATGACAAAAACTCACGCGAATGTTAATATTATATTTGAAAAAAAAATTGCATAACGTGATACAAAAAAACATTTGAATTTTTAATAATTATCAATTTTATTAAGCTCGAGGCCAGATTATGAGGAGCTCAATAAAATAAACAATTGTTAATAATTTAATTTAATGTCGATAAAAAACTTAACAAAAATTAAAAAAAAAATTTTAAGTTATTTTTGAAAAATAAAAAAATTCTTTTTTACTAACTGACTGCTTGAATATAACCTGTCCCTGAATACAAATTATACATTAAAAAAACATCATTTCACTTAAAATATAACTAAGTAAAACTTTAAATTTATCAATAAAATCTCAAATTCACTAACAATTTCGGCCAATAGATCTCGGGCATTGCTCAGGAATTGTAACCCTCAAACAAAAAAAACACAATCACTCCACCTCATTTCATATCAGATTTACACTGTAAAATTGATTTTTCAAAATTGTTGTATCAACTTAAAATTCGTTTTTTTTAGATTTGCAAAAATGTTTAATTTGTTGAATGGGATTGCCATCTGTTAAATATTTTAATCGTGCGATGGTGATTCCACGCCAAAACTTTTTTATTAAATTTCACCAAACAATACCTTGGGAGTTAAAGAATCCAGATAGTTTAAACGCCTCGCTTTTGTTTGTATACTTTGGACGGTACTTATAGGAAGATAACGAGGATATACAAAATTGAATTTCTTCCTTCTTACTTGTTTAGTCCCAATATGTTTGTCTTCTTTATAATTAATCAAGTATACATATATACGTAGACTGCAGTTTTAAAGCTGTGACAAATCCATATTTTCATCAATAATAATCAAAATTAAAATTCTGAAAAATCGAAACCCGAAAGATGTACCCCCATAGAGGAAGCAATTTTGTTGTGCTAAAATTGTTTAAATTTTTTTATTTTTTTGCAATTTTTCGTAATTTTTTAATATTTATTGGACTTTCACTATTCAATTAAAATATAGACAATGGATAAAATGTATGTAATTATATACGAGGTGGCTAACAAAAATTCGCTTAGTTGTTCAGAAAAAAAAACCATATAATAATTTCGTTTATATTCTTAATCTTTGTCTTTTTTTTCTACATAATTGCCATTCATTTCAATGCATTTCACAAGCCTATAAATCCACTTATCAAAACATTAAAATCTTGCCTTTTATGCTAATCAAGTTTAGTATTAACCGCATCATTTATCTCCGCGTTGCTGGTAAATACCTTTCCCCTTAAACTTCTATTACTTTTTGGAAATAACCAGAAATTACAAGGTGCTAGAGCCAGGGTATATTTTTTTGTAGCATATCCTATTATTTCCTGGTCTCCAATACATTTTTGAAAGCTTTTGCTAAGCAGTCTTTGCAATTACCGTCTGACTCTTTTCCGAAGGCATAGCAGGTACGATTTTTGATCAAGTGTTTAGTTTAACGGGTTGGTTTGCTCCTGTTGGGCTCCATATTATAGACTGTTGTTTGGTTTTCGGATTGTACTTAACAATTCGTCAACAGTAACTACACTACTTAAGCTAGAAAACTGCTCCTTTTTATTTAGAAAAAAAATTAGCAAAATGCTACCAAGTCTCTTTTTAGTCCTTATTTAAAACTCGTGGGAGCCTTGGAGCAGATTTCTTCTTATATACCAGATAAGTACTAAATATTTGCAATACAGCCATGGCATTCAAGCCCAATTCATCAGAAATCTTTTCTTGTGTTGGTTGTGGATCTTCGTAAACTTTTGACTTCAGCAGAGCCTCAGTCACGTCATTAGTGGAAGATTTGGGTGTACCTTCTAGGGGATCGTTCTCTACGGAAACATTTTCCATTTGGAATCTTCGGATCAAGATGGAAATAGTCTGTAGAGTAAATCGTGCAGTATTTACTTTGGCATTCATTAAATATTTGTAGTGGCTTTAGCTTACGCCGAAAACTGTAGAGAATCGCATAGCAAATTTGTGTTTGCGTTGGTCACGGAATTTCGTTCGATCTATCTTCAGATAATTTGCGTTTTCTAGTCTATATTTTAACCAATTATTTTGAAGTTAGAAATTCAGTCTCGTAACACAATTGCAAGGGATTTTGTATTTTTAGTTTTTTAATAAAAAATTTTAGAGTCACCTACTGAGCGAGCTTTTGTTAGTTCCCACGTTAACAAATATTCCCACAAAGTAGCCTCAATTTGTATATGTTTTTAGGTGAATGAATTGTTCGCAATTAATTCCAGATATGGCTGAGACAACAGAATTTTATAGAAAACTAGAAGACCCGGCGAACTTTGTACCGCCCAAAATTTATTAAAAGTAAATCAAACACTTTTTGAACTCTGTTGTACACGTATTTAATGCGGTAAATGAAACTGCCACCTAAATTTCGCACGCGTTTTCGTAGCTCCTTACATTTTTTTTTTATACTTATGTCAGATTTTTCAAGTTAAAAATGCTGCAGTTTTGATGAATATAAAAGCACTATTTCGTCGTCCCAATTAAGATGCATAGTTTTCTGTATATCTCCCCATTTTTCATCATGCAAGTAGAATATATGTACGTACACCATGAATTTTATTAAAATCGGTTTAGAAATGCGAATATTATAAATAACTCGACTACAGCGCCACCTATAGCAGAGGTCTTTTTCTTCCCCTTACCAATACATTTATAGAATATAACTGAAATCGGACAATAAATACGATTTTTTGTTATAACGCGACAACAACGCCGCCTATCGACGTTCTCTATTCTCAACATTTTTCTTGGGCAGAAACAAACACAACTTAAAAAAGTCTACTTATGGTGATTCGGACAATCCATTATCAAGTTATGGGCGGTTAGCAACTTACTTTCATATGTTGTATATAGAGATAAGCAATAAATATTGCTCCCATACAACCGATCGTTCAGATAGAACGATTTTGGAGTGTAACTGTAATTGTGAATGGATAGTCCGTCGACCAATATTTCCTCCTCGTCCACGAAGACGTGGCATTGTTTTAGTTACATAACTTATATGTGAATTTAATACACTTAATATTCACTGAAAATGCGACACCAAAAATATCCAAAGACACGGTACAAAAAAATGCAAATGTGAAAATAACAAAACGCACTTAATGTAATACATTCAAATTAGAATACCTTTGTACGTGTGGCCGTAGTTGTGGCTTGATTCAAGTTTGTGTTGTTTTCAATGACACCACACTCGTTGTCTTGCAATTCGAAATAAAACAAACCACTTTTGCTAAATTTAAACTTTACTTTTGTTTCATAAAATGACGCGCGACTCAACGAATTAAAAAAGAAAAGCAGATTGAGAACGAATTTGTGAGATGTCAAAAAATAAAAGCAAACAAATAAGCTCGATGACCAAAAAAAAATGTATTCAGTGACATACACACGTACAGTAGAATTATATACATAAAGAAGATTTGTATGGGAGGTACCACGCGTCTTTATCAAATCCCGCCTATATTTGCAGCAGAACTTAAAATATGTAAACCAAACCGACATACCAAATTTTGTTCAAATACCGTTATCAGGAGCAGAAATAATAGATTTTTAATTTGTGGTTTGTATGGGAGGTACCACGCCCCATTGTCCAATTGGACCGAATTGTAAATCTAAACCACCCGGGGCGCCACCCAAACGCATACAAATAGGTCCAGCCGTTTAGGAGGAGTTCAGTCACAACACACGTACAGTAGAATTATATATATAAAGAAGATATGTGAATTTCTTTTACATTTAATGTCAACAGATTACTCATACGCCACGGCACACACATGGTTTTTTTGTACTAGCATTACTTGCTTGAAATGATCAAACTCTTTTTGTTGATAATCAAAACAAAACTCTAACTAACATTTCGCATATTATTTTAATTAGCGTAAGCGCAAACTTTCGAGTGTATATTTGTACGAGTAATTTTTAAAAAAATTATTAAAACTCTCTTTCACATTTTTAACTAGGAAATCATTTACATGTTATGATGCTTGAATGTTTTATCAGTTAACGTAATTTAAAACGAAAGCAATGACTTTTCCAAAAAAAAACTTTCAAACAATACTAATTTTAAGTTAATTTACGCTTACTCTATTTAATTATTGCATTATATATTAGCAACTTGATCGCACGTTGCTTCGTTCACAATTAATAGCAGCCCTTGGGGGAAAATAATAATCACCTTAAAATAAGCTTAGAATTGTAGAAAATATGAAATATGCCAATATTTGGAATGAATATGAAACTACGCTTATGAAAATATGTATTACATTCGAGGTCGTTTAAATTCAGACGCAAATTTGTTTTAGGGAAATATGTGATTTATGTAATTAGGTGTGTTTATACGAGTGCATACATACATACATATGTGCATGCATACATATGTATACGTGTGCATGTAAACGAAACTGATACCCAGCGATGCATATTTAAACAATACACCTGCATACTTTTTTATTGTCGAGGCAAACGCTTGTATTGTATTTGCTTTCATATTAAAATTGTACTAAGTCAAAATAAAACACATTCATGACAACGCAAACAAAACGCACAGCTCTGTGAAGATCGACTTACTTAATTTATGTCAAAATTATTTGTTTTTTCTTGTATTAAAAATAGAAAATCTTGCCATGGTTTTTCGGTGCATGGTAATTCAAAAATATAAAATGAAAACACATTGGCCATATAAATAATAACAAAACTTATATATGTTGACTTAATGTATTTCTACAGTACATAAGCGATAACGCAATGTTCATGCTTTTATATGATTTTATTGCGATATTTGTTGAAAACTTTCGGAAGCGCATTGTTTTAATGCCAAATGATATTTGGAATGACCTAACGAAATTATTGCGCAAAAAAATATATTACGACGAAATAATTTAGATTGTTAACTAAAAACATTATTATTTCGATGGGAGGTAGCGCGTGGAAGGAACTTCGACCATTGTTTGCGCTGCTTAGCTGAATTTCGCGCTTAATTGCAAATTATTTAAAATAAAAGCATTACAAAACAATGGCGAATGGCGAATGGCGTACTGCAAACGCTGAAAGGTTGTACATTTGTGTACTTGTGTGCGTGTGTGTAGGGATGTGCCATTGAATGCGCGCTTCATTAACGCAAATTTAATTTGTAAGCGCGTAAAATGCTAATGCGTTGCCATATATTGCCAACTTGATTACACTTGCACTTGCAGGTGGATTTTTGTTTGCATTCCACGAACACACACACCCAGACACCTACACTTATGCAGCTATAAACAACGTTACGCTTGTTTGTATTGCATAGTTTGTGGCGTAATCGTATATTCATTGTTTTTAGCATGCAATATAAATAAACGAAAAACCAAAAAAAAAATTAAAATAACGCAAGCATGTAAGCGCACACCTACATAGATCGGTGATCGAAAAAATGGAAGCAAACATTTTTAGTGTATTATTAAATTTATATAAAACTTTTTAATGTAATCTAATAATTATTTAATAATTTATTTAAACTGTAAAACTACATTCATACATACTAGTGGTTATTTTTTTTATGAATATATAACTTTAAATTCAATTAAAAACTGGTAAATTTAAAATGTTTTATTGGGTGCAATCGAAACGGCGATCATATACCCTCAGCCTCGAGAACAGCATTAGTTGTGCCAAATTACTGATTGGTTACTCGCACGCGGAGTATAGGAACTTATGTATGTGGACTCTGCCTAGGGAAGCGTACTGCGATCTAAAAGCCTTAAATATATTTTTGACTTTAAGAGGCCTTTTCTCATTTTTTACTGGTAAAGTAAATTTTTTTTACTTTTATCGACGCCGCCGCAAAAGCTTCTTACTCCACTTTCCACTCAAAATAAATTTTTTATGCTAACGGAGAGGAAGAGAATACATATTTGTAATTAGTAGAGACAGCACATATTTTTTTAAGTACTAAAGATCGCTTAAAAAGTATTTCACTCCATAAACATTTATTATTTTCTAACTTCTTATTTGATAATGTTAAACTTTAGATAAAGACCGTAAAAGTCACAAGAGCTAAGCCCAAATTATCAAGCGATATTTCAAAACAATTACGTATTTATTACACCCGAAATGAAATTTGGTATTGTAGAGTAATGGTTACAAAGGTTTTAGAAACAGTGGCAACACCTCACATTTTCAATGTGGGAGGTATCAAATTTGACATGTTACACGTGTCTTCCTAAATTTTCGTTATCTTAAGGAATATCTATAATTGAAGGAAAATCTTCGCTTTCGGTTTGCTATTAAATTACCAAAACAAAACTAAACAGCTGCTTTATGTTACCTCCTCCTTCACAGGCTACAAAATTGACCTGGTTAAAATGAGCGCAGAATACGAAATGTTTACAAAATTCACTGAATAGTAAATTTTAATACCCTAGTAAATTTTATTAACTTGCTGGAATAGACCTAAAGGGTGTTTTTTTTACAGGTTTGTTTTTCGAATAGAGATAAAACTGGCATTTTGTGGTCAAATCTGGCAACTCTAATGTCATTTATGTTCAGTTTGGTTTGCCATTTCATCATGAACAGGTTGACAAAAGAACAACGCTTGCAAATCGTGCAAATTTATTTCGAAAATAATGGTTCAGTTCGCGAAGTTTACCGTGAGCTCCGTCCATTTTATGGTCGACATAATCGTCCATCAGAGCAATTAATTCGGTTAACCATGGATCGTTTTCGCACTACGTTTACTCTATGTGATAATACGCATCCGCAGAGACGTCGAACAGTGCGCACCGAAGAAACAATTGCCGCTGTAGAGCAAAGTGTTGAAGAGGACCCGAATGAATCGATTCGCCACCGTGCACAGCAATTGGAGCTTTGTCCATCAACTTTATGGAAGATTTTGCGCAAAGATCTTGGCTTGCGACCTTACAAGATCCAGCTTGTGCAAGAATTAAAGCCGTGAGACCATGCAATGCGTCGTGATTTTGGTGTATGGGCCGAAAATGAGATTGATCTCGATGCTGATTTTCATCGCAAAATTTTGTTCAGTGATGAGGCTCATTTTTGGTTGAATGGCTACGTCAACAAGCAAAATTGCCGCATTTGGAGTGAAGAGAATCCACATGAGACCCTTGAAACGCCATTACATCCACAAAAACTGACTGTTTGGTGTGCTCTATGGGCTGGTGGAGTCATTGGGCCATACTTCTTCCGCAATAATGCTGGAGAGGCAGTTACCGTTAATGGAGACCGGTATAGAGCCATGATATCCGACTATTTTGTTCCCGAATCGGATGGCATGAATGTGGATGAGTTGTGGTTCCAACAAGACGGCGCTACATGCCACACAGCGCACATCACAATCGATTTATTGAAGGAAACATTCGCTGAGCGCATAATTTCGCGGAATGGACCTGTCAATTGGCCACCAAGATCGTGTGATTTGACACCATTGGATTATTTTCTTTGGGGATATGTGAAGTCGCTCGTCTACACCAACAAACCAGAAACGTAAGGGGAATTGGAAGCCAACATTCGTGGCGTTATTGCCGACATACGGCCCCATATGCTCGAAAAAGTGGTTGAAAATTGGACCTGTAGAATTGGCTTTATTCGAGCCAGCCGCGGCAGCCACATGCCCGAAATCATATTTAAACATTAATGGCATAAAATTATCCTTCCAATAAAGCCAAACTGATAGACCTTAAAACGATTTTCTTGTGTGTTATTTCAATTCGAAGTTCTATACCCCTAAAAAAAACACCCGTTATGTATAAGTCAAATAAGCACTGCACCACGAGTTGTGCCGAATTTGCCTTGGCAACCCACGACGCACCACTATTTGCAATGATCGGATCCATTCAACTCTTTGCAATTGCCTGACGGAAGTCGTTCTCTCATAAAAATTCCACCTGTTGACAATACTAGTAAACATTATTGGTCTTAATTTCATAACCCAAGAAGTCGTCAGTGGAGGAGGAGCGAAAAATTTACCAATATTTTGTCTGCTAACAAGTTATGACTGTTTTGCTCTTAGACTCTTAGGCTTTCGCTACACTTTCTAGTCCAGAAACAAATAAAAGTAAGCGCGTATGCCAAAAGGTGTACTAAAGTTGAACAATAATGTGACCACAGAATGAAAAAGATGTTTTAGTGAAATTATCATTAAATCGCTTTAATTTTAATAAAGAAATATAAACTAAGTCTTAAGTTAATAATTTTAGTTAAATAATTGACATTTAAAGTGGTATTTTAAAAATACTCAAAATCGCCTGTAATTGTTATTCCTTGTGGCCACAGCATTGAGAGATAATTGCCATTGTTGATTTTGTATTTCTTTTAAACTACGACAATAACTTTGACTTTGCCATTAGCAAACAACTTTTTTATTTCCTTCTTACTAAATTCTTAAAATACTTTGCACAAACCAGGTAGTAACCCTTTAGTAATCCTCTGGCTGTTTTAGTAGTTCGATTATCACAACGTTACAGAGCGCTAGAAAGAATGCGATTTTAATGTAAGGGGATTTGCTAAGCCTAGTCTAAGAGCAGACATTAGACATTACCAAATCCAGCCGGGGGAAGTCATATTGCCAAGAAAGCTGTAGATAGACGTCTCAACGCCAGTCTACTCCAATTCTACTTATGAAACACAATTTTGTTTCTGAAGGACATTCGTTAAACGGCTGTCAATGTTTGCTTCATTCGATATATTTATTATCTGTCACTATTATAAAATCAATTTCCTTGAAAACGATTAAGTCCTTTGGTCAACACGGCAGAGTTGTGATTATATTTCCGACTGACATATTTGGTCAATTTCAAAGCAATTTAGTTTAAAACTTCTGCATAAAAATAAATACAGTGGCATTGGTGTAAAAAAAATAAACTCTAAAAAACAAAAAAAATGATTTAACAAAATTGAAATACTAAAATTGTTTAACTATTTCAGTCTATTTATTACATTTCGATTATAATCAAAATCCAGTTTATCAATTATGTTAAAGAAAATTCTTATTAATATATTAGCATTCATATTTTTTTTTCTGGTACTATTTGAATTAAAAATCATTTTATAGACGCCACCGCAAAAGCTTCTTATTCCACTTTCCACTCAAAATAAATTTTTTATGCTAACGGAGAGGAAGAACATATTTGTAATTAGTAGAGACAGCACATATCTTTTTAAGTACTAAAGATCGCTTAAAATTTATTTCAAATAAAATGGGTTCACTTTATTAACATTTATTATTTTCTAATTTCTTATTCTTTTTGATAATGTATAACTTTAGACAGAGGCCGTTAAAGGTCGTAAGAGATAAGCTCAAATTATAAAGCGATATTTCAAAACGGTATTATATTTTAATTCAAAATTTATTCAAAGTTGTCTTTTCCTTCCACCGTAAATATTTGCTAAAAGCAGTAAAAGGTGTTTTTTAACTTAACATGACTTTAGATCACACAATAAAAAAATTACGAAAAAAATTGTATTTATTTATTTTTTTTTATTTTTATTTTAACAAGGCTTATATAATAGAAACTATCACATAAACTTACAAAAAGCAACGCTAGCTACAGAGGCTTTCGGCTGAAAATTTTAATTAAAATAAAACATGCCAACAAATACTGCTACTAATATTTTGCACAAATGTGTATGCACCATTTTACATATGCATTTTTGTTTGACAATGAAATATGTTTATATGAGGCCACATTACTTATTAGAATTATTGTATGCATTTAGTTGAGGCCATTAGTGTTGCTAATGCAACCATGTGCAACATACAAAATAGTAATAACAATAAATTTGAATTTGAATTTACACAAAAAAAGCCTACATACGAGTACATACATAGTTATTTGTTTTAATGAGCAACCACATAATTTACAATTTTTTACATATTTGCGCCAAAAATTTATTTAAAATTTATTAAATATGCGTTCGCAGTGTCGCTGTGAGTTGTTAGCGAATTGCATTCACAGGCCTTGCCACTCTTCTCTCCTTGCCAATCAGCGGTGCAGGCTGATATTTTCCGCTTTTAGCTCGGCAGCGCTCTCATGGCCACACAAATTACGCTGGTGATGGCACTTATTAAATGTGTGTGTGTGTGAGCATGTCTGGGGCGTGTGGGCGTGCTCAGGTCTGACCGACCCGGCCTTGAGCTCATTTTTCTAGTGCACTTAATGGCACATCGGTTGAATGAGTGTGTGAGTTAGTGATTAAGTGATTATTCTTGCATTTTATTTGAATTTTCGCCTTGGTTTCAATTTTGCGTTTGTTTGTTTGCCAATTAGTTTCTAACAAGCAGAGTAATTGAAAAACTTTAATTTAAGCAAAAGATTCAATCCAATTGCTTTACAAACATCTAAAAAATGCAAATTCTCGGCTTATTGAACACGTTTTTTGAAGATCACGAACTAAGGGAAATTCGCTTAACAATACAAATAATAAATCAATGTTGTGATGTGTTATCTATTTAGGTACAATATTTAATTTTTTTATTCTGAAAAAATTGTTTATCACATGGCGATAAATTTGAAATTTTCCAAAGATAATATGTATGTGCTAAATTTATTCATCATAATGTTATTCGTAGCTTTGGTTGAAATATTTCAAAAGTTACCAAGCATTCTTTATTCATCCATCATAAATGTAAATAATAATTTTTTTTAATTATTTATGAGCTTTTAGGCCGATTGGGTTTTTGAGAAAATTATTAGAAAAAAACAACAACACTCAAAGCGGTAGAAGTTATAGTAGTACTATTTCGGAGATCACCACATTTCCTCATCAGACTTCTTTCTTCTAGGCTTCGGCGGGAGTCGAACCCACAACTACATGCACAATACGCAACGCACTCAGCTAAGATTACGCTGTTGTTATTTTTCCTATTTTTCTTTTCTTTATAATGTTATAATGTTAACTAAGTATTTAATTTTTAATTATTAAAAATTATTTCTAATACGTTTTGAAATGGTGTTTTTTTTTGATAGATTTATTAAACGGGCGCGATACTTTCAATAATAGCAGCGCAAGATTTTATTGAATTAAAAATGTTTATAGCCAGCAATAGAATCGGAATGTTTCCAGCTAAGACAAATGTACAATTTTTCAGATTGCCAAAAAAAATATATTCACTTAAATTTAGCTTGAAATGAATGTTTAACCTGAAAACAAGATTGTCAGATGTTGTTTAATATAATCGTATAAAATGAGAAGTTCAGAAATTATACTGGATTATTTGATATACTGGAGTATCAGCTTTCAAAGGTTTGATGTATTTTTCACTGAAATTGAGTTTTCTTGCGTCCATCTCAGATAAATCGTATACTCTTTTTTAACTTTTCTACGCGCTCTAAATTTCAATGAGAAAAATATATATCTGAAGCCTGGCTAGGATTTGATACATCATGAGAAATCAAACACAAATTTTAACGGAAGTTTCGAAAGTAAAAGATTTCACTGTTGTTGGTTACTTTGTTGCTATTTCGAATATAAAAACTGCCTTTAATAGCAATCTTAACGCAATAAAGGCGGACTCATGTAGGAAAAGGAAACACAAATTCTAGTAAATCCAGTATCTATTATAATTTCAGTTCACGCTGCCCAGTTGTGGAGTTGTCCGAAGCGGCAATTTGATCTCTAACAGCTTTTCTCTGAAAATTTCGTGAATGCTTAAGTAAACTCAAATAAAATTAATCTACGAATTAAAATTTGAATGAAGATTAGCTGTAAGGTTAAATTAATATAAATATTGAATAGATAAACAAATATGAGACGAATTTCGGACACAAATTTCGTTAAGCCAAGTAATTTTTTTTTAATCAAGTTTTGCTTTTATTGATTTCGTACTCTGATATTTAGTTTACAAAAGCCATAATTCGCAACCAGACTACGTCCCGCCAATTTCTTGTAGATTTATGTTATTTTATCAAAAACTGCCGTGATTACATTTAAGGAAAATTACAATAAATTTGGAGCACATGAGTTTTATCCACGTTGAGACAGATAGTCAAAAAGCGGCGACAGTTCATTATTCGTTAGCTAAGATAAGGACAAACATAGGCGGACGAGCCAGAATCAAAGAAAACTCTTGAGTAAGGTAATACAATGCCGCTCCGGTTCGTATGCTCCAATGTCATTCCGGTCGTATGCTATTAATGTAAGCTCGTTATTTCGATGCGGATATTTAGTGCTTTCCGGACGGTTTCTCATGATGCGGCCTGTGTCATCGCCGGTACAAAGCCTGCCGATCGATCCAAAGGCAGAAGCCTCTCTAAACACGCGGGCGAACGCCAAGAAAGCCTCACCCAACGCCTAACAATGGGATGGGCTTACGTCTGCACACTGTACTTTCAGGCTTAACCTGAATACATAAGCTTTGATTCATAGATCGCATGGCGAAGTTGATTTTCATGGAAAAGGTATATTAATTTTGATCAGGATGATGAGCTGAGTCGATTTAGCTATGTCCGTCTGTCCGTCTGTTTGAACGCAAACTAGACCCTCAGTTTTTGAGCTATTTAAATGAAACTTTGCAGTCAGGTGCCTTATTATAATTTATTAGATATTTATTAGAACCGGCCAGATCGGACGACTATAACGTATATAGGAGCCGATTGTTCGAATATTATATTTTGCTTCATAACTAATTTATTTAAGCAGTAAGAAGCTTTTTGAAGAATTTTGCAAAAAGATCCGCAATTTTTAAATCTATATAAGCTTTTGACTGCTTTAAAGATATATAACATATAGCTGCCATACAACCGATTGTTCAAATAATCCATTTTGCACGAAAACCCTTCCATATAATCAGCTAGAGTTTGCACAAATAATAGTTATTATGAAAACTATTTTAGCAGTGAAAATCATTAAAATCGGATAACAATAAACGTTTGGCCGAAACTCCCTCATTTAATCAGCTAAACCCTTGAAATTTTCCGCAAGTATTAATTATTATTGGGACTATTATGGCATTGAAAATCATTAACTTCGAATAAATAAAACATATGGCTCTCATACAATTCTTCCCTTCATGAAAGGTGTGCAGCCTCTTTTTACTTGTTCAACATACATTTATTCTTCTTTATTTCACTGGCAAACGTGCTATGATTGGAAAACGCTCCTGTACCTTTAAGCACAAACGTTGATGAGTGGATATGGAAATGGCGTTCTCGAGAGAGGCAGAATATATGTCACGGCCCCTTCCTGATGTAATGCGAAAACCGTGCCGGCATGTCGGCTTCAACGAAGATTCATACGGGCCAACTGTTGGATAGTGCGCTATCCCAATGTCTGTATAAAAAAAAAGTGTATTTTATTTCAATAAAATTAACACCACTTTCTAACAACACATCCTAAGATTATTGTACATCATTACAGTCGTATATCACATTTAAAAATTGTTTAGTAGTGGCGTACCTCCCAAAAATAGTAAGCACATATAACTACTATGCCGTAACACAAATTAATCGTTTCGCACACTTGGTAGTCAACAAATTTATTGGTGGCAACATAAGATAAGTTAGCGCAATATGCTCGCCTTGCTGGCGGCGACACCCTATTGATTTTTTCACTGCTCCTAAAGTGCTCCCAGCTACTTTGGTTTGTGTTAGATTTTCACAGTAGATTTGTTTGGTTGAATGCAAAGGCATTCGAAATGGAAGTGTGTATGAAGTACTTAGATGAAACGTGCTTTTGGTTTCCCACTCGTTTACCTCTTCCCTCACTATCTATCACTCACCTATATTACATTTTCTATTTCACAAAACTACATAAAATAGTTGCGCCACACGCATCATGAAGTAGCAGCAATAGCAAAAGCAACATCAACATCAGCGCAGACAATCAACTAAGTTTGATGCAATCAATTTGTGCACACATACCAATCGCTCTTTGTATACACGGCTAATATATATATACTCGCATATATACACACACGCATACAAACTTATATGTAAAATACAGTTTTGCATATAAAAAGGCACACTCTCACATACAAACAAACATAGACAAGCGATACTCACCGACAACATTCAAATGCAGAAATATCGATGTGGGCGGATGGGTTGACACTTGACACTCGTAGACGCCAGCATCACGTAGTTGTACGAATTTTATTTGCAGCGTCCAATCCTGTGGCATGCCACATCACGATCGAGTTGGACAATTGAAAGTAAGTACAAGGTATAGCAGCAGCAGGCAGCAGCGCAGTGGCAGAGCAAAGTTTCCGATTGCGAGTTGTCGATTGGAAGCATGAAAAGAAGCAAAAAAGAATGTTAGAGGCAAGGAAAAAAAAGGTAGAAAAAATATATTTATACAGAGTTCGCTAGTTATATAGAAATGTGAGACAAGCAGTGGCAGTGGATTTTGGGTGTCGCAAGTGGGGTCACATTACTATACGAATAAAACTTTTTGTTAAAAAAATAAGCACAAAACTGTCGCGTATAAAATTCATTGCTTTACTCTGCTGTAGCCGAACTACAAAAAAAAAAAAAAAAAAATAAGTTGTGAAAAACTATTGGTTTTTACTGTCATCGATTTTTTCAATGTTAATTTGTCGCAATTTTCGCTGGCAGTTTTTGCGAACCTGTTAACCTCTTTTGGTGGATTTAGTTGGCATTTTCGCAACAAAGTGTCAATACGCCGCGCGTGTTGTTGCACATCCAGGAGAGCACAACGGACGCACATGCATATATTTCTGCGGCTTGTCGCGCTTGTGATACCTGATTGCTGATGTTTTTTTTTTTGTAATTTTTTATTTTTTATTTAGCTTTAGTTCATTTTTGTATGCCAACTTTTTCGTTATGCCAGTCACGTTTCATCGCTGCGGCTGCCGTTGCTGACCACTTATGCTATGCAACGTACATTGCATTGGTGTTGTTGCTGTCGCACATCTCTCACTCACTCACGAATTCACACGAGTGTGGCGAGTGTTGCACGTATGCGTAAATCCGGTGCAGCGGCCAACTTACGTGTTTACGTGTATGAGTATGGCTCGATATTTACTATGGGTCATTTATATTGTATGCGAAAAGCGGTGTGCGAAAATGGATTTTATTTAAATTTTTATTTTTGAAAACAAATTTTTATGAATTATTAAGCAGTTAAACTGCGAAAAGTTTAAATTATTGTTGCTCCCTAAATAGCGGGCAATTTTGAAAAGGTTCCCCAAATTTATTTAGCTCATTCAATGTGACCATTGTTCAAATAACTGTGGACATAATATTCAATAATTTTTATTTAAAGATTAGGTTCATAGTTCCACATGTAAGATGAACGAAAACTTTAAACTAATCAGAGAGTATATTAAAATGCTCGGAACTTTTTGAACTTTATTTAAAATTTCCAAAAAATATGTGAGTATGTATTTTTATAGTCCAATCAATTTCATTACAAGCAAATTCAAGTAACTGACATTTCGTACAGCTTCTTAATAAATGTTTGAAAATTTATCAAACTTCCGCTTGACAAAACCAAAAACCTTTGAAATATTAAGTCTTTCTTTTAAGGCAGGTTCTTAATTTTTTTCAGAAACGCATGCAAAGATTTACACTCAACTCTATTTGATATATAGAAGAAAGTGGTACCGAAAAATATGTTTGTGTAAAAATTTTGTTAAGATTTTTATTGGTCTTATAAATGGATAATAAAGCTAGTTTACAAGAAAAATGTACCTCGGTAAAAAAATAATTTCTAGGCTAATTTGGGGTTGGTGAATTCGAAAATCGCACTCATTTATTTTTCTTAAAAAGTGTTTCGGAAATTTTGACAAAAAACATGTTTTTGAGGCATTTGTTTGCATATTGTCAAAATTAAGTAGATAGATTGATTTCGCTAACCTTTCACATATACATATTTATATAAAGGTAATGACTTCCTCTTTACAACGATATATCATATGTATGTGCCCATTTAATTGGTATTCTTTGTGAAACATTCGTTAATATCCTAAAAAAAGGCACTTTTTCAAACTTTTTTTAAAAATTCTTAAATTTCATTATGTTTTTCTAGCTTTATACAATTTTATTCATAAACTTTTACACCCTGCAATCAAAGAAAATTTTATAAGGAAATTTATGCGAAAACTGTGATGGTTATGACGTGTTAAGTGATTGCAGACAATTTTCATTTATCACTTTTTTTGCTTTTTTATACCCGATCGTACTTGTACACAAACGTATATTAACTTTGTTCGCATAATAGCGTAGTTACCCACCGACGCGACGTAGAACGGCCGTTGGTGTCAGCTGACACGACCTATCTTATGAGAGCGCTTTGTTAATGAAAACTCACCACCGTACAATTTTCGTGTTGACGGAGAACTTACGTAGGAAATCCAAACGAATTTGATTTTTTCCGTAGAAACGTATCAGCTGATTGTTCTCTCTCTCATCATTCTCATACAAGGTTGCCACCGCGTACTTTTTGAAATCATTAAAATGTTAGTTTCCAAATACTTGAAATCTTTTAAAATTTTTAGAAAAATACTACCGAATATAGCAGATTATAGCATAATATATTATTTAAATAGGTCAGCACTTCGATTTCATCATTTACATTATAAAAATGTTAACTAAAATTGTAATTTTATGCAAAAACATATGGATATATAAATCAATGGCAACATTGTATAAAAGTGAGCGAACTAAACAAAAAGAAGCGAGTTGTATGCAATGAGAGAACAGCGGATTTCTACGCTAAGGCTACGGTAATGAGTTTTTGCAAAAATGAGATTCTACCGCCGTCTACGCTACGCTACGTACACGTTGGTGGATAACTGCGCTATAACGGTTGTTTGTGACATCGAAAAATCATCGAGATAGACATTGACATATATGTATATGATCAGAATGAAGAAAATAATCGATTTAACCTTGACTGTATGTCCGTCCGTCCGTTACAATAACTTGAGTAAAAATTGAGATATCTCAATGAAATTTGGTACATAGATTGCTCTTTGGACAGGGTAAGTTGGTATTGAAAAGGGTTAAGATCGATCAATAACCACGCCCACCTTCCATATAACGGAAGTTTAGGAAAATGCAAAAACTCCATTTTATCGCTATCTATTGGAGTAAGTCGAGTGAAATTTAGTATTTGGACATATTATTCTTGATATTGCTGTTATTACCATCAACGATTTTTTTAATTGGACCATAACCCCGCCGACTTTCCTTATAATAGAAGTTTTGAAAAATGCAAACACTTCATTTTTTCAAAACCCATTGGAACAAATTAATTAAAATTTAATGTTAAGAGCGATTGTTAATAAAGAAATACTAAATTTCATTCAATTTGCTCTAATAGATATCGAAAAAATGGAGTTTTTACATTTTAAGAAAAAAAAAATGAGTGCCATTTTCGGATTCAGCGACCCCAAATTAGCCTAGAAATTACTTTTTCACCGAGGTACATTCACCAAAGTCAAAATTTGTAAACTAGTGTAATCCACAATTTTATTGAGCTCGAGGCCAGTTTGTGGAAGATATTGTTTGGAAAAATAACAACAGTTTTTAATGGTATATCGCCACTTTTCCTCATCCTTTATTTCAGAATTTTGCTTAAAAAATATATCTTATGAGCTAATTGTGTTGGGAGCTATAGCAGCTAGTTATACTTTACTCGTCGTCAAAACGAATCATATACATTCTATTCTCAATAGGCTGATTTTCCAAATCTGGTTATCATAACAAAAATACTTCCATATTCGAGACACCAGTGAAGGCGCATTAAGTAGCGAGTGGAAATCGAGTAACTGAAAATTGTCATATTCTGACTGATCTAGAACTAAAAATTTAAGATTTAAGCCAATTAATATATATATATATATACTCTCTCAGCCTTACTAAAATCAATAAAGATTTCGTAATGAAATGTACTGGTATCTTTCTGAGCATATGGTATACTGGCTTCTTTGATATGTCACCGTATATGTTTACATATGTACTTATATAGTATGTATGTATGTATGGTAACGATTTTAGTAGCAAAATGTGTTGTTAAATTTTACTCTTACCTCTGAATGTTTCAAATGTGTAGCGCTAAATCGCTCGTCGCTGCTGTAGGTCGTTAATCCCACTGTCAGAAGATGGTAGTCTTTTTTGCGTATCCAAGAGACCTGAAAAATAAAACAGGAAATAACAACAAATAAATTCATCATGACGAGGCATAAGTACACGCGTAAATATTTTTTTTTGTTTGCTATCTATTTCATAAAAAAAAACAAAATAAATGTGCAATATCAGTGGAAAAGGCAAGAAGTAGACATAATTTGATATATATTTTTTTTGTTAGTTTATAATGGTGGGTGGCATGTTTAAGGTTGCATTCATTTTAAAACATTAGTCGACATCACTATGACTTGTTTTTCATTTTGTAATTTGGTAGTGTAACAATAGTTTTTTCAGAATTTTCAATGCCTATTCCTCCTTTAAGTTTCTTATTTATAATTTTTAACATTTCCATTCATTCGAAAAGTGTTTAAGATCACACATCGACATACTCGTATTTATTGAAATAACGACACCACCTAACATCAAATGTTAAGAGAAGAAAAAACAAATATAACTAAATGAGCTCTCAATAAGCTGCAATATATTCACATTCTTTATTATTAAGAACATTTTTAGTTTTGAAAATTTTAAATCATGTTAAAAAATGTTTTCCTACTTAAAAGTAAAATTATTTTTTTCGAGCAGTTGTGAACTTAAATACGAGTAACATCTGGGGTAGACATTAATTTTTCAAAATGTAACGAATATAATTAATCACAAAAGTGTCGCCGTACAGTGGAATTCCGCAAGAAAATCTTTGGCCTAATTACTTATTCTTTAATACACTTTATTATCACTTCTGGGAAAATGAAATTAATGCTAAGGATTTATTAAATAAATTTTGTTGCATAAATTTAATCGCGCTTAAGAAAATTAGTGTCAGTTGTATTAAGTTTTTATTATTATTATTTTAAATCCCGAAATTTAAATTTTGAAAAGAATGAAAGAAATCAACAAACTTTCATTAAATATTAAATTATACAATTTTTTTATATTTTTTTTGCAGCATTATAAATCTATTTTGAGCATTTAATAGCTTTTCTGCAACTTCGCTTTAGCGTTTTTCAGAGATTTTTTGATATACAAAAAACCAGATGACCTCGACAAAAACTTATGAAAAAATCAACGCACATTTTCAGTCACGTCGAAATTTGTAGATATGAATAGACTACAAAACTGCATACACAAAAAAAAAAACTTAGAAAGTTTCATGGAGATTTGTTGATACATTTTAAATTTTAAATACACATATATCACCGAGCCCGTGCACTATGGCCGAAATTGCGATTTTAGCGGCAAAAAGTCAATTTTTCAAATTTAAATTTTTGCAATTATTTTGATGGTGATCAATACCCAACATATTGATAAGAAAAAATTAAAAAAAAAAATTTACTGTTGGCAACCCTGTTTATGTACAAACAGCTGGTAATGTTTACAAATTTTTTAGTACGTGTTAATACTAGTGAAGCAGCAAAATTTTTATAAAATTAAAAACTGTTTTTTAATAATATATTCTTGTAAAAAAACTTTGTAAATATGAGTTCTATTACTCGAGGTGAGTAATTTTACTATATACAAATATAGTTTGCTAAATGTTTTTATTTCGTACTTATTTTGGTGGTTTTTTGTATGTATTTTTTTGTGAAATTGTGAAGAGTTTTATCGTTTTTCGTGGAGTAAAACTAAAAATGTTTTGAAGTGTCATTGGAACTATTTACATGTGATTGTTTGTAGAAAACTCAAGTTTTATGTCATGGTAATTTTTAATACTTTTGTAGAAACACTCAGGTTCAAAAATTCTGAAATATTTGAGTTTTGGTTGAGAAACAACAGGAATGTTTCGAATTACATAAAAGGAAAGATTTCATACGAAATTGACAGTGAATTAAGTAAATTGATATGTACTAAAGCTCGGAAATTATCTAATTTTATTAAACTTAAATGGAATAAACAATCCAGAAATGAGAATGCATTTAGAAAATATAATGAGAAATGGTTGAGTCGAGAAACAATTTTTGTAATACCGAAAAAGATTAATACTATTAGGCGACCAAAACTGACGTATGATGATAGCTGCGAAAGAAATAAAAGGAGATTAGCTTCCGAATTAGCTTCCCAGCAAGGAGACAATGCGCAATTATTAGTTCATGCTGCCTCTATATCTGCCAAAAAATCCCACGCAACGGATTTGAAATTTGTCCTACAGCAAGTTGCTATATCTCCAAATCGGCCATCCAAAATTCGAGAAGTTCTTAATGTTTGTGTTAGAAAACGGATTAACTAAAAAGGTGTACTGAAATAGGCGGCAATTAAACATAAAACACAATTGTAGTATTTATCCGACTTATGATAAAGTTTATGAAAGCAAATTGAAATGTAGACCGGATGAAATCAAAGCGAATGAAAGCTCTGTCGAAGTGTCGTTGCAAAATTTGTTAGACCACACAGCTAAAAGAATTCTTGAATATCAAGATGAAGTATTGTGTACAATGGATGTTGAAGAATCGATCCTAATTTCGAGCTACGGGTTTGATGGTTCTACCGGTCACAGCTTGTTTAAACAAAAATTTGTGAAAAATACTTCGGAAAGTTTCGATCATTCCCTTTTTGTGACATCAGTCATTCCAATAAAAATAATTTCATCAGCAGGGTATAACATTTGGGTAAACCGTACACCTCAGTCAGTACGCTTTTGTAGACCTTTAAAAGTGGAGTTTGTTAAAGAAACAAAAGAGCACATTTTAACTGAAAACCACAACATAAAGAAACAGATTGAGGAGTTGAAACCACTAAAATACACACTAAGTAATTGGAAAAAAATTAAAGTAAAATATAATTTATATATGACATTAATAGATGGGAAAGTCTTAAATGTGTTGACAGAAACTAAAAGTGCACAGCAATGTCCCATCTGTCATGCCGGTCCAAAGGAATTTCGAACTATAAGAAACTTTGATTCTCCTAATTTTGAACCGAAGACCGACGCTTTGAAATATGGATTAAGCCCTTTGCATGCGTGGATTCGTAGTTTCGAGTTTGTTTTAAAACTTTCATACAAGCTAGATTTGAAAAAATGGCAAGTTCGTGGAGCAGAAGAGAAGAGAATCCTGGCAGAAAAGAAACAAAAAATTCAAAAAGAGTTTTTGCTTCAAATGGGGCTTCATGTCGATAAGCCGAAAGCAAATGGCAGCGGCAACACCAACGATGGCAACACATCTAGAAGAGCATTTTCTCGCACGGACCTTTTAGCATCTATTACTGGTATAAATATTGATTTTTTGAAACATTTACACATAATCTTAATTGCTCTCTCCTCTGAATTTGAAATTGATGCTCAAAGGTTTCGTGATTATTGCATTAAAACCAGTGAAATATTTTTCCAAAACTACGAATGGTACTCTCTGTCTGCCACAATACACAACATATTAGTGCATTCGTCACAAATAATTGAGGCTTCAGTAGTACCCGTAGGTGTCCTGGCAGAAAATGCATCTGAGGCGCGAAACAAATTTTATAAAAAAGATCGAACTGGTCACGCTCGAAAGGATTCAAGAGTGCACAACTTACTTGACATGTATCATAGAGCTATGGATAGCTCTGACCCATATATTTCAAGTTTATGTTTGCAAGAACGTACAAATAGTTCAAAAAAACTTCCTTTTCCTCGAGAAGTCATTGATCTTTTTAAAATGCCTGAATTGCCACCAGAATTTTTATTACCTTCAACATCTCAAGAAGCCTCCAGCTGCAATTATAGTTATGATTCTGATGTAAGCTTAGAGTCGATAAATAATTATTCATTGGAATTAGAAGCGGCTGAAAACGAAGAAACAGACCATGAATAATTAAGCCCTATATCTTTCGAGAATATGTATGTTATTTTTGTTATTTTCAGATTAATCCATAAGCATTTACAACTTCTTTAAAATTATAAATTTATGAATTAAAAAATAAATTAATTTCTTGGTAGCATTCAATATTTTTTTAATAGTGGGCGCGGACCGCCCATTTTTTCTAAAGTTTTTTTTGTCAGAAGAAGTCCGTTTTCAAAATTTGATGAAGCCAGCGTTTTGGTAAGTATTTTTGGCGACAATTTGGGTTTTGGATATAGGAAAAAGAGGGCGTGGACCGTTCAATTTTTTCTCAAGTTGCTTTTTTGTACCAGGAAGTACGTTTTGCCACTACTTTGAAAAAAGGGGGCGTGGCCAGCCCATATTTTTCTCAAATCGATTTTTTTATCATAAGAAGTCTACACACCAAATTTGGTGAAGCTAGCTTGCCAGGAAGTATTTTTTGCCGCTAAAATCGCAATTTCGGCCATAGTGCCGTGGTGCAATAGCTTGTGATATTTTATTTCAGAACACAAATAATTCGACACATCAGTTATGTTATAATGTTGCTTTTTAATTTAATTCATGGAAAACAAGTAACAACATCAGTTTAATGTTAAATTTTAAATTTATGAATTTAATGCATATTGAATTTATGAAATACGAAAAATGAGATATTTACTGGGCGACGACTCCTCGGCAACTGTATGTTCGGCCAGCGAAGCGGGTAGCTCCTATGAATTTTTAGAAGACGATGCAGGGTTGCAAGTATTTGCACTTGACACATATGTAAGTATGAAACTTGTATGATGTTTGTAACATAATATACTGATTTTTTAAATTTTAAAATAATTGGGAATATAATTTTGAGATGGAGTACATGCGCTCAAATAGAAAATAATGTGCCATTCTAAAACAACTTGGTCTAGCGAGCTGTGGTGAATGAAATTAATTCAGATATTATTTTATTTATCGATCAATTATCGTGTACAGAAAAATACTTTTAGAGTAAAATGTTAACCGACTTTTCTTATCTTAAATGACTTGTTGTTGTTTTTGATATTACCTAACACGATATTTTCAATTTGATTAAATTTTTTTTAAAACAAAGATATTTGCCTTAATATACAATACTAAACCAATAACTCAGCAATAATGGCTGACTACTTCTGGGTACCTTAATGTTGTTGCACTGTCAATTTATATCTTTCTCTGCAATACTGAAATCGCATCTGCTGAAGATCTTCGTTGATTTCTTCTGCAAATAAATTCCTCTAACACTTTTCTAGGATTCCTACAGATGTTTGTACATTTCATTTGATGCCTACCAAAAACTTTCACTTCTGTAGCTATTTTTAGTAATGGATGATAGGATTGGTATTCAAAGGTAAAATAGAGCACACCCTTTGAATTTACACTAAGTAGCTCATATAAGCACAGAGAGTCGGCTACACCTGTCAGGAGGCCTATTTCCCATGTAAATAAAAATTTAAGTTTAATTTAAATAAAGTTACAAAGTATTTATTGAATAATTTTACACAGTTAATATTTTAGTTGTATACTCTGCACTTGACGAACGCTGACTCACTTTTCTAACTCTCGGCTATGCTTTCGTCGTTTTTGAATTCAGCTTCATATGCGTGGTTGCTAGATTGCTGACACACCCAATTTGTTAAAATTCTGTAACGCCTCTAAGCTTATTTGTTACAAAAACAAAAAAAAAAACAGCAACAGAAGGAACTTGAAAGCATACTTTGCCATCAATCAATGAATATAAACTAATAAGAAAATATTTACAAACAGACAAAAAAACAAATGTGTTGTTATACGCGACGTTATAGACAACAACGGAATGACGAGTGTAAACTTAGCTTTTCTCGCTCAGCTCAACCATTGTCCGCTTTTCTGTGTATAGACCAATCAATTTCGAATTTATAAAATATGGATGGCACTACTTTATCTCTCATCTCATCGTCGTTTTGTATTTTTTCTTGTGTTTCCAAAAAAAAAAAAAAAAAAACCGATTGTAATGCTGAAATCGGAAAAAAAAATATTAAAAAGTATAGATATACACACTTTTATAATATCAAGTGCTAAATTTTTGGTGTATGAGACGCGCGTGCGGATGAAGACATTTACTAAATTTCGACATGTTTGCCTTTTCCTTTATGCTCAATCTGTTATTACATATGCTTTTGTGTTGCTTTTATAAAGAAAATATAAGTAAATATTTTTAAATCATTTGCCACTGTCTTCATGTTTTCTTTGGCAATTTCTATTTGCAAACCCCAGCTGATGAGTCGTAGATAGCTTTTGGTTACCTTTTTTCCATTTAAACTATTTTAATGGTTTCTATCTATGTCTTTAATGCTCTACAGCCGCCGAATTACAAATTTTTCAAATTACAAATAAAAAATAAAAAGGGATATTTAATCAAAACCACAAAGATGGCGTTTTGTTCGAAGATGTTTTTGGAAGATTCTTTTAAGATTCCAATTTATTTATTTTGCCAACAATCAAGTGCATAAAAAAAAACCAGCAGCTTTGTAAATGCTTATTAGTACCAACTTTCATAAATACAAGCCACCTATTTTTTACCCTTAAACATACATATATGTATGTACATGTATACATTTATTTTAACTCACTCACAAAGTCTACTTTTAATAGTTTTCTTTGGAGTGAATGCCTTTCCTGAGCTCTTGAAACTAAGTTGACAATTGCGCATATGTATGCGTATGATTTGTGGACATTTGCTTTGAATATGGCAAAATAATAATAATAAAATATATTTACTTATATATGCGGCTTTTGTTTTCTTTGTAGCTTATGGCGTCATTTTGTCGCATTAGTTTAGTAAAAGCAGCAAATTGCGTCAAAGTTGTTGTAAAAATAAGCACAGCCACTGAATAAAGCTTTCCATAATTTGTCCTTTTTCCTTTGTTTGAGTTATTTAATAGCCTTAAGGAATAAAGTAAAATATGATACTCGCAAATTTATTTGTAAAAATAACGTAAGGAAACCACTTAGCCATGGAACTTAACTTTTGACTATTCATATTGTCGTGTCGAGTAGCTCTTATACATATGTACATGAAATGAAGCAAGAGGTCGTTGCTTGAAAAACATCTGTGAGCCGCCAATGACATACGTGTTAGTGCGCATTTAATTCTCTATTGAAATATTTTCTTGAGAGTTAGAGTTTCTGCTTATACCAAGCATGTGAAAGAAAAAATAATAAATTATTCATCGCAAATATCATTTGCAAATAAAAAAAAATAAATACAACACTAGCGGAAATTGCTTTTGGTCGTTTTCCGCTTTCGTTATGAAATACTTATCTTCTGTTTTGAAAACCTTCATTTATTTAGTTTGGCAAGTAGCAAAATTATTCTCAACACATTTTTGATGTGTAAACATCTATAGCCGCGGTAGGGCAAATCTCTTACGCTAATACTACCATAAAAACTCCATATAAAAAAAAGTAAGACGTTTTTGATTGGTCAAGAACGACTCTGTGTGAAAATGCGTGTGCCGTCTGACGTATGTGTTAGTATTATATTGACCCAGAAAGCATGTGTTGCATGCAATTAGGCGCATAATTTTTATAAACTATGCGGCTTAAAGCATAGGGTGTTCTCTAAATTTAGATTGACACAGTTTAATCGGTTTGCTGGTGCACGGGAATTGGAAACAATTTTCAGTGGCATTCACTTATCTTGGGTGGAGATTTTAATTTTAATTTCGCGGAAGCAGAAGCGGTACCACTCAATAAATTTTTGTTTGATGCATTCTTTCTATTACTCATAGTTTTATACTTAAGCACCAAAAAAATTCATTTCTCCTTGAAAAATTGCAAATTGCTCATTATTCTCTTCCCACTTTTCTCCCCCTATTCTTTGTTTATTATTACTCAAGATATTTCATCCGCAACGGGATTACGCAATCTTGTATTCTATCATTCTTGGTTTGATGGAACAAAAAACCTGTTTGATTTGTCCGAACATACACCTGTCCACTTGACAGCTTTGCCAGATAGAAATGCAGTGAAGCGAATAATGCACGAGTTAATGCCAATAAAGGCTGTTAATGCAGATAAGCTCCCATGTCTGTCTTGGGTATTATCTACGTTCTTTGGTATTGACACAAAAAGCAAAATTAATTATATTTAATCGGCAGCACCCTGTACCATTGAGTTGCATGCAATTAGGCGCAAATTTTTACAAACTGTGTGCAAAGAACGAACATTATCTACGTTCTTTGCTGAGTGAATTAGAGCACAGCGTGTTCTCTAAATTTTGATTGAAATTACCTTATTCGCTTTGCGTTGGTACTACTTTTGAACAGCTGATCGCTTTGTGTTTCTACAACTCAGCTGATTGGTGTTCTTTAAAACAATAAATTAAACGTTTAAACTGGAGGTATATAACCGAAATGCAGGTAATATTCATGTTTCTAAATAAATTACAGGTCAAATATTAATATTAATTATTATTGTAGAGAACATCGCAATCATTAAGAAGATCCAGAAACGCTGGATATCAACGTGCCTACCGAGAACGTCAACGCCAAAAAGAAATTAATAGGCTACGTGGACATTTACAGCAGCAACAACAACAGCAACAACAACATTTACAACAGCAACAACAACCAAATTACCAAAACATTGAATTGCAATATGAGCATTATCTTAACCATGTTAATGCCCATAAACAATTTAAATTAAAAATGATCGACAACGACTTTGGATACGCATGCGCTGTGTGTGATAGATTGTGGTTTAAAAACGACCTTAAAGCTATGCCTGCTGGCCGTTTTTTCCAGACTACTTACCAGTATTGAATCAAAGGTGTACGTTTTTTATTTTAGCTATCATAAGCCTATTTTAACTATTGCAACATAAATAATAAAATAAATTAAATTTTAAAACAGTTTACACATCTACCTTGAGTTCAAACACTCACATCTTTTTATATTGAATGCTTTGTAATATATTTCACTTTAAATTGAAGTACTCGCCACGTTTAGTAAATTTAAGAGAATTATTGAGAGAAAAAATTATCTTTAAGTTTCTTTTCAATCTTAAAAATTGTATTAAGACTTCACTTCATTTCTTCTCCTCAAAGAATATATCTTACACTTATCCTGTACGCATATGACGTTGATGGGTAAGATTTGCCCAATATATGAAAGAATACATTTGGAATATAATTGAAGTTTTAAAAGAGTATTATTATTTAATTCAATGTATGAAAGTACAAAATATATAGTTTTTAAGTTTGCTTACAGCATTTATCGCATATTATCGACGTCTTTGAGTGACCTTTACAAATTAATTTTTAACAGCTGAAGCAATTGCTACTATATTTTATGCTGTTGGATCGGTTTGAACAGATAAAGCAACGTCCGCGTCCAACGTTTGTTGTATGTGAAATTATTTCAGTAGTTTCTGTAGAATTTCGATATTTTGCAACAATGGCTGAACTGCTACTAGGAAGAGTACTTCTTCGCGTTATTTCCCCAGAAACAAGTTCACTTCCTACCTCTTCTAGGAATATACGACGACTACATTTTTTATTTGTATTCCATTACAAAATAAAGATTGTGGTCACCTATTTGTTTTGCGCTTGCAAGTGTAAGTTCGGATTACTTGATCGAGTTTATCAACACCTGACTTGTTCTAAAAGTCGATGATTTCAGACTTTTTGGCGTAGAATACGTCTTACCTTACGGTATGGGCACCCATGTCAGATTGTCATTGTTGTAATCTCTATTTCTTTAATTATAAGGAAACGGCGCGATAAATTTTTTTTTAAATTTTTTTGTAGTCAAATGAAGATGTTAGCTTTCGTTTGATATACATTTCATATTGGTTGATATCTTCCTAATATTTAAATTTCTCAAATGAAAATTTGTGTGTGGTGTTTGGTTGAGTGTGTAGCGTGAATTGACGTTCATTTTATTGCATAATTTTAGGCGGGCAAGTTAAAGTAGAGTAAAGGCAGAGAAAGCGCTGCCAACTACTGCTTATTGGTGGTGATTTTAACACAGAAATCACTTCAAATACTAGATTGGCGAAATTTATGAGCGATACGTTTGATTTGGATTATATTCGAAATGATGCTCCCACAACTATTGATAACACAACCATTGACTTAGTTTTTGCGAGAAATTTAAATGTTAATTTAAAAACATATTTATCCTATTTTTCCCATCATAAGCCTATATTCTCAAAAGTAACTTTCAAATAATCAAATAGATTTGGGTCTGTTATTTATCATTTATCTTTACTATTGATAACTACCATTGACTTCGTTTTTGCGAGAAATTTAATTGATAATTTAAAAATATTTTTATCCTATTTTCCTATCATAAGCTTATGTATATCATCAAAAGTAACTATCAAATAAAGAAATTAATTTGCTTGCATTATTTATCATTATAAATTATCATTATACATATGTTTTCTGTCTTATCGGATGGCGTATTCTACGTTAAACTTAATGGCCGTGTCTCTGACACAGCCTCCTTCTTTTTGGTTTAGCACTAATTTCAACGTCATTGTGGAATGTGCTGATTAAATATACGGCGCGATTTATTTAGGCACATATTCTATTTAATTAATTATTGTTAGATTTAAGTTTGTATCACATATAACAAATTTTGTAATTGCCTCCTATTGATGTATTATAAAAGACTTAAAGTCTTACATGTACACCCTCATATCTTAAATAAAATAAATAAAAATAAAATATCCAACGATTGAGGCTTTATTGTTGTTGTCAAAAAAGATGTGTGCGAAATTTTGTGGTTTATTTTTCACTTGTGTAATTTGTATAGGCAAGCGTGTTTTGTTCTTTCGAACTGTGCCAACTAAAGTTATTTTACGTTTCAATAATTCGATACCCAACTCATGAGATATAAGCGGATCCAAGAAATGATAAAAAATAAATAAATGTTTTTTAGTTTAGTTTTAAGAAATATTAAAAATCAAAAATCTTCCTCAGAATCTAAGTGTTAAAATGAGCTTACAAAACAGCGGTTATCAGAATTTTTAATGTGGTGATGGCTAATTAAGAACATGGACGAATAAAAGAGTTCTGGAAAAAAATGCAAAAGGAATTCTCATAAAGAAACCTCCGATATATCAACTTTTGCTTTTTTATTTTGTTCAAAAAAAAATCGCTTAAATAAAACTGGCTTAAAACTAGATAACGAAATTTTTTATCAAATACTATAGGATTTTCATACTAATGGTTAAAAAATTCAACCTAAAACTAAGTATAGGTGTACCTCAAATTTATAAAAATACATAAAAATAAATTTGTATGAAAATATCTAACACAAACAACAGTGACTTTGAATAATGCGTTACAAGAAAAAAATAAATATGTTTTATGTTAGAGTAATTTATCAACAGAAACACAAAAAATATTGAGCTCTCTTCTATTTCTATTTTCATGAAAAAGTATTTTAAGGAATTCCTTATTCAACATTCAAAAAGTTTTCATATTAATAGAAATATATTTTGCAATTGGAAGTTTTTTCTCTTACAAAATCCATATACAATTAATTCTGAAACTTATAAAAAATGTTCAATAAGTTAATATATTTTCATAAAATGTGGGAAATTAAAAAAAAAGTCAACACATTTTTTGAGCAAGCTTACAATTTCAGTTCAGTGTAACTGAACCAAAGTTGTAAATAAAAATAATAAAAAAAACAGAAAGCAGCTGCCCCTAATCAAGTAAATAGAAAGTTGTGAACAAATTATTTTCACGCCGAAAGATTTTCGTGTCCTGTTGAACAAAACAGCTTTTGTTTTTGGTTACTTGTTGAGATGCTAAGGGGAAATTACATATTGGCCAGATATGATTTTCATTTGAGGTAAATAAACTCTTGTGGCTTAGGAAGATGCAACGCCTTTTTAATTATTTTTATTCAATTTTATTTTCAATGATTTTGAGATAAAAAGAAAATAAATTTTGCACGGTCATGTTTGTGTCAGTTCTCAAGGTTTATATATTTCAAGCTCGCTAAATGTTGTGAAAAGAAATTAATGTTCCAGCAAAACTTAAAATTATATTATCCGTCAAAAATGATGAGCAGTGCAGCGCAATATTTTTATCAAGTATTGCGCCACTGTGGTCGAGTTGGTAGCGGTGCGTGCTATGACTCAATGTGTCGGTGGGTTTGAGTTTCGAATCTCAGTCAGGGCAAGTAAAATTTTAATCATAGAAAAAGTTGTTTCTAATAGCGGTCACCCCTCGGCAGGCAATGGCAAACCTCCGAGGGTATTTTTGCCATGAAAAAGCTTCTCATAAAATACATCTGCCGTTCGGAGTCGGCACTAAATGGTAGGTCCCTCCATTTGTGGTAGAATATAAAGACGCACATCACAAATGGTAGGAGAAGCTCGGCCAAACACTGAGCTATATAGTGTAAGCGCCAAAATTATGTTATATAATATTGCCCCATATCCGGTGAAAAGAACTTGCTTAAAGTCTTAATTTATCAAAATAATATCGATGGCTTCCATTCATGTTTTTCCAAAACATCTAACACATCAGCGCACAACAGTTCGAAGACTCATTGACTCAGTTAAATAATTTTTGCACAAAAAGGGCTTTTATCACAAGTTTGGAAAAGTTTGAATTGTTTTTTATGTATTTTATTTGACGATAGTTTTCAATTCTCTTTGTGATTGGCCTAAGTTTTTTTGAAATTTTTTTTGACAATAATAATGAAACCACTTAGAGTACTCTGATATTGAACGATATGTTGTATATGTTTCTTTGATGAACTCATAGTTAATTTTTAGTAAGTTCATATACTTGAAAAATGCCTTAAATTATATTTCAAGAGCCCAATTTAAGCCATTTCATTAAATAAGTACATAAGTAGGTACGCACATTTATTTAAAAAAATATATATGAATGTATTACTGGCCATTTATATGCAACGCTCTCATGAGTCACTTGAAGATGTAGTCAATTATTTATGCTCTATGCAAAAAAAAAAATTTTTTAAATATTTTCGAAATGCAAGGACGGAAAAAAATCGAAAGCATTTTAAAAATACGCATACTCATTCATTTGCTTGTAGGCGTTTATAAACAACGGATATGTAAGTGAGCTGGCAGAAAATCTGCAAGTGTCCGAAAGGAGCACGCTGAGTTTTATTTATGTAAACACTCATGCGCGGAAGAGTCATAAAAAGCAAGAATTTGCATGTGTTCAAAACAAAAAACCATTAAACAAACAAAAAAAAAAAAGACAACGAAACAGAAAAATATACAGATAAGTATCGTGAAAAAAGCGTAAGGGCAAGGCGAAACGTAGACGAGCTGTGAATGCGCAGCAACAGTTGAGCACGGAGAGAGTGAAGTAGTGAAAGTGAAAATGCAAAGCGAGAAAAAAATGTGGTAACAAATCACTTGTAACCAAAAAAAATTTATGGCGATTTTATGTTAATGTCTATGTACACACACACGCGCACACACGCACATACCGAGATGCGTTTCAAGAATACATAAGATGCAAGCTTAAAAAAATAACTTTGAAGTGAGTTCCAGTTGAAACAGTGAAATTAAGCACAACAAATTTTTGCGTGAGTATGCGTGATTGTGTTTGTGTGCGTGCGTGCTTCAAATTTTAGTGGCAAAGTTTGGCACCATTCTGTATTTGGTTTTACGCCATCATTTATGAGGAATATGTGTGCAAGCAACGCTTCAGTCAAAAGCAGAATATTTCTGGGAATTAGGCTTTCTAGTTATAAATTTATATTTTATACAAAAAAGAGAAACAACAGTGATGTTTTCAATACATTTTAAAATTTATTCTGTTCCAAAATTGGAATATAATTTGTAAAATTCTCAAGGAATACTCAACCATGTGATCTTAATCGTTGCATTGTAAAACTCATATATTTTAAATAAATTAATTTAAAATATATTTTAATAAATTCGTTATTACTTTCTACAAAATATTATTTAGCTGGATTTAAATTCTTTTAAATATAATAGATTTAAATTATTTTAAATAAAATTATATAATACACTGTTAGTTTCGTAATAACCGATCTTATGGCACTTTAAATTCGTATTAAGCTTAAGTAAATCTCAACAAATTTTAGTAGTATTAACATTTTTTTTTCCAGTTTACAGTTTTAAATATTTTAAATTTGTACGACTTTCATGAAAAAAAACTGCTGCATATCAAAATTTTTTTTGTCGATGATTGCAGATGAAGTCCTGTGTGTACAGAAACTCTCAGTTGAAACTGTTAGAACATTTGTGTGCACAACAAAATTTTAAAATTTCTTTTTATTTCATTTCCATTATTTTTCAAATAAAATACAATGTAACCCAAAGCGATATTATTTTCAAGGCTTAAAATTACAGTCTTGTCCGAAACTTGAAACTTCAGTTTAATTGGTTTTTGAAAGAGATAAAATAAAATAAACAATTATTTTAAGTGCCACTATTGTTATGTTATGATCCAAATAAAATTTAAATTGAAAATAGCAAAAGTAGATAAATGGATTACTTGTAAGTACAAATGCTTCGATATTCATGTAAATATTTAACTACCTTATTTTTAAAATATTAATTAAAATATAGGAAAAGCGTACTACTATAACCAAAAAGCTACATTATTTTTTATAATTTTATAATGGCATTGTATTTGAACTGTTGTTGCATTATTTCTGAATTATGGAAAATCGTATTAACTCTTACTTAGTCTTCCATAAAAACGCCTTTAAAAAAGAAAAATCTGTATTTTCTTTTTTTTTATGTCAATAACCTCAACAAATAAATGAAACAACACAAATTTGGTTCAAAGAAAAACATATTTACTTCTTGGTTTATAACGAGAATTTTCATTTTTTTTTTATCAGGGTTTCCTGGCGATGTCAATTATGACGACACACTAATTCATGTATCCGTCCCGTGAAGCCTCTGAGAGACCACTCAATGTCAGCATAGTGGATCTTAGAACTATCTCACTAACCATCTTCACTTAATGTGACTCTCGGAGGTTACGGACTGCAGATCTATAAATAACATCCATCCAAAATATGAACAACGATTGGAGGCTAAATATCTCACACTACATTCTAAGCATGAAGTGTCAACTTAAAGGGTTAACACAATAGATCGCAGCACTAGAATGCCCTAATAAGAATAATAATTACTAAATTCACAATATCCTACTTGTCGGTATGAAATAAAAAGATGCGTTAAACTTGTGTAGTGTTTTCCTGTAGTGTAACCATGTTCCTACTTTTGTGAAGGCAGGCTTCGATTTTTTATTCTTTTATTTAACTCTCGCTACCATTCACGTTTCAGAGCGTTTTGTGGGCATTTACATTTTTTTTTTTATTTACTTAACTTTATTGCTGGCGCTTTCACTTCTTTAACCGCACTGATTTTATGCCCGACTGTTGCAATAAAATTTTAAATATATACTATACTTGCATTTACTGCCATTTTACTGCCATTTTTGACTTTTACTGCACCAAAGTGAGTGCAGGTACGTGAGCACATTTACACTTTCAGCAAGAAATTGTAATTTTTTATGAAAACGATTGTTTCATTTCTTTGTCTCCTCTCATGCATATCTTTTTAAACATTATTGCTATTGCTTTGAAAATTGTGATATATGTACTTTTATTTACAATTTATGTCTCAAATTATTAACATCGTAAAATAATATGTTAAGAACAAAATGTCCCGCTTTGGAATAAAACGGAATACAATTGTTCGACTTATAAGAGGAAGAGAAAATTCATAGTCGGAAATCCGGCTCACGAACCAAATGTCTATTATGTTCCGTTGGTACAACTATTGCCCCGGTCTTACCACTCATACACAGCACTTTCTCTTTGGAATCCAACGGCAATCTCTAAACGCTAACACTTCCTCTTAACCTTAAAACAACCAAACATTTTGCGTAGTTTATTTTTATGTGGCAAAATTTCCACTTTTCTGCTATTGATTTTCAATAATCGAAATAAACACAATCATTACACCAAAAAACAAAAATGTCTTGCCTTGGAAATTTGTACAGCGAAAACATACTTATACAACTTTTCATATGTTTCAATAACTATATTGTAGTCAAGGCACATTAAACAGGTAGCAGCATTAAAGAAAATGCAAAGCTGGGGTATATTTTTTGATTTGTTGTGGTCCATCACCCTTCAAAATAGATGTATCAAATTTGACGAGTTTGATAATTGTAAATGTAAACAAAATGCACGTGATTCTACATTTTGCTTGAAAAATATATTTATTTTCAATACAAACAGTGCCAGACGCATCATACTACAACGGATCTTCAGGGAACATTGCTCCTGATCAAAAAATTTGGAAAAGACTCTTGTGGTATACCTTCAAATATGAAAAAAATGGTCGGAATGCACCCAATCGTTTGCAGAAAGCGGCATGCCGATGTTCTGCTCCAATTGGATATGAAAAGCAAGATCCGACCTTTTCTCGTCTTTAAGAACAAAATGTCTCCTTTCTGAGTATGTACATACATATGTTTTCCAAATCGCGTTAATGAAAAATGTGTATAAATTAGAAATTATAAATATACAAATTGTAAACAAATATTGTTTTGTAAACAAAGTTTGACTTGTTATACACAACTTATAAGAAAAAACTCCAATCAGCTGCTAACATTATCAGCCGTGATTCCAGTTCCACATTTTAAATCCACAATGTAATTTTAAAAATTTCCCGTCAAAGTGAATTAGTGGGCTCCTAATTTCACAAATTTCTTCGCATATCAGGTCATCCCTGTCACACATATCGGTTATCGTTGTGGCAATTCACAAACAGCTGTTGTTGAAATTTCTCTTTCGGATTCAGCTATGTCTGCTTTTTTGGAGGAGACAACAGCAAAACACTTAAAAATACGCATATTTCAATAAATAACTAATACAGAAATGTCATAAATGGCTACTACAAACATAAAATAATATTTTAAAAATCATTCCAATTGAAAAAAAATAAAACATTCAAACACTTTTTGTCATTTACTTTTCATTTCACATACAACCAAGCATTCGAATTCAATTCACAAAAATGTATGTGAATGTTAAATTGGGAGCACCAAATATGTGATTTCAAACCGAATCCACAGTAAAATATGTGAATGTGAAACTGGGAGCACGGCTCTATATTACCTGTTTATTGTACCATGATTTTAATAATGATTTAATTATAGAAGGTTAGGTTATGACATTCATATTTTGACAATCTTTTATAAAGCATTGTTTTACGAAGTATGGAAAACGGCTTAGATTTTGTTGCCCTTTTCTAAAAAGTAAATAATATATAGTAAAATGTTAGTGATTTTTTTTATTAAAAATTTCGAAAACATTTCATTTTAATTTTAAAAATAAAATAGCTACGCTTACAAAATTAAATAATTATAATTATGTACTTCTTGGTAAATATTTTTTTTTCAATTTGTAACTAGCTAATAAATTTTCAATCTATTTGTCCCATGAACTAAACGATTTATGTTATAAAGCAAATATAAGTTATTTATTCGGTTTATTGCTTTTATTTATTTACCATCTGTATCAGGTATGTTCTTAATATTGTGATGAACACCTGGACGGTGAAAGGACCAAACATTTTATTCCGATAAATAGTAAGTGACTTCATTAACTGAGTTGTAAGAAAACCACAATAATTCGAAATTTTAGAAAGATTATCTTTATATATTAAAAGAAAAATAAATCAAACTTCATAACTCCAGAATTTAGTTTTTAGAAATTCAAGTATTTGCATGATTAATATGTCACATTATTTTTAATTTATTTAAAACCCTTCCTTCTAGAAATTACAAAGCTTTCCACTCTGACACAACGAATTTATATGCGTGTGAAAAGCATTCAATGAAGAAGCGCGTCAATTATGCATATTTACATGAGATATTTACGAGACGGGGTCAATCTTGTAATCAGAAAAAATGCTGCCATTAAAATCCGGATTTGAACTAACCGTTAACGCGCACTTAAGAAACAAAAAGTGTTGCCTGTTAGTTTTTGCTATTAAAAAGTTTTGAGGTAACTAATATTATTACATTTTAAAAGCAACACCGTTTTGATGCTCCGTTTGACAAAAAGTGAGGGAGATAGCTGCTTAGTTATCAAAATCTTTAATAATTAAATCATGTTTTGTATCTATATGAAGTTTAAGAGCAACTGTCTAGGTTTATGTAACTACAAACGAGACATTGTAATTTTTTTTTTGATAGTTTTTGTCATTAACTCTAAAGACACTTCTATCTGCGAGAATTAAATTAAAACTTTTTCACAGCATAAGGGATTATTCTGGGGTTTATCGCTGCGTCACAAACTGCTAAGATCTTCAATGTAAGAATTTTACTCTTATTTTTATATTTATAAATATGATTGCTTTAAAAAAATGATAACCAAGATAATTTCCCTTATCTTCTAACTCTTCATTCTCCAAATAGTTGCGGCAATACGAACTCGTATCTGTTGCAATTTTAAATCTCACTGTTTTACTTACATAGCTACAATCGAATAGTGTGCCATCAAGGCAGCAACTAAGTGCGAGAGCTTAAAACGTTGTGTGCTTAAAAAATGTTCAACCTAAATAATATTAATTTCATAGAGGGTTGTGGTATTTTCAGTTGACGAGAGCAACATCGCCCATAGTGCAAGTAATCCAACAAACCAATATTTAGTTTACTTTTATAACGAAGTCCTTTCCATTGAAAAACTAGACAAGGGAAGGTGGGTTTTTTTACTTGTGCCACACTGCACCATTTACCTAAACATGGACGACTTCATTCCAGTAATTCTGATTTTCAACATTTTTACCTGAAGTTGAACAAAATTCAAATTTCACACTTGAGTTCATTTCATGTAAACGAGCAATTTGATAAATTTTTCGAACATCGATTTAAATTATTGCTTTGCTGGATCTACAACAATACACAATATACACATATGTATGTATACATATATAAAACTTTATTTAAAGCGAAGCGTATTTTATGTGTTGTTATTGCACTTTATAGGTAAATAAAATTTGTAATTATTCAGTAAACCAATCAATGCACACTAACACAGTCACAGATATGCACACTAACGTTTTCGTATGCAAGTAAGTAAATACTAGTGTGATTGACTCGGCATTTTTCAAACCGTCTTTCTTCGGTTTTTTCATAAACTGCAACTGAGCGGTGGTAACTCCAGACTCTCAAGTAAAGCGAGGGTAAAAGGATTAATTTAAACTCTAATTGCATATTAATTAATAAGTGATATACGTACATACATATATATCTATTTGTTTATACTAACTGCTAAATACTAAGTGAACTATGTGTATGTGTAAAACAATTCTAAATAAATAAAACTATAACTAATTGTCTAACCTAAGTGAACTATGTTAATACTTAAAACTACTTACATACTACATTAAACATTTTTAATATAAATCATTAAATTTATCGGTGTTTTCAGTATAAAACCTACATTAATATTTTCTTTTTTGTTGTTGTTTTTGGATACTAATATACACAACTATTCGAACAACCCTCAACAGCACAAGAATGCTGCCTTAAAGCATTTACTAAGGAGGCTTGAACGACCGCTAGAGAAGGAAGCATACGTAATGAATGCCATCGCCGAAAACAACTGATATAAAAGGGGTTTGGTAAACAAAATAAAAAGACACATAAAAATCAAAAAAGCAAGCAGGATAGAATATAAGAAAATGGCCTGGGCAATAATAACATACACTGGAAAAATATCTTACACATTAGCCAAATTATTCAAGAGATACAACATTAATACGGTGTTTAGAACTAATAACAACGTAGGCAATATACTACAAAATGGTACGAATAAAGAAGACCCACTGGAAAAGAAAACTACATAACATAATCAAACTTCGCAATTCATATGGCAGAAAACTAATACAATAAATACCAATAAAATTAGCAAAGACAGGCGTTTAATCGTTTTAGAGAACATGGCGATATATGTACAAGCAAACAACTTTTGACGGAAAAATTATAAACGAACAAATAAACACCACATCGGATGTAATGTTTGAACCCTCCGGCTACTATACAAAAAATAGGTCAAACCTTTGACAACATCAACGAACAGACAAAGAGAGACTCAAAAGACAAAAACCCATATGAGAATAAGAAATTTCTACCTGCCCGTACACGTAAAACACAACATCGAAGAACAGGCAAACAGCTGCAGTTCTCTAACGACTATAAAAACCTAGAACAAAAACAAAATTAGTCAGAACGAAAAACGATACTGAGGATGGCACAACACCAAAACCGGTTTGTCGTAAAACCAAACTTGACAAGGGATGACGGAAAATCGTTCCAAAATTCAAAAGATTTTATATCTTTAGACAAATGTCGTAAGAGGACGGCAAAACCTTGAAAAACTATATAACGCCTTACTGACAGTAAGTCCTCCTGGCTCGCTCAATATGCTAAATGTGGAATACAATAATTTTGTATAATCTCAAGTTTTAAAATTTTAGACAATGTAAGAGTTGAAGGTTTTTGCCTTTTCTCGTTTTAACGTTTTTTTCATATAAATAATTGCATTTAGTTACTGTATGATGTGGGTTTTTCTTACTTTGAACAAAATCCGCTTAACTCGGTTTTTTTTCATTAGGAACGGGATTAATTCAATTTGCCACTTTTCGAATAATTCGAAAACTGGTTTTTCAAAAAAGGCAAATAATTGAACACCCTAGTAAATACGTTTCAATGACATTAAAATACATTTTCTTCCCTTTTAAGCTTTACATACGCTTGTGTCTATATAAATGTGCATATTTGGCAATTTTATACGCAAGCAAATGTGAAATAAATTTCTATTTGCCGCTATGGTTCAACCTAAGTGCAATTTTATTGCATACAATTTATTCTATTTCACTTCAAGTTCAATATAAATGGAACATATTTGCATTTACTTTGACGCGCAGCTCTTATAAGCCACCACTGTATGCAATCAATAACTTTCTTTTTTCTTTTTCATTTATATTTCATATTTGCTCCAACCACTGGTGATAACAACTTGCAAACTTGAACTTTTAGTTATCTATACGAAATGTACTAGGCGTTGTAGGATACTCTTTGATGAAATATTAAATTTCAATAATGGCTTGAACTAACTTTTAGTTGACTTTTACTAGACTAGATAATTTAAACTTGTGCGGCAAGTATAACTTTCATTCGTTACCGGCAAAATGTTTCGAATATAATTAAACTTACACGGTTTTATTAAGTTTTTTTTTAATTTGACATCTGCTGAATTCCATAGTATAATTAATTATGTTAAGTTTTTTTTAATTTGACATCTGCTGAATTCCATAGTACAATTAATTATGTTAAGTTTTGTATTGCCTTAAAATATTAATAATTGTTAGTTATGAGCTCGAGGCCTGCTTTGTAAGGAAAGATTTTTATTTGGAAAACACAACTGCAGTTTTTGTGGTAGAAATTATAGCCGCTATTTCAGAGAGCACCACATCTCATCATTAGAATTCATTTAATTTAATTTAATTTTATTTATTCTTCATCATCCTTGAAAATGTGTAGAGTAAGATCGAGAATTATGAGCTGCTCTCGTATTATGGCCAGCATCTTAAGATATATTTTATAATAATTAACTTGCGCTACTATGATTTTTTTCTGAGATTCAAAAGTCTAGTAACTGTTGCTTTGCGCTGCTTACCCTCTAAATTTTAGTATTTAATCTACAGAAACTGGTAAAAAATTGATTGAAATGCAGTCGACCAGATTAATGAAGAGCTTAAATACTCTATAACTTTAAAAATGAAAAAGGCAATTTTTAATTATTTAAAGAATTTTCAAAAATTTTTTCTAATAATTGATAAAGCGGTTAATATTAGCAAGGCGGACACCTTGCGATATGGTTTGGCTTACAAAAATTTCTTAACCAATTGAGATGTTACCTTGATTTGCAGTTCTTGCTTTGAACAATTAATTGAAAAATTAAAAAAATAAAAATTAAAACCATTTTTTCAACACTGGATGTGGCTGCTCTGGTCGTGTGAGTAGCGATGTGGCTATAACTCAATATGCAGCAGAGTTTGGGGATCGAATTTCAGTCACGGCAAGATACATTTTAATTATAATCAGGCAATGTCAAACGTCCGAGGGTATTTCTGCCATGAAAAGCTTCTCACAAAATAGATCTGCCGTTCGGAGTCGGTACAAAATTGTAGGTCCCCTCTTTTGTGGTACAAAATGAAAGGCGCACACCACAAATGGTCGGAGAAGCTCGGCCGAACACTGAGCTAAATAGTGTGAGCAACAATTTAATTATAAAATATATGGCTTCAGTAATCCCACCAGTTTCTTAAATTAAACTTTGAGTAGCTTTCAGTTTTTCTATTCCTCCAGGTGAAAACGTTAATTTATGTTTTAATTTGCAATAAAATGTAAATATATTTTATTATCTGTTACAACAATAATCAATTTGAATACCCATATTTTGGCAACAATTTAAAATCGAGAAAAATATGGCATTCCAAAAACCCGATTTTACTCTAGTTTTTCTATATGTGCGAATATATCGCATGCTGAAGATTTTTGACGTAAAAAAAGTTCTATTCTTCGATATGGTTCAATGGTCAGATGGCTCTAGCTGCAAGTTTTGAAGAAGTTTTCCGGCACATTTACATACATAATTCGAAAATTGTTCATTTCATTTTCATTGATATATTTCATGGTAAATTTTTAGACTTTAATTTAAGTTCCCTAAAATAAGCGAAATATATTTGTAAAAGTGAAATATGACATTATTTTTTTTTCACGAAAATGTCACATCTGCTTGTTTGTCATTTCGTATATGGTAAGTTTTGAAAAAGGAGTAAAATTAATTTTATTGCTCTAGGGATTAGCAATAATAAAAACTGAATTCAATTTCACTTTTCTTTAATTTAAACGAAACAATTTGAATCAAATTTAAGCGGTTGACTTCAGTACTCTTAGGGCAAAAACTAGTCAGCATAAAATATTCGACGGCTTTGGGAATATTTAAAAGCCGCTGCATAATAAAGCTTCCTTAATAAAAAGGAAACGATAAGAAAGAGGAATTTTGAAAGACCCATACGCTATTAATAAATGAAAGTTGCATAGATTTGTCGATTTCACCAACTTATTCAATGAGGATTAGGGATCACAGAGGAAAAAGCCTTTCAAAATGATTATTTTTTAAATTCGACATAATAATCAAGTTTAAGTGAATACTTAAGTTCTTAAACTAATAAAACTGTTTTTTCCATACAGTGAACGACGTCTTGAAGTTTGAAACACTGTAAAAAAATAAGTTGCTACATTTTTAGTGCCTAAAAAGGTTTTCGTAACCGAAGATCTGCATATTTGTGATGTATGAAAGTGTAAGTTTTTTTGTTGCAATTATTATTTTTTATGTTTTAAGGCTTCAAAGGATTTTTAACATTTATATATTTTAATATTTTCATAGACAATATGTACATTGCAATTTGTATTTAAATAAAAAAATCCTCAAATTATTAAAATCATATTTCAATAGCGATATAGTGTCAATTTTTTGGACGATATATCGATCAGCCGCTAGTTTTTTTGTTGTTAAAATCGTTTAAGACTTCTGTGTCATAGAAAGTATGCAGGAGATATACCAGCAGCCCGCTTTGACCGCAACTTAACTTAATTTTTTTGAATGTTGGATAAAATCTAATAGCAAACAGATATTTGAACAATTACCTTGAAAATTAATTAATTTCGCTTGTGAAAATATGCTTTCTTCAGCAGTTGAATTGCTAGCATTTTCTTAATATGAAAGTAAGGTGTAAGTATTTATATACATATCTACGTAAATTATACTCAGGTTTTAACGCAGCCATCCATGCATCCGCAAATATGGTACTTTTAATTGTAACATCAGAGCGTAAATGCAAAAATCTTGCCTTTTTATTAAACGAGTGTGCGTCTTGCTGGCGAAAATGTGTGCGTTTATCTTTGTTTTACTCAGCGTAGAAGCTGATATCACAAAAGGAATTATTAGCGCAACAACTGTTTAATTATATTAAGGCAACAATGAAAAGCAATATGATGTGGAAGAGAAATGTGGCGAAAGAACAGAAGAGAAGCAGAAGGTATAGAAAGGAAATATAGAGAATTAAAGTAAAATACGAAGATATGTGGCAGCTGCCAAGTTTTGCAAGAGAAATCACAATACAGCAAGGCAGCGCTGGAAATCAAAGTGGGGGAGAAATTAAATTAAACCGTAGAATGTAGTATATTTGCAGGCGCTAGATGATGGCTGACAGCCATGCAGCAGGTGGAAGGCGCAAGCAGCAGGCGGCAGGTGGTAGGTAACGGTACCAACGTCAGCTGCAAATGCAAAGTGGTGTAAATTACACATAACAAAAAGTCTGCAAAGTATGCGCACACACCAAAGAATTTATTAATTTTGTGCTTGGCGGTTACTTCGCGTGTTGCCGCGCATTTTGTATGAATTTGTATTCGAGCGTTTCACCGTAACTTCATTGTCCATGACAAGACACGCTAAAGCTTTTCTTTTTTATCTTGAAAAATTAAGTTCAAAAAGCATTGTGGTGCGTCCAAAGCCAACAACATTCATTACAATAACTCTAATGACCGTAATTAACTTGCCAAAGAAAACGATGTGTTAATGATTTGTATCCATTAAAAGGATTTGAGGCGTAAAAGCTTTCTGGTGCTAAGAGCGTATGCGGGAGGCGAGAGTGTGCGGAATGAATGAGAAAGCGATTTTCTGATTTAAATATGTAGCAGTGAGTGAAATAACATAGTGGTAGACGATATAAATGAGAGAGCAATTATTTTTTTTAATGCAAGAAAAAATTATACAAACGAATTTGCCTTGATAAATTTAACTATGTTAAAAGCAGAAAATCAGAAACTGCTTTTTTGTATATAAATATGTAAATCGGGCAATATGAGTTGTGTAGTTTTGAAAATAAAGGGTGTTTTTTTTAGACGTGCGGTTTTTAATGAGGCAATACTTTTTTCGGAGTTGGTCTTTTTCACAGCTCTGTTGCTAGATTTATACTCAATTTGGTTTGCCATTTCCAGACGCCTTGGAAGAGAATATTCGGCGCTTTATTGCTTACATACGGCCCCAATTGTTACAAAAAGTGGTAGAAAATTGGGCAAACCGCTGTGGTCACTTGCACGAAATTATTTTTAAAACATAATGGCAAACCCCTATCTTTATAATAAAGCTAAATCTGGGCCATATCATTAAATTATATGCGTTTTAATTCTCCTTACAAACCACCTGTCTAAAAAAAACACCCTTTTTTAAAGATAACTTATCCGAAAAAAAGGTATTTTATTAAGGTTTAATTGGCATTGCCAAACGAAAAAGCAAAACTTTAGTTGTTATTCAAATTAATAATTTTTAGTCTTTATGATAATTTTTTGAAATCCTTATCATGTTTAATTAAATTTATTTCCTATATTAATTTAAAAATTATTTTCGTTATAATCGTTATTACTTTTTTCATTTTACTGAAAATATTTCTGTGACATACCGGTTTCGGCGTTGTGCCATCTTCAGTGTCGTTTTCGAAACAAAAAATGACGGTAAATCACTCCACTATACATCAAATTTCCACCCTGTCGGAAAATCTAAATACAAATTAATGTACCTCGATTTGACGACCACTAAAAACAGCTACAATAATTTTATGGATTCTTTTAAATAAATTGAGATCAACTCTTCTTATTACTGCTGACATTTCGGCGTTTGGAAAGAAATGTCTAAATGTATTGCCATCATTCGAGATCCTGAATCCAGGCTTTGGTAGTTCAATAATTAGTCCAATATTCTCCCTCTAACTACCAGCTTTATTTTTGGAAACTATAATTTTTTTTTGGACGCTATTTCATCGGAAATTATTAGGAAATAAAATTTAAGATTAAAATCAGAATAATTATTCATATTCCAAGCATCTACACTGAATAACAATGTTTCGGTATATCGAAGAAACACAAACGCAAAATGGAAATATTGAAATATAAAATAGAAAAATGGAAAGAAATAACAGTGCGTATAACAAAGTACAAATCATTTTTTTTTCCCAAATACCTTGCAAAAATACTTTCGATTGAGGAGGAGTATAATTATAATAATAATTGTCGCTTACACTATATAGCTCAGTGTTTGGTCGAGCTTCTCCTACCATTTGTGGTGCGCGACTTTCTCTTTAGATCTCAAATGAAGGGACCTACAGTATGGGGCCGACTCCGAACGGCAGATGTTTTTAATGAGAAGATTTTTCATGGCAGAAATACCCTCGGAGATTCGAACCTCGAACCTAGCGGCATATCGAGTAATATCACGCACCGCTACCCACTCGACTACAGCAGAGGAGTATGGCGCACTTTACTCGGGTAGGGTCTGTTACAGATGAATGCATATTTAAATGAGGTTTTTTTATTAAATAACTTCTTTTTAATTTATGTACGGTATGTACATATGTTACATACAACATAGAAGAGAAAAGTACTCAAAGAATTTTATTATATCTAAAGCGTTGGTAATTTTTAAGCAGCTGTATGTAATAAAATACTTACATACAGCTGTTTTTACGTTTTTAATTCAATTTTCACGAACATGGCTTATTATTTATAAATTACTTTTTCACTTTTTTATTGCATTCATGAACGTGTGAATAATTATTTTCATTACTTAAATATGTATTACACATTTTTTTATAACAAATATCCCCTTTGAATATGAACCCCAACTTGTGGTTTGCGCAACATTAATTTGGCGGCGTATTTTTTCAACTCATCCACACAAAAGCTTAACAAAAAATTAAAAGTGAAGTGCTACAAAAAAAACAGAGAACTATGGATATTCAAAATAAAATATTGTTATTAATTGTTTAAAGGAAATGAATTGGATATGATTTATTTAAATTTTTAATCCTATGCTTAAAAACTCTATTTTCAATATGTGCATACGCTTTTTTGTGCAAATGTGATTTTACTATGCATATTTTGTAAATCCATATTCGATTGGTTATGAATTGAAACCGAATTCATTAAATGCTAATTTTAGGCACAATTTCAAACTATGCCACATATACAATTACAAGAAAACGCACATACAAACTTTGGTAAATTAGAAATCGTTTATACGTGTTTTATACTAAAATTGGAGAGATTCTAAGCAAACTGGCCCGAAAGGTGCTTAACTTATACTTCTTTCGATGAGTTGGTTTAGTAATGTGCTAAAGGACATACGTTAGATTATAAATATTTAGCATACAACAAACAATTTGTCATGGAATGTAGTCTTTCACGCCATTTGCCCTTTTGCAAACAAATTACAAATCTCAAAATTACTGTCCGAAATAAGTGACGTGTCTTATGCTAATGAAAATGCTAAGGAAATTAAAAATATTTGAAATAATTTTGAATATGTTACAGATAAGGGTTTTTAATGTTTTGGTCGTTAGAGATGTGCAATTTTTTCCTTTTTTTTTTTTATTAATTAAAATTTTTAAATTTGTTACACTTGACATTTTTTCACTTTTCATAGCAGCAGTTAACATTACTGATTTCAACATAATTGGCTTACACAGACATATTATTTGAATAAGATGACAACCCTTACTCAAATCACTAATCGCAATGGGATTTTTCTTTATACGAGTATATACACTAGTGGTCATATCCTTTGTTGCCAAATTCAAATTGGTATTGTTCGCTTCTTGTATTTATTCTTTAAATTTTAAGAATTGACAATTTAAATTTAATTTTTTTTAACAAAATCCGTATTTCTTTAAATATATCGTGAGCAGTTTTGACAAATAAATGAAGTATTTTTGTGACACTCCATATTTTAAACGTGTTGACAGTAATTCGTATATCGTTCCTATGTAAAATAAATGGATATCAAAATTATGTTCCAAAAATTCCAATTTAAAAAAATTAATTAATTAATTACATTTTTTTTTATTTTTCTTGGTCTCGAAGAAATCAAACATTGTTTACAAAATTATTTGTAAAATTTGGTACGAGGGCGGTTTGATAAGTCAGCGACTTCTTGAATAAAATATATTTTTTTTCGTTCAATTTTTCAACAAAATTTACTTTTAACTCTAAACCCTTAGTCCAGGAGTTTAACAATTCCTTCCAAATAATAGCTTTTCTCCTGTCTCTCAAAATAGACGTATGTTTCTGTGATGACTTCTTCACTTGACCCAAACCGTTTACCACCTAGCAATTTCTTCAAGTTTGGAAATAGAAAGTAGTCACGTGGGGTTTAATCTGGAGAAAATGCGGGATGGGGTAGCAATTCGTTAACCTAATTATGAATTTTTGGCGTGATGATAACACACTTATGCATCCGCACTTTTAGTGTAAGCAATCGCGGCACTCATCGCGCGGATAGCTTTTTCATATCCATATAATCGTGTAAAATGTGATGTACGACCACAACGGAACTCTGTAAACCACATGCTAAATATTGACATTGATAGCGCAAATTTTAACTAGTACAAATTGGAAAGCAATGCTGATCAAAAGCAACTGATTGCAATTTTTGAATAATATAAACTATGAGTAGATATTAGACATGTAAGAAAAATCGTTTGGTTAAGTTTCGTTAGTAGAATTCGAGTATTTCAAGAAAACACTAATGCAATGCTTTTCATTCTGTATATATGGATGCGAACAAAACATGCACATTTTCTGCAGAGAATATTCCAAAACTCTCAGAAATTTCGTTGTTGGATAATTCTTGCTTGACTTTAAGACGAATGGACCTAATGACTTGTTCTCATAGATGACAATTAATGGCGGCAGTGATGAATTTAAAGTTTCTGGGCGAAAAATTCAAAAAAACACTGACTTATCAAACCGCCCTCATAAAATATGTATGTACGTGAATTGAACAAAAAATAAAATTCAAATCCCTGCAGGCCAAGCCTAAGCAGTTTCCGCTGAAATTCAAAAAATTTACACATACCTTCACAACTTTTACGACGACTTCTATTTGCAGTGTTGCAGCAGTGATTGATGCTCGATCATCCCCATTCTTTTATAGGTTTGATTATTATTTTTAATTTAAAAGTTCAAGTTATTGTTTTTATTCCACAGTTTTTATTTTATGTATAGTTAATTCTAATAAAAAATTGTAAGATTATTTGTTTATTACAAAATTGAAGAGTTTGTTTATTAGTGCTGAGGACTTTATGATGATGAAAATGAGGAGTTTGGTTATTGGTACTGAGGACTTTGTGATGACAAAAATGACGATTTTGACTATGGGTGCTCTAGCAGATATCGCAAATTATCATTTTGTGCTTATAATGTAATTAGCGCTGGCAACCAAACTACTCATTGTTGTCATCACAAACTCATCAGCACTTATAATCAAGCTACTCATTTTTGTCATCACAAAGTCCTCAGTTCTAAAAAACAAACGCCTAATTTTTGTAATTGTAAAGTCTTCAGCATTTTTGTTAATACAAACTCCTCAGCACTAATAATCAAACTACTCATTTTTGTAATCACAAAGTCCTCATTACTTATAAACAAACTACTCATTTTTGATATCACAAAGTCCTCAGTACTTATGTACAAACAAACTCCTAATTTTTGTAATCAATATTTTATCTTATACGTTTTTATTAAAATTAACTACTAAATAAAAACAATAAAAACTGTTGAATAAAGTATTAAATAAAAAAATAATTATCAAATCGGTAAAAGAACAGGGATGTTCAAGCATCCATCACTGCTGCAACACTGCAAATAAAAGTCGTCGTTAACGAAAGAAAATGGCAAGGCCTGGTTTTCATGATTAAGTCGGCCTTTGATCATACTTACACCCACTTAATAATTCAATTCATTATTGGTTAGGAAAAAACGACGGCTTTTCTTTGTAGTATTGACGCTGTAACATCCCCAAAGTTCATGGTGAAATGGGTAAAAGTTATGGGTAAATGTTAATGTTTGTAAATTTTTTGAATTTCAGGATAAACGTATGTTTGTATTTATAAACTTTCACAGTAGGCTCTTAGTTGATTTTGATGTTTTCGAGCCCAAGAGCAACAACAAAATACACAAAAATTTTAATTTTATTTAAATGAGACTACCTCTTCAATATTCCTTGGATTCACTTAAAAATTTATAACGTAAGCAGTATTCATATCATGTTAGTTTTTTTTTATTGTACGTATTCATATATATAGTAATCTCCTTTACAGTGAATAATATACCAGCAATTGTAAATATAATTTAATACTATTAAATGTGTATGGGAGACTTTGTTCAGAGTATTTTGAATAGATATTGAAAAAATGTATCATAGTAATGCCCGTAAGAGGATATTTTAGAGTACTGAGTACTATCTATTTTTTTTATTAAATCAATATTGAGTATTTTTTCTTTTTGTGTACTTCCGATCCTTATGAGAATCGATTTCTAAGTAAACAACACTAGCTTTATTGCATTGCTACAAAGATACACGTAAACACATATCTTTTGTTTTCAGATATACAAGCTCGGTACTATTAATAAAATACAAAATATATATACGAGTTTGCATGAAAATGTGCTTGTATACTATTATTTATACTTTGATAGATGACGACAATTTATAAACTTGCAGTTAAATATACCTTTATACACCAGTATGGACAGATGTGTGTGAGTATTGGAGCGTACTACACTGTGCAACAAAGTAAACTTTTTTTTCCCTGCTTTCGCAGTATGTAATTATGAATCGCCACCTTAAAACTATTTGAAATATTGAAACAAAATTGTTCTATCACGACAAGTTTGGAAGTGAAACGCATTTATTGATTTTACTTAAAATTATATGAAACGGTGACATAAATTGTTATTCTACATTGAAAAAACTTTTTTTTTTTTGAACGATTAACTTTCCTCTTGTAGTCAGTAGTGGCAGTATCCCTCTGAAGGCTCCAAGCATGGCTGGTTCCAATCTACCCTGATAACGCTTCTCGTACTCTGCAATTTCTTGATGAAATCTTTCACGGTGTTCATCACTCACTGAATCCATATTTTGATATATGCTTGTGACCTTATGCTGACATTAATCGATCAATATTATTGCAGAACACCAATCCATCTCCTTTTGAATAAAAGGGAGCTAAGGTTATCGGACGTTTTCGATAAGCTGTAGTTTTAACTCCAGTTTGCAATATATTCCATTGTTTTTATCCCGAGCCTAACATTTCAGATTTTTCTTTGGTCAAATCTAAATTTCTAACAAGGTATTTTAATTATGATTGAGTAATCAAATGTGGTTCTGTATTTTTTCATCTATAAATATCTCTTCGCTATTAGAAGGGCCTGTTTCATCTACTTCTTCAATAGGACTCGATAAACTTGCCGAAATACAAAATTTTTTCGGTACTGGAATGTCTGGAGAATGAGGTAGCGGCATTGACACTGATGACACAGTAGCATACTACATCGAGTGTTTTGATTTTTTTTGCTAAACTTTTCATAGTTCTTAAACAGAAGTAATAGTTGTCTACGTGATTTTTAGGTTCACGACACTCCATTGGCACACCAAAAGGCATCTGTTTAATATTACCATTGCACCAACCCGTCAAATATTTATAACATTTTATACAATACTCTCTCGGCACAAATTATTTGTCTTGGTTTCTAATGGCAATTTAAAAAAAAAATGTTTTCAAACAAAGGCGAAATTGGCTTTTTTCACTTTTAGGAAACAAATAAAGTAAGATTAAGGTTATTTATGTTTTTGGGACGTGATATCTAAATATGAATTTGTTTTCTGTTATTTACTAAGTATACCTAATACGAACCACCACTCGGTATATCGTAGTTTTTTTTTATGTTGCATAGTGTTATTCAAGGTGTCATCAAAGTGATTACATTTGCTATGTTGTATGGTTGTGCATTGGTGAAGGTGCGATTGTGGCACATTGTCTATTAGCTATAATAATTTTCCCATTTACGGTTGCATTAATTATTCAAAGCAGATGTTTGTTTACAGGCAGGCAACCTATATTTATATGCATATCTATCCTTTGTCAATATTAAGGATATTACACTTTTGACATATTGATTGATTGATGAAAACAGAAACTCTCTCCACCGTGGAATGCTTGCATTTATTCGTAAAACTGATTGATGGTCGCCATATCGGAGCAAAGGAAATTTCATAAAGGCTCGCAAAATTATTGGTAAATAAATAAATGCGTAGAGGTATCGTAAGCTATTTTTCTTTTTGTTTGTGTGGAAAGTCACATTGGAGGAAAATCGTCAAAAAAATGGTAATGATTAAAATTTGCTTTATTTAATTTTGTAGCCTATTTAATTTTACAATAACACTGTGCAAGGTTTACGTAGTTTAAAAAAAAGTATAATTTTTTGAGAATTTTTATCACTGCTGTTTTTGAGCATTTTGTTACCACACATGCATTTTATTTCTATACAAATTCCAAACAAAAAAATCGTTATTTTTGATGTAGAGTTTTTTACTTTACTTTAAAATTTTTTGTGAATTATATAGGAGTTTTAATTCTTTCTATTGAATATCTAATATGCAAGCTGTAATACAAAAAGTTACACAGTTTAGAAGCAGAAACATGTCTTCTATAGCAATCATTGGCAATTTAATATTTAGCCAGCTAAAGCACTATAAATCTGCATGCTGCTGCTTAATTTAAATATCTTTTTTTATGGGATGTTTAACCCTTTGAAACGCATAAGTTCATTCTCTTTGGAAAGAAATATAAATAAAATTTGATATATGTTTGTCAAATATGTCTCGTTCAAATTGTATAGCAATTTATAGGTGGTAGTACCGCAATGAAACATATTTGCAAAATTTTTCTGTATAAATCTATGACTTTTTGTCACTACTTTTGGGTAATAATTTACGAAAAGCTAAAAACTTTTCAAACGACACATTGTTAGTGTTTCGACATATAAAAGTTGCAGCTACAGCTTAAAAACCGGCCAAACTGTACAGTTAGCTCAAACTCTTTATTTTTACTACCACTATTGCACACTTACGCATACAGATGTACATACATACATATATGTAAGTAAATATTGCTTCAGCAGATTTCAAGTGGCGAAGCACTTAACTGCTTTGAAGGTTGCATCTTTGTCTACTTATGCTATTCTTCAAGGCAGCTGCTGCTTCTCATTCTCTCTGTCCTTCCTCTAGACTAGCTTTAAATTACACTAGTGCACTCATTTTCACCTTTTACTTGTATTTTAATTTTTTTTTTTCCCTTTTTTAACAGCAAACACTCCATAAATATTCGTAATTTGTTTTTGTATTTCTTTCTCTTATTCTCTTCACCACTTTACATTATAGTTGGGTAGTTTTCAAAATGTATCTTTGTTACGCTTACTCAACGTAATACTTTACACTTTAATGCGAAACACGTGAAGCATAGTGTGCCTTAGAAAGATTTTTTTTTTTTTTTTTTGCTTCAGCCAAACTTTGACAACTTTTCACCATGACCCTAGACACGACGCTCGAGCACATGTCTTAGCTGGTGTTTACAAGCAGATATACAAAAACGCACGCGCACAAATTTTCAAGCTGTTTGTATGCTGTCACAGCTTCTTCGGATTAGTAGGTTAATGCAAAAAGAAAAAAAACAAAAAAATAAAAAAAATTACCAAGCTCAACATCTTATGTACAAAAATCTGCTCATACGACATTGTAAATACCTTTATCGTATCAGCACCTGCCTGTGAAACGGGCCGTCATGTACTTTGGTATATATTTTACAAATAGCTTAGCGAGTATACACGAACAATTTTTATATACTTAGACACAAATTAGACAACTTTCTACAACGACTGCAGTTAATATGAAGGAGGGGTAAAATGGAGAGAGAGGAAAAAAATAAAACCCAAGCTTCTATTAGGTGTTGCTGGCGGTGGTGGTTTGGTGGATTGGTGGGTTGTACACGTCGTATAAGCAACTTGGGATTTATTTATACGCACTCGTACGTTTGAATGCTGTGTGTGTATACGAGAATGTTATATGTTGTGTTAAATAAATCGCACAAGCAGATTTAAATTAAAGTATCTTATTGAAGGCTAGACTATTAGCTCAGATGATAACCCAGAAGATGAAAAGACTGTGATGATGAGTCTGAAAGCGGATGGATAGAAAACACAAAATAAGGATGCCAGTTCAGTTTTTATGTATGAAATAGTTGAACAAAACTCAAAATTCAAATAATACAAAACCCGAGAAGAACGTATTTATGTTAATGAAATCTACAGTCATGGCAAAATTTAATACAACTTTTATAGCAGTCACTTACTAACAACAAGTTTACATTATAAGATTTAAATTAGGGAGAATGTAGTTAATTTGCTAACAAAATCACAAAAGTTAGAATATTCTATAATTTCATGAAAACTTAAAAAAAACTATCTTAAAGAATTTTTGAATTTTTCTTTATATGCGGTTTGTTAATTTTGACAATTCATGCGGGAATAATGAAGACGCAAGCCACAAATTGATAATGAACCTCTAAGTGAAAGTAATACACATTTAACACGTCCAAAATATTTTCAATGTTTCAATTTTATTATTATTTTATGCATTTTTTTTGAAAATTTATTTTGACAAGCTCGAGGCCCAATATTAAACAAAACTTCAATATTCGTTTTTGAAGATATTTATTTGTCGATATTTCGACCTCAATTTGGGATAATCCTCATGAACACTTTTTTTTGGCGTAGAATACGTCTTACCATACGGTATGGGCACCCATGTCAGGTTTTTATTGTTGTAATCTCTATTTCTTTAATTATAAGGAAACGGCTCGGTAACTTTTTTTAAAAATTTTTTTGTAGTCAAATGAAGATGTTAGCTTTCGTTTGACATACATTTCATGTTGGTTGATATCTTCCTAATATTTAAATTTCTCAAATGAAAATTGTATAAACACATGCACACAAATATGTGTGTGGTGTTTGGTTGAGTGTTTGCTGTTGAGCGATTTAAATGTACTCGTGCAGCCCTTTCTTTGTATTGCATAATTTTAGGCGGGCAAGTTAAAGTAGAGTAAAGGCAGAGAAAGCGCTGCCAACTACTGCTTATTGGTGGTGATTTTAACACAGAAATCACTTCAAATACTAGATTGGCGAAATTTATGAGCGATACGTTTAATTTGGATTATATTCGAAATGATGCTCCCACAACTATTGATAACACAACCATTGACTTAGTTTTTGCGAGAAATTTAAATGTTAATTTAAAAACATATTTATCCTATTTTTCCCATCATAAGCCTATATTCTCAAAAGTAACTTTCAAATAATCAAATAGATAGGGTCTGTTATTTATCATTTATCTTTACTATTGATAACTACCATTGACTTCGTTTTTGCGAGAAATTTTATTGATAATTTAAAAACATTTTTATCCTATTTTCCTATCATAAGCTTATGTATATCATCAAAAGTAACTATCAAATAAAGAAATTCATTTGCTTGTATTATTTATCATTATAAATTATCATTATACATATGTTTTCTGTCTTATCGGATGGCGTATTCTACGTTAAACTTAATGGCCGTGTCTCTGACACAGCCTCCTTCTTTTTTGCTAGTCGACCAAGCACTAGCAAGAGTTCTTGATGATGATCTGAAATTGTGGTCGAAATATCGACAAATACATATCTTCAAAAACGACTATTGAAGTTTTGTTGATTTTTTTTTTATTTGTTTCAAACCAAAAAAAAACCTTTTTTCATTAGATAAGAATTGAATGGGCACTCCATTAAAATATAAGTATATAAAAAAAAAACGTATGTTACCAAAGAAAAAAGTGACACCAAAACGTCTTTTCTGGCGGTCAAGCTTATTATTTGAATTTTCGAAATGCTGCAATAAAAAATGAATATCAATTTATATAAATAGAATTAGTAGTTAATGAAATACCGAAAGTCATTTATTCAAATGGTTCAATGACCACTAACTGATTTCTTGTGCTAAAATACTACTCATTAGTTATTTTTCTTCATTATGTTCACAAAGAAAAAGTAATCCCAAAATACCTTCAGAAAATTTTATTTGGTTGCGCGACTGCTGCTCTGTAAAAAATAATTATACTTTTATAGGTCAAAGCTTTAGTTTGAGTGAAGAATATAAACTCAAATTCATATTCTAGGTATACTTAAGCTATAACTATTTTATTATAGAATTTTATTAATAATTTTAGATAATTTTGTTAGTTAATGTTCCCCTTTTCATTTACAAATCTTTACAAATTTTTGCTAATTTTTATAAGACTTAACCACGAAATAGGTTTGTATTTATTCGTACATTATATTTATGTATGTATGTATATATGTCTTTCTCCATTAATTAAAGCAGGAATAATAAATAGAGCATCCGTAGCAATCAAAAAAATTAAATAAAATGCCTAAAGAAAAAATTAAAAAAAATTGGCAATAGTTTGTAACAAAAACACTTTTGTACGAATGTATGAGTGCGTGACAGTTGACACAGAAAATTGGAAATACACTCACAGCCCCGCAAATATTCGCGTCAAGTAGCTACTTGAGCGAACAAAGCCAGCATCATTAATTACAATTATTTAAATGTAGCTTGTAAATGGCATACATATACAGATATGTACATAAATATTAACATATAGGCACGCAAAAAATTGTATATGTATATACATATGTATATAGTATATACATATATTATATGTATATTGAAATAAAAATGAACCCAACAGTTAACAGCGTGATTGCAGAACTTTGTTTTGGCCTTTTACAAAATGATGTGATCAGAAATTTAAGGTAGAAATGCAGAGATGTTCATTCGCAAAAATAATCAAAGTCCTACAGATTGTAACTTTGAAAAACACATTTTATTTTTTAATTATTGAAAGCATATAAAAAAAAATTTTTTTCTTACATTCTCAAAATTGAGAATAATGCAATTCATTAATAATTGTTTTAGTTATAGAAATTATAGGAATTGTATTAGGCTATTTCTAATCTCTAAAAGTTTCAGCGATATTAACACAATAAGAGTTAGAGAAAGTTACAACTGAAATTAGAAATTGTATTAAGCTTGCTATGAAAATTGAAAAAGTTTGACTTAATTGTTATATGCTGAGGTATATTTAAGGCGAAGGAATTAGTCATTGTGCTTTGCTCATGCCACTACTTAAAGAAATCAATTCTGGTGTTCGTAAAACTAAAATTATAAAGAAAATTAAATATGCTTTAAATTTAAATATATATCCTGGTGATACATATCTACTTACAAAGACTGATAGTGTTCAAAGAAATGTTCTTAAATATTAATAAATAATATCAAAAATTTCTCACGCGCAGCTGTCAATGTTGATATGAAAACTAAAAAAACGGATACAGCTAAAGTTATCCGTTTTAATATTTGACTATGAAAATGTGTTTAACAATTCTTCAGAATCTGTATTTCATGGCTTTTAATAGATACATATTAATTTTTTTTTTACTTTTAACTTTCATTGAACATTTCAAACTAAACTAAATGCTTGAAAAACTACATTAAAAAAAAGGGTCATTTGAATCTATTGGCGAGCAAATTTTTGTATAAAATGCGCAAAAATCAAATCGTGGAGTATCTTGAATTTTTTTTGCGAATGCGTAAAAGAAATTTCAAGAAGACGCAGCAATTTTTAAATTTAGTACTTTTTAGCTTTAATAATTTTACAATGAATACATTAATTTTAACTTTAAACGATAAATTTTTTTTTTTAATAAAAAGTTTTAAGAGTTGTATTGAGACGACGCTATCTATATTTAAGGTGAACGATTACACAAATTTGTGAAAAAATGATTTTGCTTATATCTATATATCTCTTTTATATGTATATATCTCTTTTCTTTAGTCGCTATTAATATAATCTTAACTCTATACTTCATTTTTTATAATAATTTTTAATTTTCTGCTAAGTGTTTTTATCGTCATAAAACCAAATTATTAATAATGTCAATTTTATTGAGCTCGCGGCCAGTTTATGATATATTTTTATTTGGAAAATTTTTATTAGAAATGAAAAATATTTGTCCTAAAAGACTTTCTCACTGTTCTTGTGTACTAGTTTCATATTTGTTTGATGAAAAGAGACATTACTCACATTTTTATTTTGAAGAAATTGTGGCATTAAAAATTTCCTAGGACTTGGCTTGTGTGCATTTGAAAAAAAAAAAAAACACCACTCAACGTACCATAACAAATTTGTTAGAAAACAACAGTCACCTTACTTGCTGTGTGCATAAATTGTTTGCGAACACGAGTATTTGCCACTTAATTAAACAACACAATGTTGTTTGGAAGTCACCTACATTCCCTTGCACTGTGTCCTAGTAATTTGTAAGTGCGAGTACAATTAGCGAGTACAATTAACTTGTTCTACAACCACTCGTACTTGCACGAACTTATTAACTGTGGCGTGATTCACTTAGAAGTATTTTAATTTTTATAAAAAATTCAAAAAAAAATCACATATTCGATATGACTACTGCACTGATTCGAAGCGTGAAATGAGTTGTTGAAACAAAAAGTGCTAGAGAAAAAATGCAATGGTTCAAAGCAATTTTAAAAAAAATGAGTCTTCTGAAAGACTTTATATATTCCAAATAACCGAATTAGTATTTTCATTAATATTCAAAAAACTTAACGAAAAATGTTATGGTAGTTTGCAGAAGCAAGCATGATTTGTATTATTCTTAAAAAAAAAACACTATTCCAAAATGAATCACCTACTTTGTGCAATTTTTTTATGTTAAACAATACAAATTGCAGAACAAGATTTTGTAAATAGTTTGTTGATAATGTTCGACATTTAATAGAGCAGAATGAACGTACACTAATCATGCTCCTACATATGGCTGTACTTGGGCTCCACGCTTAATTGCTTTTAAGCTCCAATTGTGCTTTAGTCACTCATACGCCCCGTGCGTTGGATTTAAAACATTATGCAATTACGTATGTGCGTATGCATGTAGGTGAGTAGTAGTTGTTCTTGGGGCAGATTATGGGTTCTACGGTTGTCATATGCATTGGAAAACAATCAAATGGTATGCAACCACAACAAAACATGTTTAATTAGATTAATTAACGCGTGTACATTTAGTACAAATATACTCTTACATACTCGTTTATGTATGTACATGTTCATGTACTAGCTACTTACAATAATATATTGGCATATACGTTTTAGTAAATTTCGTTCTATTTCAGCATGTTCACTTTAACTAATTATGTCACACATAATGATATTTGCTCCAAATTGACAGGGTGTATTTGGCAACAATATCTTTTCAACTCTGTCCATTTTGGTAAATGTCCATGAATGCATCAAAAAAAAACTCGCTTGTAATAATGCAAATTCAATGTGATAATACATACATTCGCGTTCACTTATAATATTTAGTGCATACCAGAATAAACTTTGTTAGATATATGATCGCATACCAAGTATTTAAGGTTGTATTAAATTCATATTCTAGTGCAATTGCGTGCTTGAAATATAAATCGTTTGCTGTGAAGTTGTGTATAATTGTATTTTTTAAAACGAGAGTTAACTACTTAAAATTTGTTTATTTTTTTTTTAATATCTTTAAGTACAGCTAACAAAAGGCAAATAAAACTGAAACTCATCTGCAATCTTAAAAATATGAATTCAAAGTATATTTTTCTTATGTATAGCTTTGCTTCTTTATAAAATATTGCCAATACTTTTTCGAGGAGAGCAAGTAGACCTTCATTTTTATCATTTGATTTCAATACTAACGAAATATTTGTATAATAAAGCCGAACACATTTGGACAATTTATTAATTCTTTTTTTGTTATTATTTTTCAATTAAAATATATTTTTAATTCTCTAACGAACACCATTAAAAACAATTTTTTTTTTTTAATTAAAAAAAAATGTAAAACGCACTTGTCAAATTTCGAACTTTAAAAATAAAATTGTTAGTTATGTTAATCATTCAATTTTAGTATTACAAACTGCAAGTTTCTACAAGTTATCACTCTTCTTTTAAATTTGTAGGATAACTAGAACTTTGCGTTGTATGGCGGAAACTGCAAGTTCAAAAATCGTCAAAATTTAGTGATAACTTCTTGACAATTGAAATTTACACTTTTTCAATCTAAAATTGAATCAGCCAAAACACTGCATACTAAAAAAATTTTATTTTTTAATTTTAAAAAGTTCAAAATTTTAATGAAATTTTGTTAAAAATTGCACTTTTGTAAATATTTAAAAAAAAAAATTGTGTATGCATTTTCTTAGAGATGAAATATTCTTTACTTTAAAAATAATTTTTATAATTTATAAGAAATATTAAGTACCCAAATCTGTCAATATGTGATAGTGCTTTAATTTTTAAGCAAAATATACTAACAGATTTTTAAGTAAAAATATAATGTACGTAAAATAAAAAGAATCTGAATTATTATTGACTAAGTGATAGTTTAACAAATTAAAAAAAAATTTCAAAAATTAGCGTAAGCTTTTATTCAATTAAAACTTGTGACTTAAATAACAAGGACTAAAACCTGCATATTCCAAAAATATCTAATAAAATTAAAAAAATAAATTTTTATTTATATGAAAATTTTTTTAAATTGCGTATAGGTTTGAAATTTTGGGTTAACATTTTAGAAACGTAGTACATCAAAAGAACATTCAATAGCACTTTTAAAACGAAATTTACTTGTTTCTAACTTTTTCCAAATGGTTCATTATTTCAGCTGGATTTGCTCGTGCTTTATGTTTATTGATGTCAAATTTTTGTTTATTAGATTTGTTAAATAAAAAATGGCATTTGGCTGATTCGAAACAAAAAGCATCAAAAGCTATCCGTTTACTTGGTTAGCAAGACGAGGATTATTAAAAAAAAAATTAAAGAAGACAGGAAAAAACTTTAATTGAAGCTCGCAGCCTAATGCATGGAGTTCTACGAGCCTTTAGTGAACTATTGCAATTTGTCACTCAAGCTGTTTCACCTAAATTATGGAAATAGTCTTTTAGAGTTCCTCTACACATAAGCTTAAGCAAGTATTCCAAAGAAAATTATCAGGGCATAGAAAAATTTCGAAAATTTCATAACTTGCTAATATATTTAGCGTATTCAAAAAGTGTCGTAAAATGTTATAAATATTGTAAAGTCATAAAAGTTGTCGGTAGCCTAAAATTTGGAATTGTTGCTTTTATTGCATTGCACAGAAAACGGAAGAAAAAATAACACAAAATGGAATTTTTAAAATTTGAAAATTTTTCGACAATACGACGCCTTAGCACACATTGTGAATACCCTTTAAAATTATTAGCAATTTTATTTATCAAGTTTCAATTGAAAAGTGGGGAATATTTCGAAAAGGAAAAATTATGTATCAAAATTTTGTATATTGTATGCTATAGTTAAGCTTTTTAATGCATCATATTGTATGCAGTTCAAGTCATTAATTTAACGCAATAAATATAATCTAAGTAAATTATTTCACACTTACACGTGTAGGAGTGTATGCACTTAATTCTCAATTTTAAAAAATGAATGCTTTCGCTCAACTTCATAGCAGTTTCCTTGACTTATGTATACATTTAAATTTCTTTTCCTTATGTATATTACAACAAACATTACTTAGCTTATATCTATATTTATTGCGCACTTAACTAAGTTTCCCACTCCACCAGCTGACAGCTCGCTCATTTTTCACGTTCATAAGTAATATCTCCACACATTCACACGATCTTAATTACTCTTGCTACTCATACTTCCCAACTCACACGCACGGCGGCAAATTTTCCAACAAACATGCAAGCAGAAATAGGAACATTTCAAAAAAATTTTACTTACCACACCATCGCCAATGTGATGCACGGTGCATGGTATGTGCGCGGTCGCACCAATTTGCGTCGTCACAACAGTTGAGTTCTCCGTGCCGAAGTACATGTGCGCCGCCGCGTAGATGTCGTCTAAGCCAACAATGCCACTCTCGGCTGAGATGCTCTGCCCCGCTTCACCGAGGCTATTGTGCTCGCCACCACCAACTCCCAAGCCCACCACTTTGTGCAGAGGGCGTGCTATGTGCTGTAGCTGCGGTTGTGGATGTTGCTGTTGCTGTTGTTGTTGTTGCTGTTGATGTTGGTGTGAGTGCCGTTGCTGGTGACGTTCATCAATTACATTTGCTGAATCAAAACTTGTTATGCTGCTCCCACTTGTTTGATGGTAGGGCTGTTGTAAATTTAGTTGTTGTGTTTGTTGTTGTTGTTGTTGCGGCTGCTGTTGTTGCCGTTGACGCAACTGCTGCTGCTGTTGTTGTTGTTGTTGCTGTTGCTGTTGCTGATGATGATACGATGATGACGCCGAAATTGAGGAGGGCGGATAAGGCATATCTGATGAGACGGTGAAGGCGGCACTGTAGCTGCCATGAAAGCTGCCATGGCCGGTGGCCGGTGGCAGCGGTGGCGGCTGTGGCGCGGGCCCATTATAATTATTCGTCACGATGGGACCGGAAATGCCAACCGACGCGGGTGACATAATTAAATTTTGATTTAGATTTCGATGTAGTTCATTATTAATGTTGTCCTGCGCAACGTACGATGTTAGACCTGTAAATGAAGCAAATGGTGGAACAAAGAGAAGTGTAAATATAATGAGCGAATGTTAAAATAAATAAATGTAGAAATGTAGTAAGGCGGGAATGTTTTGTAAGAAATGACAGCTTGCGTTAAAAAAAATTGCAAATGTTATTGAGTCGTTAAGGTAGATTTATTAATGTGGCAGCTCTATGGAGTGTGTTGAGCGTTCCTTCTGAGCTTTTGCTTTCTGACTTCCACGCACCTAACAATGTTCATAATTGACGTGTTGATTGTCTGCAAGTGACGGGTGGTCTCAATTATTTATAACTTATGGTATAACTTTGGCAGTAAATTAAAATATACCTTTGTTAGTATACCGATGGTCGGCTGGCCACCTACGTGACGGCAGTTTGAAATGAAAAAGTAAACCTGCCTCTTTGTGGTGGTAATTTAAGAAGGCTTTTCTTAAGACTTTCCAATTCTCTATTTAATTTAAGAAATGAGCATGTAAGCTTTGTTTATTTATAGATCAAAACATAAAAATAAATTCGTTGCGATAAAATTGTTTTTATGTGCCCCTTAAGGTATGAGCTATAACTCATCATTACACTGTGGAACATTTTTGGGATTATTGTCTGGGGGGTGAGAAATTCCAAGTCAGGGTGATGGTACTAGGTCAGTATAGTAAAACCCTCAAGGGGTTTGGCGTTCGTATGTGTCAGTTTTTTTTTTTGACCTTTTAAATTTTTTTCCTTATCTTGATGTTTTTTCGCTTAGTTGTAACATTTTGGCAAAAACGTAGTTTAACATAACTCGAGAACCACTTGTCCGATTTTGATGAAACAAATTTAGAAAAATTAAGAATTACAATTTCTATTTGTTTTTATTTGTTTTTATTTTTATTTATTTTAATAAATATTGCCTAGACTTTTTCGATGGTGGTTGTTCGGGACTAGTGGCATCGCATTCATCGCTATCATCAGTTTCTGAACCACTTACAATGTCAATGTGTGACTCCACTGTTGGCCCTTCTGCATCTCCTGAAAATTCTTTATCATCAAGATCATCCCTGTCTTGCCACACAAGCTTACTCCACCAGCAAATTTCCGCAATTATTGCACTCGGCGACTTTTTGCCTCTATGTATATCTGTAAGTTTTTGTTTTATTAAAATGAGTTTGAAAAAATAAAAAATCAGTATTACCTCATTTCAAATGGCATAGCAACTTGATGATAGCGTTCACCTTGTTCATCAGATTCGGTAGCCAATTGTTTGCTGAAGTAGTCCAGATGATGATGTAAATAATGGATTTTCAAGGACATGTGGACACCAATTTCCGAGAATGCTCTTAACATCCTTGCGACAAAAACATCGTAGTTGTTAGAACGATGCTTTCCCAACAAGCCTTCTATTACTTCTTTGATTGCCTGCCATGCATTCAATTCAGCGTCAATCAAAATATTGTTGAATGCGTCACTTTTAATCAGCTTTCGTATATCTGGACCATTTAGTACGCCTGTTTGGAAAAAATTAATTTGTTAAGATGGAAAACCATGGGAAATGAATGTGATATTAAAACTTTCCTTCTTTAATTTTACTTTCGCTGAGTCTCGGGTAAATTAGTTTCAAAAACAAGAAAACTTCATCTCTTTTGGCGACAGTTTTGATAAAATTCTTAACAATTCCAAGTTTAATATGCAGTGGAGGCAGCAATATCTTCTCCTTCGGCACTAGAGGCTCACGAATAATATTGGCCGTTTGTAACCTGCTGTGCTCTCTGAGTTTCCATCCGTGGCATGCATATTGGTCACCGGAAAATCGTGTGTCCCAATCGCACAAAAAGCACATATATTTTATATAGCCGCTTTGAAGACCGCAAAGCATTGCTACAACTTTTAAATCGCAGCATATGCGCCACATATGTTTGGCGTAGTTAACCATTTTTAAAATATTTTCCAGTGCATCATATGTTTCTTTCGTTTCTGTACTATAGGCGATTGGAACTGAAGGTTTTTTATTGGTCTTATGCAGTAAAACCGCCTTCAAGCTGAGTTTTGAACTGTCAATAAATAATCTCCAGTCATCTGCTTCATATTTTATTTCCATTGCGTTCATCAATTTTCCTACATCCGGGCAATATGCAGAAGTTTTTTCATCATTCACAAGGAATAAACTTTGGAGTGTTGCCTGACGACTTCGATAAGCAGTGACTTTTACACCGGGTGCCAACAAATTGTTTGATTTCAAAATGGAAGCCAGCTCTTCCGATTTATGCTGTGTTAATTCCAACTTGGCAACAATTGAATCAAGCTTATTTTGATTTATTAAAATTGGCTCATTGGAAATTGATGGCTCATATGGGAGATCATCACGTGCATGATATGTCGGAGCAGTCGTAAAAGAGAAAATATCTGGGCTAGCAGCTTTTGGCACAGGAATGTGGTCCGAATGAGGCAATGGTGTTGCGGCACTTGCAACATCAACGTAATTATACGATTTTCTTATCCTTTTTGCGGCTCCTTTATTCGCACATGCATAGCAATTCAATGGATTGTGACCTTCGCCAGGATTAGTCCAAGTCATTGGGATACCGAATGGCATACTTTCACGTCTTCTATTTTTCCAATCCATTAGACGGTTGTATCAGCTTTTACACACTATATTTGGTACCCAATTTTCGTTCACTATAACATTTTGGTTGAAGTACATCTCGTATGTTTGAACAAAATCAGTACTGAAATTTCCCCTTTTTTTATGTGTTGAGACATATTGACCACAGCAGTAGCAAAAGCTATTTATATCTGGCTTGCACAGTTCCATATTTGGTTCTCTTTTGTTCACTTTTAAAAAATTTGAGAAAAATTACTTTTACTGTTCGCGTTCGTCGGCACTTGTTGAATGACAAAAATCACAGAACCAGTGTGAAAAAGAGAAGAAGTATAATGACAATGCATGTTTTATGTGAACATTACAGAACCAGTGTTGCTGGATTTTTTATGAATTAAAAAAAAAAATATTTAAATTTTTAGGAAAAAAATACTTTTTTCCCTTCATACATTCATTTTTAACTTCGAAAGTGTTGCACATATAGGAAAACGGTATAGAAACAGATTAGAGAAACTGTAGTTCTTAATTTTTCTAAATTTGTTTCATCAAAATCGGAAAAGTGGTTCTCGAGTTATGTTAAACTACGTTTTTGCCAAAATGTTACAACTAAGCGAAAAAACACCAAGATAAGGAACAAGGAGGCTTGTCAAACTAGCCGACAAGCATTTTGAAGTTTGTCCTTTCTTTATTGTTCTCTAGACGAAATATCAGGCCAGTTATACTAGCAATTTACCTACACAAGACTAAAATATCTAGTCAAAAGTTTTCGGCAACTGTAATAAAAATTTCATGAACATTGTTCTGAATATAACTACTTCACATCTTTTCCATAAAGCAATCAATAAAGAATTTTTTCAATCTTAACACTCGATTCTAGCTTGTCCTTGATATAAACTTATGGCTCAAAATCAGTTTATCACACTGAACTTTTGCCTTTTAAAGGATGGAGCAAATAATGTGTTAACATTTTGTGTGAATAATGGAATATTGAGATTGGCGTACGTTGAGTCTGCTCCAAGTATAATTCATAAATTGATGAATAAACAAATCTGTTTTCATAAAAATTTAAAGTCACCTTAACTTTTGAAAACACCAAACAAATCAAAAAGGACTCATTGAACAAACGTCTGCGACGGCTACGTCATTTTGGGTGAATAACTACTGTCCAGTATTTAAAAGTAGAATTTATTTTCAGCAATAAATAAGTTGAAAAAAAATTATAAAAATATCTGTTTTATATTATTACTCGTAGCATATAAAAGTCGAAAATAACTCACAAACGGTGTTTCAATGGGCTTATCGATCATAAGTGAGCATTTTTCTTAGAAAAGTATGAATCGACAATTATTTTCGCAGTGTGAAAAGAAATACTTGAATACTCATGTCACTCATATTTATTAGAAAAAAAAAAAAAAAAAATTTTGACAGGCTCTTATTTCAATACACTTCTACTTGAACATATATTAATATCTATTTTTACTTAATTTTCTTATATTTCTATTATTATAGACAGAGGGTGCATAAAGTGAGAGTTACATATATCCAGTGGGCACCAGTGTTTAATCGAAGTGAAAATAAATAAAAGCCAAGAGTTAGTTTGGTTGTATATTCAAACTAGCTAATACCCGGCGTGCTTTACCACGCCCCGTGAGCAATTTACATCAATGTGAAGGAGCAACATGTTGTCTTTATTATTACCCAAGGATTTGATATGTACTTTTTATCTTTTAAATACATTTAGAACAGTAAAAAAAATTTTATAATAAAAGGCAGGAAAATATACATACATACATATGTATGTACTTTAAATATTTTGTTGTCATAGAAAAGAGTAAAGCATAAATTAAAAGTATGTAATAATAATTATTAAAAAAATAGAGTTATTTACATTTCATAATTATTATAAAATAGAGTTATTTACATTTCATAATTATTATAAAATAGAGTTATTTACATTCCAGTTATTGTAAACTTTAGTAAAAACAACATTTTGAGTTTCATTTCCATTTCCGGGAATAAGAAAAGTTTGATTTGCTGAAGAACCGTTACATGAACGTGACACATATAGTTGGTCATGGGTAAACACTTCGTTACGAAGATCAATGCCGACAACGTTGAAGGTTTGCCCTTGGGACTTATTGATGGAAACTGGACACGTTTAAACGTAAATGGAAAATCTGATGTTCATCTCAATGAATTAGTTCACTAGTTCGGTCCTTCCATTGTACTAAATTTTTCTGTGATTTTTTATTATTCTTTTTGATCGCGATCCAAATTATGATAATAACATTGAACGTGTAGCAGAGGCCTCATACAATTTTCTCATTTATTTAAAAACTAAGAAAAATCTGCTTGAAACGATGTTAAAATTAAATAACTACGTACGTAACTAAATATTTTTGTGTTATAACATGAATATGTTCGTAAATGGAACTATTAGTGAACTTAACAAACAAAAGAACTAGTTCACAAGGTGAACGAACTAAAATTGAACGGTTCGCTTAAAAGAACTAAAGCTCCCAAGTCTAGTGCATACATATGTAAAAAAATGTATCCAGCAGCACTTGGAAACCGGATTTGTGTTTAACAAGCTGTTCTAAGGAGTGCAAAAATCTAAAATTCGCTGGCTAATGTAATTTCATGCCTCTTAATTCTATCACGCATCTTAAGTCTATGTTTGAAACAAAAGATCCCGCAGATTTTGCAGCCGGTTTCCAAACAATTAGAGATGATTTCACAAGAAATCGACTGCCACTTGCTATTCTTTAAAGTTCTTACATTTTTTGTAACATCTTTGTAACATTTTTGTGTAGACACGCTAAACCATTTGCATATTTGCTTGAACACTGCACTGTAAAATATTAGACAGCGCTTAACCTATCCTCTAACATTTGAGAGTTCATTTCCAGCTGTCGTTTATTATTAACAAAGGTTTTGTTTGCTTGGAAATTCGGTATGTCTTTCTCTTGTGAATATAATGATATATGTAAGTCGGGCATACAAAACAAAACCGTTTTTACCAAAATCTTTTGGCAAGTTCTTACCCAATGCAATGATTAAAACCTTTTTTGAAATAATGGAACATTTTTTACAAAATTGTCCGTGATTTGATTTCATTTTTATACTAAATTGTATCTTTCAAGTATCTATGTATAAACAAAACAAATAGCATTCGTATGACTGTACCTTCTGACTATATTTTAAATAAGAAATATTGAAATTTGTATTGAAAATTTTTAAATTTAACATAGTGACATAAACGTTTCTATATCTCAACACTTAGTTAATTAGCAAGCCTTCGCCATATGTTCAGATTCCTTATCTTCCTTAGATGCCATTTCGAACATTGAAAACAACGAATTTTACCCCCTCCAAATCAGGAATGCCATTATCAATAACTATCCAAAAATTAAACTTATCTGGGTTCCAGGACACGTGAAAATCACAGGTAACGAATTTGCCGATCAATCAGCAAAAGAAGCCAACAAAGCACCATTGATTTTAACACCAAACTACAACACAAAAGATATAACACAGTACATAAAGAACACATTTCAATCCAATTTCACTCAAATCTGGGAGCAAACTTCAAGCTGGTACAAAGATATCAACCGCAACAAACAATCCGGCAGATACATTCAAAGTACAAACAGCACATTTCTAAACAGACTTGACATAATAAAATTCGAACGCTTAAGGCTTGGGCACACTAAAATAACACACGAATACTTGATGACTAACGATACCCCGCCCTATTGTACTTACTGTTACCAACCTACCCCCATCACCATACCACATCTCATGTCCCACTGTACAAATTTCAAAAACATTAGAACCCAAATATTCCCAAATTCTGACCCCCTAACAGCGATCTCTTCTCCTACCTTAGATAGCATTCGCAAAGTCATAGAATACCTCAAAAAAACCAAATTGTACCAATATATCTAAACACAACTAACAAATACCACACAAAATGTACCATTACATAAAGTAAAATTAATGTAAGTCAAGCTTAAGGCCAAAGACGCCAAAGCTAAATGCACATGTTAACCCTAAGTTTTAACTTTTGGTGAATATTTAGTAAATAAAATAAATAAATAAATAAATTTACCAAAAGTTATTTAAGAAATACTTTTTTATCTATGCGCACCAAAGCATTTGACGTCTTCTTCGCCTAATTATGTTGTAAATGAAGCACTTTTATCTTTCTCGCTCATGCATAAGATTGACTCCACGACTCCATCCATATTTTTCATATTTATATGCCAAATTGAACATTTTTTTTTATTACGAATTCCGGCACTTTCGCATGCGTTTATGTGATTTTAATGTCGTATGAAATTTTTCACATGGCTTTTTATCACAACCAGCACAATGAGCAACGAAACCAGAAATTCACTGCCTCCTGGCAAACGCCCCCATTGTTAGTTTGCAAAGTAAACATTTTAATTTTCTGCACCTAAAGTTGCTATCATCGCTGTAGTGTTGACTTAGGGACGTACACATTTGAATTCATAAGTGAATATATGCATTCACTTTAATGTACTTATATCTATGTATGTATGTATGTAAACTACGTTGTAAAGCGGTATATATTAATTTATGTGATTTTTGTGTACTTAACAGCACGCAACATTATGTTTATGCTAATTTTCTTACGACTTCTTGTTCTGTTGCTGTGAATATTTTAAAAATTTACAAATTTGGATAGCTGTTAAGTGTGTGTGTGTAAATTTTTAAAGGCTTATTTGCTTTAAATGTACGCTCAGGTGTATGAAATAAATTTAATAATGTGTCTCGGAATGTGTGCATGTGAACAGATACATATAAATGGATAAATGGAATGCTAACGGCCTTTCAAATCATATACTAGAAGTAGAACAATTCCTTAAGGCCATGTCCATTGAAATATTTTTAATTTCTGATACCCACTTCACATCGAAATCATTTTTAAAGATAAGAGGTTATGATCTGATAAGCGCAAACCATCCAAATGACAGAGCTCATGCGGGATCTGCAATTTTGATTAAAAATAAAATGTGAATTTTGCAAGGTGCTTGTATCCTCAATATATCTTCCACCTCGACATAACATCAGGGCTCATAAATTTGACGCACTTTTTGAATAATTGGGAGCAAGATTCTTAGTAGGTGGTGACTTTAACGCTAAGCATCTATGGTAGGGTTCCAGGCTAACCAACCCAAAAGACAAAGAGTTACACAAGAGTATTAGCAATAAGAAACTATCAACACTGTCAACAGGAAACCCCGACATATTGACCTTCTGATCCTTGTAAAATATACCAAGTGTTAAAGACGAAATAAGGAAATTTAGTTATAGACATTTTGAAAGGCTGAGCAATCATTCCAACCCTTTAGCTATTGCGTTATTGGATGAAACAGATGAAACCATTTCTACTGAAACGGTTTCATGTTCTAGACCTCCCGTACAGGAAATACATTATGATTAAGTTTCTTTGTTATTCATAGCTTAAGCTAAGTAGAGAATAAAGTATTATTATTGCGCCCACTGGGGTCAAACAGTATTAAGCTATTTAAATTTTAGAACATTTGCTTATAGTCCTGAATAGAGACAGATTGTAAATAAAGAATATGAAAAAAAAAGTAAAATAATATGTCTACAAATTTTTTACTACCTGATTTTTTGTATGGAAATGATACAAAAATATTTGTTAAAATCCAAAAACTTAAGAAATATCTCTTTCACCTTTGCTTCTTTCCGATTCCCTGAAAAATATAATAACTAAACTAAAATTTTATTGTGGAAAATTTTACCCAACAAGCCAAGCACAGCATGTAGCGCGTTGGCATTGCAAACCCGAGGTGTTTGGTTCAAAGCAAGGGAAAGTGGTGATGAAGAATAAATACAATTAAATAAAAAGAAGTCTGATGAGGAGATGTGGTGATCTCCGAAATAGCGATTATAATTTCTACAATTAAAAACTGTTGTTGTGTTTTCAAAATAAAATCTTCCACAAACTGGCCCCGAGCTCAAAAAAATTGTGAATTATTATTCATTTATGAGGCAAATAAAAATATTAAAAAATGTATTATTAATCGAAAAAGCCTCTGATATTTTAACAGATTTAATAAACCTAATTACCATGTCTGCTGTTTGTGTATCTATTTAATAGTTCATTGCTACTAAGTGTAAACTGAATGACAAGCTGCTCATCAGCGGCAATCTTAATTACATACAATTTTGCAGTTGATGATGGTAAATCACTAAAATATTGTGTTACAATTGTGAAATATTTTTAGCTAGTAAAATTTGTAATTAACCGCATGCAAATATAGCAGAGCTTTTATATTAAAATTAAATTATCACAACAACTTGTACTACATAGGAGGTCATTATAATAGCAATTAAATAGTATTTGAATAAATGAGGTCGTACGACTACTTACATACATATATGTAGATAGTATTTATTACAATTCAAGCCGTTTGTCTAATATGACTAAATTAATTTCCTTTCAACATAAATTTCAATACACAAACTACAAATTCGTGTATTAAATAAAAAGCGCTGCTCAGCCAGTAATCAAGTAAAGTGGCAATGTATGTACATATATGTTTATGTACGAGTATATGTTCGGGTATATGTATGTACTGTAAATAGCATTGTCAGTTGGCCTAAGGCTGCTGCAGTTTAACTTACGATGTGTCTAGGTCGTGCTAAAAGCTGAGAGACTGCCGCAAAGGCCGACTGAAATGACACTTGACCGTAATAAGCGTTATGATTAATGATAAACAAAGGGCAAATTACAAATACTTAAATAAATGTGTAAATAATAATATCTACCATACATGTTTATATAAGTACATATATGTTATATATGTGTACATATATGTATTTGCACACACTATGTATTTACGGTCTATCCCAGTATAAAGCATTTGGGTCCAATAGCTTTAAATGTACTTTATACTGGAACATTTTATAAGCGTTCTTTAATAGTCATATTTAACATACGAGTAACTGGTTTATATGTTTTAATATTCACATTCGGATATTTCGGGCTAGTTCACGGCTGCACTTTGGCTGCCACGAGTACCCAATAACACTGGTCAACACTGTTTTTGTCACACAAACTTTGTGATGATTTTTGTTTTTGTTGGTGTACCCTCATGAACAATAACTTCATTTAGACGACTGTATAACTATTGCATTCAACTACCTTACATCTTATATACGTACGTTTGTTACATCGTAAACATACCACGAAAGTGTTCTAACGACCCCGACAGTTTTTGTTATGTGTGTGGCAAATTAACTTTTACATTTCAGCGTCGAAATTTAACATCATTAATTGAACAGTGCTATTAAGACTATTTTGGATTTCCTGTGAGAAACCAAAATAAATCCAGGGTTCCACATAAATGCTATGTAACGTGTGTGAAACTGCTATTAGGTTGGGCTAAACAAGAACCCAAACATATGCCATTTGTTATACCAATGATTTGGAGCGAACCAAAGAATCATGTAAGTGATTGTTATTTTTGTTTGACTCAAACAAAAGGCATTACAATCAAGTTCAAACACACTATCCAGTATGACAACTTGTCTTCGGCCAACAGACCCATCCTACATAGAACCGAATTGCCTGTGCCAAAGCCTTCAAATCGATCAGAAAGTGAGGATTCTACTCTGGTCAACACGATAAAGTATCTGAAGATAGTTACCCAAATTATGAACCGTCAACTTCAAATGAACCGCACTTATTGACACAAAATGATTTAAATGATTTAGTACGTGATTTGAATCACTCCAAAAAACAGGCTGAGCTTTTGGGGTCTAGTTTAAACGACGGGAATTTCCATTCCCCTGAAATGAAAATTTCTTATTTTCGACACCGAGACGATGAAATAAAACAGTACTTTTCTAAAGCAGGTGATTTAGTCTATTGTAGTAACGTTCCTGATTTAATGAATTTATTAAATTTTGAATATGATCCAAATCACTGGCGATTATTCATTGACTCGTCAAAACTTAGTTTGAAAGCAGTGTTTTATAACGGTAATAAGCTTCCTTCAGTGTCGGTTGCTCATGGTTCTGATATGAAAGAAAATATGAGATTCCTTCTTGAAAAAATTTAACATAGTAAATATGCTTGGAAAATTTGTGGCGATTTTAAAGCTTTGTTACACAAAATTTTGCTGTTTCATTTGCGAATGGGACAGTAGGGACAGAAAAAATCACTACACAAAGAAATAGTGGCCCACGTGCAAATCAGACATTCCAGGCCATAAAAATGTTAAAAATGATCCTTTAGTGAATCCTGATGACATTCTTTTACCACCGTTGCACATAAAGCTCGGCCTGATGAAAAATTTTGTGAAAGCTATGCCAAAAGATGGCAGTGGATTTGTATATTTGAAAAAGAAATTCCCCAAACTCAGTGAGGCAAAAATTAAAGAGGGAATATTTGTAGGTCCCCAAATACGACAACTGATAAAGGATAAAAGCTTTGAAGAAAAACAGAATGATCAGAAAAAACTCGCCTGGAAATGTTTTGTGAACATTGTCCTAAATTTTCTAGGAAACCATTAATCGGAAAATTACAATGACTTAATAAATGAACTTATAATGTCATATAAAGCTTTGTGGTGTAATATTTCCTTAAAAATACATATGCTGGACTCTCATCTGGATTTCTTTCCGGCTAATTTGGTTGCTGTGAGTGACGAACAAGGCGAGGGGTTCCATCAGGACATTTCATTAATGAAGAAGCGCTATCAAGGGAAATGTAATCAAGGAATGCTAGCCCATTATTGTTGGAGACTTTAAAAAGACCTTCCAGAAGTCAAATATTCACGAAAATCATAAGTATTTATTCTATATTACGCAATAATTTATCTAAATGTAGCTTATGTTTGTACTTTTTACGGAAATATATGTTTTGATATCACAAGGAAACCTGACGTGTCAATTTTTTCCATTCACATATTATGGTTTGAAGCCCCTAGTACATTTAAAATTTGATATAAGTTTTCAAGTGACAAAAAATAGTTACAATTTTGTTGACCAGTGCAATAAATTGTAGTTATGTGATTATTTTTGAATGCATTTAAGTACTTCTAGGGAATTCCACTTTGTGGTCATGTTGGGTCATATTTGTGAATTATTATTACTCAAACACTATAGTTAACAATGGAACAAATATGTATATACATATATTATACTTGCACATGTCATCAAATATTAATTTTATGATTTTGATTTATATATCTATGTATATATTTAAATATATTTGAATTAATGTCATTTAAGCAATTTAATAATATAAATCCTCATTTTGTGACAGCAAAACACAAGTATCAAGAAAATACAACTTTTTTAAATACGTATTTATTGATTATTTCGGTGCTCAGAGTGAGAATGAAATAGAGTGCTTGCCGGGAACTTCTATTTGAGGAATAATAGTAACAATGTGACTCTGTGGAAGGCCGGGCTACTCCCATCATATTCGGAGGGACCACCTACCATTTTTTGCCGATTCCGAACGATAACAATATTTTATTTTCAATTCGGAAGATTTCATTGACTTCCGAGAGGCGAGCGTGGAAAAATATATTGCCAGCTAATTAAATGGCAAAACATCATTACGCTTAAAAAAAAAGCTTAAAATTATTATCTTAAAGTTGCCTAATAAAATCAAAATAACCAATACATTGGCACATACGAAATTATTAGCAGGATGTCAAAGTCTTGTATGGTTACACTTCCAGACATTAGATAGAGAAATGCAATTGTGGAAATTTGTGGGCATATTTTATTTGCTGAGAACGATATAAATAATTTATACACATGTATATTATTCCTTGAATCATCGCTATAGCTGTTTTTGGGAACGTTGCGTGTTTTCAAAGTACGAAATTTTGTTTTAAAGAACATTTTCATTTAGAGAGAAATGCATTTCGAAGCATTTGTGGAAAAGTTGTTGGTATTGAGGCAATGTATACCATTTCATAGAAGAGTGTATATCTCATTGTTCACTTTGGACGTGGCAGCATTGCCATATTGAAATCATAACATGCATATAATTATGCTTGAGTTTAAGAAGATTAAGGCTACTTATTTAGATAACCTGAGCTCGTCTGCAGTGGAGTAATAGCATGCAGCGCTATATATTCGATCATAACAGCTGCCGAAGTAAACAAATTAATAGTTTTCAAACTTAGACGACATTAATCGTAAAAACCAATAGGTTCTTTTGCTACAGAAAAAGTCCGGTTTTAAAGGTGATCTATAGCACTTTTTTCGCAAAAGTGCGTTTCTCAAGATATTTTTTACTTTCTGTCTTTGTTAAGATGTTCTTCGTCCTTTAAACTTCAAGCAAGTGGAAAAATCGACAGTTTTTAAATGGTGTACGAGTAAGTTACAAAATCAATTTTTAAATTATGTTTATAAACATACAATCATTAATAATATTTTTTTTTTTGCCTTTTCATTATCAAAAGAGACTTTTTATAATTCCAGAAAACGCTCTCATTTAAAACAAGAATTTGTGGTGAAACAAAATGTATTAATTCAATTATTTTAGAGTTTTGAAAAATGTGCGACTTCACTCAACAAGTTATGAGATGTTATCTAAAGTTTGCATATTCAAACTTTCTGAGTAGCTTTGAAAGATGTTGTTTTCATTAAAACGTAAATATGCCGCAAAAAAGGCAAAGTAACTTTATGTTTGTAAGGAAAAATATACAAAAATGTTCTAAGAAGCTTTCTAAGGAATCAAAATTTTCTGAAAAGGAAGAAACAATTACAATAAATTTGTTTGTACAAATATTAAAACATAACATACTTAAGTTTTTTGCTTGAAAAATTCTATTAAAATCAATATGTGATCTCTAGAGCAAATTACACAATGCAGACAACGTAAAATCTTCTAAGCATATGTAAATCGCTAGAAGAAAAAAATTGCCTTTAAAATTTTTTATTTTGAAATAAATTTTAAAATATATTTTAACATATATTTTTCGAATAGAAATCAACAAAAAAGTGCTTTCAGCGGCATGCGTGCAAATAATAAGCGAAAAAAAATTGGCTAAAATCGCATCAACACTAAACACATAACCAATTACAGCAGCAACGCATGGTTGCCACTAGCGGCAACGAGATAGCAAACAAAGTTTTTCTGCACCAATATTTACACTTTCACTTATCACCAGCGGTAAGTAAAAATGTAACAGCAAAAAAACTTGCCGAATCACTAAATGTGCTTGTGTGTTAAGTATTTCCCTTTGGCGCTACTCGTGCCTACTCCAACTACGGTGTCAATGCAAATTTAAATGCACCCAATTTTATGTCACACAGGGAATATACAAGATGCGGACATGTACATATATTTGTGTGACACTAACGATACGAGTAGCAGATTTTTTGTAGCTCAACCCAAAAAAAAAAATTTAGGTATAAATTCTGAATACTGAAAAACCAAGGTTGCAACACAAGTTGAATTATTAATGTAGACCTTGAAGGACAATTATGTAGAGAGGTTGAGAAACGAAGAGTGTATCTGTTGAGTGTTAGTCAGACATACCATAAAGTAAGAGACTTGGGGTAATTAGCGTTGAATTTTTATTGAAAAATAATAATATAGTTAAAGATTAGAAACGTGCTTTTTTTTAATTATACTTTCGTAAAGAAACAAATAAATTCTAGATTTTTCAAATAACAAAATTAAAGCAGTAAAACTGAAAAACAAATCCATATCAGGGATATTAATAAATAATAGAAGTAAAGTAAAAGATCAATTGACTATAATTTAAAAAATATTATACTAGAGGTATACTTTAAATTAATACGATAATTCGGAAAAAGATATATGTACATACACTTAGACCTTTTTTATGGGGATTTTAATTAATGAGGTTTTTCAAACAATTTCTTTTGGCGATTATTTCGTTTCCCTTATCTGATTTTTTGTGCTTTTTACATGAAGTATCTAAGGTTATGCGGTTTTTGAAAACTCTGCAACGAATCCTCTGTTTTCGTTTTTATATGTATAACTTTTTAATGCGGCTTTTCTTTATGCGACCATCTGAGGAACGCATAAACCGCCGAAAAAAAACATAAGTGTATTTAGTTTTTACTATGTCTCCTAGTTGAACTTTTGTTCAATACAAATTCATACTACACCTGTACAAAAAGATATGACGGTACACTCTAATCGTTCTCAAACAGCGCTATTACAATTTTCTTTGACAGCAATTACTCAAAAGTTCGTATAAAAAAAATTTACAAGAAAAGTATATAGAATATACTTATTTTCGTGTGGAAATTTCGTTCCAAGTATACATATCTTAAAAACAAGGTTAATATTATATAATCTGTTCACAAATATTACCAGAACCACATATTTACAAATTTAGGCACTTATTTTTGTTTTTTTATAAATAATTAAAATTATTGTTTAAGTAAAATTTGCTTCATTTTCTAAGAAAAAAATTAAACATGCATTTTTTAAACTATTTACAAAATGTACAATGATTTTGCAAAATTTCATCAATATGTTGAATTTAAAAAAAAGTATTAAAACTTTATAATATCTAAGCAGTTTTTTGAATTAAATTTTAGTGCAAGAAATTACTGACTTTTGAGAATTTTTTTAAGGGTAGTTTCCTTCGTACAATGCAAAACCGCGATTATTTTTTATGTGAAAGGAATTGCGAAAGCGCGTCCGTATAAAATTATCAAAAATCAATAGTAATTCGTAGCCATTAGAATCTTGCATTTTGTTGTACTAAAATCCTCTGAGCTATATACATATCTGCATACCGCTAAAAATTCAAAATAATTTCTATCAGTTCGATTTTTTATGAAATTTTGTTAAATGTTCGCTACTTTTTTTTAAATTTAAAAAATTGTTTTTAATTGCGTTCGTTAGAGATTTAAAGATGTTTTAATTGAAAAATTATTTTAAGTGATTGGAGTATAAATAAATTGTCCAAACGCATCAATATGTCTTTGTGCTATAATTTGTGAACAGAGTGTTCGAGTATATGGTATTTGCATTTTGAATGTATAACAAGTAGATTATTTGCTATTCGGTTCACATAAACACTCAATATACCTTGTATATAGAAAACTAATATAACATCGCTTTCTTTTTTGCTATTTATGTAGAATGTGTGTGGAAAAGTAATCAAATATATAACATCATTTTTTTTTCAATATATGCACTCCTTTAATTTCCCAATGAAGTTAGAAAAGTTCAAATGATCTGTCTCAGATAATGTGTTAATTACCCTTTAATACATCAGTTAGACCAATATTGAAATAAGTGTCCATAATGAAGAATCCTATTTTTCGTGCTTACTCAGATTGACTTGAATCAAAATTGAAACAATTCCTCTTTTTTTTGCTTGATTTTCGATGGGATTTAATATATGTATAAACTCTTTACTCTAATTTGCTATTTAAGAAATGCTGGGCCTAATATTTAAAATAAAATTAGCCTCAGTTAAATATTCCTTCTATGGTAATTAATACATTTCCAGCCACTACTTTAAAATCAATATAAAACCAATTTTTTATCACTGAATTTAATATCGCGAGCATGTAAGCAAACTTTTTCAAGCAAGAAGTGCATTTAATATGATTCGTGAATTTATTCCGAATTTCAGGGCCGTTTGTTTATGTGTAAATTCTTGTTGCAAAATAATTTAAATCTACAGTTCGGATGATTTCGCGTACACTTATATAATTACTGATTACAGCATGTTTTACATATTTTTCTCGTTCACCATCAGATCCACTCAATTTACTTTCATTTAAAGTACAGAAAAGTCAACCAAGCAGCGGTTAAGTTGAAAAAGAACATGAGCCTTCAATCGGAATAATTAGAACTCGGATTACACAGGTCGCGAAAATTGTCTTCTTAGAAATCAAATGGCAAAAATTGGACACAATAAAAATCTGTACTCTCTCCAATATTAGGAGCGTGCCAAAACCACTACAGTGTTAGCTATTTTTTCCATCAAACATTTGCACAGTACGAACACAATTGGAGTGGCACTCTATGCCAAATTTCATAACAAAAATTTTACTTTGAAATTGGGTTTTGCGAATGAAAAAAAAAATCGAAAAACCAATAGTCTACGAAATTACTCTGCACAAACTAGTAGAACGCGGAAATGCATATGCACAAAATAAAATATTCGCAGCACTGTCACAGATTGCCAAACTCAATGTGACTAGTGTTTCAAGGCGTGCGCCAGTTTCGCGGCCCCGTAGAAGTATCCCATTCATGTCCGTCATGGCAGTGGTGGCCAGGATGAGTAGAACAAATATGACAGCTATCGAAATGCAGTTACGTGTGAATGTGGTAAAAGTGCCAGGTAGGCAGCAGTGAATTTTGCGATGTTCGCTGCAGTTGTTATTGATGTTGTTAACGCGACAGTTGACACAACTTTCGTTGCATTGCCGTGCATAACTTGTCCTGTTATTGGTGTTACAAATCAGTGCTGTTGTTTTACTATTACTTTTTTTCCATTGTTTTGTAGAGCTTTCAATTGAGGTCAACAAAGTGTTTTTTTTGTTTTTTCGTATTCACCAAACAGTGTTTGCGACTCTGTCTGCTATGTTTGCGATATGATTCCTTTGCGTATAACATATGAGAAAATCGTATATGTATGAGTAAATGGAAAAAAAGCCCTCAGTTGTTGTGCTTGTGATAAATATTTCTGTTTGCACACACAATTTGTCTACAAAGTTTTTCAATTCTGTGTCACTTTTTTTTAAATGGTGAAAAATGTAACAATGGTTATTGAAACATTTTCTCTAAAGAGCCTCTTGATAGAGTTTTTAAATACTGAATGTATTTATTTTAAAAAATTTTTAATTCATGGTCGCTGTGGCTGAGTCGGTAGCGGTGCGTGGTATTACTTGATATGCCGCTGAGTTAGAGGTTGGAATCTCGGCCAGGGCGAGTAAAATTTAAATAATAGAAGAAGTTATTTTTTTTCTAATAGCGGCCTCCCCTCGACAGACAATGGCAAACCTCCGAGGGTATTTCCAGACTTAATTGCCGATGTCTAAAGAGAATTAAGAAGTTCAATAATAAATTGTTAAAACCAAATTGATATATTTCAGTGTAACTTGTTTGCAATTTTGCAAAGCGGTTATTTGGCTTCTTCTGATTAGCATTTTCAATAAAATTTCAAGTTTCTTCTTATTATTTGATAGACATTTTATGAGAAATTATTTTTTTTTTTCATGACAAAAAGTATTTATTAAACAAAAATGTTTTTGTGTTGTATCTTTTGCCTTACGTCTCACAAAATTCACATAATTCACTTTTTAAAAAATTCGTTTCGCTATTGTGACAAATACTGCGCCTAAAAATATGCCTGAAATAAATGATTTCAACGATTTTAAAAAAGATTTGAAACGCATTTTTTATTTAGATTGCGCTTTAATGAAACTTTATTGATCAGAAAATTATTAAATTGGTCAATATTCGAAATTTTATTCGAATTGTTTAAAACTTGAAGTAAGTATATATTTTTCATCACGAATCTAAAGTTCGGTTTTAAGTTATTTAAATGACAATTTTCTAAAAAACCAATCGGATTGGCACGAAGTATGTTTCACTAAAGTTTTTGGGGTCACCGATAACGACTCTGAAGTTAGTTTTCACAAATTCAAAGTGGTGTATCCAATAAGCCGACATAAAATTGAAGAACATAGTTAACCTGAATAAATTAAATTTTCCGCAGCTTACTACGAAATACTAGTTAAAATGTGTGATTCGACTTAAGTTTTTAATTTTTCTTGTATTCTTAATTTATTTACTGATTTTTTGTGTGTTTATTATTAATTACATTTCTTGATAAAGATGCTAATCGTAAGGCAGCAGCAAAAGAAAACAATTTAAATTTGCTAAAAATAACTAAAATGAGCAAAGTATTTTTAATTTTGTTTAATGTAAAAGAGATTCCATAATCACTTTAGTGAGGTTTATGCTCAGAAGTGGATTGTTGTCAAGGGACAGGGAGCACAAAAAAAGCAGCGTTTAAATCAATAAAATTTGCTTAGTTTTTAAGTTAAGTCAAAAGCAATTGAGTCAACTTATATAAAAATTATGATAACCTGTTTATAGAGATTGGTTTTAGAAATTAAGTTAAGTGCTTCTGCAACTTCTATTTATTTGAAAAATCACGGAAGCAAATACTTAAAACTTATTAAAAATTACTTGACGAAAGAAGTTTTTGGAATGGAATTCGCAAACTACTAATTTGTAATGGAAAAAAAATATTTCATTGTTACAGCAGACATTTGATTTTATACATTTTGCTTCAATTTCGCAAATTTCACAATTTAACTCACGTACACTACAATGTCCCTGAATAATTCCACATTTTTCATAGCAGTTTCTAGTTCTGCCTAGACATTTCATTTTTTATACTGTAGACAAACTGTAGATAGATGTTCGCTGGAAATCAACAAAAAGAGCTGCACACAATTTTCCTTTTCTTTTTTATTCGCATAACAAAGCCATTTTATTGTGAACTTTCTGGCGCACTACGCATTGCCGTAATATTGCATTGTGGGTATTCTGAGAAGTAATAATCGGTTGGAAATATGCATACCATACCATGCACTTATAGAGCAGAATGTCTTTCAATTTAATTAAATTTTTTTTTTTGCTGCGATCCTTGGATGCGCTTCTAAATGCATTTGTAATAGCTTTTCTCATTTAACTTCTGCTTTGTTTAATATTTGCTTGTTTGGCTTCGCTTTGTTTTTAAATGTTTTCTTCCGTTTTTCATACGCATATTTACAGTGTATACTTCTTTTTTTGTATAAGTTAATTTATTTTTTAATAATTTTCATATTTTCTTTTAATCACTTGAAGCTTAAATTGCCACTCAGCGTTTAAGTTTCTGTACTAGAAAATAAGTCATTAGCAGCTCATTGTGCGGAGAGGAAATTATGGTACTTTCGGAAATGTGTTCTCTATAAAGAAAGGTGCTGAATGGGAGTACATTAAAAAATGTATATTACGAATGTGCGTGGATACTAGGCGCCTTGATGGAGCATATGAAAAGCAGTGTTTTTTATTCTGATTTGCTTATGGGCTGCCAAGAAAGATTTAAAAAAAAAAAAAATTTTGGTTAGTAAATTAAGTTGAATAGCAATTTGCATATGAATTAAAAGTACTTGTGTTTTTAATATAATTAATTAAAATGAATTTTAAAGTAAAATACTGTTCATTCTCTAAGAAAAACCACAAACATCCACATAAAAAAAATTACATCAAAAATTTTAAGCTAAAAAAATGAAATGAATTTTTTTGAGGGATAAATAGATTGTCCAAATAAGTGCTGTAATTTGTGAATACAGTGAATGTATGTATGTATTTCGGTTGAATTAGTTCGTTTAATTTTTAGGGACAAATTCATTTCAAAATTTAAATAAGTTTATATGGAGTATTTCTTCCTTAAGATTTTTGTTTTGAATATTAATAATCAAATAAAAAAAAAATAAACTCAATAATGAAATATGTACACATATTTTCCCGGGACAACAATGACGAAAGAAAAACTTCATAAAAGAGATGAAACGCAAAAGGCACAAGAAAAAAAATGCTCTAAAGCATTTAAATGCATTATCGTTTGTATAAACGAAAAATTCGCGCGCTACTTGAAATACTTCAAAGGTTCTCCAGCTAAAAGTGCAAAAGCTAACTGCAATTTCAAGCGAACAAGATTATTGTACTTTTTTTTTAAATTAACTATAAAAGCCACAACAGCAAATCGAAAAATGAACCTTAAATTGCTTTTGAAATTGAAATTTATTGCCTGGCACAAAAAAGGAGGGCATAACTAATGCTTTATGTTCTTTTCCAATTTTTTTTTTATCTATAACACTCACTCTAATGCTGTAAAGTCAAAGAAGGCAAAGAAAGAGTGCAATTACAAGTGCAAAGAGTACGTCGATTAGCATTTGTATCTATGTATGTATATGTTGTTGTTGGCTAGTTAGAATTGTTTCGGTGCCTTTAGTTTTATGTACCCATCTGTATGTACTCTAAGTTGATTTATGTATGTACATTCTTATGTAGAGTTGGCGTAATAGTAACTCCCTTCGTTTGCACATATTACAAAATCAATGAACTGTAAAAATTTCGCTGTTTCGCTAGCTTGGCTTTAGATATTTATGGCTTGCCCTACAGATACTACAGAAAGATATAAAATAACGAATAAAATTAAACAGAAAGCAGACAAGAAAAGTGTCAGCACAAATTTTTGACAATAAAACAAAAATTGTCTATTTTAGAAATTCACGACAATGCGAAATTTTGCTTTAATATAGAGTAAGTGAAAAGTTTAACATGGAATCCAAAATTATTTGTTGCATTACATAAGACCCAAAAAAAAAAATGGTTAATGCTTAAACCAAATTAAAATGGAATCTTGTTCTCTTCGGGGGAGATACGCGAGCGCTGAGTAAGCATCTCTGGAAAGCACGTTTTGCTAGATCTTTCTGGCCGAGACTATGTGGGAGCTTCGGAAGGCCATTTCTAAATAAATGTTACTATAGTTTTTTATTACTTGATTAGGAAAAGTATTCGCTTAATTTTGATTAATTTACAATTTTTTGTTTCATGAAAAATTTATTTGTTTTATTATTTTCAATAACTTTCAATTGTTTATAATTTATAAGTCTTCTCAAATAATTATGAATGAGAAAAAATTCTTGAATGATGGGTCGTATTGAGAGTGATTTTGCCATAAGTTTCAAACTAGTTTGGTACCATTTTGAGACCGGTTGGTTATAGATTACACGAAAAATTTGGATCTTTCTTTAATAATTATTGATTTACTTTTATTATTTTCTCTTATAATATTTACTTCTCTGAAATAAAACAGTTTTATAACGCGACTCACCCAACATTGTGTGATATTTAAACCGCGATAAGACAAAAATAATAAAACTAATAGATAATCAAACTATTAAAAATAAAATATATATGTTATTATTTATTATATTTGGTTATAAGGTATAATTAATTTCTGGACAACGTTAGACAGATAACATAAGTTTTATAATTATCAACAGCAAACTAGAAATGTAATGCTATTTAATCTTAATGAAAATTTATCAGCTCTGATAATAAGCAAATGTGTTCTTAGAGTAATTCCATATGCAAGAATCAGGCGAATGATAATTTAATCACATATTTCGCTTATGTATCTGTACACGTGTGACTTTTTTATAATGTCTTAACTATTTAAGTAATTTTTCTTAAGTCGTGGTACCTAATTGGCCGCTTATTCCTTGGCTTTTGATTACTTTTGTGGTGTGTTTTTTACACAAAAATTTAATGCGTATACAAAATGCTGATAAAAACATGTGTGCCGCTTTTTATTTATCAGTTACTTCTTATTTTATTTAGCCGTTTTCGCAGTGGCGCCGCCAAGCCTTAGCACTAAAAAGACTTAAAATACGGATAGGTATTAATTAATCCGTACAATTAATTGATCTGTTTTAGCAACGATCAATTTAAAATTTAAAATATTTTATATGTTGCAATAGTAAGGGTATAAAAGTTTCACTCTTGAAGCAAATTTGTAAAAAATCCACGCTTACATTTAAGCTTTTTATATTTGCACTTAAAAAACCCTAGAAAATTTTTTTTTAAAAAAAGTATGTCGTTCGGTTCTTTCTATTTTGTGTTTGAAATGCTTATATAATTTAAATTAACAAAATACCAATTCAAAAGAAATTAAATGGTGGAATATAAAACATAAATTGAGTAAAAAAACCGTACTTTTTTCTAGTATTAATAAAGGAATAAAATCTTTAATGCTTTTTATTCTAATTTTAATATTTGAATTGTTTTATTTTCGCACAAATATTTTTGGTAAAAATGTAAAAAATGTGGTCAACAATGTGTTAACTGATTTTTTTTTGTGTCATGTCTTTTTATTTGAAAAATCAAATGCTTGTAAGGTATTTATATAAAAACGGAAACAATTTAAAATCATATGGTTCGGTGTTCCACATGAAATTCTAAGAAAAAAACCGTAACCAGCTAACATCGAGAGACAAAAATTTTAAAGGAATCCTTATTTATTAAGTACTAAGTTAATATTGCTAAGTTAGATAGAAAAGGCAAATTGTTTTCTTTGTTATTCACCAATAAAAAATTGTTTTCGATATCTAATTACAAATGCACTTTTTTACTAATTTATACTTTATTTGTCTTCTGCAGATATAGTAACTGTCAGCTGTTTCATTACCTAAATATAACAGTGCTTTTTAAATATAAAAATGTGTATTAAACAAAACAAACAATTCGTATTTCGGTCTTATCCGAATTATTTGCAATACTGTGTTAAGTATGTTAAATGCGTATTTTATTTTTCTATCAGTATTGTATCGTAAGTTTCGAAAATCTCATTAAATTACATTTTTTAAGACAATTAGGTGACAGCCATTTACAAAATTTAAAATTTTTATAATTTAAATTAGACTGAAACAGTACATACTTTCAGTTTTAAAAAGTTGGAAAATATAAAATTTATAAATATTTTTTGTATTAAAAATCCATGAGTTACCAGCAGTATCGCAATATCTCATTTTGATATTTTGTATAAAAGTTTTCTGAAATTTATATAAATTTATAAGAAAAATATAACACATTGTTTAATAATAGATAGTGTAACATGTTTTTCTTTTCTAAGAAGGGATTGTTCTAAGATTGTATTCCAACTTCAAGTCCTCCACCTCAAGCTTTTCTTGAAATTGTATGCAGACAACGAAACGGCTAGGAATGATATGTAAACAAAAATTTACCTGCACTAATAAAGGCAAAAGTACTGGTTTAAATGTTTTGTTATATGCAAATGAAGGTTAGAATACGTGATTCGCTTTCACAAAGCGCAAAACTCTTTCCTCAATCATTTCGTCTTTTCTTCTACTTTTATGGAATTAACACTCTCTGAAAAAAAAAAACGTATAACCAAAATGTGGCTGTACATTCAGCTTAATCCTTACTAAGTCAAGTGCATTAACAATGGGTTTACTGCGACAGGCAAGTAAAAGTATAATTATGTATGTATGTATGTATATTCAATTTATCTTTGCTCATGTTTGGTATAAAATCTAAATTGCAAATACGCAGTACTCATTTGAATTGAATACCTCAGAGGACAACATTTCATAATGCAGACCGACGCTCTGTCCATTTTGTTTTTTGCTTCTATTGGCATCGCTGTGGTAAAGAAAAATACAAAATATTACTTATTTATGTAATTTAAAAATGTAAACCTATAATTTTCTCTTCATAGGCTGGTCCCTTGTTACCCGTACTCAGGGTAAATACCGACAATCACGTACTAAAAATGCTGGCTGATGTAAACGCTTTCGGTAGCTCGGTGGATGCAACACTCGTTGGTCAATGTTTCAATTATTTCTTGCCAATTTTGAATCAGGTGGCGAGCAACTTCTCGGTGGCGTATGAACAATGCATAACTAATGCCGATGACGCAATGGAAAATATTAAGGCAAATGCTGTATTCGAAAAGTCGATTTATTTCTCAGAAGTCCAGCTTACATGTTCGGCCTTCACAGAGTGCAATAGTAACTTTTTGCCCCTAGATTTCTTCAACTGTTATGCCTCAGCCGTAAGTTTTACCAATCGAAATACTTATTATCAATCGTCTTGTATTTTTTCAATCACTTCTCTTTTTTAGACGTCCGACGATGTCACGCTAATTTACAAAATGGCGTCCCAATCATTATCTTCAGCTGTTACATGGAAATCTACAACGGAACAAATACAAAGTGCCCAGATATTGTGTACAAATAATGCTCAAAGCAATTATGTTTTGGAAATTTCTGATGTCCACAATGAATTGAGCGCCTGTTTTGTTAGCGGATTGCCAGCTGCCCCGAACACTAGCACCGCTGGTCCAACAAAAAGTACAACTGTTGACTACAACGATTACAGCATAGAAAGAAAATAAATTAAGAACAAAGTAGAAGAACCACTAATAGCTACAAAACATGTAAATGAAAGGAAGGGAGGAAGAGGGTGTCTTTAAAAATGTTGTGTTTCAAATACGCCAATAAAACGATGTACTCATTCCAAATTATATATTTTCTTTTGTGTTTTTTATTTTAATTATCCAGTAGATAAAACACATGTTTGAATTTAAAAGATATTTTTCTAACGATAAAAAAAAACTCAAAATTGCATTTTAAATGGAAAGTAGTTGCAAATTGAGCTGACTTTAACCTCAAAAAATCTCATCATCTGCTACATTATGATTGAAGAATTTCAACTCATTTTATCGCAAAGATATATGACAAATATTTTAATTTATAGTATTAAATCTTGATGCACAAACTCCTATCGTTTAATATTGCTTCAAATGTCTATCCATTCTAGCGATGTAACACTCTCCAATCAAAACCTGAAGAATTTCTGCAAGTATGTACTTAAAATTCAGCTACTAAATATTTTTACATATTGAAAATGTATTTGTCAACATAATGTCATCGTCACATGCCAATACTCCAACAACTCCCTACAGCGACACTTAAAAATAAAATGAAAACAGGACATTTTATTGAGCTCAAGGTGTTGAACTCTTGTGTTGGATCATCTTCAGCGCTATTTTTTTCCAGAACGAAACGGAAACTGGTTTGTTCCCAACCCAAGGCCCAAGGAATGACGGAAAATTGTTCCCAGAAGAATTAAATTATATATTAAGAAAATAATCAAAACAATATTAAACCAAAAACTTGCGAACTTAAGAGTAAAAGACATATGTTGTCGAACTTCACATTTCTACCTAATGTTGTAAGTAAATTCTGCCAGAATTTATCGATTGTGCATTCTGTAGCTGAACAGTTTTAGATCTCGGCAACTAACAAACTCCTGCCTTTCATAAATCGGCACTGCATATAAAAAAAAAATTAAAAAATTCCGTGCGTCATGCGAATGGAACCTCGCGGCGGTTGGGCGGGTATGGAGGGTAAAAACCGTTGGGATTATTATAAAAGTTCAGTTATATCATAAATAAAGAATATAATAAGGAGTCGTATAAGACAAGGGAATATCGACTATAAAACAATTACACTGAGTAATAATATATTTTTAAGGGGAGCGATACAATACACTGGCCACTGGATCAGGTTGTACAGAGAACGGAAAGGCTGCTAAGGTTCATCAAAGAGTCTGATAAGTTCGCCGAGGAGTAAATTAATCTACAAAAATCCCTTTCCCCACCTCCTCTCATAGTCATAGCAAGGATTGTGCCTAAAATACAAAGGACCAGATGAGTGGAAATCTTGGAGTATCGCGGACCACCACAAATCCAATCTAATGCAATGCAGTTTACTGTGAATATGATTTTTTAAGTATTTGTATACCCTGCATAGAAATGGTATAGATGGAATGGAGTTAGACCCATCAATGATGAGCTGAGTCGATTAAGTCGAGTTTGAACGCGAACTATTCCGTAAATTGTTGAGCTATTTGAATGAAACTTGGCAGTCATGTGCCTTTTTATAATTTATTAGACATTTGTGGTAATTGACCTGATCGGACAACTGTAACGTATATGGGAGCCGATTGTTGAGATAATATATTTTGCTCCATCACTCCTTCATTAAAGAAGCTAAAGGCTTGAAATTTTGCAAAAACCTCCGCTATTATTAGCTCAATACAAGCAGTTAAAATCATAAAGACCAAAGATATATATATATATATATATATATATGAGATATAGCTGCCATACAAAATATAGTTCAGATACTGCATTTTGGGCCATAACTTCGTTCTTTGAGCAGCTAAAGTCTTGAAATTTCGCACAAATAATAATTATTATTGGTACTATTATAGCAGTGAAAATCATGAATATCGAATAAATATTACATATGGCTTCTATACAATTCTTCCATTCATGAAAGATAAGAAGCATTCGGCATAGCCGGAGATTAATATAAAAAGAATTGAGTTATCGCAGTCAATGTTTTTGTTCATCGGTTATAAATAAACCGGTCTGTCATGAAGGAGCTTTTTGCTTATGTTCATCAGAACTATTTTCTAAAACTATTATTACAAATATTATAAATCTCTAATATTTTTTGACTAGAGTTCTTTTGTTCTTTCGCAGAGATTATGAATTTATAAGGAAAATTGGATTAAAAAATTGTCATTAAAAATGCGTTGGAAATATTTGTTTTTTTTTCGATAAAATTTAATTAAAATCTTTCAGTTATTAAGATTGTATAAATTTTTTTTAAATTTTATTTTAATCCTTTTTGTAAAGTTTTGCTGTCACATTTGTTTTTTAATATCAAAAAATTTGTATCTCTAAGTAGTGCAAAATCAACTGTATAAAATAAAGGTGCCGGCGAAAAATATGCAGATAAATGTTCGCCTACAAAAAATTTTATTTATTTTTTCTGTAAAAAAACAAAATATTTTCATAAAGCTCATTTAGCTCACGAAGGAATTGCTATGATAATTTAAATGAATATTAATAGTGAAGAGAAATCTTGTCAGGTTAGTTTAACAAGTCGCGCAAATTTCATGAATAATTAATTATTATTTTATATTGACAATAATTTCTTACTATACGATAAAAGCGTGGAGCTTATGTTATTTAGCATGTTGATAAGCTTCTGTATGCCCAACGGTATTGTTATTTTTTTGCATCGGAATTGCTTAACTAAGCCATACCGCTGTGCTCCAATTGACACTTTAGTTTTGTTTGGAAAAGCACTCAATCAAAACTAATCACATAAAATCTGTGAGTTTAACAAAATCTAAAAGTTTTTGATATAAAAGGCAAAACTGAAATTTGCGAAAATTATTCGCCTCTAAGTGTTTGTACGCATAACAACATAAAATGAATACATTCGCTTTAGCAATATTGTCTTTGGCACTCATTGCCGCCGTATTGGTAAGTGATAATCGACGGTTTTGTTTGTGGTTTACATGACACATACACATCATTACCACTCTCTCTCTCTCTCTGACTTTGTCAATTTTTAGGCCGATCCCATGTCCACAGATGCCAAGAAAGTTAAGTTTACCAAGAGAGCCAAGGTGGCTAAGGAAGTCGAGGAAGTCAGGGAAGTCAAGGAAGTCAAGGAAGCCAAGGCCACTGCTGACAATCATATACTCAAAATGCTGGCCGAATCGAATGAGTTGAGTAGTTCTGCTGATCCAGCAGTCACCGCTCAATGTTTCTCTTATTACCTACCACTCTTGAAACAAGTTTCCAGCTACTTCTCCTCGTCGTACGAACAATGTGTATCTGTTGCCAATAAAGCTACTTCTGCGCTAAATGCAAATGCTGTAGCTAATCAGACATCATTCACGAATCAGTCTCAGCTTATTTGCAACGCTCTAGACGCTTGCAACAGCGAGTACGATGATTACTTGGATTTCTTAAATTGCTTTGCCTCGGCCGTAAGTTTGTTCAACAAAAAACTTAAAATCATTTCTTACTTCATTCTTTCACATTTTACTAGGCGTCTTTTGATGTCACGAAAATTTATACGCTGTCGAATAGTGCCTTCAATGCTGCACTCTCATTTAATTCAGAATCGCAAGAAATCAAAAGTCAAGAAGAGTTGTGTACCGATGATGCTCAAAGCAATTATGTTTCTCAGTCTACGGCAGTTTTCAACGAACTAAACGAATGTTTTATGGATGGATTACCAGCTGGAGCTAACGCTACTGTACCGACTCCTGTTGCCTCTGTGGCCCCCCCTAGCAGTACAGCTCTCCCCGTTACTAGCACCGCTGCGCCAACAACAAGCACTACCAGTGACTACTACGACTACGGTCTTGAAAAACAATAAATACTTTGAGAACAAGGCTTCTATAAAACAATTTATCAAGATTTTTTTATCCAAGAGTCGAGAGAATTGTACACAAATAGTAATTGGAAACATCTTAAGGAATATGCTGCTTATAAAAGGAAGCACAACAAGTTGAATTCAGTTGATAATTAAAATTATATATTTTTCGCTACTTCTGGATTCAACTGATTTTAATAAAGTTTACCTAAAGACACATAAAAAGATATGCACGATACTTAAAATAAAATTCACCTTCTTCACTAACTGACGGTCATCAAGTTCGAAATTTTGATCAAATTTTGTAAATTTATGTACATTTTGTAAATTGTTTAAAAACTTGCAACCAATGCACATAACAAATTATCAGCGGGAAATCATATAAACCTCATCTGGAATACGAATTGAAATGTTGCTTATTAAATCCGAATACTTTTCTAAACTAAACCAAGTCCGGACCTGTGGGGGAGAGAATGGAAAGTTTTCCACAAACAGTTTCATGATATTTGAAAAAATTAGAACGGCTTTCTTGATTTCTTAGAGACCAAAAAATATATTTCTTTTGATTTCAAGTCCTCAATACATAAAAGTGAATTTTACGTGTTTTGGAAAAGTATTTTTCAATTACCTGAAAGGCTATTTTTGTGTCTTCTAAGTGCGGATATCAAAAATGCAAAGAGGAATCGATTCAGCCCTGACTGTCCGTCCGTCCGTCCCTCTGTCCGTGGTTACAATAACTTGAGTAAAAATTGAGATAACTCAATGAAATTTGGTACATATATTGCTCTTTGGACAGTGTAGGTTGGTATTGAAAATGGTCAAGATCGGTCAATAAGCACGCCCACCTCCCATATAACGGAAATTTTTGAAAAGTGCAATAACTCAGATTTTTCGGTATCTATTACAGCAAATTGAGTGAATTTTGGTATTTGGAGCAATTTTGAACTCAGAAATTAGGCATTTATGAAATTTTGAAAAATTTCATGTATCTCAATAACAATATTAGTTATCCTCACAAAATTTGGTGGACATGTTTTCCTTGACATCGCTATTATTATCGTAAACAATTTTTGAAATCGGATCATAACAACGCTCACCTCCCATATAACGGAAGTTTTAAAAAGTGCAAAAAACTTCGTTTTTCAGTATTTATTGGAACAAATTGAGTAAAGTTTAATACTAGAAGCGATTTGAAACAAAGAAACGGTGTTTTTATGAAATAATGGGCACCGCCCATACAAAAATACATCGCAGATCCGAAAACACAAAAGGGGAGAGGTTCCCCTAAATTAAAAAAAAAAAAACATTTGGAGAACATTTAAATTTTAGGTTGTTCGCTTAAAAATCTCATAAAATCAATCTCGCATTGTCCGATTTAAGTAGACATTTTTATTTGTTTTTGCCCAAGGACAATTTTTTAGAAATTTTACAAAAAACCTCGTTAGGTGGCGGTGGTGTTGGGTTATAACTAAATATCGTCCGATTTCTATCTGCGAACAGATAGGTGGCACTGGAGCCGAGTTATTTATGAAAGTCGTGTTTCTGAACCGATTTTGATGAAATTAATGTTGTATTCTATTTGCGCTGGGGTCGAAATATACAGAAAACTATACATCTTAACTGGGAGCTGCATTTTTAACTTGGAAAGAAAATTTGCCATAAGCATAGAGAAAAGTAGGAAGCTACGAAACCGGATACCTAATTTTGGGCGTAACTTTAATTTTCCGCATTAAATACGTGTACAACGGAGTTCAAAAAATGTTGCATTTACTTCTACTACATTTTGGGCGCAACGAAGTTTCCCGGATCTCCTAGTAAGAAATAAAATACCACTGTAAATGCACTGTGGTGATAGACGAGAGAGCTCGTACGATATGTCATTTAATTAAGCGAACTTCCTTGCCCGTTTCAACATTGGATTTATATTTCTTCTTCTTCTATCAATGTAAACAAAAAAACAAACAAACGAAAATAACTTAAATATCGACTTAGAATTATTTTTAATTTTCGTAGATAAAACACAGACGATTGACTGATTTTTAAAAATTAAGCGTCCTCAACTTTATGAAATGCCCTTCATTTCTTCGGTTTACCTATATCTGCAATAAAAATATCTGTGAAAATTATTTATTAATTACAATTGAAACCGAAGCTATTATGACAACCTTTTGATTCTAAAATGACTGCTTCAAAAGTTTCTAATGCCCAATACTTTCATTGAAGTTTACTTTTAACTTATGAATCAGGCATCAAGAACATATTCAACATTTTTACGAAATTTCTCTTTCCACACCGACAATCGCTATCAAATTGTGCGTGACCCGGTCTTCACATTCAGACCAATCACTAAGTAACTTTGCCCAGTTGCTCGGAAAAAACCATAAACACAAGACATATCTATTAGATTTTTTGAGAATTTTATTAAAGACCGAACTAAAAATTGGCAGCGACACTTTTCTAACGCTGCATGTTTGCAATGAAAAGTAACGACGACATCGCTGACACCGACAGTAGCTTCAAAACTTAAAATCAAAAATTTGTGTTTTTGTACTAACGCTTGCTGAACGCTTTTAATGAGTTCGCTTTGCAGAGTGAGTGATTTTTTTTAAACTTTAACAAATAATAGGTGTTGTATTAATTTCGATGCGTTCGCACCGGAAGCGGTCACCAAATATTAGCCACAACATTTGAAATGATCGATTAACTCAGTTTATGATATTATGAGTGTGGCGAGTGGAGGCGGCGCTATCGAATAATAATACAATAACTTCATTTTTGGAGAGAGGGATATAAGCTTTCCAAAAGTATTTAGATATGCAAAGGCTTTTCACAACAAAATAATCCACCGCAGTTGACAACAGCCGTAATAATTTGATTGATGGATACACAGAAATGTTTGCCGAATTACGGGGCTTAGTTTTTTTCCTTTTTTAAGGAACAATTCGATCACTCACATATATTAAGGAACAAAGAAAAAACAAAGATTATAAAAAAATTTTACTTGTCTCAATTGAAATGGGCAAAGGGTCCTTCAATTCAATCAACTATAAAGATATGAAACAAAAATTGTGGGGCATTTAATGATCATATCGATTTATTGAAATTACGTGCTGACATTATAATTAGAAGCCGTAGTACGAATAGTCACTGGTGGTGGTGCTTGTTGGAGCATCTGTGGCGGGAGAGTTGGGCGTTGAGGAGGATGGTAAACCATTAGCAAAACATGCTTGCAATTCGCTATAAATTTGTGTAGTCTGTGCAACGTAGCTGCCTTGGGCATTATTGGTACATATAGTCTGAGCATTCTGTGCTTGTTGTAAACCTGACGATAATGCCAGAGCTGCAGTTAAAGCATCAGACGAAGATGTGTATAAAGGCGAAACATCATCAGATGCCTATACAATTAATAGAAAAATAGTCAAGTTAATATATATGGATGCATATGTATGTATGTATGTACGAGTATGAACAACTTACGGCTGAGGCATAGCAATTGAGGAAGTCCAAAGGTTCGAAGTTGCTGTTGCACTGGGTAAAGGCGTCACACATGTCAGCAGACGTCGTAGTGATACTCAATAGCGTAAATGAAGCATTTTCGCTGAGAGCAGCATTTTGTGCGTTGGCAGTTGAGACACAGTCCTGATAGACTGACGAGAAATCGTTGGCGGCTTGATTCAAACTTGGCAGGTAATAGTTGAAGCATTCTCCAACGAGACTTGAATCAGCTGAACTACCCACAGCATTCGCTTCAGCCAGCATTTTGAGTACGTGATTGTCGCTGTTGGCCTTCAAAATAGGCACCAACGGAATGGCCTACGAATTAAGAAATGTTTATTTTTAAAAATTTTTTTAGAAATCTTTAGATTTAGATTTTCACTTACCATTGTGGCGCCAATGAATGCCAAAGCAAATGAAATTAAACCGGCTGTCTGCATGGCGAGTTGTTAGATTTTCGAATACTAAGAGTCGAGTGATTTCTGCAAATTCGAAACTCGCTTTTTATACCATTGAACCGAAAAGATAAAGATTTTCGTATACGCAGGTGAGTGTAATGCCAATTTGTTCGTGTATAATTAGATAGTATTTTTAAATTCCGCATACTTAATTATGATTGAGTGGGTTGGCTACAAAACAACAAAATCTATAAAGTTTGAATTTAAACATTTAAGTGGCATCTATAAGGGAAGTTGACCGCCTCTGGAGGAACCGTTTACTTTTAGTTAAACCTGGCTTAAGTGTGGAATTAGAAAATCAAAGATATTCAACAAAATTTTATTTAAAACACGTTGGTGCCTTTGAAATTATAATATGACCGAAAATAACACGATTTTTCTTCAAAAACTATTTGCTGTCTGCGTTTTTAACTAAAAAAAAAATTCTAACACATACCTAACATCATTTAAAAAGTCGGTTTACTGTACTCACATATACTGGCAAGTTTTCAATCCTTGCCTTATTTATTTTTAATCTGTGTTTTTCAATTATTATAAAGCTAATTCTTTAAAAAAAAAAAAATCACTAAATAACATTTTTACATTTAATTCCAAATTTATGATACTTAAACAAAATTTCATTTAAATTGAAACTTAAAAAATTTTAATTTTTTCATGAACCAGATAATTTTAAAATAGAGTCCAACTCAATCAATTTCCAACATGTTTGCCAAATTTTTTAAGTCCAATTATTCCAATAACTCGCCTCAGAACAAAGCTTATCCACATACATATCCGCTATTATTCTGGCAATATCTTTCGAGGAATTGTTTTATTAGTTAAGTAACTTAAAGGAATTTTTTAAGGCTGGCCTTGATTTAAGCTCGGCTTGGTTCTTAAAAAACTGTGCTAAACATTAATTAAATTATTCTCTTAGTTTTAGGGTTTTCCTATGAATTATTAGTTTATTATACACCTTCACAAAACCGGGAGTAGGTCCTTTATAGAAAATTATCTGGGTATAACAAGGCTTTCTACTATTCCAAAACTATTTGAAGTTGTTGACGATTTAGCGTATTCTATATTCTCTACTCTCAAAAAGGAAATCGACTTCAGTAACTATAACCTGGAACAAGTTCAAACTTTAATCATCTTGCAATTACAATAGACCCAAAGCTCAACTTCTATTTTTACATCAATATTAAAGTTGACAAAGCTAAAGGTGTTTTTGCATTTGTAAAACGTTGGTCAAAATAATTCAGTGATCCTTACACTACGAATGCTCTTCTCACAACGTTAGTGAGGCCAATACTGAAATAATTATGGATCTGTTGTTTGGAACCCACGCTGTCAAACTTATTGCCACAAAATTGAGTCAATTTGAAATCAATATCAGCTTTTTACTCGCTTAAAACTCATTAATCTGCCTACCTTACTTAGTCGCAATTATTGAACGTTCTCGCCCGAGTTTCCAGGCACTTCCGGCTTCTTTTTCTGAAGCTTTGCAAAAATAATTTTGAACTAAATGTACCACTCCGAAGTTTAGGTCAGAATTTAAACGCACACTCCGGTGCTTTTTATGTTTCAGACTCTATTGTATACGTTAAGAATACTATACTCATTACTCTCAATAAATGATACATACATTTATATTTTTTTTTGTTATAAAGTCATATTTGATCTGTAGCTCAACATTTTTTGATCTCTTATATACTAAAAAGAAGCATAACCAAAAATCATTTTTTATAGTATTTTGATAAGTTATTTAAGGGAATCAACTCTATATAAAAATATTATAAATTACTAGAAGGCCCGGCGAACTTGGTCCGGCCCAAAATTTATTAAAAGTAAATCAAGCACTTTTTAAACTCTGTTGTCCAACAACTAAAAAAAGGGCTTCGTTAGGACCTTCTGCCGGAATAAACGAATGACTGTGCAAATTTTCACGTCCTTCCGGGCTGGGGTTCGGACGTTCTGCGCGGACATAACGAAATAGAGTTTCATTTTTATTTATAAGAAGATATACAGGAAAAATAAAATAAATAGCTAAATGTTATAGAAGAAATTATTTATTTAAAAAAAAAAATATTTGACGAACTCTTTTGTGGAGGTTTTTTTCGTTTTTTCATATTAAAAATAAATTTGGTTCCAACGTAACATACATTGCAAAATGTGTATATGGAAGAAAATGTGTAAAAAACTCAAAATGAAATCAGATAGCAATTAAAAAATATTAAAAAAAAAATTCGTTAAGATGTAGAATTTTTAATACCTTTGCCGTGAGTAATAAATTTTAATATTGCACAGAACTGAAAATTTGTGTAATAATTATTCAGTTAACCAACTTAACCAACTGTTCAAGTTTTGCTGTCTATTGGAAGCTCATTAGAATATTTAAGCCCTTTGTAAAAAAAGATTTTGTATATTCATTTCAATTTTGATAAATTAAGATTTTCTCTATTTTTTGGGTTACAATTATGCGCTTTTAATTTCGCAATAAACCAATTTAAATGTTGTAACATATCACTACGCTTTTAAATGTATTTTAAAATTTGTAAATTTTGTTTACCGACATTATAAAAAATATATGCGATTTCTATCCAAATTCCATCATTTAGATATCTAAAAAGGTTAAATTTTTGCATTGCCTATCGGTCCAGAAATGTCTTTTGGGAAAGCCATCGAGAAAAGTTCTCTGTAAGGTATGTACATAGCTACTTAAAATTTTAGGTATTGTTTTTGTGGACACATTGGTGGGTATTGCATTTTGATTAACTTAAAAAAAGGTCAGAGTCTTTTATTAATAATTTCTTAGGTATTTAACTTTTGTTAAACCTACCGTGCTATCAACGGCAGCATTGACAGCCGCAAAGCAATTGATAAATCCCTTTACTCAACAAATATCTCCGACGAGATACAATCAATTAGATCAACTCGAAAGAAACTCTCAAATAAAGCCGCACCTTTGACAATTTAAAAAGATTTTGAATTAAGCAACTCATAAAAACATTTATCAAGAAAAATGTGTATAACCACAATGATTTTAAATAAAGTTGCATCACAAATTTACTTGCTAAGAAGGAAACCGTCGGGAAGGTATATCGAATAATGCGATTAACGTAAACAAAATCAAAAGCTATTGCAAGGTTTTTCTAGCTAAGTTAAGAAAAGTTTCTAAGTCCAAATTTTAGTGGTTTATTTGAATCTGATATCGATCAAGTTTTGATTTTCAAACTTAAGCAACGCAGATATTTTTGGACTTATTTTTACTTTGCGCCAATTAACACGTATGAATATATGTATGTATGTGTACGTGTATGTGTAATACGATTAACGCACTTGAGTTTGATACAAAATTTATTAGGAAAAAAGAGTATTTACTTACATACATACGTACGCACATATTTGCTACATTTTTATATCGGCTGACTATAAAGTGAATACCACAGAAAAAGCCGTGTCATCATTTTATGTTCACACATGCCAATGAGCAAGCTGGTAATGCGTTAAGCATTTGCTCTTATCTGGCGCTTGCGCGATTCAAATTGAAAGTTTAAATTATATCTAAACGATTTTCGGTACTTCGTCATCGAAAGCACTTTAATAATGCAAATGACTGGGCTTTGCTTATATATGAAGGAATCCCGTTGATTTTTAAATTTCTTATCTTCATATGAAAATTTCGGATTACTTAAAGTAAAACAGTTCAAGAAATTGCTGCTCATAATAAACATGCTTGACTTACACCACTGACCAAAAAATATTAGGGGTATTCGAGATCTGTTGTATTCGTGGTAATATTTACACAAGTAAATCGCGAACCCACTCTATTGTATTGTCTGTCTTGGTGTCATTTTAAAATTTCCCGAACGGCTGATTTACGAGTACGTACATATGTACATGTACATATATTATACATGTGCTACAAACAAATAAACAAAAGTGGGTAATATGCCGCTAAAAAAACGAAAACATTAGATTTTATTACAAATAGGTAATTGTGAAAATCGAATTGCTAAAATAAACGATAAACTTGAATACACACAAATAAATTTATATTTCTTTGACTAACGTATTTGTAGATGATTCGACGCTTCATCTTTTTTGTTGTGATCGGCTGTGAGAAATTTACAAAAGAAAAATCACATTTACAGTATTTGCTTGCACTGTTGTATTTGAAGTGGAACGTATATTTTGTTGTTGGATTTTTCCAACATTTGCTATAAAAACCACAGGAACCACGAATATAAAATACAATGGTAAATACCACAGATCCCGAATACCCCTATTATATTGTTTTTACCTTTGAAAGCAGGTCTGCCGTGACAATAGACAATGTAAATTAATCAAATAAACGTATTTGTTACACTTTTACAAAGAAAATGTAATTAACAGAAGCACGACATACCATTCTATTTATTCGAATTTTCTTCAAGTTGGAAGTGTATGTATGCTGATTAAGAACAAAATATTTATGCAATTTCAAAAAAATATTATCTATCATATTTATAAATATTGTTAAAAACAAATATATTTAAATCAGCTTTTGCACGTGTTATTTTTGTTTAAAAATGAACTACAAACAAGAAAAACTAAATTAAAAACTTTTTTTTTTAATTTTTCTATGCAGTTTATAATCAGAACTTTTAAAAGTTTTTTTTTAATGCAGCTATTTAAAAATACTACGACATGCTGCATCCAAATTATTACAATATAACAGAAATTAGTTATTTATGTGTCGTTTTTGCTCTGAATCGACCCTAAGCTGGTATATTTCAAATAGCTTTCAAAGCTTTTATTGAACATTCCAATGCAAATTTCGAAAATATTGTTTAATCTGTTCGAGTGTTTTAATTTTCATTCACATACATGAATTTTTTTTTGATAAATTAGTATGGCAACAATTAAATTAAACTAAGCAGAAAACCTTGAATGGAAATATAGACAGAGTAAGAAAAATTACTTTTGGTATTTGAGTTACTTTTAATAAAAAATATTAGTAGATATATACTTTCAATCTTGCTTAATCGGATATACGACTTTGTCGAATTTTTTTTTTCAAAAACGCTTTTAGTGTTTATTTATAAACTATATTGGAAAACATGTATTTTTTTTTTTACTTGAAGTTATACTTTTCCGTTTTGAAATTAATTATATAATAAATTAACAATAATTACAAAATTAATATAATAAGAACTTGCCGATGCTTGAAGAAAAACTTATAGAAAGATGATTTGATAGGAAAAAAATTGTTCAAATGCAAAATAACTTAAGGCTGAATGTAAATAAATTGTTCCAAAGTGTGCTTTTAATTGAAAAAAAAAATGTCTTGGCAAACATTTTTTTTTTTATTTTACGATAACGGAAAAATTTGTCTGGTTGTGAATCACGATTACATTCTTTCTAATATAGGAGCTAGATCATAGCAATGAAATTGAATTGTGATACAGAGTTTATTGTAAATCGCCTCTAGAAAAGTTTGTTACCCAAAAAAATTTAAATCAGCCGAAAATTTGCTTATTAAAAACTGTCTACTACTGTTTATGTGGCATTTATCTTTTTAGAGCCAAACCACTCAATCATCTTTTATTATATGAATTAAACGGTATTTGATATCTTCGGCAAAAAGAGACACATTATATGCGAATATCTGTGCATGTATTTTGGTATAAAAGGCAAATTTCGATTATATAGCAGTCACTCGTCGTGAGGAATTCGAAAAACTATCAGTTCAACATGAAGACTTTCGCTTTAGCAATATTGTCTTTGGCACTCATTGCCGCCGTATTGGTAAGTGATAATCGACGGTTTTGTTTTTGGTTTGCATGACACATACACATAATTACCGCTCTCTCTCTCTCTCTGACTTTGTCAATTTTTAGGCCGATCCCATGTCCACAGATGCCAAGAAAGTTAAGTTTACCAAGAGAGCCAAGGTGGCTAAGGAAGTCAAGGAAGTCAGGGAAGTCAAGGAAGTCAAGGAAGCCAAGGCCACTGCTGACAATCATATACTCAAAATGCTGGCCGAATCGAATGAGTTGAGTAGTTCTGCTGATCCAGCAGTCACCGCTCAATGTTTCTCTTATTACCTACCACTCTTGAAACAAGTTTCCAGCTACTTCTCCTCGTCGTACGAACAATGTGTATCTGTTGCCAATAAAGCTACTTCTGCGCTAAATGCAAATGCTGTAGCTAATCAGACATCATTCACGAATCAGTCTCAGCTTATTTGCAACGCTCTAGACGCTTGCAACAGCGAGTACGATGATTACTTGGATTTCTTAAATTGCTTTGCCTCGGCCGTAAGTTTGTTCAACAGAAAACTTAAAATCATTTCTTACTTCATTCTTTCTCATTTTACTAGGCGTCTTTTGATGTCACGAAAATTTATACGCTGTCGAATAGTGCCTTCAATGCTGCACTCTCATTTAATTCAGAATCGCAAGAAATCAAAAGTCAAGAAGAGTTGTGTACCGATGATGCTCAAAGCAATTATGTTTCTCAGTCTACGGCAGTTTTCAACGAACTAAACGAATGTTTTATGGATGGATTACCAGCTGGAGCTAACGCTACTGTACCGACTCCTGTTGCCTCTATTGCCCCCCCAAGCAGTACAGCTCTCCCCGTTACTAGCACCGCTGCACCAACAACAAGCACTACCAGTGACTACTACGACTACAGTATTGATAAAAAATAAATACTTTGAGAACAAAGTTTCAATAAAAACGATATGACATTAAAATAACATATTTGATATGTTTTTTTTATTTAGTTAAAAAATGAAGTTATATTTATGATTTACCACATATAGGACAAAATTTGAATATAGACACTCTTTAACCTAAATAAAACTGTTTGTACCTCTATACTCTGTTCACAAATTACAGTAAATTATTTCATCAATTGTTCGAATGATTTAAAAAAAATGTTTAGATTTTTTTTGAGTATGCACTTTTTTGCCTCATTTAATTTTAGTGTGAGAAAGGGCAAGTCGCAAATGTTTGCAAGTTACCATTGATTTGTGACAATTCTTTTGCTGGCAGTTTTCTCCATACAACACAAAACCGCGACTATTTTTATATGCAAGGAATTGCGAAAGAGCGCCAAAAATCAGTGATAATTCGTAGCCACTAGAAACTTGCACTCTTTGATATTAAAATTAAATGAGCCCCAAAAATTTATAATTTTTTTATAAAAGGACGAAATTTTAATGAAATTTTGATAAATGCTTTTATTATATTAAACAAATGTTTGTGCAATAATTTGAGAACAGAGTGTACAAGTGTTATACAATCAGTTCAAATTTTTACCCGTATCTGATCAGATTTGCATCCCGATACCTAGCAAACTCTTGTCTTTAATGACTCGAAATAGCAAGAAAAAACAAATTTGATGGTCGTGCGTTGTAATTATCAAGAAAATTTAATAAAAAAATTGTAGTTAAAAAATTGAAATGTATAAATTATAAATACATATACATTTTATGTGATGTCATACTCAAATATATATTAGTAAATCAGAGCCCTGAATTTGAGTTTCTTAAAATCGCAATTGTGTTCGCTTTCAATCCACTAATAATGGATTACTTATCGTCAAAAATTACTTACGAACAAATATGTATCAACAAATATGTACTTCTTTTGAAAAGTCAAAACGTATTTTTTTATGGCAAACTTCGTGTGAAGGCTTTTCATACGTATATTTAAATCAAAGCTAATTCTTTTGATAAGCCTCTTGTAGTCTTTTCAAGTTCACTCAACGGTCGGTTTTATCAAAAACATTGGAAACGTTTGATATCATTTGTGCTGTTGCCACCAGCAAGAATTGAATTACTCAGAAAGAATTAATGGTTAGAGCGTTCTACTAAAGCTCAACGCTTAACAACTAATTGAAAGTATTATGCGTTTTTTTTTTTATTTATTCTTTTTTTATATAAAAATACAGTTTATACACTAACAAACATCATATAAAACTAACTTTCAAACTTTGCATGAAACTAAAAAAAATTTACAAGTAAAAATCAATATTTTAAAGCTTTTTTCCTGGAATTTTTAAATTTGTCTTTAAGTGTGCAGTATTACAACAAATTCATTTTGAGTAGAAAAAATTTAAATCACAATAAGTAAAATTACAATAGATTTAAGAGTTTTAATCCCGAGGCTGTTGCATTTTTTTGGTATAAAATATTTGGGGCGCATGATTTTTTACTAAATCCTACCTAATGTTTGTATTTAGAAATTGTGATTAAATTAAATTCGACTGGCAATTTTTAGTTAATATTTGCCATGTCTGCATTTCAACAATTAGGTACCAATATTTATATTTTAAAGTATTTACACAATCATAATTTTCAATTAAAAAATTAATAAGTGGTAATTTTTTGTACACTTAAACACATGGTACAATGTAATTAAAATATAAAATCTATATGTGCTTTAAAATTTGTGGGATTTTTTTACAATTCTGGAATTGTAAGCTTTCACGTCTGCATTTTTGAGTTTACATATTTTACAATTTACCATGCAATCCAGTAAAAATGCAGTTAATATAGATTTTTACTGACAATGTCATTGTAGTAAAAATATAATTTGACTTGCATTATCACTAAATTTTAAATGTTTAATAAAAAATAATAGTAGTTAAAAATCAATTCGCAACCACTGGATGCAATTATTAATAAATTTTTTTTCAGTAATCAGTAAATAAAATGTATACTGCGAATTTCTACAGTAATCATAAAAAAAAATATTTGTATTTTAATTTTTTCAGTCAACAGTGAATGTTTACTAGTAATGCAAATTAGGTTTCTAGTATTTTTAATGCAGTGAATATATATACAGTATGCTAATCCATGCAATTAACACGGACTCTCTCTGGTTAATTGATTTAAACAAGTATTAAATATAAATTAAATTCAAATACTAATTTCGTTTTTTTTTTTTTCTAAGATGTTATATATAAAAATTAATATTTTCTTTTGAATAATAAGTGCCTAATTTTATTAGACTTAAGAACTTTATCATCGCATATATATTCAACTTGTTTAAAAACGCTGCTCCTCGTTCTGTCTTTTAATTGGAGCCGAGCTGTGTCCTTATTACAAAAATAGCCATTTCAGCATCAAGTTTTGAAAATATTATATTTCCATTAAAGTCGGTATGAAGTAATTTACCTGAGTCTACAACTTTTTGGAATTTAATTTTGTTTCATAAATTTCGCCAAATTTAGTGTTAATGTTGTCTGAGAGGTCAGAACTAAAAAATGTTTAAAAATAAATAAGTTTTGTTTTATTTAATTATGTTTAAGTTTAATTATGTCTATAAGCTATTGCTGCTTTTATAACTAAAGAATAATTTTTAAAATAATAGAAACGCCATATTATGACCAGTTCGGACAAATTAATTTTCCCTTAGTTGATTTGTAATTTTTTGCTTCTAAAAATGAGTTCATTATCTAACAAAGTCCACATAATCTCAAAGTTAATACTTTATACAAAATTGAAAATAATTCAAAATGGTTCATTCAAATTTTTCAAATTTTCTAAAATAAATTTAAAAACCTTTTTGAGAAAGCAGAAAGTGGCCACCAATGCAATATATGGTAAATCTTAAATGGGAATAGAATAATATTTTAATGAATGAAACACCTCAACCTTGGGACATGCGAATCTAATAAATATTTTCTTTTACTTACGCTTTTCAGAAATTTTGAAAAAGCAAGAGACGATAACTTTTTTGTAAGCAATACACGAGACGAAACCATATTACAATATCTTTATAAACTTAATTTTTGATTGTCGTCCATTAAAATTAAAGACAAGTGTGTTCTACTCTTTTTTTTAAATATGTATAATAATTCGGTAAACATACTTATTCTTGGTGGCAACGGTTGGACATGTGGATTAACACCGATTATATGCAAACACTTTACTCAATTAAATATTTGGTGGGCAATTATATATAGCGCTAATGGAAATCCCTTGTTTGTTGAACTTTTTTTTTTTATTCTTTGTTGTTCTTTTGGGGAAAGCACTCAATCACAATTGGATATATGGCTTTAAAGAATTTAGATAACAACGCAAATATACACAAAAAATAACCAAAATAATTGCTCAACATATTTATCTAGTAATGTGCGTGCGTATGTAGCTAAATATTTGGTATAAAAAACAAATTTATATTTTACTTTACTCACTCGCCTTGGTTGTGGTCAAGGTCTAACAACTTAACATGCAGACAATCGCTTTAACAATATTTTCTTTAACACTCATTGGCGCCGCGGTGGTAAGTAGAAATCGAACGATTATTCAAAATTTTTACAAAGAAATTTATAATTGCACCATCTCCATCTCTCCTCTACAGGCAGGTGCCGAGATCAATACCGACAATTATATGCTCGAATTGCTAGCTAAATCGAATGCCTTGAGTAGTTCCGTTGATGCAGCACTCGCGACTGCATGTTTCACTCATCATTTGCCTATTTTGCAACAAACTTCCGGTAATTTCTCAACAACATATCGACAATGTGTTGCAACTGCCAATAAAGCTACTGCAGTACTCAATGCAAATGCTACAGCCAAGCAGATAGCAATTCAGAATCATTCTACGATTATTTGTAACGCTCTAGACGCTTGCAATAGCGTCTACGATGAATACTTGGATTTCTTTAATTGCTTTGCTTCAGCCGTAAGCTTCTTATATAGATACAAATATTAAATATCTATTTTAATATTATTATTATTTTATTTTTCATTTCAAAAGGCGTCTAATGATGTTTCGAAAATATATTCACTCTCAGCGGTTTCGTTCAGTGCAGCAATTACATTGAATTCGGGATTGCAGAAAATTAAAAAAGCAGAAGATTTATGTATAGCTGAAGCCAAAAGTCATTACGAAACACAAAGCACAGAAATTTCTGATGAATTGAGCGCATGTTTTGTTTATGGTTTGCCAGTTAATATCATAAAATAAATATGTATATATTTTATGTATTTTTCTTTTGTGATTGTATTCAAGAGGATGAGCGTTGGCACGAAAAAATATATACGTATGTATTTAGGGTCAACAAACCTAATATAAAATTTCAAAATTCTTAGTTTGCCGCATGTTTAATTTGAGTATAGTAAAGTGCCAGTTAGAAGTGTGTACGAATTGCGTTTATTATTAGTATATTTTTTAAATAACACTCTTCCGCAATTTCTTTGATTTCAGTAATTTGCAGCTAATTGAAAGTAGCATTTCTTTGTACGAAAATTGCAAATAATTAATGCGATTATATCCAGAATGAAAAAAAGCCATCCACGTTGCTCGTATTTTCAATTGTGGCGGTCAAAATACTCGTAGTACTCGTATCACGCTACACATAAAGCAAGCAAGTGAAGCTGTTGCTCGCTAGCGGACGAAATTTTGTACACGGAAACGGTCGAATGGGAAAACACATTTTTGTTTTCTGTTAATGATTTTTATGAAGCACAATGTGTGGATGTTAGGCTTACGTAGAAAAAACTATTTTGAACGCCATACTCGTACATACAGAATTTGGTACAAATTTAAACCCAACAGTCGCCAAAAATTTGACACAATTTAAGAAATTCAATGCAAAATTTAAAACATAAGCTAAAAAAAGTACAAAGCATTATTTTTTTTTAAATAAAAATATGGAAGCAATTCGCATTTTCGCAGTGTACATAAAAGCCTAACCTAATATTCACGCACTCCGGCAATTTTCTGTCAAAAATGTCTCATGCTCATACAACTTGTATGGGAGCAACCCAAACTGAACGGCGTGCGCCAAAAGCTAACTCATTTTCCAATTTTCATTTTGCGTGACATTTCAATTTGACGTTTATCCCACCGTTGAGGGTGATGCGCATTGTCTTAAATATAACGTATACTGACTTTTTTGTTTGGATGAGCAAAAAAATTATCTAAAAGCTTTGAATGAAAACTTTTTATAAATTTGTACATTGTTTGGAACTTGGGATTATGATTTTTATGATTATAATTGCTTATATAATATAAAAAAGAGTAAACTAATCAATTGCCAAACTTGTTAATAAGTTCCTGTGTTCAAGCTCTTCATATAAATCAAGATTATATTTAAGGGCTAAATAAAGATTAATATGTAATATAAGGTAAAGCAAATCTTTAAACTAAGTAAATAAATTGAACCAGCGCTGAAAACTTCCACCTTGTATTGTTCTCAAACGAATGCAACTCTGTAAAGTAAACGCACGCAAATCAATTTCGAGTGGACATGGTTAAAAATCTTGCGTGCTTGCGTCCAAAAACGCAAGCCGTGAATATTAGGTTAGCCTGTAAAGCGCACACATATTTGCGCAAAGTTTGATCGTATTGGAAGCTTCTCTCTCTCTCCTTATTTCTCTCTTTCTTTATCTCTCTCTCTTTCTCTCTTCCTCTCTATCTCTCTCTTTACGATACTCGCATTGATCACTACTCTTCCTTCCTGTCTGCTGGACATCTCTTTCACAAACTTTTATAAAGTGCAGTTAGCAGAAGTGTATCTGAAGCTGATGGTTTCCCAGCTTAGCCCTTCATACAAAATATGAGCATCTCTTTTGTATTCGGATGAATCCAAATAAATGGATCTCCTTTCACTCAAACCAAAGAGCGAAGGTAGGGTTATAGTAGGAGAGAATGTCATTGGACACCAACGACCTATAAACACCAAAACCACACACAAAATAAAAAATAAAAAAAATTTTATTTTTCTCTTGGGCTGAGAGCAAAATTCTATTTCAGTTTCCTCTCACATTTACGCAGCTACAGCAGTCATGCATACCAACTGAAGACAGGTTCTTTTGCGATAGGTCGTAGGAACCTTAGTTTGTTCTCGAACGACCAGACCAGATTCCTTTCTTTTATCAATTCAGCTAAGTCTATCTTACTCTTCATAGTCTTATTAATTTGTATATTTATCAAAATTTTGTTTCCCTTGTATTTACTGTGTGATATATTAAATTAGCTATTTTTTCCCCAAAATTAAATTAAAAGTTACGAAGTGACTAAATTTGACATGGGCTGACGTAAAAACCGTCAAATATATATCAACATTTCAACATGTCGGAAAAGTTAAAACGCATCAAGAAATATCAAACCTACATACATATGTATACGTTCATATTTAAATTATTATTGCTTTTTTTTTTTGTATTCACTGCTCAAACGTCTCTTCTGCTGCAATGAGTAAAGTAAACTTATTATAAAGCTCATGCGTCACTCCCACACATTTGCATACATATTTTGCTTTTGGATAAAGTAGTAACAAAAAAAAAAAAAATAATAATAATAATAGTATTCCACAACATGATTTTTGCACAATTTAATTTCAGCTAAGCCGCATCACCATGAATTAGCAGCATTTGTTTGTGTGACTTTTGCAAAAGGCGATTAAAGTGAGCCGCAAACATACAGAGCGCTTTTGAAAATTCTTCGAAAAACATAGGATGAAAAAAAAATTGTATGCGCATTAAAGCTTACATACGAACATGCCCACAAAAACGAGTAAAAACAAATAGTATGTGTATACAGTGGTATTTAAAATATTAGTAGTGCATTATGTATATGAAATTTTGAAAGTTTCATATTTGTTTTTTTTATTACATTACTGTTCATTTTCTAACAAACAATTTCGAATTCACGGGCTACAGCCGTAGACGAAAATTTGGAAGGAAATAAGCAAGTCTTACTTAGAATTTTTCTGCGTTAGGAATATTTTTAAGTGCAATTAAATCAAAGTGGAACTGAATAGAAATTACTTATCCATCGTTGCTTCTTTAACAATTTTGTTTCTGACGCTCTTCCGGAATTCTTTTCTTTTAATTGTTTTTATAAAGGATGGTTTTGCGCCGTCAAAAATAAAATTAAAAAATAAACCAGAGGCTTGGGCGACTACAAACTTGCATTACAATTACAAAATTTCTAAAGCTTCTTTTTTACCCATAACACCGCGTTACACGCATTTTGTCCTATGAACCAAATATACTTTTTCGGAAAGAGGGGAAAAAATAAAAATACACGTGTATCGGCGATTTTCATGTACACGTCAGAATTTTTATTTTTATTTTTAACCCTTTTTAAACTTTTAACCCTTTTAACCGACTTTTAACCCTTTTTCCGTGATCCAATCGAGCTGAATTTTTGCAGGCAGACTCGTGGAAATGTCTGTATCACGTCACGTCAAAAAAATAGATTTTTATCAATTCTCAGATTTTCCAGAATTTTTTTTTTGAAAAAATTCTGACGTGTACATGAAAATTGCCGATACACGTGTATTTTTATTTTTTCTTCCCTTTCCAAAAAAGTATATTTGGTTCATAGGACAGAACTAAATTTGATTTTATTTAATTTATTATTTATTTTAATTTACTTCAAAACCAAGCGCATTTTATGTGGTTTTGTTTAGAGGATCAGCTGCATTGTAATTGACAAATAATGAGAGTTCAAAAAAAAACTAATTTGTGTTAAATTATAAAATATAAAAAACATACGAGTATGGTGTAGTTCTAACATTTTAACCGCAGGTTTACCCATATAAACATTTTTATTGCATCATGACCGTTTATACATACCATATACTCGTATGTATGTACATAGAAATGTATGTATAGAGGTATGTGCATTCTTTTGAGCACACACGCACAATCATAGCATAAATCAACTTTAAACAAAAGCATTGCCGCACACAAGTGAAATACACTGCATCCATTGCGTTGACTCTCTTTCGACTTTTACAGTACCTACCCCTGACCCTCCATTCGCTCTTTCTCATTGCACTTTCCGCTTTTGTAGCGGCTACGCCTATGTGTTAATCCTGCAGTCGGCTTTAGATCCTGTATTATCAGCCATGAAATGCGACAATAGTTGCTTGCACTCGCCTTTTGTTTCATAATGCAGCAGTTTGCACTACACAAATCGCTTTGCATGAAACATGTTGATATATGAGACTTTTGTTTGCTGAATTTTTATTGTTTTTAGCGCAAAGAATTATTGTTTCTGGTGTGATTGTTTAACTCGCATCCTGCTTGTGCGGTGTGAAAAATACGTAGGCGGTACATATGTACGTATTTACTTACATTTCAATTCTCTCGAAAATGATTTTTCTATTTCTCTGTTATCGTTATTTTACAGCTAATTAGTTGCTGCAATTAGTTTGAAATGAAAGTCGCTAATTAGTAACACTTGGGTGAATTCCTTCCATCTCGTAAGTAGGTTTGGTAATAGTTATAAGTTAGAAAAAATAAGAATCAACGTTTAAATATCATTAACTGATTCTTATGTTTTTAATTTTAAATAAAAACAATTTACGCATTTTTACTCTTTCGTTCAAGAGTAATTATTTTAGTTCGTTGTGTACATTTTCTCTCTAGAATAATCAAAACTTCTTTATTTAATGATTTTAGTAGTGAGAAAGAAAAATATTTTGGATTAAATACTTGTCGATTAAGTGTATAATTTCAGACGTTTCGTTACCAAAATACGATACCCCTTAATAAAAAGAATGCTTCCATAAAATTTCAAGCCCATTTTTCTAATGTTTTAGGTTCTGCAGAGTAAAAATACACAAATCAAAAATTAATATTCATTTTGAGTGCAAAAATAAATTAAATTAAAATACTAATTTTTTTTTAGAGTAAAGAACTGAAGTTAATGTTTAATTTTCTATTTACAATTTTAATTGGTAATATTAGTTTACTGTAATGCAAATAAAACAAAAAATTGCAAGTGTATTTAAAATTGTTTCTCTTTATAAAAACGGAAAAAATATTATTTTCCACTAATTGACGTATCTAGTATTTTAAATGGTAAATAATTTTCAATTTTAATAACTTTTTCTCCATTCATTTAAAACATTTATAATACTCTTATATATGTAAAGACACTTTCTTTCAACATTTGTGTTATTCAAAACGTTCATACATTTTCTGAACAGAAATAACCGGAATAATTTTCGTGCTTTAAAAACAAACTGATATCAATTGCATTTCCCACAACGGGTGATTTTTTAAGAGCTTTCGGATTTGATTTACAAAAAAGACACAAAAAATTCAAAAAAATTTATAAAATCTTTATATGAATCGATAGAATGATCGATATAATTTAATGTTTAAATATTATTTCATATAAATGTTGGCCCATACGTAGGGTCCAATTTTGCATACTCTCTCGAACATATCGCCTGATATCTCACGAATAAATTCTTTAATATTGGCATTCAGTGCGTCAATTGTTGCGGGCTTGTCTCAATAGACATGAGCTTTAACATAGCCCCACAAAAAATAGTCTAGAGCTGTTAGATCACACGATCTAGGCGGCTCATTGACGGCCCCCAAGCGTGACATGAACGGCTCACCGAACCCGCCTCTCAATTGGGCCATTGTTTCGGGTGCTGTGTCCATGTGGCAACGTCTTGTTGAAACCACATGTCAGCCAAGTCCAGCTCTTCCATTTTGGGCAAAAACAAAAGTTTGTAATCATCGCACGGTAGCGCTCGCCATTCACAGTAACGTTTTTGAAAAAGTACGGCCCAAAGATGCCGCCGGCTCATAATCCACACCAAACAGTGACTTTTTGGGGATACATCAATAGTTCTTGCAATGCTTCTGGTTGCTCTTCACTCCAAATACGCCAAATTTGCTTGTTCACGTATCCATTCAACCAGAAATGCATTTCGTCGCTGAACACAATTGATTACAAAGAACGCTTGACACAATGAGCATGAATTTTGAAAATAAATGGTTAGTTTATAGACCAAACTGAATATTTTTGACAGTGACACAAGGCACGAAACCCGCGTGAACTGTCAAAAATAATGTTGCCAAAAATAAAGTTGCTAAAAAATCACCCGTTATTAGCGCATTAACTGGGAACTGATTTTAAAGGCCGAAAGACGAGATCTGACGAATTAAAAAAAAATTTCGTGTGATCGCAGTTCTAATGAAATTGTTTTTTCAGCTAAAATCAGGCTTTTTTTACATAAATTTTAATGTGATGTTTGTCAAAAATATTTCTACTAACTTAATATTATGAAAACCGTGGCTGCACCTACCGGACTAATTTTTGGTAAAATATCTAATGACAACAAAACTTAACCTAACAAAAAGATGTTATGGCTTACACTACACCATTGCCATCTAGCTGATGCACCTTACCTCTCTAATATCATTAAAAGCATGCCATAAAAAAAAGTATTTTCGGAACGTATGTATGTATATATGTATGTATACACTTTCCACATTAAAAGAAAATCGAAACATGGATAGGGATTTACTGAACATTTCGAGCTAACGTCCACGAAACGGACTCAAAAACAACTCACTTCCGTACCACGTGCTAATAAGTTTCGGCAAAGATCATCATTTTTATGACCCGTCTTCGAAAAAGTTAAAGGAAGCTATTAAATCGTTGGAAAATGTTTTTTTCGTCTTTTATTTTATGTGTGCCACCGCAACGAATTTTTCGATAATTCTACCTCTATCCGTAAAACGGTATCTCGAGGATTATTCCTTAATTGTTAATCAGCTAAAGTCCGGATACTGACTTTTTGAGTCCGAAGATGACACGACTTATATTTCAACCAACCTATGTTCTTCAGAAAAAAGATTTTCAAAAGTAAAAAAAAGAAAAGTATTCATATCATGCAAAACTATATTTTTTTTATTCGCCTTAAAGTTAGAGTAACAAAATCTTTTACTTAAGTTCGGTAAGAATAATGATTTATGAAATAATTTAGCTATATAAGCGAAAGAATACCAAATACAAGAGATTTAAGGAAGACTGAACAGTACTTTAGGAAAGTATTAAGCGCAAAAAAACATTATATTTGCTTACGGTTTTTAATTGGCTCCACAGAAAGAACGAAGAAATATGCAATCAATAAAATATTTTTGTTCTTCAAAACGTGTAAAATTATTAGGAACCCTTGCCGAAGTAGATTTTGCTTAGTTTATTTTCTGTCTTGGGTTTCATTACCCACATAAGTTTACTTTGGAATGTTTTTAATTCATCTTTACTTCGAGAATTTTTCCAGAAAATAATATCTAAAATTATAAAGCATATAACCGTGGCTTTTGTTTGCGATAAAAATAAACAAATTTACTGAGAAGCCAAATGTCATGCAAAATAATTAATAACACAGGTCTGCAACAAAAATGCAACAAATGTTTCCAACTGATTTCTAGATTTTTAAGTATTTAGGTGTTCTGAAAATTACAAAAATACTCAAAAAATTCCAGAACGTAAGGTTATTTTACAAAACGCAAAATTTTATTATAAAAAAGGGTTTTTTGGGTTCACTTGTAGGCATTAATAATAGGTATAGTTTTATTTTGATTACTGTTTTTAAATGTTTACCATAACTTTTATTAATTTCTAAACAAGGAACTTACTTTTGACGGGAGTGTCTTCCTCCTGGTTTAGATATCGTGAGAAGCAGTTTACTTCCGACTTTGCCCAGGAGGACGAGTTTGTTTATTGTACCAATATTGAAGCTTTGATGGATACATTTAAGATCTCATACGACCCAGCAGAGTGGCGTATTTTCATAGATTCTTCAAAAAGAAGCTTTAAAGCAGTTCTGCTTCACAACAGCGGTTTCTATACTTCCATTCCTGTCGGTCATTCCGTACACCTCAAGGAAACCGAACAAATCACTGGACCAAAAAGTGTTGGCCTCCGAGGCAGCTTAAAGTTGGCGAAAAGAATGTCCTGCATGAAACTTTGGTTTCTCCTCATAAAGTTCTTCTACCACCGCTTCACATAAAGCTGGGATTGATGAAGCAATTTGTAAAGTCACTTCCAAGAGATGGAAATTGCTTCCAATAATTAAATTTAAAGTTTCCAGGCCTTTTGGAGGAAGGTGTTTTCGTTGGACCAGATATTAGACGGCTTATGGCTTATCCACTATTCATCACAACCATGACGGGTCCTCAAAGAGAAGGGTGGATTGCCTTTAAAGAGGTCAAAAAAAATTTTTCAGGCAATAATAAAGAATCTAACTACGAACAAATTGTCAAACGAATTTTAAAAGCATTTCAAGCTTTAGGTTGCTTGATGAGTTTAAAAGTACATATTCTTCATTCCCACCTCGACTACTTTTCCACAAAATTTAGGAGACGTCAGTGAAGAGCAAGGTGAACCATTTCGCCAAGATATTAAGGAGATGGAACAAAGATACCAGGGAAGATGGAGCGTTTCAATGATGGCACACTACTGTTGGACGCTTCAAAGTTTTGTTACGCAATTATAAATTAAAAAAATTTTTTTAAATCTTTTATATTTTATTTTAAGATGATAGCTTGTTTAACATAGACACCTACATTAAAGTTATTTTCGGATCCAGCACACCCAAAAACATAAGAATTACATAAAAAGAACGAAAACAGCTCTCAATTAATTTTTTTTTTGCAGATTTGTGTTATTTGCGATTTTAAGTTAAAATTATACGAAAAAGAAAAATGTTATAGAAAAAGAGCATTTTCGTTGCATTGTTTAATTAAAACAAGCTAAAAGTTTTCAGCAGTTACCGCAGTATACAAAAGCATATGTTTGCTATTTAAGTACCGATTAGTGTAATTCTTTATTATTTTATTTTTATTTTTTATCACAATGCCACAAACCCTTAGCTTACACCCAACAAATGAAAATACAAAAATTCGCTGCCATTGCACTAAAAACTGATCCCCCAAAAGCAAAATTACACATGATTCCGCCACTTTCCACTTTATGCTCTATAACACTTTCATTCATTAACGTGGATGCGTTGTAGTGAACGCAACGCAACGTAACAAAAAAAAATAAAAATAAAAAATAAAGCTATATAAAGAGCAATTTTCGCAAACTCTCAGATGCACATTCACACACTCGTATTTCATACCAAACTAAGTTTTCCTTAATATTTTCTGATGACATACAAAATGAGTTAACTGAATGAAATGAAATTTACTAAAAAACAATGAAAATTAATATAAAGCAATGCAGACAAAGAATAAAAACTTTTTGACAAAGAAAAATTTTAACCAAAGCGGTAGAGAAATACTGCGAATGCAGAGATTTTTTTTACTATTTTTACTATGAATACGAGAAAACTGCAAGCCACAGTGAAAAATCGGTGAAAAAACGGCAACACAATAAGACCGTTAACCGCAAGCTGACAATGTTGCAAGTATGAGGTTGTCAAGGGTAGATGCGCTGCGGCAGCCATTTTGTTTATTTTTTTTTCCTTTTACTGAAATTCATATATATGTATGTACATAGAAATGTATAAAAAAAATGAAAAACTACAGCAATAAGAAAAAAAAAACACTCACTTGACAACTTCATTGTGTCGCTTTTTTACTTAATCGTTTATTTTTTTCAACTTTCATTTACATATATGTAGCAAATATACATACATATACACAATCATTTGTACAAAGTTGCACTCAACATATGCTAACTCTTTTTTTTTTGTACAGCCTCTCGCAGTGCTGCAAATTTAGCAGTTTTTATAGGTCAAAAGAAATTCAAAATTCAAAAGGAAAACAATAGCGACTGGGGCAGTCAGTGCTCACATATATGTATGTATGTATGTATGTTCGTATACAAGGTGACGCAAAATCTACAACCCGATGATGATTTACAAGTAAAGTTCAAACGCGCTTACAGCTGTTGCACTATCTGCACTGAACGAGCGAATATCTGCAAGTCTTTCACCAAAACTTTCTGTAAATTGCCAAGCGTGTATTTTGTCTTTTGTCATCACAAATGCTTTTTGTTTTAGGGTGGTGGCGTTTGCGACATCTTTTGAAAGGTAATTTTCTCTTAAAAAATTTTATGTTTTTCATGTTAAATATTTTTCGTTAGAGATATATATATAGCTTTAGAGCAATACTGGGTATGCAGTTTGGTAGCCCATTCAATTCTGGTTTAACTTAAAAGAGTTTTTATTATTTAATTAATTTTGCGCTTACACTATATAGCTAGGTATTTGGCCCAACTTTTTCTACCATTTGAAGTGTGCGTCTTTATTTTATACCACAAATGGAAGGACCTACAGTTTTGTGCCGACTCCGAACGGCAGATGTACTTTATGAGAAGCTTTTTCATGCCGGAAATATCCTCGGAGTTTTGCCATTGCCTGCCGAGTTGTGACCGCTATTAGGTAAAAAATCGTTTTTATGTTTAAGGTTTTACATGTTCTGGCTCAGATTCGAACCTTGAACTCAGGGGCATATCGAGTAATAGTACTCAGCGCTACCCACTCGACCACAGTAGCCCATTCAATACTTGTCTAAATTAAAAAAGATTTAACCTCGCTTAAAATTTCCATTTGAATTTTAAGAATTGTTTTCGTCGAGGGTTATTTGCATTTCCTGCCATAAAAGCCATGAAAAAATAATCTCCAAATCAATGTTAGTTATTAACAATTTAAGTTTACGCTTTGTCAGACTGCCCAATCATGCGCCCTTCAAAAACTGTAATTACAAAGAATTTAATTTTTATTTAAAGTGTTTGAATTTGATAAATCATTAAGAACTTTCTACAAAGTAGAAAACTTTAGTTTATATGGCTTTACACTTATTCTCTGAAAAAAAAATCGGTTTTTTGAAGATTTTTTTTTTAATAATGAAACACTGCGTGTTCGTTTATATATGTATGTCTGAAAATGTTTAATTAAATTTTTGAGTTTAAAATGTGCCGATTTGTTGGTACTACAGCTGTTGCGCTGATACACTTTTTTTTTTACACGCTTTGCTGCGAACATGATAAGTAGTCAATGGATCATCTGCATTAAAAAAACCAACAATTTTCTTTTGTTTATATCATCATAAAGCCGTACTCGAACTAAGGACTTAGCGAAATAAACATTTTTACACAAATTTGTACCTATTTTGTACCTATCACACAAAATTGCAAATTTAAAAATATTCTAAAAATTTCTGTTAATTAATTTGAGGTTTTGTTAAAAATTGTTCTACTTATTATATACATATTTTATAGAAAGTGTAAAACACGTTCGTTTGAGAATGAATTGCATTTGAATTGAAAAATATAAAAAAAACGAAAGTAAAACACTAAAATTATATAATTATTTTGAATAAATTATAATAAATAAATATAAACTATCAATTTATATTGATTTGCACAAAAATCTTTTTAATGTAAATGAAATACTTTACTAAATAAGCTTTAAATTGTCATTCTAGAGACACCTTCCGGTACATCTACTATGTGACGACTTATCGTATCTTAATAATAAGAGCGGCGGACGATATGTATGTACATATTTTAGAGCTATAATCAAATTTTTAATCTTTAAAATTTTACTATCAAATTCACTTTCACTAAACATTTACAATTTAGATTCATTTAAATATATTTATTGTAACCCATCTCTACTTAAATATAAGCTACACCTTGATCTGATATAATTTCTAATATAAATTAAAGAAAATTATTATTCTAATAAAATATTCTAATAACGACGGTATATAAACTGAAAACAAATTTAAGTGAGGTACATCGTGGATTATCAATTAAAGGACAGGTTCCTCTGAATAGACTAAAATACCGCCAAATTTTTTAAGTTTCAAGAACATAACTAATACTACCTTAATGTTTGATATTTACATTTTAAATAATAATATAATCCTAGTTTATTAATAAAATTTTTAAGCTTTAATATCATTAAAATAAGAGTGACCCATGACTACCCATTATGTCGGTTGCCATTTTTTACCAACAATTTTAGGTCCCTACTAAAAATATGCCTTCCAAAAGCGTTAAGGAATTGGTTACACATTCAAAGTGAAGCCAATTTTTCTGCTGGGTTAAGGGCCTAAAGTATGACATGAATTGTACGTTTTCATTTTTAGTGACAGCAGGGCGCAACTTAATTACGAAGCAAACTGTCAGTCAGCGAAGTCAAAGAGATACATACATGAAGGTGTATGTACATATGTATGTAAATGTGCAAATGCACATACACGAACTCACGCTTGTAGGAATATGCAAGCGAACTACGAAAGAATTTACATACACTTTTGTTCAAACAGCAGTGAAATTATTTGTGTCAATGTCAAAATATTTGAATTAAAAAATTTTTAAGTCCATTTTCATAGCATTTGGGCATTGAAGACTTGATGTGTCAACTTTCATATGCAGTTAAAAATTTGTGACATTAATGGAACCTAATAGGTGGGAACGAACTCCTACTTAAGTTCATATCAAAAAACAAACATTGGCTAAAAACAGATTTATAATTTTAAAATGACTTAACATATTTCTAGTCAACACAATTTTCTTGGAATTTTCATTGTGCTTAATTGACGTCTCGAGCGCGTCGGTGCGCTTCTGAGCACGACAAAAAATTCAATATCTTTTGAACGGTTAAAGCTGACAGATTATGAAAGGTGAGCGTTTCGCAGATAATTTGTTATGATTCTTATTTAATTACATCGTGAAGAACACAAAAAAATGTCCAAATGTTTTTTAAAAATTATTGCAAAAGTCATTTTTGTAAACAATTTTTAAGAGAAAAGTATTTAAAATTTCATGCGAATATCTTTTTTCGTTCAAGAGTAAAACAAATTTTCAATTCCATTGTGCTCAAATAAAGGAGTTTTCACGAAATATTCACAGGGTGACATAAGTGTCATGGCACCTTTACGAAAAAGTACTTTCCCCGCAAATCTAAAATTTGGTGAAAATTTCATGTGCACACTTGACGTGGCTGGACCCTGTATAAAAAAACTTATTGCATGCAAATAAATGGGAACATGGTTTTTCCAAAAAAATAAGTACTAGCTAATATTTTTCAGAATTATTTACTTTTGTATTTACTGTGCGCTCCTTTCCATAACTTTGAGCAACTGAGCGATAATTGCATAAATATTTGAAAATACAGCTTTTTTGTGCTGACATATACGGATTTTAAATTGACAAAGAGATGGTGACTTATGATTTTTATTTCGCGAATCTTTTCCAAGATCTTTGGTATTGTTAATACTTGGTCTGCAAAAATGTTGCTGCTAACACTATTAAGGAGTGTGGATAAATGCCGAGTTCATAATTTATGTTTCCAGTGGATGTCAGTTGCAATTTTGCCACTCTTGATCTTTCAGCAATTCGCCCCTGAGTTAAAATCTTATCTAAGTCATCGCACGTTCAAACTAATGTCGAGGTCTTTGCACTCACACGTTTTTCTCGTCTCAATTTTTTCGTTCCTCAAATAATTTTTTAAAATTAGAAGTCAAGTTTTCAACATGGATTTAAATGATTTAAAAGAAAAAAAAACATATTAAAAATTAAATAAAAAACAATCAATATTATTTCATCGTGTTTCTTCTTTTGTAAAAAATTATGACCTTGTATTTAAATAATAACCTTAAAAACTTGAATAGATAATCTTTTTCCCAAAGGGACTGTACTTGAAAGATATGAAAGTTTAATGCCGAATTAGAGAAAATAATTATATGAAAAACTAATATACAAAATTATTTAATAAATAAAAAATATTTGCAAGTATTTACGACAATAATTTTTCAATAACTCGAAACGATGTTTTTAAGTTTAATATTTGTTTTCTAAAGGAGGCAGAATAGAAAAATGAGTGTTTGTAGTGTGTTTCTAAATAAAGTAAATGTATACTTTTGTAAACTTACATTGAAAAAAAGAGTTATTTTCTTTAACTTGTAAGCCTGTAACTCTTAAACTGTTAACTGTTTTCGTACAAATGCACATACCTTCTTATATACGAGAATATGTAAATATATGTACATGAATGCCAAGTTGTAAGAATTTTAATCTCATTTTCATCTTGCTCCTACACATTTTATTTCATACTCTCATGACTGCAATTATATATTGAATTTCTTGCTGTTGTTGTCACTTGTAGCATTTCGCCTTATACAAATTTTAATTACATTTCCAACTACAAAGCGTTAGCACTCGAGCGCTAAATTGAACATTGCATACCAGTTGCCCCACACAGTCTGGCTGGCTGGGGCGTACGAGCAATCTTCACAACGCTACAGCAAAATCAGCGGCGGAGCAGCAGCGTTTTATGTGTAGTATCAAGATGTTGAAAACATTACATTTGTAGCCGCTCCAAATAAATGTGTAAATTTTTTGCAATTGTTTATGCACCTGGACAATATATATTTGTGCATATTTTTTGCACTTTTCAATTGAGTAAAATTAAGAAATAAAGCGAAATGTCAATGAAAAAGCGCATATATTTTTTTTTTCGGTTTATAACAAATTTTCATATCAAAAAGGCACTTTATATACACAAATGCAAATTGAGTTAGTAAAATGCAGTCTTTTTTTAACACTCTTGCATTTAGCATGTAAATTAAGTTACGCACACCTACATACACGCATACACACATGCATATGTACATGTGCACACAAAAAACACACTTCTGCCTGTGCTGTAGGCAATCATACAAATACACACTTAATTAGTTTTTCAAACATCACAGCACGATAAAATGAGTTGATTCGATTTCAAAAAAAAAAAAAAAAAATGTTCAGTCGCAAATTGTCAGACATTTATTTAGGTTTTTAAAATAATACCGTTACATACATATATTTGCGTGATCATGTAAGCTTTTGGTTATTTAATACGCCTTTTTGATGTCATTTGCACGCTCCCAATCAGTCGAAATGTTATTAACACGCGAATAAAAATACAATTTTGCATGCGAATGTGTGTTGTCGTAGATGAAAGTCAATCAGATATGTATGTAAATTTGATTATATATACATATATATATAATTACATACACAGACATATGTACATAAGCAGTGGAAAAATGGGCAATGCTAAACAATTTTTTCAATGCAATATAAAAAATTTACAAACTAGGTTGATGCGAATGGATAATGATTTGTTGAGGACTTAACTTAAAATATGACTTCATTTAGAAGCATATTAAATTTCACTTTATTTTCATTACTTTTTTTCATTCTTACAGCTCTGTAGCGGAACCTGCATGCAACCCAAAGATTAAAACAGGTGTTGGATTACTTTTTATTTCACAACACATTTCCAATATATACTGGGTATATACATTTAGAAATTGCTTGACTTGTTAATAGATACATATATACTTGTAATTGACGCTTTAAAAGCAAATAAAAAATTGTGCAACATCGACCAACTCATTTCCAGAATATGGTCAGACGAAAGTTTGCATTTTTTTTTTACTCTATTCGATCTAAAAGAAAGGTAACCGACAGTATCACGGAATCAGAATTCTTCATATTGCGGATCTGCTAGCTAGGTCATGTCGTTCAAATAGATGAAAGCACTTCAGACTTGAAGGTTTTCAACGCGGTACTCAGTGTTGGTGGTAGAGGAAAGTGAAGGCCTTCTCTGCGTTTTAAATTGCAACCGTATAACGACTTGACTACATTTTATGGTTCCAATTTTCTTAAAGTCTCCTCACTTTTTATGTACATATAATAAGTTTAACTCAAGCCAAGACTGTTCTAAATAATAACCATTATAAATGAAATTCTGGGGAATGCTTTTTTAATATTTAACATTTTAAGTAAGTCTTCATTTCCGAAAATGACTGTAAATTCAAAACTAAATTAAAGTTGGAATTAATTAGCATTCTTTTTTTTTTGTGTTTTAATAAAATTCAGTATTCGTCAGCACTAAGATTCATTTTTCTATTTATTTGTGGAATACGTTTATAAAATTATCTTCTCACTTCCTCACGTTAACATAATTTTAAAGTGGGGGCTTCATGTTTATGAAGTTTGATTTCACTAGCAAATATTAATTAGAAAACTCTTTTGGTCAACCTCTTTTCGATGTCGGCATCTCGAAAGGCTTCAAGCCCACTTTTTTTTCTAACATTTATACAGAACTTCAAAATAATACAATAATAGCTTCTTAATTAAAAAAATATATGTCGACAAATGTCAAAATAAATAAATTCAGGTAAATACTTTAGTTTTTTGCTATAAACAGCATTAAAGTGAAAATTAATTTTTATACCTTTTATAGAAATTGTATGTTAAGTTTGGTCCGATGTTTGTGAGTACCACAATGATAAGAGTTAAACCCATCAAAAAGTATACCGAAATGATCAGGATGATGAGCTGAGAGGATTTAGCCATGTCCGTCGGTCCGTCTGTCCATCTGTTCGTCTGTTTGAACGCAAACTAGTTCCTCACTATTGAACTATTTGGATGATACTTGGCAGTCAGCCCTTTCATAATTTATTAGACATTTGTCGGAATCGACCAGATCAGACTAATATAACGTATATGGGAACCGGTTGTTCAGATATAATATACAACTCCTTCATTTAAGCAACAAGAAGCTTGAAGTTTTGCAAGTAGGTATGCTATTCTAAACTATATAGAAGCAGTGGAAATCATACAACCGATTATTCAGATATTCCATTTAGCACGCTAAAGTCTTGAAATTTTGCACAAATAATAGTTATTTTAAGAACTATTTTAGCAGTGAAAATCAATAAAATCGGATAAATATAACACATACCTGCTATACAACCGATATTTCAGATATTTCATTTTGGGTCATAACTCCTGTATTGATATCGAATAAATATAACATATGGCTTCCATACAATTGTGCCATTCATGAAAGTTATGAAGCCTTCGAAGACAGTCTTTTTTTGTATTTGGTTTTTGTTTATATTTTTTATTTATGCGATATTTCTAACCATCGCTGGGAAAATGCTGTATGCAAAAAGCAATTTCGAAGCCAAGTAAGTTCAAACCCCTGCAACACACGCTTATCATTATAAGCCAGGTACATATATTTCTAAAATTATGCTGAAACCTCATGAGAACACAACGCATTAACGGTAGCACACGTAAATAGACATTGGTTGTATGTGTAATGTAAGCAACACAAACTCTTATACCCGAAATTTCATTCTTAAGAGTATGCACATTAAAAGTTTCTGCCTATTTAATTGAAACTTGAAAACACAATCTTGTAAATTCTTCAAAAAAAAAACCAAAACAAAACAAATAAACAAAAACAAAAAAAGGGACTTGTTTACATCCATATGCAAGGACTTAGAAGGGAGTACTTCATGCAAAAGTGATTGTGTAATTGAGGTAACCAAACACTAGACTTTTGGAATTCACCACCACACACACAGTGTTGGTTAAGTTGGCTCAGTTGGCTCAGTGTTTTGAGCTCGAAAACAACTTAACTAACAAAGCATATAAATTCAATTTAAAAATTCTACACATAAGTGAAACAAAGCGTACGCCAGTCATGTTCCTTCCCCACTTTTGGGGACACACATTTTTGACATCATGCCAACTGGAGGCTGTGTGTGTGTGTGTGTGTCCTGTAAGAGCAATTTGCTTTAAATGCGCCCTGAGACTTAACACAAGTACGTGATTCATTTTGATTTTGTGCAACTTCGGCGTCTTGTGCCGCTGAACTTTGACTCGAGTATAGGTAAAGTCAATTTTCAATAGAGAATTGTTAAAGTGAGTTTGTGCGCACTTAATTTTGATCAATTAACACAAAGTGCGTTGGTTGTTTCGGCTGTTAAAATAAATGAATTTTAATTTAAATAATCTAAAAGTTTGAAAATTAATTAATTTAAGTCATCCTGGCTCTTGGTATGTACTCCTGTATGTAAAATCCAAATAAAATTTATCAGAAATTAAGAAAGTATGTTTTGATGGCAATTCAAAAATACTATTCACTAATTCGGAAATGTATGAATGCTTAAAAAGTTTTAAAACAACAAAACTTAATCGCTTGATGGCAAACGGTAGCGTAAAATAAATACTGAATCGCTAAAAATATATAACTCAGTGTTTTGCCGAACTTGTTCTACCATCTTTATAAGTAAGAAATCATTGAAGGTTGGAATCCATAACCCCATTAAGTATTTTCAATCTAGCTATAAGAAATAAACTATGTTGCAATGAGCTTTCAATATTAAGCAATTTTTTTTGCGTAAAAAAACCTTCACCGAAATCAAGGAAAGGCTTGATAAATTCTTTTGGGTTACTGCACCATTTATTTTCAATTATTAGGAAGTGGTTTACTAAGTCCCGCTGTGTTCGTATCAGCAAAAGTGACGCAGAACTTAGAGGTCGCCTAAAAGAGGTACTCTCACCAAAAATCGTCGACAAAATCCATGGAAAAAATTTTACGGCCGGAGAGTGAATGTGCGTGAGGTAGCAAAGCCTGTATACATCTCAACTGAGCGAGTAAATCACATTTACACGAATATTTAAATAAGAAAAATATTTCCAAGCGATTGGTGCCGCGATTTCTCATACTCCCACTTACACGTTAGCGTGACCACTTCAAAGAATTGGCAAAAATCCATGAATTGGGCTAAGAACTGCCACCCCATCCATCATTTTTCCCAGATTTCGCCCCATGCGACTATTTCCTGTTTCCAAACCTAAAGATATGACTGGGTGGTAAGAGGTTTGTTTAGATGGCAGTTTTATTCTCAACATTAAATACGTGTACAACAGAGTTCAAAAATGTTTCATATACTTCAAATAAGTTTTGGGCGGGACGAAGTTCGCCAGGTCTTCTAGTATAAAGTAATTTAAAAAAAAAACATTAGAAATGCAATCTTATTCAAACATTTTTTTTTGCAACATGACAAAATTTTAAATCAACATCTTTACAGCGATTTCACAAACCACCACATTATATTTTACTTCTGTAAATTGATAATTTGTTAAATAATTTTTTTGAATACCTGGCAATTCCACTAAATATATTTCTTAAATAAAGTAGTATACACACTTTTCAGTGGAAAAACCTGTGATATGTATTGAGTGTAAAACATCGTTTGCATGCAAAATGTATCAAAATCTTAAAATATTTAATTTTGTTTTTAAATAATTTATTGGAGGTGAAAATTTTTAATTGTTAATTATTAACGACATAATCTTGTTTGAGTAGCTTAGAATCGTGAAGACTTTCTGTGTGCATCTGTACACGTTAACTCGAGCATAAATTATTAGAAACCAAAGAGTGTTGATTTGTGATTAGGTTTTTGTATTACAAAGGTTGGAACTCAAAATAGGCGACATTAGAAAAATGCAAATATTATAACATATTATTTTTTAGAGATTCGCAACTATTTAAAAACTGCTTTATATAAAAATTTTTAAAATTAACGAAGCCCCTTAAACGTTTGGTAAAGTGTTATTTTGATATAAGTTTGTGAAATTGCAACTGAAATGCAATATTTTCATAACTTCTGAATTCATTGTACTCGAAGCTAACATTTAGAATAATTTGTTATCAGCATATTGAATTTTTATAACGCTTTCGTCATAAATGTAAATTTATTAAAAATGCTCCTAGTGATTTGAGGTGCTTACGATGGAGGTATCCAGTAGTGTACCCTGTTACAACTTCTATCTCGATGTTTTTTCAATTAATTATTTGACTTCCGTAAAAGATGCACTATTTAAAAATTACTAAAGAAAAAAATTAATACTTTTCTAAGAAAAAAATTGCCTTCATAGGCAAACTAAATAAATATATATTTTTTATGTACGCAATTTTTGTATGAGAAAAATAATTTCCATGGCAAATAAAAGTTATGCTGTTAAAAAAATGCAACCTGTTCTCATTAGACAACAGCTAACTTCTAGTTATAATGTAAGATTTCACATGAAATAAGTAAAATGCAAGTTTAATATTTTCGGAAATCGAGTTTATCGCGTTTGTCAAAAAATAATTTCACATTTTATTTGGAGCGTATTAATAGATTCGTACTACTAATTGTAGGCTGCCGTTTTTATTAAATGAAAATACATTTTTAACTTGACTTGACTTGAGAAAGTTTAGTTTTTTCAAATGACATATTTTATTTCTTAGTGATAAAAAAGGTATGCAAAGAAAAGGAAAAAAGCGTACACCCCAAAATTCCTATTTAATGAGTGTTCAAATTCACCTGGAACAAACTGTTTATGCAATTTTCGCAATACAGATAAATCCCAATATATTTATAGCGAGTATAACGAATTTTTTTTTGAAGAAACTTCTCATGACGCCATCACTACTTCCTGAGCAAACATGTTCCTAACAAGACAAATGGCAAATCTCAATTTTTTTTTTTGAAGAGCTAGAAAATAGTAAGCTAACACAATTATTTTTTTTGCCTTGGCCTGCCTTATGGCGGTATTTAAAAAAAAAAAGAGTTTTAAAAGTGCTATTCAAAAAAAGTTGTTTATAGGATCACGGAATCATGGAGACGCATATATGTAACCCTCGATATACATTCAAATGTGCTCGTATAAACGCCATATCTTGCGAACTTATCAAAGTTATTTGATTTGCTTTAACACAGGTAAAACCAAAGACTCGTCGTACACTCGCTTCACTCCCACCTTTTTTACTTTCCTTTTCACTTTGGTGTTCCATTTGTTTTTCGCCAATTTGCAATATCTTCCCTCCTTTAATGGCAATAAGTTTCGCGCATTTTAAATGCTTTCAATAAATTTCGGTTGTAAATTGCTTAGGGCAAAAATTTATGAGCACTATTAGATGCCTGAATCAACTTGTCTGGCTGACACACACATAAGAGAGGCGGCGCATCCTAAAGAGTTCATTTTAATGTAAATAATTTCTAAAACGATTTTCGGCGCAGGCCCAGCAAAAATACTCGCATTGCAAACATCGCTTGCCAAAATACTTAGGTAACAATCTCAAGCATAAAACAAGCGGCTTATCAAAACAATATAAAAATGCGCAGAGGATACCCTTTGAAACTTTTTAGCTTTGGCAGCAGCAAAGTCCAAAGTGGCAATAAATGAGTGAAACCCATTAAAAGCAGATCAAATTTATTGACCGTGTTTCAGTTGCTGCTGCTGTTCTAAGCGAGAAAATGTACGTGTAAACGTGTTTTTATGTAATTCCTTTGTAGCCAGCGTTCGCTAATACAAGTTGAAATATTTATTGCACTTTTTTTGTTTGTTTTTTTTCTATTGATAATTGTTTTTGTTTTTCTTAACACACTTTCAACGCCAACAACGCAATCGCTGTCGTTCGACGTCATCTTTAACAACTTTTCGCTTTAAATCTTATCTCTTCGGAAGGCAACTAACCGAGACGGTGTTGAGTGCTTTTCAGCATCGGAATCGACTAAATTGCCAAAGTCTTGGCGCCTCGCTGTCAATTCCAGTAATGGCATTCAAAGAGAGTTAGGGCAGTACAGAAATTTAAAAAGGGCTACCAGCACTTCTGCCTCCAACATGAATGCCAATTTGTGGTGGCACTATGGGTTTGTGCTGAATAATATTTACCAAGTTGTGCAACTACATAACTGTTGCCAAAGACGTTGCCCGCCATTAATGTTTTTAGTCGACATTGTTTTCTCAATTAAACATTAACTGCCTCGACATAAAAGCTGCATTAAAAGTGAAAGGAAAATATCAATTCACAAACAGAATCGTTAAATTGCGGTCAGTCAGCGTGATGACAGAGCGAAAAGGATGACCCGGATGTGTGTGCTCACATTTCATTGAGTGAAGACAAACACACATACACGCACACATAAAATGCGTTGCAGTGACCGTCATTATTTGGTTGCGGCCAAAATTCACGCCTCTATTTACTTAATGTATTCATACTATTTAGTGTGTGCGGCGAGTCCACCATCTGCTACTTGTATGTAGCACCATTTCCGTTTGCACACTTATCTGTAGCTGACTACAGTCCGATAAGAAAACTTACACGCACCTAAATACTTAGTGACTTTTCCTGGAAACACTTCCAAAAGCTTTACATTTTCTTCGTTTGACGCGTAGAATGGCAAAATTGCGTGGCCAATGTTAGTTAGCGCACCTTGGCATATGAAACTTCTCGTAATAAAAGTAAAAGTGCCTAACACTTTGCGGTGATTATAATAATTATAAATATTTATATGATGAGAAATCGTCTTATAGCGAACAATGATTGCATCAAGAAACAAAACGCATATTTCGGGCAAATGTAAAGCTAAATACATAGTGTAGATGCAAGCTAATACGAGTATCAATACAATTAAAAAACAAGTTAAAAAAAAGCTCTCCTTCATGAATGGAATAATTGTATGGGAGCCATTTGTTTTATTTATTCGATATTAATGGTTTTGATTGTTAAAATAGTAACAATAATAATTTATATTTGTGCGTAAATTCTAGTCTTTAGGTGATTAAATGAAGGAGTTATAGAGCAAAATATAATATCTGAACTATTGGTTGTATGGCAGCTATATGTAGTATTTATCTGATCTTAATGATTTTCACTGCTAAAATAGTTCTCATAATAACTATTATTTGTGCAACATTTCAAGTTTTAGCTGATTAAATATGGGTCTTTTCGTGTTAAATGAAATGTCTAAACAATCAGTTGTATGGGAGCTATATGTTATATATCTTTGATCGATATGATTTTCATAGCTTCTATAGAGTTAATAGTAGCGCACCTTCTTGCAAAATTTCTGTACAATCGGCTACCATTTACGCTATAGTCGTCCGATCGGTCAAATAAATTATAAAAAGGCACCTTACTGCCAAGTTTCATTCAAATAGTTCAAAAACTGAGGGACTAGTTTGCGTTCAATTAAACGGACAGACGGACGGATCATTTATTTGATCATTTCGGTAAACTTTTTGATGAGTCTAATTCTTATCATTCTGGTACTTACAGACATCGGACAAAGCTTTTGCTTTTTACATTCCACAATCGCATGGAAATGCAGGTATTTAGAAACGTCGCTACATTTTTTTCTCTTAGCGCTGCTTTGCTTGCCGCTCCAGTCTGTAGATGGTAAAAAAGCTATAAAAACTTATCCAGTAAAATTATACAAAGTCTCCAATAAATGCCCACAACAAAGTAAACGAGCAGCCACTTTGAAGGGTGACCTAACAGAAAAAAAAATAAAAAAATCATAATGCTATACTTTGATACATTTTTCTATTAAATAATCCCAGAAAATTGTTTTACCATATTCAAATGTAATGCAACATAATGATATTGTTCAGATTTATTATTTTATATTTTTTTAAATTAAAATTTATTTTAAAGAATCTCCGCAAACAAAAGTAAAAGTGTGAAAACTACAAATTTTAAAATTATTTTGTTTTAAAAAATTTTTAGTTGTTTTTTTTCGTTGCTGTACAAGAATTCTCTATCGGAATGCGTCATTAACTACCCAGCAGGACAAATGTAGCTAGCCGCTACAACAACAACAACATTATTTGTACTCAAAAAATGATTTGTTTCGAAAGAAGATTTGGCAGGAAGATAGAATGGTTTGAAGCAAAGCTTCCGATATTTAAGTACATTTACATGTTTCTTCGAACGTGACTAAAATACATATATACCCAAGAAAATTCCAAAGTTGCATTATTTTCTTTATTACATAAATCAAAATTAGATTTTTTAATTTTACTTTCCTTGTGATTTTTATCAAGTTCTTTCCATAATAATAAAACCCATATTATTCGAAGGCCGTAATCTAACAGCACTACTTACAGATTTTTTTAATATACAATTTATTTGTGCATGACTAAAATCTTTGTCAAATAAAATGAATATTGAATTATAAAAAAGGGGCATATTTGTTAATTATTTTTTGAATGTCATACACATAGCGGGGCGTATGAGTAACCTGGGGAAATGTAGTAGAAATTGCATGTTTGCAATTAAACCGGCCAGTTTATGCCAATATAATGTCCATCTAATGAATGTTTAACTTTAGAAATAAATTTAATACAAAAAAAAACTTTAATAGTAATTTTACACGTTAAACAGGACATGATTACCACCACAAAATCCGGCTTCCATTTAACAAGCTTATGTTATAATAAAAAATTTGAAACTAAAAATTTTCCTCGAAAAAAAAACTGTGAATAATTAAAATCCGGCTTCCATTTAATAAGAATATATAATAGAAAATTGTGAATAAAAAAAATCGCTTAGGTACATGAGATAACGCAAAAAAAATTTTTTTTTTGCCCTGTGGCACTAAACTGAAACCACATTGTAAAATTTTTATACTCAATTTCCTACTTTTTTGAAGTTGTCTTTTTTATGGCTAGAAATAACTCGGTTTTTTTTTTTATTTACAACTTCGGATCCAGTTTAAAAGTAAAGAACTTAGAAATAGAGAACTTTAATCGCGTTTGTTTTGTTTATAATTTTCAAAAATTTTTGTTTGATTTCTACAATTTTACTACCTACGACGTTAAATCAAATGCGCTGTCCAGATGTAATGTGTTATACAAGTGCAAATCTTAAGCGTTTTAAAAGCGCTTCGCTGACCACTTTCGCTACGGTTGACCGCTTGCTATTCTGCCACACTTTTTATTTGCCTTTTCTACTCTTTAACGGGGTCGCTCGCTCTTAAGCGGCATGGCTAGAAAAAATGTTTATTTGATTTTATGCTTTTTCACCCTACCCAACCATTGCTTGTTTGTTTATTCATTCGTGTTTTCTGGCTTTACTAAGTTGTCTTTTTTCAGGTTTTAAAAAAATTTTCGCTCTAATTCCCTTTCAGTTGGCACACTCACAAACTTCGTATTCCACGTTCGTCTCTTGTAGCGCGGTGGAAATGTAAGTTACTGCTTTAATAAGCTGCCTCACAAACAATTACACTCTCCTACATTATGGAGACAGCTAACGCTTTGTTATTTTTTTGTTTTTTTTTTTTTTGAGTCCTAGTTGTGTGTGTGTGTGTGTTTTTTCACTAAATGTGCACCTTTGATATCAAAGGCAAAGAAAACCGGTTCAAGCTTAGCTTAAGGAGAATGAGTGGGTAAAAATTCAAAATGCACGTGAGTGCTTTCGTAAGTCTAAAGCTCATTGACATTTTGTTTGCTTGACTTTGTGTTCTTTAGTGTTCACGGTGATGGAATCTTAGTTTTTTGTGGTGTTGGTGATTTGTTTTTTTTTAACGTAATTTTCTTAATCAACATTCCATTTTGCATAAAATATTTCCTTCTAAATGAGTTGCCTTAGCGCTCGTTGCGGTTTGTCCTTAAGCCATGTTCTAAAGAGGTTATTAAGGTGAGTGAAAAATTTGGTTTAAATTAAATGGGTTTTAGTATTAAGCCACTTTCAACTTGCTATTTATTCTACTAAAATTAATGGAAAAAAAACTAAAAACTCAAAAATTTTGTTTTACATTTTACTATATTAACAATTTCATATACATTTTTAAAATAGCGCTTACACCATTTTCGTTAGGAATTTTAATTTTTTTTAATTGGAGTATATTATACATTAAGTGAAAGCTTTTAAACGGCTGCTATAGCTTTTCGCCTTTTTTATTTCTAATTTAATGACTCCAAATAATTAATTTGTATACACTTTTTTGACATTGTGGTCGATTTGAAGTCTCGTTTACAGATGTAAATTTGTATTCCCTTCCCTTTACCTTCCATTAAAAACGCAGTTCAGACGCTTTGAAGGGGTAAGCGTTTGCAAGTGCAAGAAAAGGCTTAGTATATACAAATAAAGTATATACAAATAAATGAAAATGTTCATTAAAAAATCATTGTGTATATTAAAAACAGTACAAGAGACATTCCACACCAATTCAATTGGTTAAAAACTAGCTACTTATGCGCAAAATTTTGGTTGCGTTGTAGAGGGGATCCTAAAATGTCTGTAAACACAATATATTTTAGAGCAAAAAAAATTTTCTTTCAGTAGTTATGCAATTTTAAAAATGTAAGGTGTCTCGACGTTAGCCATTTTTTTCATTTAACAGCTTGCAAAATATTAGTTCTATCAAAAAAAAAATATTAAGTCCTTTTAATAGGCAAATAGTCAGAGATTTATAAAATAATTTTTGTTATTTCTTAAAGTAAAATTTTTAATACCTTTGTTAATACTAAAAATCAGTTTGCTGAAAAATCATGTTTGCACGATTTAAAAATTCAAAAAATAAATGTTGTAATCGAACGTATATCAAAGAATAAAGTCACCAATTTTGAAAAAGTGTCTCTTTATATGGCCTGAGATATTAAATTTTTCGTGAAGCATTGTGTAATAAAATCAAATATTTCGCTGAGTGCATGCATGTACTCGTATTAAGGAAGCTTGCTCTTTGCTTGTTACAACTTACGGCATTCTTATGAATTGTTTTATAACCTACTCAATTTACATGAAAATCTAAAAAAAAAAAATAACTCGATTTTTCATCTAAATAGTATGGAATGCCTCACGAGCATTAGTGCTTACCTAATAAATAATAAAAAGAAAATAAATGCTTTAATCGTGATAACTACTGGCACGGGTGTAAATGTACTGCAATGCAACTCACACACACATAGTTAGTTATAACAAAATCAAGAGGAGCAATCATAATAATTGAATATTTAATTGAAACAAGATACGACTGGAATTACATACGCCGAAGTCAGACCACAATAAATGAATTGTGCACTCGATTGATTCATCATAAAACTAATAAAGGCTTTGAAAAAATCGAATTCAAAGAGAAAAAACGCAGACAAATGAACACGATAAACCTGTTATACTAAATGGAAGAAAAACCGTTAGACTAAATTAGTGTGCATTTAAAAGAATAACACGGAATAAAAAAAAAACAACGTCAATTTATGAAAGCTACATGGAAGCACAAAATAAGAATTTTAATTCAATATACTCGCAGATAAAGAACCGATTGTTATAAATAATATAAAAAAGAAATATAAAATTAAAAATAGGTAAAAGTTAAAGAAAACAAATGCAAAAAATAATAACCTGCTGGAGCAATAGAGAATAGAATAAGAACAAGAGAAATGCACAGGTGGACAACAAAAAGTAAAAGGAAATAAAAAATAATAAATATTTTGCGCAAAAAAATATATCAATTTATAGCGGCATTGTTGTGGAAAATTTTTGTTCGATTGAACAAGTGTTTATCCAGCGCCAGAGGTGGTCTAACAAAATGCAAGCTTTAGTTGGCCAACTAGCATAATTTTCTCCTATTTTTTAGTATTTTTATTTTTTTTTACTCCGCCTCAGCTGAGTGAATAGCACAGTAAAGGCGCCAAGTGTTATCTGCCAAATGAAGCTGCTGGCACATTGACAAGCTACCGCCGGTCGCAATCACACTCTGCAGGAAGGAAGGATATAGAAAAAATGCTACGAAAATGTAGAAAACAACGTGGGCAATCGAGGGCGTGCAGGGCGGTGTTGGCCACTGCTATGTAATTTTCAATTTTCATTTTCAACACTTCATCACCTCACCTAAACGATGTTGATAATGAGTTTTTTTTGTTTTAATCTTTTTTTTTTCAACTTATTGCTGCACATTTTTAAATTCATTTCAATCAAGGAGTTTGACTTGGCGCAGTTATCGACTTGTAACATGCAAATATAGGATGATTTACTTTGATTTGTTGCTTTCTATGTTTTCCATTTGTTGTTTATTCTCAAAGCTTTTGGTGATTTGCCTCCAAGCGGAACATCATTTTTGATAAAAGCCATATTTTTTCATTTCATACATTTTAAATCTATTAAGTTAGAACACCAAATGGTTAATATTGAGTGTTTAAAGAGAGTTGGGTGGATAATTTTGAAAAGAAAAATCAATTTATAAAATTATTCAACAACAGTGCGATGGCAGTTCAAGTCAAATGGACCTTAAAAATGTATATGGCAATGAAGGTATTCTTTCCGTAATGTAATTTTCCAATGTATTTTAACGAAACAAATGTGTGAGAGATTGTAACAATATTGTAAGAGCGCATCTATGGTAATGGAGTAATGATTTCAACATTTTTCACACTTATTTGACATAACTAACTTTAATAAAGGTGGCCGCGTGCTATAACTTGATATGCCGGTGAGTTCGAGGTTCGAATCCCAGTCAGGGCAAGCAAAGTCTTAATCACAGAAAAAGCTTTTTCTAATAGCGGTCACCCCTCGGCAGGCAATGACAAGCCTCCGAGGGTATTTCTGCCATAAAAAAGCTTCTCATTAAAATACATCTGCCGTTCGGAGTCAGCACAAAATTGTAGGTCCCTCCATTTGTGGTAGAATGTAAAGACGCACACTCAAATGATAGTAGAAGCTCGGCCAAACACTGAGCTATATAGTGTAAGCGCCTAATTATTATTATTTGGTAGTTTTTTATTTAGATTTATTAAACATTTTCTACCACTTTAATAAGTCTGTATTTTTGGTTTAATATTGAAGAAATAAAAAAATAAATATCCAAAGTTTTTTTTTTTACATAAAAACCGTTCTTAATCGAGGTTTTGATTGTGGCTCAATGCTGTTCAACTTTACGAGACTTCTCCATCTTATTTGGACTTGGTTTCCATTTGCTTTTTAAAAAACTTTGAAAAGGTTTTTAAGATAAGTAAAACTGTATAATATTAAAATACTAGCCTAAACCCCACGGCTATGCTCGCGTGAAAATTGGGAATGGCATGATATCTGTATTGCGTTGTTGCCAAGGATATCATTATTCACGATATTAATAAAATGCAATCGACCTTTTTTTTTATTGACTTTTTATATCACTTATGATGTAACAACATTTCATAAATATATTATCTGCATAATACTATGTCGTATATCGTTACACTATCCTAATTGAAATGAAATAATCGTAACTATTATCTTCCATAGACTTTTATTTCATTTTAATGCAGTTTGGTAAACCACGTTATTTGTTGTATTATTCTGAGCATGAATATATAAATTTCCTTGGTTGCCCACCCTTGAGCAAGCGACGTATAACTAACCGTGCGAAAAGCATGAAGGTTCCAAATGGATTCCTGCAACATTGTTAATGGTCATTGCAAAAGCTAGGCGACCCGGAAACTAAAGTCTTTTAAATTCAAAAGGTATGCCGGAAGGAATGAGAGGACTGCGAGGTATGAAGACATCTTCACCTGCCAATGTGCCAGACAAAATAGTTGCTTCAATGATGTTATAATGTAAATTTTTGACAGTCAGTCGAGTTCGATTGCACAATTTAGGTGGTCTCAAATTTCTTAACAGTATTATTGGTGATTCAACTTTCAGAAATAATTGATAAGACGGCATTCCTGACAGTTCCAGCGAATTCAGAAGCTCAACAGGGTAGTAGACAGCTTCTTCTTTATTAATAACGTTGTCAATGGACTTGTACGTTGTCACAGTGCCTGGTAACTCACGTGCACAATCATAAACTAGAACAAAATACGATCACCAATCGATATGTGAGGGTCATGTAAATTAGCACCCTCAATTATCTATAACTAAAAAAAAAAATTGCTCCGTTAGGACCTTCTACAGGAATAAACGAATATCTGTGCAAAATTGCACGTCTTTACGTGCAGTGTTTTGGACGTTATGCGTGGACATAACGAAAAAGCGTTTCATTTTTATATACATATATAGAAGAAGAAGAAGAAGATAGAAGATAGATCTGTGGCAGAATCACCATTGCAATTATATACATATAAAGAAATTTGAAGATAAATTCTATAGATCCTCCGTAAATATCAAGTATGTATATCAAAACATTCTACAAAAAATAGTAAGAATTCTGGTTTAGAAAGCAAGTTCACTTTGGACTAGCACCTTAACAGACACAGATGAATAAAATGGAATAATTGTTCTAAGAAGAAGCTTGGAAGGGACAAGTAGTATTGTGACAGATGATTTATGCTGTCAACCGAGTAGTTCTCAGCATCAATAAGCGGAGTAATCTTTAAAAAGATGTCGGTGTTATTCAAAAAACCCATTTGAAAACATGATGGCTTTGGTAAGTGCTTATTATCAAAACAAAATCCAAGAAAATACTTATATAAAATGAAACGAAATTAAAAGCACTGAAGTCTGAAGTCCTTACATATAAAAAAAAAAAAATTATATGGTTAATTCTATTCTTGGCCTAAGAAATGTAATTTCTGTTGCGTATTTTATTGGAGCTCAAGGCCAATAATTTAATAAAAAATTATTTATTTTATTGATTGGCATTTATTGTTGTCGATATTTCGATCTCAGTTTGAGATCATCTTCAGGACTAGAAAATATACATACAATTAATTAACTTACGTCATTGAGTATGCCTGGTCGACTAAAATATGATATATGTACATATATTACATATGAAGAGTCAAAAAACAAAAATATTAAAAACAAAAAATAACAAAGTAAGTAACAAAAACGCATAAGAACATGAAAGCATAAACAATTAAAAATACAGTAATGGTATACAAATTTTTGTTCAGTAATGGTAAGCAAATATTATACCAACAACAATACATAAAACGATGAACAGCAAGAATTCCGTCATTACAGCAGCAAGTGTATTGCTGTACCAATAAAATAAATAGACTTTTATTAAATTATTGTATCACCTGCCTTGAGCCAAACAAAATTTGCAACAAAAATATTATGGATTTCTGAAACCATGTACATAATTCAAATTAATTTAATAAATATTCATATGGGTAGAAAACAATAAAATACGTAGAAATCTAAAGTATTTAAATAAATATGTTATCGAATGTAAGATGCTTCCCCTTTTAAATTAACTATCGAGTTCTATCCTTGTTTCCAGCTTTGTTATATACATACATATATATACATATATTTGGGCTGGAGATAGCATTGTTGAGTAGTTATTTTAAGAATCAATAATATTATTTTCCCACCAACTTACCAATGCAGGTCAAAATTGTACATTTAATATCCATATGTAGCTTACCTGAAAAGAAGAAAAATTAATAAATTTACAAATATTGAAAGTTTGCTGCATTGAAAATTACAAAAAAAAAAGTAGTCAAATGATTTGAGAATTTATATTATGTCTTTGAAAAATACTTAGCTTTGCGTTTTCTGGAAAAAAAAAATTTTGTTCAAAATGTAACTATGGGTGATATCTTAGATATAAATAAAAATGATCGCTCACTTACAAATTTATGTACGTATATACATTTATGAAAATATTAGAAAAATGTGTAAAATCTTAAAAAAGCAATATTTTAGTTCAATTTTTACAATGAGTTATCATATTATCTCCTTTTTTCTCTCTCTTCTTCCAAGTTGCAACTTTGAATTAAGGAGCAAGTCTTTATTGTAGAAGTGAGAAAGCTGCGTTTTTACAGTGCCTTTGATTATCTAAAACAATTTTTTTATATATCCTTACTTCAGTTCCAGTATTTGTTTTTCAAATTTAAAAAAATCCAACTGTCTTCCTCAAGCAGAGCAATTTGCTTTTTCTCACCAACACATTCACATCTCAATACTTGACTACGAAAAATTAAAGATTTGATGGAATAATTGATTTCGTTTCTGGAAATATCAGTTTAGGATCTAATGATCGAATCAATTTTTATAAACTGAACTCACACGTGCGAAGCCTTATGCAGGAATTTTACCTAAAGTAGGTAAAGGTTTTCCAGAGCCCGGTTTCTTACTGTAAACAAAGATTGATTGAATACAGATTTGTCACTATTTGTGTGTTCTAAGTTCGGTAAACCGACAATATGCTGCTTGAAGACTATCCAAAAATTTTGAGGGCTGTTGCCGAAAAGTTAAAATTGAGAAAGCTTACGAACAAGATACACTGAACTCAAATTGAGATTATGTGGTGTATTTAAATCGCTGAAAAAAAAAAATCAAAATACGATAATTATTATATCGATCATATATAGAGAACAAATAAATTAATCAAATAGTTATTTATGTAAATAACTGGATTTTAGACTTTCATTTGAAAGAGGCACCTTACAAATATTAAATTTTTAACGACCAGTCTATAAGATATTATTACTTGATGTTTCCCGCGAAGAATGATAGTTTGCCGATTCAATATTAGTTTTTAATTTAACCACTGCTTTAAAATTTCGATGAAAAACTTTATTTTCCATATTTAAAACATATAGGCAATTTTGAGCGTTTTGGTTGAACACTAAATATCTTTTAAGATAAAAAATCGTAGGACTTTTTCTCGATATAGTAGTGAAATAATCTAAGAAGGTAAGATTATAAAAATTAAAACTTTCCTTTTTCAATGGACCACACTAATGTTTAGACAATAAGATACGTTTGACGCAATATGAAAGCGCAAGAAAAAATTGTTATTAAGATTTCTTACAGAAGGAACGTTAACATTTTCTTTGCACAGAAAAATGCTCTCGAATATATTCAAATTGTAAATTTGATAAAAACTAGTCACAGCACCGTCTAGTACGCAATGAAGCGCCAGTCCTTCTAGAATTTCCCTACAAACTTTTGCTTAATAACGTGCTTTATTGCGTTATTCCGCATGAGCTTCTTATTATCGAACTTATTTTTATTTATTGCAATATATTGAAAAATATAATTTAAATACCGTAATTGGTTTTTGTGTATTTTTAAAAGTTTCCTAAACTTAACAAGCACGCACATACATATATTTTGTTTGTAATAAGTATTAAGCATAAGCCATTGACTTTTTGTTCACTGTCAAATATCAAAAGCTACCCTAAGATACACATACATACATACATACATAAAAACATACACACAAACCTATTCAAGGCGGGCGGGCGTTTCATTTTATCTTTAGGCCTGAGCTGTATTTCGGTTAATGTATTTTTCTATTTGTGTTATGTTTTTGTTTTGAAGAAAAATATGTAAATCATTTAAATTCAAAACGCAATGGTTGGAATAACAAGTTTAAATACGAGTACTAAGGAAAGAAAATAGCGTCGTATGAGCAAATGCAGGAGGGCAGGAGATGTTGAGTGTGGTGACAGAAACTTTTTCCATTAAAGTTTTTGGCAGCACTTTAAGCTGCTGCGTAGTCGAACGCCAGAATTGAGAGGAGTACCAGAGATCAGCAAACAAAAAGTTTAGAAAAAAAATTTAAAATGAGAAAACGAAAAAAATGGCTGACACCGAGAAAACGCTGGAAGAGTTTTAAAACCCAAACATACCGAACACATGTGGCAACAAATAAGCAAAAAAAGAAATTAAAAAAAAATTTAGGAAAACAATAAATAAAAATTTCAAAATCAGCAACTTTCCAAAAGTATTTCAAACTACCAACTTTCCAAACACACGCGCACGCAGAAGCGATGGTAATCAGCGCCGCAAACTGTACTAAGTTACGAGTACGCATGCCAGACGCACGGAGATAACGCAAAAAAAAACCAAAAAAAAACGAGGCAGAGAGTAGAGCAGAACGCCAGTCGAAAAAGTTAGTCACATACTTTACAAAGACAACAACGCATTACAACAATAAAAGTGACGGCAATCAGAGTGACTGCTGTGGCTTTGTCGCAATCTTCTGCCTCTTCAAAGAAAAGATAAAGGTTTAGAGCGCACGGGAATTCATCTAGGAAAATGTGAATCGATAAATTCTGGCCACAAATAAGCCACGTTGAAAGAGTAAACGTTTCCTGCCTACACCTTTTTGATTTCTACCGCCACATTTTTTTCCCCCCCTCATTCAACACTGATACTTGAAATAAAATTTTACGATTTTGCGTCTGTGTTGACGGTGAAAGGCGCACAGAGTGGGCACTTGTGCGCAATGTCGACGCAAGTGGAAGTTTAAGGAGCTGTTGAAGAGTTCATACAAAAAAAAAAAAAATACTTGCCGTGATAAAGCACGGAAGTTGGTGCCATTAACTGACCCGCACGCTAATCGTAAGTAACTCAGTTCAATTCAACTCAAATCCATTCAACTCAAACCAGTGCAATATTGAGTGGGTATGCTGCTTTGATTAATTATACGACACTCTGATATGATATTTTTTCACTACTTACTATTTTTCTTTTATTCAGCATAAATGCTTTCAATGTTTAAATTTTTGCTTAGCTATTATTAAAAGGATATATAAAATTATGTGTGATATTTCCATCCTTTTGGTCGGTTAACTTTTATAATCGTTTTTCTCTCGGCTGTCAATATAATTTTCGAAAATGGGCTAAATTGTAGCATAATTGTGGTTTTTTATAATAATTTGATTTCAGAATTATTTGACATATATATAATTTTTTTTGAAATAGTATTTCTGGACAATCTAAATTAAAATAAAAAGGAAAATTGTTTTATCAATAAAAATGTCAGGATTTTTTTTAATTTTCTCCAAAATTTTTTTCAGAATTATCTGTATTTTGATTAAAAAAATATTAAAATTTGATTAAAGCAACAAAACTTATCAATACCTTAGTGTCGTATAAGTATGATATGCGCTTAATATATACGTATGTAAATCCCTTTACTTGCCCGCGATTTTCTGTTAGCAGAAGAGTGTGCCAACGTAGCAATTTCTGCTGGGAAGCGGAAGTTTAAAAATTCCCTGAATAAAGGAACAATAGGAAATAAAATAAAATCTTAATATTATATGCAACGAAATAGGTATTGAAAGGCTACAAAGTAGCGCTTACAGTTTAATGCTTTAATTTTATTCACTTCATTATACATCCGTTTCTGGCGGTTGAAAATCAGAAGAAAGAAAGAGAGGTTGACTTTACGATGAATTGAAAAAACAATTAGATAACTGCTATTGCTTCAGTTTATAAAAAAATTACGCTTTGTTTGCTTTTCCTCAACATTTGTAGTCAAATTATTTAAGAGTTTAGTGATGATTTTCATAAAGTTTTATCGTACGATGTATTTGGCAAACGTTTTGTAGGAATCATTGTGAATGACAAACATGTGATGAAATTAGACTAAAAATTTGATTTACAAATTCTAGAAATTGAAAGAGTTATCTATCATAAAACGCACAAAGCCATTTGAATTATATTGCTCAGTTTAATTGAAATTATTTAATCAGGCGAGGAAACGTTAAAATTTTACAAATATTCAATAAAAAAAATTTCCACTTACGATGAGGGCAGAAACGGTAACTTACTAAGTATTTTGGTAAGAGGGATACTAAGACAGCATATTCAAAAGGTATTGAAATTTTTTAAACTGATTTTCAATAAAGAGTTTGTTTACAGCATTAGTGTTAACTATGTTAAAAATCCAATGCGACAACGGGCGCCAACGAGTTTTTAGAATAAGAAATTATTTGTACGATATTTTTTATGGTGTTTGATGATTTAAAGATTTTTTGTGAAACGTATCACAGGATATGATTTTTGAAACGTCTTTTAACTTTTCAAAATGAAGAGTTAATAAAAACTAAACTTTTTTTTCCTATATATTTGCATTTTTCTTAGACAATTTGAGCAAAATATTCGTTTTTACTGCAATAAATTGCAAGCTTTGCTATTTGCCAAGGTATTTTTCTATCTGTTAAAGACAAGTCAAACAAAAACAAAAAATAAATTAAATAAATAAAAAAAAAAAATTTTTTAAATATATGAAAATTAAAGAAAAAACAAAGTACAAATAACAAAAATATGCATGCAAAAAATCTGTATTTGACAATTAATATCTAATAACAAATAAAAATTTAAATTTCAGTTGCAAATAATTTGATGATTTTCATTTTATTTGCGATTAATTAAAAATAATAATAAAATTTTAACTGAAATTGCGATTTATTTTACCGAGAAAAAGGAAAACCGTGTAAAATAAATCGCAAATTCAGTTAAAATTGTATTTTTATTTTTAATTAATCGCAAATTAAATGTGCCACATATTACCAATTTTTTGTCAGACTTTGTGCGAAATATCGTACAAACTTCAATGGACTTTGGAGCACACCTAGAAAGTTTAACTAATTTTGTATTTTTGACTTTGCTGTTATATTTGACAAAATAATAGTGAAAAATGGCTTTTTTATTTTATCGGATGACAAATTTAGAAATGTGCGACAAAAGTTTAATTACCGGGTATTTTACTGAAACAAATTCCTGCTGGTTAAAAGCGCCTTATTAAAGGATAAACTTTCATAATACAAAATGCAATATATGAATTACAAATTGACATTAATTTTCCTTAAACATATTTAATATTTTTGCTTGGGAATAAAGAAATATAACAAATTATAAAGAGGGGAAAACTTCCACGACTTTTACATTGGCTCTTGAAAATATATTTTCTATGCAAAATGGCGTATCAGTTGGACAACATCAAAGTTATTAAAGAAATAATCTTTTCTGGTGAACTCTCAAATGATTCTTATGAAAAAAGAACAAAGTATTTAAGAGTATTGAATTATTCGTATAAACTGGGTCTCAGAAAGTTCACATCTTGAACAAAATGTATGATACATTGTGCTCTACTAAGATAGAATGCTCAAGCGCGGTACTTATTTCGATTCTGCTCTTCTTTCTTTAAAATCAATAATAATAATTTAATGTAGATAAACTTCTTATTGCTGCCAAACGCTACAAAAGCGCTTCACAAATAAATTCAAACTATCGAATAACAAGAATAATTGCAAAATCCGCATTCGTAAGTATAAAAAATCAGAAAATTTGAAATTTACACTTAAAACTTTAAACTAGCTGACAGATTTAAAATGAAAGCTACCAGATACACTCACACGCGCACACACACTTTGAATTGTAAAATAATTGAAGCATCAATATTTACAAATTTGAAGTATCGCTTCAAATAAAGCTATGCGACAAAAGCAATAACAAAAATAACAACAATGCATCAAAGGTGTTCAGATGGAAATTTGTGTGGCCGAAACTCTTCGGTAAATTTGGCCACTGTTCCATGTTGTAACTGTTAGCCCAGGCACTCACGCACACACAAATAAACTAGCTTTTGATGTATTTATGTATGTATGTATGTACAGACAGTAAGTACGTAGAATAACACAGGCTTAAGTCGGAAGTGTTTTTTTTTAACCCATATGATCCCAAGCAAATTTTTTTTTCGCGTATTTGAATGAAACTTGTAGATTGGGGTAAAAATGGGTCGCTGAATCCATATTTGTGGTCAAAAATTTTTTACGAATTTTAGTTTTCGATATACGAGGTGTTCGATTAATCGAACACTGGGCACAAGTAGGTGTTTTTTTTTTGAATTTTTTTATCTGGTTATTGCTTCAGCTGAGTAAAAAAACTAAATTATTTCAAGGTAACGATTTATTAAATAACTTTTAAAAGGACATAACAAGTTAATATATTGCTCAAGTTTACTTTTTTAAATGGTATGACTCAAAACAATGGGTGTGTAGCGCAATGTTACATCTCTTGCATATGAAAGAACTAGGCTTGTGGCACAATTTGCATCTCCATTTTTTATTATTTTCGATTTTCACAATAAGGTGCTGTCCGGTAAGTTTCGGAATATTTTTTGGATGACTATCCTTTGAAGATCCTGGTAAATAATCAAGGTCACTCTCTTCGTCTTCTGCGGCGTTTCCGACGTCTTCATCATCAGCGGTCATTATAAGAAAATAAGCAATTTGCACACGGAAGTCTTTCTGATGCAGGATGCTTTTCTTATAATATCGACGAGAAAAACAGTCAAGTTTCCATGCGTTTACAACAGCAGAATTTAATAGAGAAATCCATAAAGGCCAATACCATTTTTTGGATCGAATCGCAATGTAATAGTTCTGGGCGGCATTGTCGTGAAGATCCACTCCACCCATACCAATATTATAATTTTTAAGTAGCTGAGGCTGGTTGTACTTTGCATATCATCCAGGTTGAACAATTTCCCCACAAGCGCTTACTTGTTGCTTCTTCCACCTTTTTACAGGCACCATTGGCATGATTTGCTCGAAGTTTGTGGCAATCGTAACCTCGCTATTGTCCTGCCAACGACAAACCAAAATCTTATTGCTGTTATCAAATTGGTAGTCATGATTGCCCCTCTCCAATTGCCTTCCAGTTTTAAGTTGTGCACCTCCAATACGATTTGCCCGTACGGTGCCAGTTGCGCAGAGTCTTTTCTCAGATAATAGGCACATTAAGTAGTAGGACGTAAAAAAATTGTCAAAATATACCATATGACGACCTGGATACTCAACATTTTCCAGCAACCGTAAAACCACATCTGCTCCCAATCCAAGCTGCTTGTCGTATTTATCGGCTGCTCCAGCATATGGTATACAATTATAAAGGTAGCCAGAAGCCGAACACAGACACCACAATTTGTAGCCGAAACGAATAGGTTTCCCACGTATGAACATTTTGCAAGAATGACGCCCAAAGTATGGCACCATTTGTTCATCGATTGAAAGCGTCTCCTCCCAAACACCAAATTGCATAAATTTTGCGTTCATAACTTCATACAATGGTCTTACCTAAGTAAACAGAATGCAGTATATAAGCAAGTCATACAAAATGAAAAAAACTTGATTAAAGTACCTTAGCCATTTTATCTGTCGAATCAAGATTGTAGTTGTTCCCGAAATGGATGAACCTCTTGATATCTTGAAAACGATTCCTGGACATGCATACTTTCACGATAGGTACTCCTAATGTTGGGTTTGTTGACCAATAGTCACGAATTGTCGGCAAAGTATGATATCCTGATCAAATTAAAATACCAAGAAATCGCTTCAAATCAATTTGATCAATGCGAAAGTGATCGTTTTTCTGCTGATCTTTTTGTTTCTTCGATAATCATGTCGAGGACTTCGTTATCAAAAAAGAGTGAAAACAATTCCAATGGGGTTTTGTTTTGGAAACTTTCTGCCAAGTTTTTTTTTAACATCATCCAATGGCTCGGTTGTAGGGGAAATATCATATTCGAATGTCCCGTCACGGTTTTTTCTCTGCACCCACTTGGGCTTACTAAAAGCTGATAAGGGTTTATATTTTTTAACTGGTGTTGCATTTGTCTCAATGCGCTGCCTTTTGGAGGGATTTTCTGTGGCAGATGGTGTTGTATCTGACGAAATTTCGATACCAATGACGTAGTCTTCTTCGATATGGTCATTTTGATGTACATATATAGTCTCCGGTAGATTTTTCAATCGCATCTAGCTCAAACGTTCCAACACATTCCACTATATCTTCGCACTATTAAATAGATTATTTAATATTAAAACAAAAGAAAAAATACTTATTTTAATAATTCAAAGCTCGTCAGAGAAGTTGTAAAGGTTACACTTACTTCACGCATAGTTATTACATCATCATCAAAATCTTCTTCATCGGTATTTTCGTCAACTTTTTCCGGTGGTACAATTGTAACTGTAGCAATTTCAGTTTCAGCGTCACTCCAGTCTTCAATAATAGCCATCATTTCAGCTTTAGTAAGAGCTCGACGACGAAGGGATCTAGCACACTGTTTTTCCATTTTTTAATCACACTCAATTTACCACTTTCTAATTACAAATTGCTTCCACTAAACAAGTTCACTGAACCATACACTTATTCATACTAAATTTGAACACGTGCTTATAGTTATTCCGACTAAAATATATCTACGCAATTGAACAAACGGTAAATACATTTCAAATTGCAACCGAATTCAAAGAGGAAAAAAAATGCTGAATTGTGCCCAGCGTTCGATTAATCGAACACCTCACTTCACATACATACAGGGACCCTTATATTAAATTTGCAAACACGAAAACTTTCAAAACGTAAAGTTCAGTTCATTCGCAGCAAAACCTTATACCAGGTTTTCATATTTTCTAATTCTCTTTAATTAAAATAATTCTTTTTAAAACATGCTAAAATTAGGGAGTTTTTATTATGCTCTGTGAAAAGATTGGGTGATGGTCAGAAAAAATAATTGTTCGTAATAATGTAGAAAACACCCCAAACCAACATAAAACGTCATAATTTCGTATCTCACTTTTAAAGAAAACCCCTGGAAAAATTGCAAAAAACAGTAAAAATTACTGTTCGATTATTCGAACAATGGGACGATATGGGTTAATATGGTTGCCACATAATTTGTTTATAAAAGTTTATTTCAACTTTTTAAATGTAAAATATTTCAACGAAAATGCAGGCAGAAAGTGTAATATTGTGACAAATTAATAAAAAAATATGTTCACCCAAATTCTAAACATTTTTAAGTTTAGTAGGAAGAACGACGAGCGTAACTTGATCGACCAGCTACTGGAGACCAAAATTCAAAAAAATTTATGATATTTTTCACTACTATAAACTTGCAGTTAATTGTACTGCAACTGTGCAAATACATACACAAAACTATTATAACTTTTTTAATTTGAAATGGATTTTTAAAATTGTTAATTTATTACAAATTTCGTGTAACTTTTGAAATTTATTTTCATAGGGGTTTTTTTGGAAAATAAATTAGTTTATTTTACTTGTTTATTTTAATTTTAAATACAAGAGAAATTAACAATCAATGATTTGGGTTGGGGTTACAAGCCAAACATCAAATATTGCAACAATATTTAATTGTCACACAGCTTAGTGTTACCTAACCAAAGTTACACAAAGCTTTCATGGCACAAAACTCGGCACATCTGATGAGCATAATTTGGTGAACAAATTAGAAATGTGTGTGTGAAATTTTGCAATATGAATGCGAGATAACTTGTGAACTGCAATTGTATGTGTGTAACTATGTAGTAAAAATCTAAAAAGCAAGCCAAAATTTCAGTTTATAAATACGTTCCTCATAGACTAAACCACTTCCTCGAAAGATATTTAAACCAAGGATGCATTTCAACGTTAAATTTAACCGTTCCGAAATGTTTTCTCTTGTTTCGGTTGAAACATTTCAAAATATTATCGTTAAAGCAATTATCATAATAAATTTCATTACGTTTTTAACCGATACGAAATGCTGGCGTTAACGTTAAAACGTTAAGAAAAACGTTAAGAAAAACGCTGGAGATTCACTCGTCGCAAACAGAAGCGCAAGCAGAAGCGCTGCACACTTTTAGGCACATAAAAATTAACGAAAACGGAAATTTTATAACGTTGCAACATTAACGATTTGATTTCGTTTTGATAACATGGCGCCGAAACGCAACAAACTCATTTCGTCAAGTTAATTTTGCTCGTTAACAAAACAAAATGGTATCGTTTCGTTTGTTGAGCAGCCCTGGTTTAAACTGACATTTCGGGTATTCAATCTAAAGTTAGAAATGAACTGCAAATATTCGAGCTCGTCGGAGTTAACAAACAAAGTAGCACGTTGAAAATGCATTCACCATTTCTTAACTTGAGAATTCGAACTAGTTTTTAAATCGCCGATTACGCATAATTCATCATAGGAATTTTAATTTAAAACATTTTTGTATAATAAAAAAAAAATTAGATGGTTAAAACTATTTAATTTTTTATAGAAAATAAAATGATTTTTTGACTGCCAGCTAAAGACATACAGAAACAGTATCGAAATTTATTTTGACAATTAAATTACAGTTAGATTAATAAATATCCTAGAAGCTAAACTTGAAAATATAAATACATATATTAAAGTCTTGGCAGCTTTTTTCTGTTTTAGCTGCTAAATATTTTCGAAAGCAAAAAATGTGTATAGTTTTTTGTTAAACTTTTAACTTAAGTTTGAAATAACTTAACCTATTGTTAATATTAAATTTTTATTTATTTCTGTAATTTATTTATTTGCGTAAGAAAGTTCTAAAACCAAAAACAATCGCAAATTAGCTATTGTCTCGCATATGACGACCGCGGCTTGTGATTCGAAGATGTCTCAAATTTAATTAATATTAAAATAATATTAATATAAAAAAATAATATAATAAAAAATGGTTTAAATGAAGAGAAAAATAATGGAAACATCATGTTTACCTATAAGAATGCAAGCCATCTTGATCAAGGTTTTGGTAATTTTAAATAATTCATTTTAATTCTAGTGAATGGTGACTTTTTCGCCAAAATATGAAAGTTACAAAACTGAAAAGGAACCGCAAATTATCAATCACTTCGGTTGTGATTCATACCTGGCGTAAAGGTCATCCTAAAATAAAAATTTTGTTAGTTGTTGAAATAAACTGTGATTAAATATAAATAATGAAATTTTAAGGTAATTTAAAAAATTCTAACCGGTGACCTCAAGTGCGTGGCAAGACAGCACGGTGTTATATTATGTGATGTAATGCGATATGATTTGTTGATACGATGTGATGCGTTGTGGTGATGTGATGTGTGATGAGAAGTTATGATATATAAATGTCATTTAAACTTATGTGTTGGTGCGATGCGATGCTGTGACATGATGCGATATGTCGATGTGATGTGAATTCATGTGATGGTATGATGTTATGCTGGATATGATGGGAAGTTACGATTTTCTATGATGCGATGAAATACGACGATGTAATTGAATCAACGGTCTGAGCGTTTATACCGCTTCTATAGTTTTCCCGATTTTAAGAATATCAATTCTTTATGTGACGACATTTATGATCGTAAACGCAACATTTCGCTACAAACAATTTAAATTTTTCAAGCATTAGAAGATGTATACTCTGTTCACAAATTATAGCACAACGACATACTGGTAGATTTGGGCACTTTATTTTTTTCTAGTTTTTTTAAATTATTTTTTAAGTAAAATATGTTTTATTCTCTATGAAAAACCATAAGTTAGCAATTTTTTTTAAATTTTAGTCTGAGAAAATGCAAGTTTGAAGTGTCTGCAAGTTACCACAGATTTTTGACAACTTTTTTACTGGCCGTTTCCTCCATACAAAACCGGGATTTTTTTTATTAAGCAGTAATTGCGTGTCGAAAAAGTATCAGCAAAAAAACTTTGAGAAAACCCGATTTTTTAGATGTGGTCATTTAAAAACTCCGCAAAAACAATTTCGCGATACCTTTTCTGTAAACAATTAAACAAATTGTAAAAAGGTAATTTTTAGCACATTAAATTTTCGCACATTAAATATATACTAATACGCACTTTTACAAAAAAAAAACTCGGCAACAACGCCAGTAAAACTAAATGGGTACATAAAAAAATTTATTGCTGCAAAATTTATAAAATTTTCATGAAAAACTCTTACGCTTGTCAGCACTAGGAACAACTAAGATGCAAGGTTGAAATTTCGCTAAAATAGTTTTTTGACCGAAAAAGAATGTTTTATTATAGACAGAAGAAAAAATGTTGTTTTTTTTTAACACAGTCTAATACTCGTATCTGCACACATTAAACTCTAATTGCGAAGGCACACAATTTTCTGAAAACCTTTTAAGCAGTTTTCCCATTCTCCTAATTCTGCTCATCATTCTTAACGTTGTCAGCATTTCGTATCTACTAATACATACGCAAGTGTTAGATATAAAAATCTGAAAATTACGCACCGTTGCTAACTTCTGAACCAACAATGTGAAACAATTAACGTGTCAAGGACATTGTGATAATCAGATTTTGAAGCAGTATGCTCGGGCTGTGTGATTGTATGTGTGTATGTGTTTGAGTCTCTAGGCTTTTGTAGATGTACAAAAAAGCTATTAAACGAGAAAACGCATTAAAGATACTTACACATGTACATACAAGGTATGTGAATGATTTTATGACGCAGAAAATGAGGAGTAACATAAGCGACGCTTTTGGCTATCAAAACTGCGACTTAAGTCAACTAACCAGCAGATATAAGTTAATTCTTACTAGAAAAAAGTAAACACTTATGTACAGTGGCGGGTAAAATAAAAGCAGTGATTTATGTTTACATATTTTGACAACCGGTTATTTCATAATTAATTTTTAATTATATTTTAATTAAAATATAAATAAGATTTTATAAAATAAATCATTAAAGTTCAAGTTCCAGACAAATTTTATTTTTGCAACACCTTGTGTTCGCTTAGCTTCTTATTGTCAATATCGACGGAGGAAATCAATTTAATGGTTTAGCTCATTTTCATTGTAAATTTTTTAGCAAAAAGAATTTATATTTTTATTTATTTATATGTATGTACTACATATATTGTTACTTAGCAATTTTACATACTTACATATGTGTATATGATTTGTAAACTTTTGTTTTAATTGGAGAGAAAAGTTCGTATGTTTTTCATTTACAGAACAGAAATCGGTCTTTAAAATGGTTCAGTTGCACCTTAACTGATTTAACATATTGCTTTTCAATATTTCTAATTACCTTTGAAATTCCATAGAAGTAAAGTTCTCTCTTCAACTATCTTTCGCTTTCGTTCCGTTCTTCATTCTTCTCTCTTCATTACATTCTGTTTTCAACTAGAACTAAACCAAAACCGGAACCATAGAGAAATACTTTGAACTAAATAGAATATAGAAATACAAGGTTGGATATTGAAGCATATGCTCCCCTAAACAAAACTTTTAATACCACCCTGAGCCTAAATAGATCTCATTATGCGCTGATAGGAAATATCAGGGACCCGACATATCTAGAAGCTCTGGTAGAAAGCTGCAGCAAGATACTTGTTGATGCATACAAGGACAGTTGCCCCTTGAATAAAATCCACTACTCGAGAGATGTTCCTTGGTGGAACAAACAACTCAGCAGTCTCAGAACTCTAGTTCGTAAACTATTTAATTGGGCGAAACAAACTGGGGATTGGACGGAATATTGGCAACCCCAAATATTCTTTGACAAAAAGATCAGAGCTGCACAGCGCGCAATCTTCAGGAACGTCTGTGAAAACATATAACAAATAACAGATGTATCTTCACTTTGTAAAGTAAAGGCTAAAAGCAGCACTGAAGAAGAGCAATTGAAGTTATACTGCGAGTGAAGAGGAAAGGGCCAAACTTCTTCTGTATACTCACTTCACAGGAACCACCACTTCGTTCAGAGGAAACACCGAATGGGGACATAAGTGGAATAGGCAGAAGCAACCGGAAAAACGCGGGAATGATCTGCTTAGAGCTAAGAAAATGGTGGGCGAAAAATTCTTTCAAACCACTAAAATCTTCCGGATCTGAAGGAAACTTCCCAGCCATGATACCGAAGGGAATAGACCTTATCATTAGACCGCCTTTAAAAATTGTCAGTAGTAGCTTGACTTTGAGATACATTCGCAAGATATAGTGAAGAGCGAAAGTGATGTTTATCCCAAAAGTTGCAAAGAACGAGCTTCATCATCCAAAATCTTTCAGAACAATATGCCTTACATCGCTCTTAGAAGTAACTGCAAAACACGTTCCGGAGCAGTGTCTCGCATTGATGCACAAACCCAAAGAAAATGGACTAAACAAAATTCCAAAATCCAAGTAAGGAGTGCAATAGATCTTAAGGTTGCAGTGCTATTTCCACTAATAAAAATAAGATAAAATTTAATAATTTTACAAAAAAAATAATTCCACACTTTGCTTACTTAAATCAAACAAAAATAGTTAAAAATTCACTGCCTTATCGCAATTTAGTTTGCATATAAATACAAAAAATCAAACCTAGAACTTCCGCTAACACAAACAGCAAAATACTTTTGTTTCCGCTTTACATCTTTCCTGCCAATTTGGTATGTCAAAAGTCCATTTTGAGTGCATTACTTGGAATAGAAAAGGATATTCCACAATGTCTATGCATAAGAAACAAATCGCATTGCAATAGCTTTAAAGATGCCAGATATTTCGCAAGTACATACACTCTTAACGACTCTTCCGGCGCAGATGTACAATATTGTAAGTGAATTGGTGCATAGCGCGCTCGTATTCTAATATGTATGTATTGTCCCTACTGTACATAAATATCTACTTGCAGATACAAATATTTTTCAAACATATGGCAAAGTTCAGAACACGAACACACTCGACCCACACCCACACAACAGTAGTTTGTGTGAATGTAAATAGTTAAAAAGTGCAACAAAAAAGGAAGAAGAAAAAAAAACAACACAGCGTGAAGTTTACGAAGGACATCGAAACATACTAGAAACTTTGCAAAACTTTGAGGACATGCTTGTCTTGGCTGGGGTAGCGAATGAAAACAGAGACAGCAAACACAAACTAAAAAAAAAGTAGGTGTAATAATAAAAATGATACAACAAAATATTGCGCAAACTAAGCTGGCACGTAATATGCGAACAAAATGCAGCAGCAGACATGTAAAAGGAACACGAACACAATCATTTTCTTATTGCATTATTGTCGCCGCATTGTGAAATCAGCAAGCAAGTAGATGCAACTGTTGCTTGTTACTGGTTGCCACTTGCTCATTGTTGGTTGCTTGCTGCTAGTTGCTAGGCGTTGAGTGGGAGTTGTGCGGCAGTTTAAACCAGCGTACGTGCAGCTCGATTTAAGGCAATTGCACTATTGTTGCGCTTCCTTGGTTGCGGCGATGCCCACCGACAATTTTAATCAGCATGAGAAAAAAAAAGAAAAATATATATAAAAGCAATGGCGAAAAGCTGCTACAGTCACAATTTTATTATAAATACGCTAGCTGCGCAAATATGAAATCGACTTATCTGGCAGATAGTCCTTCATACAATGGCAACTAATGCAACTAATGCAACTGCGCTATTTGTGTATGTGTGTGTGTGTGTGTGTAAGACAGCCTACGGCCAGCAGCAACACCCAACCCCTCATTTAATATGTCACTAACAAGTTCATTGCTAAGCCGGCAAATGCATGGAAATCTTCTGCAATGCTTTCAATATATAAATAAAATTTGCAAATGTATGTTGATTGCCAGTTGTCAATTGACAGCTGCAACAACAGCCACGAAATCATTTTGAATCGAATTATAACACAAATGTGTGGATTATGTATGAATATAGCACTATTTGCATTACAAGGAGCAATCATCGAAAGCACAAAAATTTAAAAATGATATAGTGCGAGATTTAAACTTGAACTTCCGATACAACCATCAAGCATTTCGTAGAGAAATGGATTGAGCGCAAGGCTTTATAAAACTATGCCTTTTTTTCTGAAGTATAAATTGAACATATCCTAGTTAAATATCTTGGACATTTGGACTGAACAAACTTATAGGATTTTAATACTATTTCGTACAAATACACGATGGTTTATGACTAGGAATCTGTTGCGGAAGTCTGATTTGGAGAATTCAAAATTGGCGATTATACAGAGTGGTCGTTTAAAGAAACGAACTCGTTAAATATATGCCAAACGATAAGAAGTTAGTTTTGAAAAATTAAATACTATATCAGATTACATAAGGTGGACGAATTAAAAATAAAATTAATATATATTATTAAAATTATTTTTTACAGAATTTGAAAATGAAGGGCAAACAGAAATTTAACTTTAAACTTAAAGAGAAAGAAGAAAAATGTGATACCCGTAAAAGTTATAAAAAATGTTAATAATTCAAAAATTGTTTTAACTTTAAATAACCAAAAATTAAAACACAAAAATAGGTCTTTTGGCAAGCTCGCAGTGTTGAGCCTGCGGACCTTATTTAAAGTAAGCTAACTACAGGTGTAAGACTAGAAAAAGTTTCTTAGTTCCAAAAGTTCCAGCCAAGTTAACCGTAAGTTTTGACTTTTATAAACAGTAATACTAAAAACGGAAAATAATTAGTTTATGACTACCTTTCCAAGAAGCTTCTCTCCCAGAGTGAAGTAGGCGGCAAGGTCACTTTTTAAAGCCGCTTTAAATTAAACTCAGCCAGTTTTTTAGTAAAATCTCTCACTCTCGTAGGCTGGCAAGTTTTATTTGTTTGCTAAAAAGTGGAAATAGGCTTAATCAAAAAACTTTAAAAGTCTGCAATATGAAGATGAGCGTTTTCACAATATGGTATATGCTCAGTGGCTTCCTTGTTCCGTCTAAAAAAATTGTAGCATTTCTTCTCAATGCGTTCGCTTTTGTTTAAATGACGCCTGCGCATGCAGTTACCCGTCATTCAGAGCTTCTTTTGGAATGAGCCATGATATTTTCTGTTCGACCACGAAACTCTAAAAATTCGAAAATTATCACAAAAAATTATTAACTACTTAGTTCCGCATTAACGTCCTAAGCAACCGTCTGACTTAAACGCAACGATCTCGATCTTCCGCGAAAGGTATATTACACTCGCGAATGGAGTGACAAAATGACTAAATGTTTCATCTGAAAAAATAAAATCCAGACACATTTTGTCTTTTTATATCCGATTGAGCTGGAGGTTTTTTTTCTTTGGATTCGAGCCAATATTTTAATCTTTCGACCACTTATTTACAAAAAACAATTAAGTAAATGCATACAAAAAGTGTATTTACATATATACATATGATATAAAACCTTAATCTCTACTAATAGTTGTACTCTCACAACCTAAGTCATGGCACATCGAAAGCATATTACTTCAAAATTTCAGAATTCAACTGCAATTGCATTTATAAATAAATTTACGGATGTGTACGTGCAACAAATTGCTAATCTCGCTTGCAATCTCACTCCCTGCATTAATCAGCTTTCAGAAATATGTTTCTACGCCAACGCGTGCTTTTCACACTTTCCATTTGCCAGCTTCAAATGTTACAGATTCGCTGTTTACTTTGCAATAGTTTCGATTTATTTCTGATATCCACGTACAAACACATGCATACGAGTACAAACATACATATGTATGTATATAGAAGCATGTGTACGTACGTGATTTTCTGTAATACACCATATTAAGTGCTGGTAATTGAAAGCTTTGCTATTATAGTGCTTATCACAATTATAGGGCATCCCCGAATTGAAATGTTTTATTCGATTTTTAATTTTAAGCAAAAATGCAAACAATCTCATGCTACAAAATTTTGTTAATACTACAAGAAACTTTGAAAATTTCTTGCAAAAGTTTTAAGAAATTTGAAAGCCTTTGTGGAAAAATCAGTCGCACTTTTAAAAGAGGCATTATTATATTTGGTGGCCGCTGTGGTCGAGTTGGTAGCGGTGCGTGCTATAACTCGATATGCCGGTGAGTTCAAGGTTCGAATCTCAGTCAGGGCAAGCAAAACCTTAATAATAGAAACAGTTTTTTCTAATAGAGCTCACCCCTCGGCAGGCAATGGCAAACCTCCGAGGGTATTTCTGCCATGAAAAAGCTTCTCATTAAATACATCTGCCGTTCGGAGAGTCGGCACAAAACTGTAGGTCCCTCCATTTGGGGTATAATATAAAGACGCACCCCAAATGGTAGGAGAAGCTCGGCCAAACACTGAGCTATATAGTGTAAGCGCCAAAATTATTATTATATATTATAAAATAAATTAAAAAAATGGAGAGAAGAAGGTTAATTAGAGTTTTTTTTAATCAATCAAACAAAATTGTAAAACATTTTTTTTTTAACTTTTTCAACGAAATATCTTCAAACCAAAAAGTTTTACAAATTTTCATCCATATACTTGTGTATTTAAGTCCAGGACATATATTCAGGTAACATTAAAAAAATATTTACAATCTCAAATGTGCATTAAAGCGTTGCACTGTGCTATATGTAGGTGAATGAATGAAAAAAATAACTTTAAATTTGATTAGATATCAACGAAAACCACAAAGTGCAGTGCGACCGACAAATGACTATGAGGTGGTCAGCGAATGGTTGTAATAAAATCCGGCTTAATAATGACAATAGCGGTTAATTGTATGCTCTTGCGTTGTTTTTCATTAAAAGCGCATTGTCATTACATTAAATAGTAATGAAAACAATAACGCAACAAATATTGCATTTAAAGCTTCACACTTGATCAAAAACAATTAAACGGGCTAATTAATTTGGTATTTTGTTGCGCAATTTATGATTTATGTATGTATGTGCATATGTGTGCGTAAAATTTTCGAAACCCACCCTGTCGGAAAAAAGCAGACAGTCTGAAAAATTAACCAATTTTAAAGTAGTTGGAAATCAACTGCTTTGAAACAAATGCAGCGTGCGAGTCTTTAATTCTTCGTACTCGTATATTTATATGAACGTAATACAAAATAATTTTAAAACTTTTGTAGTGAAGAGGAACTAGGAAGTTATTTAATTGAATCCATATAGTATACATATGTGTATTGTCTATACATACACTGTACTCATAAAAATTCTCATCCGACAGTAGAAGGCTGTTGTGTCATTCACTTACAATTTCCAATAAAAACAGATCACGAATTGACAGCCGTTGTTGAAAATATTTACAAGAAAACAAAACAATTTACGTGAAATGCTAATATATTCAAAAAATTCTAAATATATATCTAAAGCTTTTTCCCATATAAATATTCCAAAACTTGATGGAATGAAGTCCCTAATGGAAGGAAAACCTAAAAGGATGCTTTTGGGTATTTTCTCCAAGGACGTTGTAATGATTTGCAATCTCGATGGAACTCACGGAAAAAAAGATTAAAAGCTTTTGCTAATTTCTATCCGCTTTTGAAAGGTAAGACAGGGGCGAGCCCATAACATGCGTGATTCTTAAAATATTTCCAATTTTTCTTTATCATTAGGCATTAACATAGATGCCTTTTGTATCGAAAATCTTGACCCAGAGGAAGTTACTCGCAAGGCCATTCAGGCAGTAAAAAAACAATGTTTTTACGAAGTATGTATGCAGAAGAAACTCAATTAAGTTTTATTTGAAACGTGTAAACGTACGTTAAAAATGAACTAAATTCCTTACTTAGTTTAAACAAAAATACATATGTATGTAAATATATTTTATAAAAACTAAACTAAAATGCGTTTTAAAAAAGTTAGAAAAGAGTAGGTATAAAATAAAGAAGTTTAAAAACAAAACGAGTTTAAAATAGTTGTAAAAAAAGCAGTTTTAAAGTAGCTGGAAATAAATACATTTTATTGCAATTGCAAAAAAAGTTATTTTAATGTTCTTTCTTTCAAATATATTTGAAAGTGGTCGAAATCAAATGCAGAGTCGGATAATTGACTTGCTGCTAGGACATCGCCATGTTAAAAAAGTAAGTTGATGACAAGAAAATAGAATGAATTTAAACGACTTGTGATTAGAAAAAAAGTACTTTTTAAATTGCTTTTAAAGTACTTTGATTTCCGACAGGGCAACAACTAGTACTGCTTATTTTTTAAAATCAGTATATGTCCACTTGTTTATCTAGATATGTATTAGTGTGGTTGCTATCTGATAAAAGCATGCTGCGAAAGCAAAATAAGCCGCTTGAAATGTTATTTAATTGTGTATAAGTGTTATTGTATGTGTACACGAACATAACAGCTACATAAATACACAAAATCGCCTAAACGATTTACAATGCACCTTCTCGCTCGCCTGGGCGTATGTGTAACAGACAAATGTGGGGCGTTCGTTTTAGAGTGAAATGTCGAGCAAAACAATACATTTGATTGAGTTTATATACATAGACTTTGTGCAAACATACAAATGTGTGTAAATATATACAAACGTACAACGATGAGTGGCTATTTTATAGGCTTTGAGGTCACTAACAGCTCGAATGGTAGGCGTGTAGCCCCGGGCAGTAACAATACTAGCGATAACAACAACTAAAGCTTATGCGCAACCGCAATGTAATCGACAAAAACAAATACAAAATTGTACGGGCAATAGCAAAGGCAAAAAAAAAAGATAGTGAAACCGAACAACAACTGCTGCACCCAACCGCAATGAACACACAAAGCTTGGCAATAACAGCAACACTTCATTCTGACCGCAGGCTAAAAATTCGATTTTGAAAGTTTTGATTTGATTTCACTTTAGTTAGAGAAATTGAAAGTGATTTCACTTCCAATGAAATAAAATTTTAGGCGCAATTATCTGGAGGAAGAAGGAAATAAAATCAAATATTTTAAAATTAAATTTCTAGAAAATCTGAAATGTGTGGAGAAATCGACTACGAAGAATAACGTATCAACCACATTCCTTCTACAATTCCTTCATTGCTTGCTTACAAATAAATTCGATCAAATTATTATTGAATTTTAAAATCATGTCTCGTTTAAGGCAATTTTACAGTACAAATTACCAACGTGCGTCATCCGTATGAACTTTTCCCAAAACCAATCTTCTTTTGTACAAAAATATGGTTTTTAAGAAATTTATTATACAATTGCGAAACCACGAAATCATTTGCGGCAAATTATTGCTAAATTCTGTTTTATTTTTCTCGGTATTATTCCGTATAGTCCAGTTAAAAAATTGATTTGCTTCAAACGTTATAGACAAGCAAAGGCAACAAAAAATGTCAATTGTCCAATGTCAAAATTCTCCCGCGATGATTTGTATTTTATTTACTGTAAAAACTATATACATACATATCTGCTTTTGAATATTACAGTATTTTACTTTAACATATTCTACAATTTTACACTGGAACAAACAATTTATATAAAAGGTAAGTTGAAAAATGTGTATGAAAAATATGAGTGAACAATGTGTAGTCCTCGTGGGAGCAATAAACAAAATTGGAACGTCGTTAATACGTACCGAATTTAATGTGTCGCGCTATTAACGACACTACGTAGTAAAAATCACTTTTAACTAAAATGTTTTAACGCATAAAACGAAATCATTTCAATTGTGAGCGCACATGTCCTCTGCTTTGCTTTTATTAAAATTTCAAGCATTCAAAACAATAGAAACTTTTTAATTAACGAGTTTTTGACACAATTGAAAAGATGTTCCTACAATTGCAACTTGTGCTACGTGGATCGAGTATTATAAAAAAAGAGGCCGACAAGGAAAAACACAAATTAGATTTTCCAGAAAGAGAAAAAATAGGCCAAGAAAATAATATTTCAAAAAAAAAAAAAAAAATGAACAAAAAAACAGAAAACATTAGAAAAATTAAAAAAGAAAAATAAGAGCTCAAGCTGCAGCAGCAAAAAAAGCTTAAACAATTACCGTTTCTTAGAAAAAACCATGTAATTAAATTTTATTTAAAAAAGTGAAATATATATAAAACTGTGTATTATCGCATTAATAATTAGGATTATTTTTACTTGCTTTTAAGCCAAATTTGCAAAAAAAAATGTAATTGAATTTTATTTAAAAAAGTGAAATATTTATAAAACTTTGAATTTTTGCATTAATATTTGATATTATTTTTACTCGCTTTTAATTGCATATATGTAAATTATTGATTGCACGACTTTGGTACTTCGAATTGTCACTGATTTGATCGCTACTCTGATTCGTCATTAATAGGGTCAACGTAGCGTCGCTAATTGGGTAAGACAATATTTCATTCATCCGTTTACAAAAAAGAAGACACCCACAACATTGCAGCTATGTAGTTACTTACTTTGTTTACAAAATAAATTTAGTTCATCTAGTGTACCACCTACAGCTGCTACTGATGTTTAGTTGTAAAAGCTTAGTTTATTTAATATATTTTATTTTATTTATTTATGTTTCATGTAAGTATTTGTTGATTAATGTTTTTCTAATGTTTTACAACAACTGTCATTGTCATTTTATGTGTTTAACATTATGAATATTTATAAAAAATTTGCTTTGTTTTTTTTTAATAAAGGTTGTCGTCCCTAAGGAAGCTAAGAAAGTTAGCGAAACGTTGGGCATAAAGTTTAGAGATTTATTTTGCACTCACAAATGTTATTTCAAGTAGCCTATTGTAACTACATAAAATTAAATTGATCAGCACAAAAACATAAAATGTCAAAGTCAAAAATCCCTAAGAAAATGTGTTAAAAATCTTGTGCGCAATTTAAAACTTGGGTTTGTATGGTTCTTGTTTGATAATTATCTGCACTTTCAAAAAATTAAATTATATTAGATATTAGAAATATTGTACCACACCCATTTGAAAGCAAGTTTTGACTATTTAGTTTTCCATCCTTAAATTTTTAATATTTTTTTAATTACAAAACAATACCTTATTAATCCTGGTGATAAAGCATGAAACAATATTCATAATAAGAAAACGTTTTATCAAATCTCGTACTGCAATAAAATTTTACTTTTATATTGGGAATATACTTTTGCATTAATACTAAATTTAAAAAATTAAAGTTCAAGTTTCAGGTCACTTATAATTTTTTTTTTGATTTTTAATCACATTTTTAATATCTCTTTTCTTTTCCATATAAAAAATTGTAGGGAAAATTGTAAAAAATCTTCAGTGAAAAAGTTATCGTAGGAATTTGAAGGCTACTTAAAAATTGCTATTTAATATACTAAAATGAAATTGTCGTAAAAAACTGTATACTTGTATAATTAAAACAAAGTTTTGTTGAATTTTTTTTACGAATAAAATTTTAAAATATTTTATTACGAAATAAAATTAAAAAATTAAATGTATAATATTTTTCTCATTTAATCAAATATTGCCCGTTTGTGGTTGTCGTATAATTTTTGTTCAACAGTTAACCAAAACAACACAATTAAATTATATTGTGCTGATTCGTTGGTACAGCTTCATATTGCTTATCATTTCATTTATGTGTATCTGCGCAACAAGGCGACATAGGCGCACACAAAAGTGTGTACCAAATTTCCATCAACAGACCGACAGCCGCTAGCGTTTTGCTAGCAAAGGCATCAATTGATTGCAAGAAATTAAATTTAGTTATTATTTGGCTTAGTCTTTTTCGTATCCACAATTTTGTGTTTAAGTGATTTCCTGGCATTACTAATTAAATACGAGTACATGTCAATTTGAGGCAAACACGCAAATCATTTCTATATACTTAAATATTTGAGAGCAATCACAAAGGAACCCGCGAGTATTTTTGTTTTGAATCTCGATGATTTTGTTGTTATGCAAATTTTGATATTTCAATTAAATTCAACTGCAGCTCTCGGAAGTATTTGTCATTTGTAATAATGCAGAAAGCAAATTGATTTGATTAATGAAAGCAAATTTTTGGTTAGTGACAAACAAAGCCAGAATTTCAATAAAACCACATTTATTCTAGGTAAGCTAATATTTAAATCCCTTAAAATGCTCTTCATTGTATAAGATTATATTTGAAGATTTATATTGATTGTACATTTACTTAACCATGAACGTTACCACAGGAAATGGTTGTTTTGAACATGGACAAAATAATTAATTAAAATATTGCATTTCTGTTTGAACCATTGCCTAAAATATGTATAAATTGCATATTAAAACATTTCTTACAGTTTTGTAAATAACAATAGATTGAAATTCAATCAAAAAGTTAACAAATTTGTATATCAAAATTATTTCGTTTTGTTCTGAAACTACACAAATTCAAAATAATTTTGTTGGTACATTTCAGAATTGTGTCTAAATATCTAATATTAACATTTCTCAGATTTTCGCTAAAAACGGTTATTTTTAAATTTTGTATACTTTTTGTTTTGTAACAAAATAAAATGCTCACTTACGTATATACATATATACGAAAATGCTATACAATTTTTTTTAAATTTTTAGTACATTTGTATTCTAACAGCTCTCAAGAAAAAATTACACGAAATATTTTTCATTACATCTATTGCATTAAGAAGTTTTTTGCTGTTGCTATAAATTTTCTTTAAGAAATATATTTACGTTCATTTTTATTGAGAGCTTCAGAAGGATTTTAGAATTTTTTATAGAACAAAAGTTTTTTTCATTTCTCTCATCATTAGATTTATTTTCAAACATATTTTTATTAATTTAAAAATCAAATCTCTTCAACTTTCGATTTGCCTGCTACTATGCTCGCGGATATTCGGCAAAGTAATAAAATAATAATAATTTGGCGCTTACACTATATATACGTAGCTCAGCGTTTGGCCGAGCTTCTCCTGCCATTTGCTGTGTGCGTCTTTCATTTTGTACCACAAATAGAGGGACCTACAATTTTGTGACGACTCCGAACGGCAGATGTATTTAATGAGAAGCTTTTTCATGCCGGAAATTTCCTCGGAGTTTTGCCATTGCCTGCCGAGTGGTGACCGCTATTAGGTAAAAAATCTTTCCTATGATTTTACATGTCCTGGCTGAGATTCCATCCTTGAACTCAAGGGCATATTGTGCAATAGCACGCACCGCTACTCACTCGACCACGGCGGCCATTCAGCAAAGTATATCACCGAAAATGCATTAAATTTTGATTTACTGAAGCAAAATCCCACGGCAAACTTTGTAGGAGTTTAACAGCGGCAATCAAGCTCCATGTAGTATATCGATGTAGTGTCTGTAATAAGCTCCTTGCACACATATAGCAATTTCAATTGTGTGTATTACAGGATATTATGCCTGCCAAAAATCGTAATAGCAGTAACTCAATCAATTTACGTGCTAATGATTTTAACACCAATGTATTTCCATAAACAATGAAATGGAACGTCAAACTCGTCAACAAGCTTACTACTTAATTCATCAATTGGTAATTAAAGAAGAAATCGTGTTCGCTCTCGCCGAAAAGTGGAAGTTCTAAAGGTAGCTGGTTATAACGATTAATTTATTAACTGATACGCCACTGATTCGTGGGCTGGAAAATCTGGTACCTCGGAAAATACATATTATCATGACTAGATTTTAATGTTGAAGAAAAAAATGTTCTAGAGGTAGTGCATTATGTTAACAAATTATAGCACAAGTCGACATCTATTGACACATGTGGACAATTTATTTATCCTCAAACTGTTTAAAATAATTTTTCACTTAAAACATCGTCAAATTTCTAACAAACCCCCATTACAAAAAAAATGTTTACGTTTATAAAGTATGTACAAAACATTTATCAAAATTTATTCTTTTTAAAAATTTGTTTAAGGTTTTTTTGGGGTATGCAAACTCATAGCCTATTCAATTTTAGTATAACAAAGTGCAAGATTCTAGTGGCTACGAGTTATAACTGATTTTTGAGAATTTTTTTACTGGCGCTCTATCGCAATTCCTTCCATATAAAAAATAATCGCGGTTTTGCGAAAATCAGTTATAACTTGTACACTTGAAACTGGCACTTTCTCATACTAGAATTGAATAATCTAACAAACTGGGTATTCAAACAAGTTCTAAAACCTTTTTTTTTTTTAAACTTCAAAATTTTAATGAAATTTTGTTAAATCATTGTATGTATAGTACATTTTGAAAATATATATTTTAAAAAATAGGTTATGGGTTTTTTTTATAGAATGAACCATATTTTACTTTAAAAATAATTTTAGTATATTAGAAGAAAAATAAAGTGGCCAACTCTGTAAATATGTGGCTGTGCTATAATATAATCACGAACATTTAGTTAATTAATTTGAAAATCTGTGTTAATGCAAATACGAGTACAAAATTATTTTAAAACGTCATGTTAATCGTTGTTACATATTATTTTGATTTCACTGCACTGATTCATTGCCCTCAGTTTGACAGCAATTGAATGGTGGAAATAAATTGGAGTTTGACAATTAAAAGCAAATGATTAATGACTGGTATACACTTTTCAAAAAATATTGGGTTATTCACAAGTTATGTACATTGGAATTATTGGCGCAATATGAATAAAAAAATATTTGCATTACAATAATATAAAAAATTTAATACTTAATTAAATAGATTCATATATTATACAAATTAAATTAAGCATAATTTCAAAATAAAAAATATATATGAACAATGAATTAAAGTAATTTCTTTGTATAACAAAAAAAAAGAGCAAAGTAATTAAATTAGTGTGCAAATTTTAAATTCATATATGTATTAACTTTTTATTTTAATTTTGTTTTATCTAATAGGTTTGGGTCAATAGTCAAATTGTCGTAATATATGTTAACATATACTATGAACTAAAACAATGTTTTCCTCCACATTTCCGCTTTCAAAAACAAAAAAAAACTTGCATACCACAGTCGAGTTTTTTTTTATTAAATTGACTGCTTAATGATATTGAAAAGAAATTTATGCTATGAACGAGTATCTATGTTTATTTATACGAAACACTTTTTTATTTGCTTTAAATATTACAATTTGTTTTGTTTTTTTTTTTGCATTGAATGGTTTATGTAAATTCAACGCGCTGACTTTCATCAATTTTTAATTTAACATTAATTAACTCTTATGTATAATCGCGTAGTTTTTGAATTATTTCACCTGCAAGGGTGGTCTAATGGTGGGCGAAAGTGAAGTCTGAATTTAAAAGTATTTTTATTCTTTATCGACAAAAATACACCGCTGATTTTTAAATTTCAAAAGTATTTAGAGATGGAGTGCGCTAAAAGTTATTCTTACTATTTTAGTTTTTATGGAAATTAAATAAATTTTTTCTGGTATACCTGTAGTAAATAATTCATTTTTCTTCAGAAAACTTCGAAGCAAAACAATTGCGTTTTAAATTTTTTAAATTTAGCTTGCCGCTTGAAGACGATGTTTTTCAAGCATTTTATTAAATATTTTACGACAGTTTTTTTCATAAAAGACAAGGATATTTTTTCGTTTTAAAAATAAAAATCGAGTACGTTATTTCGATAGAGAATTATCATCTGCCATAGAGGCATGATCATTGATTTACGAATTATTTTTTTTGTAAGCCCTAATAGAGGTAATCAAAAATAAGCCATTGTTTTTATTTCCATATCAGAGGTAGAGAAAAATCGATTGGCTGATTTTGTATCCTTTTAGTGCTAAAAAATCAAAATGTGTAAAAAAAATTTAAAAAAAAGTATTCCGCTAAATTTTACAGCCACTCAAAGATGGTATAAAATATCGTACAAAATACACAAAATACACAAAAATTGTAAAAATGTTGTTGTATCTACTTATGTCGCGAAACTTAAATATTTTGTATATTTTATTTTATTTTTGAGGACAATTTTTAAATATTATAGTTACTTAATATTAGAATATATATTAAATTAATAAAACCGATTTAGAGAACTTGCTAAGGACAATCTTTTCTTAATAATTTTGTATGAAGATTGAACAATTTTAGTTTACATTCGATAGCGAATAGTTTAAAGTATCATTTTGTAGTTTTTTTTTCACAACTAAAATTGGTTTTAAATAAAATTTTTGTAAGCGAAAAAATTGGTACGATACGATTGTACGATTGTACGATACCAAAGTTACCTATAAGGATAAACTACACCTCTTCTGTATTTAAAAGCTAGAAAATAATTTTGAATGCAGTGAATGAACAAATTCTCGCAATGCAATATTTCTATAATATTCAAAATGTTGTTTTCAAGTATTATTCGTTTAGTTTTTTATTATAAAAATTTGCGTGTGATATAACAAATGCCATGTAGTTAAAGTTTAAGTGAAAAATCGGTATTTGAAATTAAAATAAAATAAGGCCTTTCTATATTAAAGTAATGTGTGTAACTCTGTATGTTTGTGTTGCTAAGCCAATCGTTCTTTATAGTATAATGCTTAATGAAATATTAGCCTTTTATTTATTAATAGCTAAAGCGATTATTGGATTTTATACTGCTAACAAATTAAAATTATTTTACCACAACCAAATGCAATCACTCATTCGCACACACATTTCTGCAAATATTGCAATTCATGTTAAGCAACTTGCCTAAACATAACCAAATGTTTTATTGATCAAACAATAAAGAGTTGTGCATAATAATTGACTTACATAAAAATATTTTATGAAAATGTAAATTAACAAAGGCGATTTATTATAGTTATAGTATTGGAGTAAAAAAATTAGATACTCGCAATAAATAGTTGTTTACATGAACTAGTTATACATAGTAATAAATTGTTAATTATTGGTATAAGCCACGTAATAAATATTAATACCAAAAATAAGTCAATATAACGAAGAGAACAATGATGTGCAACTTTTATAAACGTCAATCAAGAATTTGAATAATTAAAAATGCGTCTTCACGACAGCTTGAAAGGTATTATTAGTATTACTTTGATATTGAAACACATTTACTGTAGCAAAATTATATTTTAAAATTACATTTTTACCATTCTGCATGAGTTAGCAAAACTGAAACATTGACTGCATTAAAACTCTATTTTCGCCATAACAAATGTAATATAGCTTTTAAAAAATAAAGTCACACTTTAGTGGACGATAGAACTAACATATTTTGAAAAATGAAAAAGATTTTTTATGAGAACAAGTAAAAAGTGCTGGGGACCCATATTTTGTGCCGATTCCGGACGACAAATGTCAGAAATACCCGCGGAGGTTTGCCATTGCCTGCCGAAGGGTAGCCGTGATTCGAACCTCGAACTCAGCGGCATGGCTGTCACATGAACAGAACTGATTTAACCTAAAGCAAATTGAATCAATATATGCTATATTTTGTGATGTATGAGTATAAAAAAATAAAGTTTCAAGTAGATACAATTAGCTTTTATAAGCTTTAAATCGCTCTGTGCTATATTTTGAATCTATAAAAAGAGCATATTGTATCTTATTAATTGAGTTTTTCTTTAAGAAATTTTTTAGTAAATTCAGTAATTTGGCATAATCTCAAGTCCGTCAGTTTGAGAGACTGCTTACTAAGTTCGTTAGCTCGACACCCTTTTTATTTTAAAGCAATTTTCAATGAATTTTCCATAAACTTTCGACGTTTATAAACTTAAAGAAAAAGTTTGAAGTTCGCTTATCGCTAGGATAGCGGGCTGATTTAAAAATTGACTTAAAAAATAGCAATTTATTTTTATAAAAACTTTCGTATGTTATTTAATATTTTCTTCATTATGATTGTTATATTTGCCTACGTTTTCGCCAAAGTTACATCATTTTTTTCACCATTATATATTTTTAAGTACACTTCACTTTCTCTTCCCTTTTTTAGCAATTCTCTCATATTATTTAATAGATAAACGAGTACACGCGCCTTCTTAACTTTTCTTCTCAAAACAGTCATTAAATTGTAAACAAATACTTATATAAAATAACCCACTTTGCGCTCTTATAATAAAAGTTTATTACTACGTTGTTAACATGCATAGGATTTGCATTAAAATTATCCTTTGTAATTTTACCTTGGAATTATATGTATGTAATATGAACGAGCATTTGAGTAAGAGTAAAAGCCATTTGGCACGTTCCTAAATAAATTAGTAATTTTTGATTAGGTTGCACATTTTTTTGTGTTTGTTAATTTTGTTGTTGTAACAATGTGAATCATTGTTGCTGTGATTTATCGAGTTTTGGCGAAAGTATAGCATAATTTTTTGCTTCGTCTTTGTCGCGCCTGGGGCGGAGTGACACGCAATGGAATAATGTTGGCTCATTACTTGTGGCATCCACGTGACTTTTGCCATCCAAATAAAAGTATATGCAATCAGATACTCAGCTAGCGTTTTCGTAAGCCCACTCACAATAAATTCCGCCTACGTTATATTTATTTTACAATCTGTATTTTGTGATAATGCGACATGGCTGCTTGGCGATTTTAATATTTTCTATGTAAGCTGGTCATATTTGACTTTAAAAGGTTGATGGCATGATGCCTGCCTAATATTTGTTTTAATCTTACCATCTTTATGTCTAACAACTGAATCGATGTATATTAAACTCATAAAAAATATAAAAATACGTATTTTCTACATAGTTTCCAAATTGAGGAACTACGGTTATCTATGTAAATAGCGTAATTTTCTCTTTGCATAGATATCGGCAAACCTGGTGTTTGGAAAATAATAAAGAAGCATCATTTGGTTATTTGGTGCTAGGCGTTAAATTTTCATTTAAAATTTGTAGTTGGTACTTTTTTTAAATAGAATTTACCCATTTTGTGTTAAAAAAATATTTTTTTTTTTACTTTACAAAGTTTCTACCATTATCCTAATCAACAATCGCTATTTCATGAACCTACTGCATAAGAAATTCGCGACGCCTTTGATTTGATGGAGGTACACTTGACGCGCCTAGGTTTTCCTTGTTTGTGGCTTAAAAGTTGACCGCTTTTTGGCGCCGCTTGGTCATCTTTTAAACTTCTGTTGGTCATTTTATTCATTTCTTCCAATAAAAGTTCCCCCAACATTTTCGAATTGCTAGTGGAATTAGGTTGGTTTTGGTAAGGTCTTCGGTGAATTTGTGATTTTTTTGGCACCAGGAACATCATTTTAGGAAGAAATTTGCTTTTCGGTGCTACCAGCTGTGTGATAGAAAAATAGACAAAGATTCCTTTTCTGTTTAGAAAGGAAAAATATTAAGTTTTATTTCAGACGATTTAAACACTTTTAAAATACCTTGAGACCGGTTGTTATTATTAATTCTTTTGTACGAGTATAGCAAAATAGCATATTAAACCTGTTCATCAGACAAACATTAATAAAATAACGTTGAACCCAAGTTTTAAATTGCAGTCAAATTGAGCTAAGTCCCGAAGAAAGTAAATTTTCACTTCCATACTGTTAAGTTGTGTGATTAAACTAAAAAGGTAGCACTTAAGAGAAGTATACACGATATTCGTAATATAGAGAAAGAAATTAAAAAAATAATTTTGAGTACCACAACTTTGCTATTCGACTCATTGTTACTTTTCCAATATTTGTGTAAACAAAAAAAAGCGCCAGACTAAAAATGTAGACAATTTTATGGCGATCAGCTGACATTTATATTTTTACAACAAAAATTAATAAAAAACATTTTTTGCTTTCTTTTTTTTTTGAAATAAAGTTTTTTGAAATAAAATATTTAAAACATGGTATGGCAACGCATAGCAAGACCTTCTAACAATACGAACTTGAGCTAATGTGAAACCGATTGAATTGCGTTTTCATGATTACATTAAAATTGAGAAGTTGTGTTATTTTTTGTGTTTTAATATTAATTAGTTTTAATTTCATTTTCTATTTCATATTTCAACCGTCTGTCTACACCGAGTAATAGCGAGCGAGCGAGTGAATTTGATGGTTTACTTAAAGTTACGGCTTTTCCTGACTTACACATATGCATACATATATGTACACTCTGTTCACAAATTATAGCACACACATATATTGACACATTTGAACAATTTATTTATACTCCAATTATTTCATTTTGTTTTTCAATTAAAATATCGTTAATTCTCTAACAAACGCCATTACAAATAGTTTTTCAAGTTTTGTAAAAAAATGTAGAAAACATTTAACAAAATTTCCAAAATTTAAAAAAAATATTTTAGAGTTTTTGGTGTATGCAGATATGTAGCCCATTCAATTTTAGTATCAGAAAGTGCAAGTTTGTAATGGCAACCATTTACCCCTAATTTTTAATCATTTTTTTAAAGACGCTCTTTCGCAATTCTTTCCATACAAAAATTATCGATGTTTGACGTTGTATGGAGAAAACTGCCAGTAAAAAACAATTTTCAAAAATCAGTCATAACTTGAGACACTTGAAAGTTGCACTTTTTCAGACTAATATTTAATGAACAAAGAAAACTGCATATGAAATATTTGTATATTTGTACATTTTGTAAATAGTTTTAAAAATGGGTGTTTATGGTTTTTCTTAAAGAATGAACTATATTTTATTTGAAAAATAATTTCAATTCTTTAGAAGAAAAATAAGTGCCCAAATTGTTTTATAATTTGTGAACCGAGAACATATTTGTGTTGAGTAATTAATTTTTCAGTTCAGGGACGCATTTATAAAATGTAATTAATGGTAAGTATTTAAGGGAAAGTGCGTGAGGTAAGTAGTAAGAAAAATTTCAGTAAATCAGTACAATTTCGGCAATTAAAGATAATTATTCAACGTATTCAGAGTAAGTATTTTAATATGCAAATTTGTTATTAAAATGTTCTTAATGGTTGTGGTTCATGTCCTCAACACCGATTTAAACATGACGTGCCACTAATTATATTTTCTGCGTTATAGGGAATTAACTCCCAATCACATGTACTAAATTTAGAGATAATTTCAATCAAATTAAAAATTCAATTCAACGAATATACAAAGTTTTGTGTGGAGATTTTTTATTACAATTTAAGTGCATACACAGAATTTTAAAATAAAACGACCATTACACTAATCAGCACTTCCTTGAAGACAAAACAAAAACTTTAAATAATATGGCGATAGAAATAGAATTCAATGTGCTGGAAAATAAAAAGCTTATGCTAAATAATTGAATTGAAAATTTGGAAAACAAACCGGAATGCTTTCATTTAATTTTATAAAAGCACAGGAAATGGACTGTATTTAAGGAAACTCCAATTTGTGTGCAGCGAACGAGTAAATGGCAGCATGAAAAGAGCAGCAACAGCAAGAATGTAGCACTCGAATTGGCGTTGCTGCAGCGGGACATTGCAACAATACTGCTCAACAAATCACTTGCTAGCTTTCAAAGCACTTTTCCTATTTCACATTTTGCTCATCATTTGCCTTTTCTGGCAACTCATTGCACAAATTGTTAGCATAAATGATGTTGCCTTACCAAAAGCTGCTGGTTTTTGATGCAATTACGAATTGGGGTTAGATTTGACGAGCAAAAGGCATCAACAAAAAAACAAAGTTGCGGGCAAATTTTGAATTTGGAACAGTTTTCGAGTGCATGCGCACTGCGCGCACTGTTGTTGGCATGGTATGGTAAACAAAAATAAAAAAAAACTTTTCGGGAAGCAAACATTGTTTCGAGGAGGAGTAAAAACGATGGGCATTAGAAATTTGTGCCACGACTACAATCGACTTCATAAATTACATAAGCACCTAATAGGTTGGTATGAGTATGGCGAAAAGCAAAAAAATTTGGCGCGAAAGCTTTTCAACGTTCCCCAAAACAAAAGCTAAAAATGAAAATGAAAAGTTTGAAAGAAAAAAGAAACACACAAATGACTAATGGGCTTGCGTTTCGTAATTAATTTCGATTTTACTTGGCGCGTGTCATTAAAGCTTGCGTAATTTACTAGTTGACAGTGCGGTGTCGGGAGGGGGAGGTATGGGGTGAACGTGGAGGTGGCGTGTGCTACACATTATGCTCTTTAGTTTAATGCTTGGTGGCTATTTGCGCGCATTAGTTTATAATGATTAATTGTTGTCAACTTTTAGGCGAGAAACCAAAGTCGGCGCCGAGCATATTTCATTTCATTTTCGAACGCAAAAGTTTTATGTTTTCATAAGATTGCAGCACAACTAAGTTTAAGTGAATGAACGAATACTACACACAGAAATTTAGTAAGTTAGTATCTAGGTAAGTGGAAAGAGTATGAAAGGAAGATAATGAACGATTGGCAGCGTCCAGCGACAGCAGCATTATCGCAATGAGCAAAGCTACGAAAACATTTGCTTCACTATTTTTTTTTTTTTTTTTTTTTTTTTTTTTTAATTTGCTCGTTTTCGATTTATAATGTATAATGCCATTTTTTTTTTGCCTGTTCGCTCAACAATTATTTCTTGTGTGCGCATCTTCCCCACCGTGTCGCTACTTGTCCACCACTCAGCGCAGTGAAAGTGAAAAGTATGAAAAGTTGTAAAAAGAGAAGCGCATGTCAGAGAATGAAAAATGGTCAGATTATTTTTCATATTTTCCGTTTTGTGTTTTTTTTTTTTGGTTTTGCTTTTTGGTCGTTTTTTACTAGAAGCAAGTTTGCGATTGCAATTAGCGTTGCGGTTTTTGGTTTCAAGGTCTAATGCCTTGTTGGCGCTTATTTCGTGAGCTGAATGTGGCTGATTGCGGATTCACTTCTCAACTGGGCCAAGAATTTCGCAGAAGTACTTCACCTGAATAATTGAAATTAATGAATGTATTTTTTATTTTTTTTGGTTTTTGTTCCATCTTTTCGTATTGTCTTGTGTTCATAAACTGCGCTAATGAGAGAGTTGTCGAGAAAGCTACTGCGTGCATGAGCAAGTGGACCCAACTGAAGAGAATTAAGTTGAGTAATGGTTTGGTTGGTTTTTGGTATTTACGCTCGCGTTTTCTTAGTAGTTATTTATTATGTCTTAGATTTACAACTTTGAGTTTTAATGTTAATATTTCAAAAATGTTTCGTTTGAAAATCAGAGTGCCTTCTTAATGTGAATGAATGCTGTGCGTGCAAAATGTTTGCTTCGTTCAAGTTTTTTATGAGAGAGATTAAATTGAAACATATCAACTTATTTTCGAAAAATATTTTTTTTTCGTAAATGGAAAATGTGATGACATACAAGATATCAAATATATCAACGTAAAAGTACATCGCTTCGTGAAGTGTCATAAGTGCATCGATATTTCTGAGGTGATGTTGTCCGTTATGTCCATTATCTTGTCGCATTCAATATTCTCATATACTCGTACATATACAAAGACTTTTGACGACGACATCGCGATTTTCATACGCTTGCCCTGCAGTTAATTGCGCTTGTTCAAAACTTGCACCGAACTATCCTCATTGGGAGGTGATACTGGGCCTCGCTATATCCGACACAATGCTTTCAGCTATCAATTATCCCCCTTTGAAGAACCTTAGAACGCATTATTATTAACTGATTCCATTAAGGATGTTGACGAGATTATTCAAAAAATAGTACTTCTGGGCTTGTGCGTGAGAAGATAGTGTTAAACTAGTTCCCAAATGAATAGTTATAAGCCAGTATAAATAAATAGCAATTTTTAAATATCTAGTACCAGTGAAAAAGAGAAAACGATTCAGTTTTTCAATGATATTCTCTTAATTTTTAATATATGTATGTACTTACTCGTATGTCCTCATTACTAAAATTAAAAATTAATGAATTAAAATGTTTTTGGCATATCCATACTATTCCCACATATTAATTATTATTAATTATTTTACTAAAGTTTAACTAGGCTCATTTTTAAATACATGGCTACTCTGTAATCAAACAAATTTAAATCATACACAATTTAACATATTTCTTGATATACAGCCGTGCTCCCAGTTTCACATTCACAAATTTTACTGTGGATTCGGTTTGAAATCACATATTTGGTGCTCCCAATTTCACATTCACATACATTTTTGTGAATTGAATCCGAATGCTTGGTTGTATGTGAAATGAAAAGTAAATGACAAAAAGTGTGTGAATGTTTTATTTGTTTTCAATTGGAATAGTTTTTAAAATATTCTTTGATGTTTGTAGAAGCCATTTATGACTTTTCTGAATTAGTTATTCATTCAAATATGCGTATTTTTAAGTGTTTTGCTGTTGTCTCCTCCAAAAAGGCTTACATAGCTGAATACGAAAGGGAAATTTCAACAACAGCTTTTTGTGAATTGCCACAACGATAACCGATATGTGCGACAGGGATGACCTGATATGCGAAGAAATTTGTGAAATTAGGAGCCCACTAATTCACTTTGACGGGAAATTTTTAAAATTACATTTTGGATTTAAAATGTGAAACTGGGAGCACCGGTGATATACATCGAAATTTAATATATTCGGTAATAGAATTCTTGGAATTTTTAATTTAAAATTTATAATTTAATTATAGTATAAAAGAGGATTCAATAGTAAAATTTCGATTTTTTTTTGCTGCAATTCTCTTCCAAAAATGCCACACTCCACAACAAAATTCTCAAAGCTTGCACTGTTTTATACTTAAATTGCATTATAAAACTGCATACTAAAAATAATACAAAAAATTGTGAAAAAAAGATTGCAAATTTTGGTTTATTTTAATTTATGTACAAAACTATGTTTTAATAAAGAAAATTTTTTATACAAAAAAATTAAAGGATAAATAGGCAAAACTAGTAAATATATGGTAATCTTATAGCATTCATATTGTCGTATTCAGAAATAAATAATTTTTTAGACAAATTTATCTGGAACTATAAAGATCAGAAAATTGTTTGAAATTCGAGCTGAACCGAAAAATCTGTTTATCCTGTTAAAAACTTTGTTGCTAGCTGCCACAAAACAAAGCTCCCAAGCGTCTTTTCAAAAGGTGCGATGGTTTATGAACCGCTCAAAAAGCTGGAGATCAAAGATATTTTCGTTACTGAGACCATTTTTTTTTTTTTGTTGAAACTCATAAATGAACATATCGTTAGCTTCATAAGAAAAGGTCGTAAGTCAACTTTTTATGAAAATTAATTTTTTAATGCCGTTCGATATATAAATTAAAAATATATAGTATGAAAAGAAGAAAATAATAAATTTATGGTTTTTTTCCATTTGTTTGGCAATGATGTGCAAAAGTTGTAAGTCAGCTTTTTGCCAAAAAAAGCGCAAAAGTTGTAAGTCAGCTGCTTGTCATAAATACTTCAATACTCATTCAATACTTATTTGGGTAAAAAGGTAAGAAATTCTTATTATTGAATACAATAAATAACTTTCAACTAAAAAACAAAAATTATTAGAAGAATCTCATGAATTGAGTGCACCGATGATAGTTATGGAAATTGAATCTGACGATGGAGTTGTTGGACTGGTGCCGTTCGGATTTAATAGTGACTCAAAAGATTCTTTTGTAATACCAACATCCTCTAAAACACGGAAAAAAAAAGCAAGTGGAAAACGAAGCATGGATTAATGCAACAAATAAAAAACGACGAATGACTGGAAAACTCTATCATGGAAAACGAAAGGAAGATGGGGCCTGGAATTACAAAATATACAAACAACCCAAAGCAATAAAGCCAAGATGTCAATGTAAGCAAAAAACTATAATGAAATGCGCATGTGTGACTGATGCTCAAAGGCAACAAACAAATAAAGATTTCTGGGAGATGAACTGGAAGTAAAAACAAATTTATGTTATTATGTAGGTGCATTCGGTAAAACCTGCTCATCCTCGCAGTCGTGCAGATCCTAATGTCTCCAGAAGAGTTATTTTATTATACTATTTTTATTTTTATTAATAAGCAGCAAAGAATAAAACTGTGAAATTTTAATTTGTGATTCAATTTATCTAATATTTTAATGTTAATGAATTTTTAATCTCAAAAAGAGATAATATGTATACTTTAATCATAATAAAATAAACAAAGAAGTTCCTATTTCCGTTTAATACGTAAAGATTTTTTGATTTTTCCAGTACAATTTTGTTTTTATTTTTTTCAGTAGAACATGTTCTAAGTCAAATAATAGCTGAATCAAAGGTATACACTTTTATTTATTATTTTTTCTAATCAACTTCATTTTATAATCGCTCATTTCAAAAATATGCATTTAAAGTTATAGAAAAAAAATATTCTTTAAAAAGTTTTTGAGTTTTATGTGTCTCCTGTATAATTACTTACGACCTTTTCTTATGAAGCTAACAATATGATAAAAGTAATGTCAACAATTTGGACACTATCAGAAACAACAGCGAAATAACGCTGTAACGCTTCTATTTCTTGCATATAATATTAATATTTTTTTTTTCATAAAAATGCATCAATGCCTTTATAATGATAAAAACAAAAACTTGGTCTTTCAGTATTCTCCGTTCTTCTGCTTCCATTCGTTGTATGCTGCTTTTTGTAGTACATACAGAATATAACATAAGAGTAAGCAGAAGGGTAAGTAAAAAATTAAAAAGCAAAAACTCTTAATGAGACCAAACAAAGAGTTTAACTGGTTGGAATTCAACTGAAAGGCGCAACCGCCAACTGCAGGCACACTTTCAGAGAATGCAAAATTAAAATTATGATTTGTAAAGAGCAATGTGAGTTATGAGAAAAACAGCATTTTAATTGCGCTACATTCAAGCCACAACTTTATAATAAAAAAAACGGAGAAAAAAAAATATATGCGACTCATTGACATTTCACCGTTGCAATGGATAAGTTGTAGTGCAATTGTTATTGCATTAAGCTGGGTTTGTTGTGTAAGTTTATGGAAGAATTCAACTTTGACATTTATGCGGATTGTTGTGAGAGCGCTCACATAAATTCTTTTGCTACTTTCACTGGACATGGCAGCGATTGTTTCTAATTTGTCCAGTGCTGTTATCGTAGCGCTTAATCCGACTTTGAATGGTTGGCAAGCGAGATTCTGACATGCAATGGCTTTGTTTTACCTTATTGGTTGTTAGCATCCGCTTCGCAACGTTTTTTTTTTACTGTTTTTTTTTTTAATACCTATTACGATGTGACCAAGTTTAACGTTATATAAGTATGTCCGTTTGTTACTTTTCAACGCCGCATGTCTTATGCTGTGCACCCAACACTTATCACTAATCAGCTTATTTCTTTTGGTTTTTCCTTTTGTTATACTATATATTCGCTTTTTGCAATCAGTTGAAGTTGAAATGTTGGCAGATGGCACAAAATACGAGGAAAGTGTTAATATAAAAGTTTTTCTTTTTAGGCGCTCGACAACTCGCTGAAAGATTAGCCTTAAAAAAAGAGAAGAGCAAATATAGAAAAAATAACTAAATAATTAATATATATGTAAATAGACCTGCAGCTGTTAAAATAAGGTCGAACAAACAACTGAAAAGCACAAAACACAAATTGTCAGTTTATTTACTTTGCGGTTTTTAACCGGCTTCCATTGCAATTTATCGCGAAACTGGATTTGTGCAAACATCCCGCAGTACAGATTTATTTACAACTAAAAAAGGAAAACAACGCAAAAACGATAGAACTGTGAAAAAAGCATGTACTTGTACGTAATGCTTTTAAAAATCGCTAATGCGGTAATTTTAAGCGTCAATGAAAAGTTTTAGCAATGCAAATTCGTAAATAACTTAAAATGTGAAAAAGTAAAAATACGCAAATTTTCTAAGAAATTACAAAATTGTAGAAAGTTCAACTCTTTCGATATGTCTAACGGTATATACATCAAATAATGATACTTTTATTTACATACATATATGCAAAACGCAGTAAATAAAATATGCTTTCAAATCCTTTAAGAGAAAACTTAATGTAAACTTTCATGCCGCTCTCACTTTCGTTTAAGGTTTTTTTTTTTTGTGTAGCTCAATCTCGATATATACTGCTTCTGCAAGATTACCAATGCGAGAATTTTGCTTGAATTTTAATTCTGCCATTTAAAATTATTTCCTATTGTTGTAAGCTTGAAGCCTTTGCTTATACAGAAAACTTGCGTAAAAGGGGAGACCTGAGTTCAATAGGCCTTTGTAAGTTAAAAAATATTATTTTGATTAAAAAAAAAAATAAAAATAAATATGTCTTTTAATATGCTGACTTTCTAACTGCATTTCAAAACGTAACAATTTACCAAAAACTCTCCCCCCCTTCATATTCGGCATTTTCAAATTTCATTCACTGTTAGCTACGGTGATTTGCAACTTGCTTACATTCTACGAAAGTGAAACAAAAGTTTGTTAAAAAAAAAAAATGCGAGACGCAAAACACTTTTTGTTGACAACCTCATTACGTGCTGCTGTGCTGGTCCGCCAATTCGCTGACGTTGGTTATGTCCTGCTGGATTTGCAGATGACACACTGCTGCGACTGCAAATTCTGCACGCCTGCGTTTCACTTTCTTTCCCAATTTTCACTTAAGTTGTTTTGTGTGTTTTGTTTTCTTCTTACTACCTTCGTTGACACTTGCCCTTGAATTTTATAAGGTTTAATTTTGTTTTGTAATTATTTTCATAGATTCTTTGTTAAGCACTCTTGAGATTACTACTGTTGAACTCTTCAGACTGGTTGTGATTAACAAAAACAAATTTACGTTTTGTATCAAAAATTTTACTTTTAGATGAATTTTCCTTTCTCTTGCGGCATTTATTAAACAATTTTTTGTTTTATTATTCCAGCTTGAACTTACCAAGTTTAAATATGCTTTGTTTGTATGACATTTTGTAGCATGACAAATTAAATATGCTTGTTACTTACCTGAAATGAGAAGAGAACAATAAAATGATATTATTTAACAAAATTTTAAGATTTTAGTAGCATTAAATTATTTTCATTCTATATACATTTTTACAATTTTAATATCTTAGCTTTGATAATCTACGTTTGCGAGATGAATGCTCTGATAGCCGATTAATGTGGAAACACTTAAAACAAGTGGTTAATAAATCAGATAGTGAAGAAAAAATAACAGAAGTACTAATAAGGGGTAAAATATTCAAAAGCGGCGATGAAATTGCAGAAAACGTAAACGATTTATTCGTATAAAGTATAGTGGAGATAAACAGAAACATAGAAACATAGCAGGCTAATCAGGTAAATGACTTTAAATTTAAGCAGATTAACTCTAAAGATATTGAACATACCGTAAAAAAATTTAAGAGGAAAATAGGAAGGAAAAATTTATTGTCTGAGGGTGTTATTAAAGACTCAGTAGAGTATTTGGGACACTTCTACTCCTTTCTGATAAATAAGAGCCTTGAATCAGGAATAGTACCTAAAGAGTGGAAAATTTCGACGAATGTCCCGTTACAAAATTAAAGGGTACTATAAAAGCTGAATAAATGAGGCCAATTAACACTCTTCCAAACATTGAAAAAACTCTGGAAAATGTGGTTAAAGCGCAATTGTTGAGTCATATTGAAACTAATAACATATTCATAAAAGAGCAATCAGGTTTCCGGGAGAGCACTCGTGTGAGACTGCACTAAATTTGGTACTATCCCAGTGGAAGGAAGATCTTAATTCAAAGTTAAATATCGGAGCGGTGTTTATTGATCTCAAAAGAGCTTTTGAAACTATTGACAGGGATAGAATGTTGAAAAAACTTGAGCATATTGGTATAAAAGACAAGGAGCTTGACTGATTTCGGAGCTACTTTACCGATCGTATGCAGCAAACAGTGATCGAGGCAACTGTGTCAAAAAAAGTAGTCGTGCACATTGGGTTACCACAGGGCTCGGTGTTAGCACCAGTTATTTTCAATATTTATATAAATGATATTAATATGGTGCTAAAACACTGTAAGATAAAATTGTTCGCTGATGACACACTCCTAACAGTCAGTGATAGGAACGTGCAGAATGCGATTGAAAAAATGCAAGAAGATCTGAATTCCTTAAATAACTGGTTATGATAAAAAAACTGAATGTTAATAAGACGCAGTTTATGATCTTAGCTAGAGCAGTCAATAACGGATGCTCAAACTACAGTCTAAAAATAAAAGATGAAGTTATTAAAGAAGTTAAACTCATTAAATACTTAAAATTGATGAGCATGTTGAATACACAGTTATAAAAATTGCAAATAAAAATTGGTTTTATAAAAAGATCTTGTAAATATCTAGGAAGGACATACAAAACCATAGTCTATAGATCTATAGTGGAACCCCACTTTATATACTGTCCAACGACATTTTTCATAGTTAACGATACCCAAGTAGATAAAGAGCAAAAACTGCAAAACCGAACTATCCGCTTTATACTAAACAACCCTTATGATACACCCACGCGGGAGATGATATGAATTGGCTGAGTGTGAAGCAGCAAGTTTTTTATCATGGTATGAAATTTGTGTTTAATATAAAAGAAAGACTTCCGTATTATTTGAGTGACAATCTTCGATACATTAACGAAACCCACTCATACCTACTAAGAGAGAACAACGGCTTTAGGCTTTCCTTCTATAGAACTGATGTGGATAAAAGAAACATTTTCTATAAAGGGCTAAAGTGTTTTAATGAATTACCGTCGCACATAAAAAACTGCACTAATTTTAGTAGTTTCAAGAAATTACTGAATGTTCATTGTAAAACATTGGCTATCCGGTAAGGGCGCGGAATGGAATCTTGGTCTTTCCATTCGTCATGGCACCAAATAAAAGCGATATGACCATGGATCGGAAACACGGCCTTTCCGAGCATGACAAACTGTTCGTATGAAAAGCAAGTGGAATATGGATCGGAAACTCGTGCTTTCCGTCCATCAGAAACCAAGTAACAGAAATGCGAAGCGGAAACTAAGCCTTTCCGCCCGTGGCACATAATGGTAGACTGGACACTAGGCTTTTCCAGCTACCCAACTACCCAACTACGCATTTATTTTTAAGCAATTTTATATATGATTTGTAAAAATATATCTAGCATGTACTTACGCTTTGATGGATAATATATTATAACTTTGTAAAATTGTACATTTTAAAGTCGCAAGACTGTAAACAATAAATATATAAACAATAAAAAACACATTTTGGAACGATTTATATCTTGTTAAGGGATGACGGAAAATCGCTCCAAAAAAAGGAAATTTTTAGCGCCATGAAATTTGAATTTTTATTTTACTAAAATTTCAATAATGTGCAAAATTAAAAAAAAAAATATATAATATTTTGTTTGTGCTTTTTAATTGCATGAAGTCTCATTAAAATTTTCTAAAGAATTTTAAACTTGCATTATCTGGCTTTTAAGAGAATTTAACATACTTTAAAAATAATGAAAACTTAATTAAGGCAAATAATTTTTAAAAATATGAGTTTAGTAAATAAATAAATATTGTTTAAAGTTTGTTAATTTTTTTTTGTGCTAGAATTTATAAATAAAATTAAGTGCTAAGTAATAAAATGCTACAAAAATTTAGTAGTTAATGACTGCTTAAAATGTATCCTGAAATTGATTTTATCACTTTTCATACCATAACTTGGTATTTCCTCTAATTCTTTGTATTTCGATTTCCATGTATGTCTCTTTTTTGCATATTTTGAATTTTCAATGCTAAAATGGGCGCCATTTCTCTTTTGATGATAATAATATAAAATATTTTGTCATTTCACAATTTTTAACTATTTATATGCGAGCAATATTAAATTTGGTAAATCAATTAACACAGCAGTGCTCGACTAAATGCTTACAAATTTCCATCATGCCTTCTATTGATATCACATTCATATACATACATACATGCAGCGCGTTTTAAGTTTTGCACCATTGTAAACCGCTTTCGCCATATTGTTATAACGCCTGCAAAAGTCCTGAAAATTTGTCGGCATACGCTTTTGGTGCTTTTGTCGCTATGGCGCGAGTGTCATCGCATAATAGGATTTTATGGCTTAAACTCTCACTGCTAAATACCAAAATTTATAATCGTGGAGATAGAAGCAACGCAAATAAAAAAAACTATTTGTGACAGAGTAACGGCAACCGGAGGGAGGAATGCGTTGTAGAAACGCGCTGAGCCGACAGGAGTCACGCTACATTTTTTTTTTTTTTAATTTTTTTTCTTTGTCTTTCATTTAATGTTAGTTCTATGGTAAGTGAAATTTTGCGAATGCCAAAGAAATGGCAAATCAACAGAGTGAATTCACTTGTTTCAGTCGAAATGGCTTAAGATTGGCGTTAAATCTGCATTTCCCGGAAATTTATGACAATTCAAAAGCGACAAAATGGGCTCCGCAACGCCAAGCCTTAAACTCGTGACGCGTGTGTATATTTACCATATGTATGCAAGCAGTAGTGGTGTGTATGTAGTTGTTGTAGATAATGGTGAATAGCGCAAAATGATGGTAGTTTTTATCTATCTTAAATTGAATTGCTTCCGGCACATTAGCAGATTGCACATTGAGAATATTTTCGTGAATAAAGTTTTAGTAGCGAAATAAACTTAAGTTGGTTGATAGTTTGATATGTTAAACAAATTTGTTAAGTTAGCTCTTTAATAAAAGTTTTTCATGCTAAGCTAGCATAAAATTGGCGTCTCCATACATATAACGAGGGGAAAAAACTATTTTTTGTTTGTGGTGCTGAAGAAAAAAATTACAGTTTCTTGAGAAAAGATTTTTTAATTGCCTTAGGTTTTTTGTTTTTGTAAAACTAATTACATCAGATATTTTTTTGTTTTGAACTAATGGGGGATGTGGATATGTATGAACTTCTCTTTCGTACATAAGCGGAATTTAATTTTCTCGCAAGTAACTTTTTTATTAGCCCGGTAATTACTTTTTAAAAATGCATTCTACGAAAGCTATGTTATTTGGTCGCCTTCCTTTTCACTATTTCTTTCAATAAAAAAAGGTTTAAATGTCTTCTGGGCGATCAAAGTATTGGTATGGTGTTAGATAAAAAAAACTTAAACGAACTGGACTATATTTTTTTTTTATTAAAATTTATAATTACTATGTCCCCTTTAAAAAAGTTCCTCTGTTGTTAAAAGTTCCTAGTTTGTGAAAATATGTAATTAATTTAAAAAAAAACACATTTTTTTGTTCAAATAATAAAATTTTATTTTATTTTAAATTTGCAGAAGGAAGGCTTTTGTGTGAAGAACATCGCATTTTATTGACAACAAAAAAATACTGTTTTTTTTTTTAATATAAACAGCAGTGTTGAGAGCTCCCTTTATCGACCATTTTCCGAGTAGCGCTTGGAGATCTTTTAGGTTTACGCGTTTGCAGTTTTTGGTGTATAAATAGCAAGTTTAAAGCAGGGCTGCTCAACAAACGAAACGTTAAGGCCATGCCACATAAGACTTCAGCTTCGCTTTACGTCAGAGTTTAGCTTTGACAGCAAAGATGAATACATGCAATTATACGGAATTGCCCACATAGGCAACACCGTCGCCAAAGCGAAGCGAAATCTTGGGCAACTCTCATCTTTTCGCTGACTTTGACAGTTCGCTCATTACCAATTTCGTTTATTTCTGACATTTGTCTCTTAACGGTCGACGTAAATTTTTAAATTTTCCTACAAAATCAAGGTAAATATAAAATTTAACTGAAATAAATGCTGAGTACACCGTTTTTTTTTACTTTTAGCAAAAGAAATGGAGGAAAAGCTAATCGAAGCGGTGAAAGTGCAGCCAAGCATCTTCGACAAAAGCTCCCACCTATTCCGGAATAAATACCTAAAGGATCGGGCATGGCAGACAGTTGCTGCTTTTGTAGGAGTTTCTGGTACGTGTATTTTATTGTACATATATAAATATATTTATGTATATATGTGATGATTTACTAAAGGCTTTTTCTTTTATAATAGAGGAGCATTGCAGAGCACGGTGGAAATCACTTCGTGACCGGTTCGTGCGGGAGGTGGCAGCAAATCGTCCACGTTCAGGAGAAGCTGCAGGCGAGAAGCCGGAGTGGTGCTACATGGAAGCAATGCGCTTCCTAGCAAAACACGTTGCGCCAAGAAAGTAAGCTAAATACACACTTCCCTACATATTACTTGTATGCATATACACACTCGTACGTGCACACATTTTTGTAATAATAGAATAATAGTGGTATTTTAGAGTAGTTGTCTTTCTTTAAACTAAAACCTGTATACTAATATGTTGTATTATATCTCAAAACTATTCGTACATAAGTATATCCTAAAACTAAAAACATCTACTTATCTAATATGGTGTACGTAAAACTGTCCTCTTCATACAAATAATATAAATAAACAGCAAAACGCATTTAGATATTCTCACTCATGTGCATCCAAATGACCAAGGTAATATTGGCCGTTAAGTGCGTCTTAAGGAAAACCCTTGAGTAGCATGTTTTGTTTTCCTTCCTTAAGAGTTTAACAAAATTATGTATACTGGATGCTTACAAATAGATAAACAATGGTACCTAGGCACACTAAAGTATGTATATACATACATATGTACATTCATAAAAAATTAAAAAATATTCAGAAACATGTATGTATGTACATATGTAGGTACATACATACGTCTAGGCAAATATGTATGTATAGATATGCGTGTTGCTGTTTAAAAGAATTAACAAGTAGTTAATTACTATGTATGCTACTATATTCATTTTTACTTCTTTTCTTTACAGAACATTTACCAATTTGATGTTCGACGATGAACTGCCGTCGTGTAGTAATTCTTCACAAGCGCCGGAGATAGAAGGTGGCGAAATGATGGAGGATTTGGTGGAGGTGGTTGAAGAGTCACCAAGTGCAAGCACTCCTGCAGGAAGGAAGCGAAAGCGTTTCGACGACTCGCACGAGCGGTTCGATAGGCTATGTGGGACGATAGAGTCCGTCATTTCGAAGAAGGTCTCCTACACCGAGTCCGAAAATAGCGCCTTCCTGCAGATGCTGGACGAGTGCTTGCAAAAGAAGCCAGAAGACGTACGCGATAGGCTCAAAATAGAGCTACTTAATCACGCGTACAACAGCAACTAAAATTGTATTGTAGTTTTTAATATATGTATATATATTTATCTTTTTTGTTTTTGTTTTCATACATATGTATATACTTACATATGTATATGAACATCTATGTATATTTAGTGAAATATTTATGTACCTAAATGCGTACCTGATAAAAAAAATAAATGGACTGAATTATTTATAAATTGTAATTCTTATTCTTCAGAAATATAGGTAGTGATTTGTTACATTGCTTTTGATCAACATTAATATCTAATTTGTATTTACATATGGTTTTCGTTTTTCTTGCAGGCAATGCGGCTTACAAATGGTATGAATTTATGTACATACGTAGTGTTATCGACAAAAATTTATACAACTGGATCACCCTAAATGATCTATCTATGTATACTACATACATACATACGTATACTCGTATGCTTGTACATGCACATAACTTATATTCACATATTAACCACTGTTGATTGTTTGCTTGATCATTGCTTTGTAAATTACATATTTATTTATACCTACTTATGTATGTACATAAATACCATTTCTTATTATACATATGTTTACGATATACCTATTGTTATAGTTGAAATGACTTGTGTTTTGTTTTACTTTACACTTACACTTGCATTATATGTAGGTTCACTACTTGCATATTTGCATGATTTTAGATCTATATTATACAAATAAATTCGATTTTTAAAAAATGTTTAATGAAACTTGAACTGAATTTGATTAATTGTATACATATGTATCTCTGTATAAGCACTGATGTGTTACGTATGTATGTATGTACAAATGTACATTCTAGTACATATATAAAATAATTTAGCGGACATCGTTAAAATACAGGAGTTTAAGTCAAAAGAAGAGTCTGTAAGGGACAAAAAAACTGAAATGATAATGAGAATACATAAATAGTACTTCATAGCACTTACTTAAATTGGGTTGGACACGATGTAGTCTTTCAATTTGTCCCTTAGAGCAAATGCACCTCTCGTTGCATTGTTGCAAGTCATGCGTCCATGGTTTCGTAACGGTGTTGAAACATCATTTCTCCACAGACCATTTACGATTTCTTCGCCATCATATCTGTCCACATAATCTGCGGGACAGTAACTACCATCGTTGAACTTTACAAAGTTGTGGAGAACCACTGTCGCTTTCACAACTTTTTCTGCTGTTTGTGGATGCATAAACAATGGTGAAAGAAGAACTCTCCACCGAGCGCACAAAATTCCAAAAGCGTTTTCTATAACTCTTCTCGCGCGGGATAAACGCTTGTTGAATATATCTCGATCAAATGGCAAACGTAATCCTAAATGCGAAAAAATTTAAAATTGTATATTAAATATGTTTATATATATGTATGTATGTATGTATGTATATACATACATAAGTATATTGAAATTAGTATTTACAAACCTGGATATGGTCGCATGATACAATTTTTGAGCGGAAACGCAGCGTCACCAACCATAAAATGGGGGAATTTTATGTCCGTCCCAGGCAGATAGTCGTCCTCCGGTAGATCCAGTGTGCCATTCAATAATCGCTGCCCAAAGCCGGAATTCCAAAGTACTCCGCCATCACTTTGAGAACCATATGCCCCGATATCGACGGTCGTAAAAGTATAATTGGCGTCACAAGTCGCCAGGAGCACAATGGAGTAATTGCCCTTATAATTATAATATAATGAGCCGGAATTGGGGGGGCATGATATCGTTATATGCTTTCCGTCTACTGCACCAACGCAATTCGGAAAATTCCACATATTATTGAAATCAATCGCAATACGCTTCCACTCGTATTTATTTGGAACTGATAGATAGATGCCCCCCAATTCCTCCCAAATTGCTTCACACACCTCGCTTATGATAGCTGCTACAGTGGAGCGGCCCATTTTAAATGCCGTGGCAAGTGTTTGCTTGCTGTCTCCGTGAGCCAGATACCTATAAATGGAATGAATAGTGTATAGATGTTTTATTAAATGCATTTTAAGTCACTTACGTTAATGTTAAAAAAAGTCGGCACTGTGATGATATCGACGGTCTGTTGGATATTTTTGTGAGACGTTGCTGCAATAGTTGATGCAACAGGTTAAAAACCTCACAATTCATTCGAACACTCTTCTTAAATTGCTCCGGATCTCTCTGAAACATTTTATCGAAAGCAGCCGCGAACAGGCCCGCCTTGTCACGATCTTGGTACAATTCCCTTACCCACATTTTCCGCCTTGATATGTTTTCTAAACATAATAAGGCTTCGTGTAGTAAAAGAACTATTAACAAAACTTCCATAATGTCCATAATTATGCCGAATGTATGTTAATAAGTTTATAAAGTTCCGCGCGATTTTCACAACTCACAATAAACAAACGAAAAGTATGTATTGTCAAAGTTTTATTGTGGCATACCTTTTGCGTTTATCGCTTTTCTGACAAAGTTACAAACGTCACGTAAAGCGAAGCAAGTCTTATGTGGCATGGCCTTTAGAGTTTGTTACGTTTCGGCGCCATGTTATCAAAATGAAATCAAATCGTTAATGGCATTTGTGGCATTGCCAGCATACTTTTTAATGTTTTAACGTTAATGACAGCGTTTTGCGTCGGTTAAAAACGTAATGAAATTTATTATGATACTCGTAATTGCTTTAACAATAATATTTTGAAATATTTTAACCAAAAATATTTAAAACACTTCGTCAACGTAAAATCGACGAGGGAGTTCCGTTTTTTCTACCAAATAAACTACTAAGGACACCTGTGGTATTGGCAATTTGAATCTTGCACTTTCTTTTCTTAAAATTGTATAGGCTACAAAAGAGTAAACCAAAGAACTTAGAACGATAACCGAGAAAAAGCTCGTGCAACATATTACACATGAAACGTAAAAGTAAAATTTCTTAAAATTATCTTAAAACTCAATCTACACAAAATATTACTAGCAAGTTTTACGAAAGCATTTTAAATGGAATTTTTACTTTTTATAAATGACTTACCTTCTGTAATAAATTATTCAAAAATTTTATTGTATGCTGATGATGTAAAGCTTTTTAGATCGTATCATTCTATTGAGGAAAGGTCCTTACTGCAAGCGGATTTAAATAGCATGACTAACTGGTGTGAAATAAATTACATGCCACTAAACCTTAAAAAATGTAAAGTAATGTGCTTTTCTCGCAGAGCAGTTCAACCAGCTTCTTATGAAATATGTAACCATAACCTCGAACAAGTGTTTAACTTTGTTGATCTTGGAATTACAATGGACCCGAAATTTAATTTTAATCTTCACATAAATGTTACAGTTAACAAAGCCCAGGGTGTTTTTGCGTTTGTAAAACGGTGCTCAAAAGAATTCAATGACCCTTACATCACGAAGGCTCTGCTCACAACGTTAGTGAGGCCCATACTGGAATATGGATCTTTTATTTGGAAGCCGCGCTATCAAGTTCATTCCGACCGAATAGAGTCAATTCAAAAACAATTTCTGCTTTTTGCTTTAAGAAATTTTCGTTGGGATTCTCAGTATATCCTGCCGCCATATAGTATAAGTCGTTTAAAACTCATTAATCTTCCTACACTTGCTAGTCGCAGAGAAATGCTAGGCATTGTATTTTTGGTCAAGTTACTGACAGGCTTGATCTCTAGCCCATCTCTTCTTAGCGAAATAAAACTAAACGTTCCCTCCAGAATTTCAAGACATTTCCGGCCTCTCTTTCTGAAGCCATGTAAAAGTAATTTTGAGTTAAATGAGCCACTCCGTAGTTTGTGTCAGGATTTTAACACTCACTCCGGTTCTTTTGATATTTCAGACTCACATTTTTACATAAAGAAAACTATACTCAATGCTCTCAATAATTAATACACACATACATATACATATATTACTATTCGATCAGCTGATGAGCATTTGTTCTGTAGCTGAACAGTTTTAGATCTCAACACTTAACAAACCTCTGCCTTTCATGACTCGGCGCAACACATATGAAGAAAACCAAAGATAAAACCGTTGGGATTATTATTATTATTAAATTTATATGGTAATTGATAGAAAAAAGAACCCGCGTGTGTTGTCTTAAAAGCATTTTAGCATAATTTTTTATTTTTTTTATAATTTCTTTAGCTCTAAGAAATGTGCAAATATTAGTTTGTGCAGTTTATTCTTATCGCTCCTTCTGACTTTTTCGCCTCAACTACATATCTGGCGCTCCAATTGCAGAAAAAAAAATTAGTTTTACCTTATAATTAATAGACATTTCCAAGGCACATCAAACAGACAATACAGTAGCAAAAAAATTTAATTAATTTTATTTAAAATTTATTCTTTGAGTTCGAGGTTCCAATTTCAGCCAAGACAAGTGAAATCTTAATCATAGAAAAGATAATTTTTCTAATAGTGGTCACCACTCGGCACGCAATGGCAAACCTTCAAGTAAATTTCTGCCATGAAAAAGCTTCTCATCAAATACAACTGCCGTTCGGAGTCGCAACAAAACTGTAGGTCCCACCATTTGTGGTACAACATAAAAGACGCACACCAAAAATGGTAGGAGAAGCTCGGCCAATCACTGAGCAATAGAGTGTAAGCGCCAAATTATTATTATTATTATTTTTATTTTGTATAATTCAATGAAAGTGATAACAATTTACTTTTAGACTTATGAGTATATATTAGCACGAACAAACGTATTTTGAGAAAAATAAAAACTGCCACCTTATTTATCAAACGAATCAAGCCACAAGTGTATTTACAATCAATGTTAGTTGTACCGAAATTAGGGCTTCATTTTATCTTTGACTTGACACGGACTAAGTTGTTATTTATTTATAAAAGCAACTTAGATAAAAACTATTTCTCTTTTCCTTATAAAGAGAGCAAATTTCGTGTTTTGTGACCCAAAATGAAATTCCAGTTTTTTTTTTTTTAGTTTTTTATCACATCTTACGGCGTTAACAAATTAGTTTATTTTAACAAAGCCAAGCTAATGCACAAATTGTATGCTCACCAACTCAAATAACTTTATCAACAATCTCTCTGCATTGCGTGATAACTTTGCCGACTCAAAGGGCAAACAAACTAATATAAAGTTATCGGCAAAGTAAACGACAAATAATGCCGCCGGTAGCAAAGTAAGTGAACAAGCGCTTTTATGTTAGGTTATGGTATATGTGTGTGCGTTAGCATGCACATATGTGTGTGTAGGTGTGCGAGAATATTTCAGTAAGTATGTATGTATACTTAGTGTGACTAAGAAATCATTGCATACTTTCGAGGGACCGTAGGCGCCAAATGGCAACGATAACATTGCTTAAGTCAATGTTTGCCCATGAGCAAACTTACTAATACACTGGCAACTTGACTATCTATTCGAACGACATCATTTCTTTCTTCTTTCGTCTACCGCCTCATCTTAACCCAACTTTGCATCTTTGACTATCGCAGTGCGAGACAGAAAAACACAAAATGTTCACTCTTTGCAGCCTTGAGATTTGTTGCCTTCACTTACGCAAATCAGCCAGCTCAGTCTCCATTAACCTGCGCACTCTTCGATGGAGCTGCTCTTCAGCTTGTACATAGAGCAGAAGAAAGCAGAAGTGAGTTGCTCCACAAGAAATTACGAGCAAACATACGAAAATATTCAGCAACGTTCTTGTTGTTGCTGACAATATGAAAATGTAAATGCAAAGGAAAAATTACAGATGTGAGACAGAATGAATATATAAACCTGAAGAGCAGAAAGAATAAAGAAAACTGCACTGAAATCAGTCAACTTTTACCTGAGAATTTAGTCGCTATAATGCGAGATTACACCAAAGCACACCAACAAATACTCGTAGTCTGATATGCGTGTGTAGACAATCGCGCTGTGTGAAATACAACAGAAGGATGAGGATGATATTCAAAGTGCAAAAGTAAGTTCTGCATGAATGAAGCCAAACTAAACTGCAGCGTGATATCGCAATTTCGTGTTGCGCAGAAAAATTTGAATTTTTGCTTGTTGGTAATAGGTAGAGATAGCGTGAAGATTCGTAAATAAGCAAATGACCAAAAATAGTGGAGTGAAAAGTTTATTTGTTTTTCAAACCCAAGTAAATGAAAATTAGGTTCTCAATGTATTTAAGAGTAAATATTTGCTCTAGAATATGCGTGAGCGTGCTGGTATTTGGGTTTGCTCATGAGATTATATAATCTTTTAATGCGTTTTGTTTGCAGACATCTCAGTTCATTATCTAGAAATGAACGGCACGCAAATTCGCATAAATCCTCAATGTCACAAATATGCGTTCAGTGGTTTTAATCTGTGACACAAAATTTTTCAGTATATTTTTTTTATATATTCTTGATAAAACCTCAGCTCATAACACTCAATGTTTGTCCAAAGGTAGTTCCACTACTTTTTCTTTGTCGCCTTACTAACACTTTACGTAAATTGTGCGATTGTTTATTTAAAAAAAAAATTCATAAAAATAATTAGAAATAAATATTCAGCAAACTTTCAGTTTTTTTTACTTAAAAATATGTTATCGATCGCTTTTATTCAATACAGTTTTTCTTAAATTTTAACAAACATAAGTTACTGCCATTAAAATCATCATTAAATTTAACTGTCATCGATTAAGTTTACACTCATTTAATAACGCTTTTTAAAACTTACTGCTGGATTAAATGCTTTTGAAAACAGTAAAAATCGTGGTTGATATAAATATCATCTTCCATGATGTGGAATTTGGTAGCCTAGAAAGTTGTAGAAATATTAGAAAACAAATAAGCTGTAAAAATTATTAAGCGATTTTATTGAGCAGGACATACTTTAGGATCCGATTTAAGCAATTAATAAATATCGAAATCGGATAAATAATTATTTCGTAAGAAGGCCGATATTGAGGACCGTATATTACTTGTTTGTGTATCAAAAAATGTAACGTAATTGCTGCACCTTAACCTAAGTTTTATAAATTGAAATCTATGCTCAAAGATAGTTTACTTTTTAACAGGGAATATTAAAAATAAAAAATGAACCAATATTTTCAGTAGATAATAATTCACTTTTTTTTTGATATATTTATTCTATAAATATTTGCATGTTGTCTTTGTTTTTTTTTTTATATTATTAGTTTTATTACGGAAAAATTCCTTAAAACTATTTTAAAAAATTTCTAAAACTTTAATTTGTTGATGTGCAAGTAATACATATGTCTGTGGACACAAGAAATAACAACTTAACTCGTTTTTTGTGTATTTTTTGAATATCATTTTAAATGTATAATAATTATCTAAAATTATTAACACAAAACTTAGTTTATATTTGTTTATAAAATTTATACAATTCGAACAGAGTTTCACTAAAAAATATATTTTCTGCTAACCATAATTATATTGTTCACAGTCTCATTACTTATTCTATATATTACTTACTAAATCGAGTTTATTTGTTTTTCCTTGCGGACACAGACGTTGTTTTAAATTACGTACAGATTTCCCAAAAAAAATGTTTCATACCATTCCTGGTCTGCTATAGAGTTTAATTTTAAAAATACGTTTAAGTGATTAATATTAAATAATTTTTTCTAAAAAAAAAATAGATTTCATATAGAGCAATCAATTTCAAATCCATTTAGTGTTCGCTTAATATTTTTATGGTCTCTAGTTTGTACCATCAATTTGATTTAATATTTTGACTTGCAACCTTAATTGCCATTAATTACCTAAAAGTTGCAAACTTTGCAGCTTAAAGTAAAGTTATCCCCCCGCAATCACGGTAGCTAGTACTCATCAGCTGTTGGCGGTGAGAAATTGCGCGAATATGCCAAGTTTAAATTTAAATTGCAAAACTATGCATGCACAAGTATACATATGTAGATATATGTATGTATGTGAGTGCATATGTGTCTACATGAATATATATACAAATATTTTTAAAGCAAATAATTTTTCCCGCTTCCAATTTTTTGTTAATAATTAAAAAAAAAAAAAAAAAGTTTAGTACTTAAACTTAAAGTTCCATAAAGCAAATTTTAAATAATATTTTTAGTACTGCTTGCAATAATAATAATAATGCTTGCACTTGGCCCTTTTTTTTTGATGACCTTCTGCGCTTCTTCAATTTCTTCCATGCAATACATTTAAATTTTTTTAAATAAACTTACATATGTGTAAAAAAAAAAATATTTCGATCTTAGAAAATTTTTATTTTTATTGATTATCAAGCCATATCCAATAGGTAGGAGCAACAAACTTTATTTTTTAATTTGACTTGTCAAGTTTGGTACTATGTTTTGATAAGAATGCTTTCGGTACAATTCAAGGTACATAGTTGAGAAAAAGTTTTTAAAACTTTAGCTTTTAAAAGCAAAAACAAAATACACAGCTAATATTTTTTTTTAAACTTTTTTTACTATTAAATATACCTTGATTTATAATAAAGTAAGAAAATTTCGCAACAATATTTTTTTGCAACGAACAACGAAATAATCTTAGAGTACCAAAAAAAATTTATATATTTTCTTTTGACACCATCTAATAAACATAAATACTCAAGCATCGTATAAGATGTAGCTGAGCTAAAGGTAAGCTAACAAAAACCGCTCGCACTCTTGAGAAAGATTAAGTTGTAAAAGAATTTAGTGTATTTTTTTTCGTGAGTACGTAATCTTCTCCATCTGTTTGTACAGTTGGCTGAAGAGTGATTATTGGTGTGGCCTTCTACTTTGTTACTTCCCGGTTTTCTGCGCGGCATATGCGGCATTTGAATAATGTCGATGAGACGTGATTGCTTGCCACAAACTTGCCACATCAGCCACAGCTGGCGCTATTAGTTTACACAGTGATTATTATTAGAGGTGTGATTTCCGCTGAGACTGCATAGATACGATTAAACAGAATTAACTTGAAATATTAAATTCGGGCAGAATAAAAGTAAAATAAAGTTTATGAACTAATAATTATCAGCAACATGCCTGAGAATGAAGGGTAAAACTCACGCCGGTTGACCATTCGCGAACTTCTATATATTTTCTAAATTCGATCAATAGTTTGTAGGAAAATATATGCAATAATGCAAAATGTGCCGATAGGGAAGGTGTACACGATTATTGGAGGATACGGCAACGAGTAAACTTAACAAAATCCATGTTATGTTGTGCTATGTCATGGTATGTTGCGATATGTTGCATTATGTTATGTTGTGTTGCATTCCGGTATATTACTATATTTTAATTAATTTCATGTTATGTTATGTCATGCTATGTTATGTTATTTTTGTTAAGTTATGTTATGTTATGTTGTGTTATGTTATGTTACGTTACGATATGATATATTATGTTATGCTATGTATGTTGTTTTTTATTATTTTATGTTCGCTTTTTTTTCGTAGTTGGCGGAAAAAAATTGAAAACGTAACATGTCGATTATCATGGCATGGTTGCTGGCGAGAATAGTGTATGTTATAAAGAAGTTGCTAAAAATGACAACTGGCGCTTCTTCTGCTCACCACACCTAAACTCAAAACAGTTTAACTATTGTTAGACAAGCTCAAAACCAGCTAAGCTAACCACCTCTTAATTCACAACAACTGAACTTTCCAAAAGTCTACTCTTCTTACACCACGCTGCATCACTTCACCTCCCCGCTTCAGCTCGCCTTATCTTACATCTCTTCTGTTCAAATCACCTCGCGTGAACTCGGAAAGCGGAGCAAATTATAAGCAAAATTGTTTTCTTAAATCGTTATTTTAAGTTAAATTATCTTATAATTTTCTTTTTTTTTGGTTCAAAAGAATTTCAACTTCCATAGTCTGACTCACTTACACTTTTTGGAATCTAATAAACACTCATTTGCGCAGTACCGATTGCTGGGTGTTCGCATATTACCTCGCAAGTGAACTAATCTTCTACGAAGTTCAAGTTATACATAGGTACGGGTGTAAGAAGCACACCAAACATAAATATATGTATACATACATTCGTAGTTACACGCAAACACAAATGGGTAACAGGTGAGTTTCATTAGTTTGCTCGCCTTGAAACTTTTGAGGCTGTGAAAAAAGCAAATTTATAACTAACAACTTCGCACATATTCGCGCGCATGCTTATGCTCATTTGCACCGATGCGGTTGAACTCTGGTTCATGCTTTACAACGCGGAGTCCTATGCCTACAGAGTTGCGCGGCAACTTGGCTCAGTAGGTTGGTTGCATCGATTAGTTGCTTAGGCCTACTTATTTGCGCAAGCACGCACACAAGCCCGCAACCCCCCATACATAAATATTCGTATGTATGCATATGCGAGTGCGAGTGCGAGTGAATGTTCGTAAGCGACATTGTGGGAAGTTAAGCCATTTATTTGCGCGTAAATATACATACATATACTCGTATGCCTGTGAATGCAAGAGTGCGCTTTTGTATGCGCTCAGTTGTGCACTTTCTCAAAACCTTGACACATTGCCCCTGCTGGTCTGAGCATTCGGCTCATTCATTCTTGAGTTGTGTGGTCTAACTGAAAGCGTGAAGCGTGCATGAAGAATACACACGCACACACATCCACTTATGTATGTATGTATGTATGCATATAAATGTAGGCTTAATGACATAAGCCCATGCGTGGCGTAAGTTTAGTTACTGGCAAGCTAATGGAACTTAGCTGCAACTGGAACTGCTGCGGCACATTGCAACAAATTACCAAAGTCTTGGTTGGCAGCAGGCGGTTATTTGAACATTGCTTAAGCCGAACTGTTATTAAGACAAAGTTTGTGCTTTAAATGTTTCTACATACAAATACTTGGATGTAGGCGTACATGCATGAGTGCATTCACACATGCTTTTAAGATTTATATGCATAATTTAAAGAGATTTGGATTAGTGGTAGTAACTGGGTGTGGTCGTAGGCGTATCAAATGACAAGCAACTACTATTGCTTCGGAAAATTTAAAAAATCATTTGCGAAGAAGATAATATTGAGAAAGGCATTTGTTTCTGTTATGACCTCTTCATTCGACCGAAACTTCTTACCACCCAATAATTTCTACAGGTTTGGAAATATGACATAGTCGAAGGGGCTTAATATGGAGAATATGCTGGAAAAAGTAGCAGTAGTTCGTAGCGCAATTCATCAATTTTTTCCATGGTTTTGAAGTGGTGACACGGTTTGTGTTTATGGTCGAGTGTAAGCAATTGTGGCACCAATCGCGCGAATGGCTTTTTCTTATTCAAATATTCGTGTAAAATGTAATGTACCCACTCAGTTTAGATGCGTACAGTCTCTGCCAGCTCACCAGCACTTGCATTATTCGGTCATCCAATAACATTCAAAGGATTTTATTGACGTCTTCTGGTGGAAGGACCTCTTTTGGGCGATCGGAAGGTTCGTCGTCACTTGTGCTGATACGGAACTCAGTAAACCCCTTCGAAACCATTGAAATTCATGATGAAATGTCCCCATAGTATTTATGAAGCCTTTCCTTGGTCTCAGCACACGAAAATTACGTTTTTCCAGTTTTAAGAAAATTCAAGAGGTTATCTGCTTTCAATGGCTGTCAACCATAAACTAAATGACTCAACTTGCTCAAAATTTGATAGTAGTCTATAAATATATGGCAATTTAGCGCAGCAAGGAGGAATTTAAGGTTTCAAGGCGGGAAATTAAAAAAGTCACTAACTTATCTAACCGCTTTAGTAAATAAAAACGACAAAGTAGCATTAAAAATTAAAAAAAAAATTTCCGCCGACAAGCTCCAAATTTAAATGGCTTAGGTAAGTTTTTCATATTTTTGGTAAAAAAAAAAATATTATTTTTATGCATTATATGAAATCAAGTATGACAATTAAAATACTTTACTTTTATATTCTAAAAAGTTTAACAGTTCATTGCAAAGAAAGTTTGAAGTTTAGATAATTATTTTGGAATTCCGAAATTCAATAAATCAAAGCGCAACATTCAAGGAATTTGGAAGTTTTTGTAAAAAGTTTTAGATGTTTTTCATTAGTAGCTACAGAAATGTTGCCACATCGAAAGTTAACCCAGAACTTTGAAGCACAAGTGGTGTTACTAAATACAAATTTTGTGAGTTTCAATTGATATATATAAAATATTTTGTATTATCTAATGTTTAAAGCGGACAGTTAAAGTCAAGTCCCCTGTAAAATTAAATACAGCTTTTTAACATTAATTTCTACGGGATTTTTGTCAAAAGCATTGCTTCTAACTATTGTTACACAGCCAGGCTTCCAAACGAAAGGTCACATAAGATTTTCATGAAACTGAAGCTGAATGAAATAAAATTTCGTCCAGTTTTGCTGCCACTGGTTGTGGTTATTTTGCATGCAACAATTGTGTTTATTCGTGCACACGACGCCCTCCACTCTTTCTTGTCTTCTACGAGCTTCAACAAAATTAAATAAATTTTCTTTGTAAACTTTTAAGTAATTTTTAGTTGGCGATTTGTGAGAAGATGAAATCATCTCATACGTATACATACAAATACCTATGGTAAATTTACTTTGCCTAATTAATTAGAAATTTTTGGCTGAAACTTTCGTGAGTAGTTTTCCAGAAACTTCGTTGTTTTCAGCTGTCTTAAAAGTTAATGATGTGAATAACTTTGTATGTTTAAAATTAATGTACATAGCATTGGCAGAAAAAACGGCTTTAATACCTACAAACTTGCTCACAATTTTAACCAAAAACGATCTACATAGAATAATTAAAAAAATGTAAAATTACATGCCAAAAATTTGCCAATTTTTTAAAGAAAATTTAAAATGTGTATATCTCTCAAAGTTTGGATATATATTAAAAGCCGAATTCAATTTCAAGCAGCGACAGTATCTCAGACGAATGAGTATATTATCAGTATTTAATATGCTTGTGAAATATCTGTTCCGAATTTCTTGAGTATTCGTCGCATTCATAAGGTAACGAATATCACTTCTACAGAAATATGAAACCATATCTACGTGAAACGAATTTTGTCGAGTTTGCGTGAAATTATTACAAATGCACATTGATTTAAAACTATTTGAAGAACCTTAATAAATTTATTGAAGGTGATGGATCTCGTTGAATAATATTTATTTCCATAAAAATATAACAAGCGCTACTTACGATTTTTAGAACTTATCTTCCGAATTGTATATATTATGCAATTTAACCAACAACTGGCTTAAAATTTAAACCTATTAACATCGCAGGCACTTTGAATACTCAATTGGTGATAGAAAGAAAATATGTTTGGAAATAATTTTAACAATAAGGTATTTGTAATAATGTAGCACTGGTGATGCAATGGCAAACCTCCGAGGGTATTTCTGCCATGAAAAAGCTTCTCATTAAATACATCTGCCGTTCGGGGTCGCCACAAAACTGCACGGCGCTCCATTTGTTGTAGAATATAAAGACGCATACCACAAATGGTAGGAGAAGCTCGGCCCAATACTGAGCTAATTAGTGTAAGCGCCAAAATTATTATTATTATTATTATTATTAAAGTCCAAGTTTCATGTGTATACAAGTTTGATTTTTTATATGGATGGAATTGCGAAAGAGCGTCAGTAAAAATAATTTTCTAAAATGAGTATCAATTAGAAGCCACTGAAAACTTGCACTTTTTGCTTAACTGAAATAAACATTACATTTTTATACCCAAAAAAATCTACAATTTTTTTTTTAAAAGTACGCAATTTTGACGAAATTTTGTATATGTGTTTTTTTCTCCCTTTTTTCGCTCTTTCTTTCATATACAAAAATAATCACATTTTGCGTTGTATCGAGGAAACTGGCATTTAAAATTTTTTCAAAAATCAGTAAGGACTTGTAGACACTTGCACTTTCTCGGACTAAAATTTATTAAGGCAAAAAATTGCATACTCAAAAAAATTCTAAAAACTTTTTTAAAAAAGTTCGAAATTTTGATAAAATTTTGTTTAGTCATTGAACATTTTGTAAATAGTTTAGAAAATGGGTTTTTATGGTTTTTCATAGAGAATGAACCATTATTTACTTGAAAAATTATTTTTATTAAATAGAAGAAAAATAAAGTGCACAAATTTGTCAATATGTGGTTGTGCTATAATTTGTGAACAGAGTATGCATTTGCACAAACTATCAAAATAGGTTTTTTCTTTTATATTGGCCGCAGCATTACAAGTTCAAATATTAAATTCAGCAGCAATCGCGTATCCAACACAACTGTGTTAGGTTAACTCACCACACGCGAATCTACGTTCTTTCATTCATGACTTTTTTGAAATGTGCGCTTACAACCTATTCACATTATTTTGGTATCTAATTAAAAGGAGTTTTATTTTTCGTTTTTTGTATTTTAGAATAAAGATTATAATTGTTCTCAAGAAAAACGTAAAATGACTGCGTCAAGAACACCTAAACACAAATAAACATTTCATTATTTTCAATTAAATTTAAGTATAATTTATAGAAAGTTTTTTTTTTTGTAGCAGTTTATCTTCTTTTCCATAGTAAAGAAACAATTTATGTGTACACATTTTAAAATGAAGTGCCTAAAATTGTGTGTATGTCTGCATAAACTCAATAAACTAAAAAACTTTACACTCTAATAATCGCTGTAACACAGCATGAAAATAAGCATAGCATTGATTGCTCTCTTGGACTAGTAAATGGTTTATTCGACAAATTATGATACTGCCAACTCATTTGTAAATCAAGTACACAAATAATTAACAGAAAATGGATTTAATATATGAAGTTGCCACTTAACTTTTTATAAAAAAAATAGAAAAAATAATTATTTATTATGTGGCATTCCAAGAGCGTCGAACATTTTCAATTACAATCTTTCCAAAATATTTCATTATGTTTTAGAAGAATTTTATTTTTTTTATTTAAACAATCAATATTTACTCTTAAATATCAAACCACAACCACTACATGCAAATGTCGGCTGCATATATAGCTAATAAACATAATTTCCTGCTATTACAAAAAAAATCAAAGAACTGATTAGCTGTTGCGATATGCATAAACGTTGACATGTTGTTAACTGCCATGCAATAATGTAAAATAAATTTTAATTAATTATTTTTTCAATACATTTGTTAGTACAAATGTACGTGTTGAAAGCTTTCATTGCCTTTGCTGCAAAAGTCTTCAGCATTTGCGTGATAGTACGATAATTGGTGGTAATTAGCGTTAATTTTACCATTTTTTGTTACAACAACATTGCGGTTTTTGTTGTCCAATAAACTTAAACATGAGCGGATATTAGGAAACAATTATAACCAAAGTGCCATACATATTAACCTACTTACATCCATATACTCGTATATGTTGCGCCGCTCATACCCAATAAACATTTTTGTGAAATCTGAAATTGAGATGCCTTTGAAATCAATATTTTTCTCACACCTCAAATGTTAGTTTTCAAATGCTACACAAATTACCGTTATTAGCGTTCTCAAACTTAAAGGCATTTTTTTATTTGGAATTTTTCTTCATTTTCAAATTGTGAAATATTAGATTCTCAACTTCTTCTAAAAATGAACCCAATTGCTCTGATTTAGATTTTTGTAATTAAATGTCTACTTAGTAGAAATAAACTCCCATTCTCTCTGTTCTTAGCTACGGAAGGGACTTAGACTTTTTCTCAAGTGTTTCTCAACCTCTACTCAAGTTGAAAAGTAATGTTTGAGAAAAATTTGAAAAAGTTTTTTGTTTCAAATAATCAACAATGCGTTAAATCCAATTCTCAAACGTTTGAGAATTTTGTTTCCAGTGTTTGCTGGGTACGTATGAAATTTTATATATCGTATGTGTGTGTGTGTGTGTGCTTATGTGTGTGTTATAAACACTACAAACGTACATGACTGCCATTGAGGTCTGCTATTTTTGTATGCGTCATCCTTTAATTAGCAAATACTTTACATTCAGTTTGTATAGTTTGGCCATTGCCGCGACTGTGAACGTTTGTATACGAGTATGTTTGTGCAGTTACACAGTTACAAGCGCACATTTTGCATATTTAGCAGCCAGGCACATTTGCTCTTTTTTTCCTTCGCTCATATGTCCGAGTATATGAGCAGGGGTGTACGCTTGTAATTGCTTTGCAATTACATGCTGATAAAGCCAATTACTTCCGATGGACATTGGCTGTTCAACTCAAAAAAACAAAAAAAACGCAAAAAAGAAACAGCTAATGTTTTTTGAATGCAACTTTGCTTTCTAACCAGTTGGCTATTTGCATTTCAAATGAGCTTCAGTGAACAATTTATGCAAAGAGACTAATCATTAAGTTGAACTAATTTGTTGTTTTTTTTTTGTACTTTTTGTCCTTTTTCAATTAATTCCACGACTTCGAATATATGGATGATGTTGACTTTGTTTTCGTTTTTAGTGCACCAGTAGGTATTTAATTAACTAGAGTAGAAAGTCGAGATTTAAGGCATCGAAATAAGAAAAAAAATTTATATTTTCTATTTCTTAAGGAAATTTCCCAAAACTATATTCTCAAACTGAATAGGTCGTTTGCGATACGGAATAACCCACAAACTTTTTAGGGATTGTTGGTATTTTTACGATAAAGTCGCATATCTACCATTCTAAGATTTATTTTATTAAAGATTATTTTCCATACCATCAGGATACAAGTAAATATTCCAAAGGTTTTTTCTTTATTTAACAATCAGCTGAACACGATTTCATAAAGCCTTACGTAGATGACGCTGGTTAATCCAAAAGCATTGTAAAAGTTCGTAGATTCCGTGTAAGCTTCTTAACATCATAGGCCAGTGTAGCGAAGAAAAGGCTTTTTACTAAATCAGCTTACGACTCATGAGTCTTAGCTCAATTTTAATTCTGTTGAATAGCGTTCTGAGATATACAGATATTTTAAGAAGAAAACCAATACTCATATATTATCATGAAGATTAGGTATATAATTTTGGGAAAAACTCTTTTACATCTACTATTTTAAACTTTAGTTCAGGCTGATATTTATTCTACATTCTTTGTGCGGTGGTTTCGATTCAAAGAGCAACTTCGAAGGTGCAGGGTCAGAGTCATATCTGATTTAACAAGAATGCCCGTTAGAATCGTAGGTTTGCAGATATACGAAATAATGAATGTTTGTTTATCTGGTTTGTAAATTAGAGGACAAATATTTTAGGATGTGAAATACAGGACTATTTAAAGGCAAGAACCTGTAGTTTTCTTTTCCGGCTTATCTTAACTACGGTCCCTAACAATCTTTATGAGAAGTTAATATTTCCAAAATCTCAGCGCTTAAAATAACTTATTGTACTATTCTTTAATTTTATAACTTCGACTAGACTAGAATTCTATTACAACCATAACAAGAGGCAAGTTAAACAAAAGCAACTATAATAAAATCATATACTCTTATTTTTCGAACAAACTAGACTAACCGTCAACATTAATTTAAGTCTTTGTAATAATTTACTTTTAAAATTATACCTGTATGATTTCCTTTCATTTTCATGTATTTTTATTTGTTTGATTTCATGTATTTATAATTAATTTTAATGTTATGCTAATTTTGTTGTGCTAAAAAAGTTAAAGATTCTTGCTGTACTAATGATTCTTGTTTAATAAATAATAATAATTTACGTACGTAAGTTAATATGCTTCGAAAAGATTTTTTTGTTCAATACTTAAACTGTAAAGGAGCAACTGTTAAACTTTGTGTGTTCGCATTGAAAACTGCTGTAGTCGGTCGGAAGTCTAATTGTAAGATTGTATTTGTAAGAAAAACCGAAACGACGTACCCTGCAAAACATGCAATTAGTCTAGGATGAGTCCGGGAATAGTCCCTTAGGAACATGCGACTAATATCACTTTTGATCTCTTTATATGGAACGAACTGTTCATTTTTGTTCGCGCATGTCCTATGAAGATACTTAATGTCTCCTTTTATACCCCAATGGGTATAAATGACGCCCAGTCTTTTTATAAAAACAAAAATAAAAATCTTTGCTTCGAGTGAGAATTGAACCGGCTTCCTGAGGGTTGCTAAGCGAATGCTCTGCTTACATGCCAACGGCACGCATAAAATTTCATTGCCTTAGTGCGTGCATATATCGTGAATTGATCGTTTATCATATCCGAAAAAAGGTGAGTACAGGACGAATCTACAATTAGTCAAGCCAAAATTTTAAACAGTTGCCGAAATTCATATATTTACAAACACATTGTAAAATTTTTTCTTTGAAATACAAAAGTGATATAACTTTCCACATATCACAATGTACGATACGCGCGTCTAATCTTTTAATAATTTTAAGCTTTTATTCACCAAAACAACTTTTTCTTTTTAATATTTGAATGAAGCAACTGAAACTAGATGAACCAGTTGTTGTGGAACTTTTTTGTTTGGTTTTTTTTGTGTCATATCAACAATTGCATTGCCATTAAATTCATTTGTTTCAAAGTTTCGGTGCATACTTTTGCATTTTCAGCAGTAACATTTCTAAAAGTGTATACTGCAATCAGCAGCAAAAAAAACTATTATGTCAAATTATGTCATTTAAATTACATTTTAAATATTCAAAAAGGCAACATAGCAGATAAGTTTAAATTTGTGTATATATTCCAACCAGGTTGTGCGATACTATTTAAACTATTTCGAATGACATCAACACAATCGTCCAATTATACTTGCAAAATACATATTGTAGAACAAACACAAGCAAAAATCGAAATGCAACCAACCAAAAAAAAAACATACACCAGAAGCAGAACTCTTTGAAAGCAAAAGAGGTGGAGAGTATAAAAGGCGAAGTATTTATTTCCAAGAAAAACCCTTGTTTTTCTGAGATTTTTTATTGTGTTGTTAGAGTTTTGTTGGCAAAAACCAAATAAAGAAGCAGACAAACGGAAGTTGGTGGCACAAACACACACAAACACACACACATACTATATAAACTTCCAATGCGGGAGTGTACTTTGAATGTATGTAGATTTGGCAACACAACGTATTTGCATATATGTATGTAAATACTTTTGTAAGTATGTATGTAAAAGCTAGTCGTATGGACCAACATTTGCATGCAGAGGCGAGTGTGTGGTGCTACATACACACAATTGTAGTTATCTTCTGCTTCCTTGCACCTTTTCATGAACACACAAATATATAAATTTCTTTGTACAATTTTTGTTTTGTTCACCTCTTCTTTGGTAGCACGAAATTTTATTGTAAAAGTTTGTGTTTTACATTGCTGCTGTTACTAGTACTTTAAAATTCTATTTTTAGTTTTGTATGTTTATTCTTGTGTCGCTGCAAAAAAATAACCTTACTTAGATCTAAGATTATTGTCGGCCAATCGCTCGCACATGCATACACAGCCAAAAAATAGTGGAGAGTGTTTAAAGAAAAAAAAACACACTTGAAAAGTATGTGGAAAACTTTCACTTTGCATTGTGCTTTCGTGCAGCGTTGGCTCATATAAATGATGAGTTTTAGGTCGACCTTTTGTCCCTGAAACGGTAAGAAAACGGTGCGCATGTAGATATTTCATATATTATCAGCCTGGGTAACTAAAGAGCACTTGAGGAGCATTAATGAAATTTAAAAAAGAAGCCGAAAGATAAAAGCAGCTGTTCTACAACGAGTGGTGAATAAAACCAAAAAGACCAACTAGATCTTACTTAACACAATTAAAAGCACTGAACATGATTATAATTAATGAAAAATTTACATAAATTATTCAGAACATAAGACGACACTGAAGATGGCAAAGCACCAAAACCGGGTTGTCTCCCAACCAAACTTGGCAAAGTATGTTGAAAAGTCTATTAAAAAAAAAAAAACTCGACTTTTGTCGCTATAAATAAATTTGTGTGCAAAAATTTAATTCTCAAAGAAAAATGTGTATATGGTTTTTGATATAGAGTAAAAAATGTATAAAACTGCACAAAAATCATTTAAATAAAAGAGCGTATCGTTTGATTTTTTTCTACTTCGTCTCATCCACATTTTTCTTTGTGCTTTACATTTTTTTTTTTATTAGTTTTGCTATTCAAGCAAAGAGACAAACTAGGGTCCCGGCACCCTTTAGCAATTTTTCCAAGATATGACACTCACAAAGTTTTAACCTTTGAATGAAACTTCAGGGTTACACTTCATTATAAAAGTACACTGCAGTGTAACGCTAGAAAAGCCTGAAACGTATTGGGTCGGTTGTCTATGGCCGCCGAAATAGACTCTCAGTGTCCATGGAGCCCTTTCCCAGAATTATCCAGGCATAGGTGTATGCCTTCAGCAGTTTTGCTGATATTAATCTGCATAGGGGAAAAAATTTCGAATCATTAACGACCGTCAGGTAAATCTCAAAGCTCTCTCATTAATTGATGTCAAGTCCTCACTCGTAATGGAGTACGTTGAAAAGCTCTAGCTGAAAAAAATGACATTAATCTGCTGTGGATACCAGGACATACAGAAAGCGAGAGAAATGAGTCTTCACAAAGCCCATCTTGCGGTGGAACCACACATGGTGAAAGAGATGTTCAGGAATGAGAGTATCAAATTAAGAGAACTGCACTAGAAGAACATCTCAGGACTTCTCCAGGCAAAAAAGACTACTTTACCTTAAAAATATACAAAGAACTAATAAGTATCCCTAAGAGAAAACTTAGAATTTTAACATGCGTTCTGACAGGTCACTGTATGCTAAAAGGTCATATGCACAATACACTTTTTGGAGCTACTGAAGCTGAGTGAGATGCTCTAAAAAGCTAAGGGCACAAAAGACCCACTGGTCGTAGTGTTTCTGTAATTTCTACCACTTTAATCAAATTCATGAGCTTTTCGTGAGTAAATAGTCCCGACTACCCAATTTTGCTTTCGATCTTTAATAATTATTTATTAGTTGTTTCCCCTAAAAGGAAATGTACCTCAGTAATCTCTAGTGGTTCTAGATTTTTAGAGTTTTAAGTATTCTGCATTTAATAATTATTTTTATTTTATTTATGGAGATTGTTAATAAAATTTGTATGCATCAGCATCCAAAAATAAGTACAGAAACTTGAAAATGAATGTCACAAAATTGTGACGTTTCTTTGATTTTATCATTTCTTTATGAAACGAGTATGTGAAATTGATCCTTAATAGAACGGAGTATCTCCTTGACAACTCAGACGCAGAGCTTTTGGTTTATTCTTTTCAAACTTACACCATATGAAATTGTATTCCTTATCATTTCAATTCAAAATAAGTTCACACCAACTTATACAGCTACAGAAATTAATATTTAAATTACCAGTGTTGTGACTTTGGTCCCCAATGTAAAAACAAATATTTTATTAAATAAAAATACTGTACATAGAAGAATCTTTTTTTTTTTTTTGGTTTTTACAATTGTTTATTGTCTGCAAAAGTTATTGTAAAATGATAACAAAACTTTATTTCACGCGTTTTTGATAGCCACAAATACTTTTACACAGCAAACCGGCAACTGCATGTTTGTTTATGTTGTAAATCGTTGAGAATACTTCATGGCACACATGGAACATTGTTTGTAAAATAATACGAACAAACAAATTGCGACAGTGCAACTAAAAGAACACTTTTGTAATGTTGTTACTACTTATGGTACATACATACATATAAACAATATTATACGAGTACGTATAATAGTCGATGTTCTTGCTGTTACAGCAACTGTAAATAGCAGTTGTAGCAGAAATCCTCACATGCTCATATATGTACAATGAATATTCAAAACAACATAAACACAAAATGTTTTTGGGTTTTTTTGTATACACAGTGGACTTTTGGCCGAACACTTCCGCCGTTTGCCCCCAAATCGCTTACCTTTCATGTTGCATGTGACCACAATAGCCCGCATGGACGCAAGCAAGCTTACGTGGCGTAGAAGAATAACCGAGAATTTCCATGCATTTGTCGTTATTTTTGGTCAAAAGTTTTACTTGTGCCAAACGCTGACACCATTGTCCCTACTGGCGGTTGTATGTTTGTTGTAATTGTGCCGATAAAATTTCAAGCACGTACATACACGTAGATGAGTTTTTCTCTTTTAGCTATATCATAAACTTGTTTTTTATCATTTTAATTGCATGCGACAAGGAGTAAAAACTCCAAAGCGAAAAGTTCAACAAATTATCGAGAAATTGCAATGTAGAACGCTTAAATTAATTTTGAAAGTAGATTGTATAGTTTTGCGTGTATAACTTTTTGATGCTGAATTTTCCTTGCCAATAATTGTTGAATTTTAAAGAGAGAGAATATTTATAAATATTTTTTTTTTATCTACGTATCGGAAATAAAATATGTTATACCAAAAATTACAAAAAAGAGATATTCGCTTAATTTAAGAATTTTAATAGCTTTATCCGCTTAGCCGATCTTAGCAAAGCGCGTAAGCTATTGCTGTTACTGATTTAACTTAGTTTCCTTTTAATAATATACTCATTTATTGTAAACCAGTTTATTTGCTGAATAATTTGTACTGAATACTTTAGAAACCGTTTATTTATACTTCTGTTAAACCTATGTTCCTATATAAGCAACTCTGTATAATATACAACTCAATAGTTTGTACGCTTCCGGTTCTTTCTTTTGGAACGAAGCACACGAATAAGTAAGTTTCTCCATTGTAATAAAAAAAGTTTGTAACTGATTTTATTTTATCCGTTCCCATCAGATATTAAAACTTTACAAAACTGTATTGTTAAAAATATTTCGTGCGTTTCATTTGAAATAGTCGCCGTCTTTAGCAATTGCTGTCTCTCGCTGATGCGCTATAGGCAATATGAGAGGCTTATGTTGTTGTTGTAGCAGCACAAATTATGCTGAGGCGACAGTCCTTGGCCGGACATAAATCCGGGTCGTTCCGGTATCGTAGACCCGACTGTCATGGGAACGGCTTATCGTTCCATTGTCCTTCTGCCATCGCTAATGCCATCAAAGTGTAGATTCAATTGAACCAAAATTTTTTTAAATACATCATACAATTCAGATTCTCATCCAGAAAAAAATTTAATACTGGCCAAATAGCCGGCAACGAGCCAAAGTCCACCACATTTACATACGTAAAAAAGAAGATCACAATAACAAATATAAAATAAAATTGTCTTGCCTGTTAATTAAGCTGTACTTTCTAAATGAACAACACGCTAGTTGAGCTCAATTTGCCATGAAAATGTTAACTCTTAATTGCTCAGTTAGTTTACAGCGTTTGTAAATTGAGTCGAAATATTAATGCAACCCTGTCCGGGTAACAGACCATAATGAATTTTTCGTCGTTAATATTCCTATTACTTGATATGCCGCTGCGTTCGAGGTTTGAATCTCAGCCAAAGCAAGTAAAATCTAAACCATAGAAAAAGTTGTGTTCTAATAGCGGTCACCCCTCGGCAGACAAAGGCAAACCTCCGAGGTTATTTCTGCCATGAAAAATCTTCACATAAAATACATCTGTCGTACAACATAAAAGTCGTACAACACAAAATGGTAGGATAAGCTCGGCCATGCACCGAGCTATAAAGTGTGAGCGCCATATCGATATTGTTATTATTATTATTATTTTATTAATGTCTGTTTGAATATAGTAGTGAATATATATATGATCCGACTTTGCCTACATTCTCTAGGGTTTTGATAATAATTGATTTAAAAAAAGTTCTGAGAGTATCGTAAATTATTAATTTGATGCTGTAATTATACTTTAACGCTTTTAACTGACTTTTAACTGACTTTTGGTTTGTTCAAAATTTATCCAAAAATATTACTTCACATAAAAAATAATGCTTTCATTCTCATTCATTGATGCTTAAAACCAAAGCACCTTTGTAATTCAGTGTAAGAATAGATATTTAATAGAAAGTAACGCTCAACCATTCAAACCAGATGTCAGATGATAATTGAAATAAATTTATGTAATAAAGTACTAGAAAACAATTGTTGCCATCTGATATAAAATATACATAATTGCAAAATATGCTGCAGATGAGAAAATTGAATTACATACGAGGTACTGATAAATGTGCATTTCGCATTTCTGTATGCACAAGTGGAAAATTTTAAAAGAAAATAAAATAAACGTTAGCTAATGCAGTTGAAATGTTATAATATGCTAGCAGAGCAGCCAGCTGTAGTGACTGTAATGACTGCAGTTATGGCAATAGCACATCAAAGTCATGCTCCAATTTCTATTTGACACAGTCGACTTAACAAAACCGAGCCATGTGCGCTTGCATTTATAAATGTGTTTTTTTTTTTTGTTTTTGAACATTACTAAGGTGCCTCAGAGTTTTTAATTCAAAAATATTTGTTGCGTGCTTTTGTGTATAAATAAAGTTTTGTTTGTTACTCCTGACAATTGGGTGTACTTGACTCAACAATTTTACGTTTTTCTTAAGAACAATTTTTGAGCTTTCTTTTAAAATGTAAACAAAAAAAAACTGCTTTTAATAAGGAAACATTTATTTTTATTATATTTTATAACAAAAGTAAATTACTGCTGTTGGTTATTTATTTTTATCCAACTCCTCTTCGCATCTTTAGTGTTTGTCTCTCTTTATCTTACCTTTCAAGCAATAACTTTAGTCTTTGCACGTGCAATGCTGCAGGCCATAGGAAAATTGATATATCTTTTTACGCAAATATTTCATTTGATATATATTTTATCTCTATATACATATATTGTAGTTTCAGAATATATTTAAAGAGAGAATATTTGTAGCTGAACATTAGGTTTATTATAGTACTGAGGGTGAAAGATTTTTAGAACGATGCAAAATTGTTTTTTTAACATTTTTAGCTTGGACCATTTTATATTAAAGTTGTAAATAGAAGAAAGACGAACAAGTGACTTAACAAATCGTGCACAAAAATCAATAAAATAAAGTTCTAGCAGTTTCAAAATTTAAATGCCGAGGACCAATACTATAAACTTTTGTTGGATAAGTGTACCATTCATCGATTTCTGTTATAACGGCAAAGACGAAATTAAAACATTAATAAGCAAGAAAGTACTCAACCAAAGTGGATTCTCTCAACGTCGCAATTCGGTAAGGTCGAGCTTGGGTCACTAAAAAAAAACAGCTGAAAAGTAGCACGGGTGACTCCGCTGTAGCTAAATTGGATTCGCCTTAGTTATATGTTTATAAGAATATGGCCAAATTTCTAAACTACGAAACTGAGCTGGAGGTAGAATATTGTGCAACTCCTGTAAATGGGTCAATGTAAAGAAGTAGTGCTTGAAACAGGTATAGGGTGTTATTTTTTGTAGACATGTGGTTTTTAAGAAGAAATAAAACGCATATAATTTAATGATACGACCAAGAATTTAGCTTTATTATACAGATAAGGGTTTGCCATTATATTTTAAAAATGTTTTCGGGCAAGTGACCGCCGCCGCTGGCTCAAATAAATTCCAGCCGAGAGGCCCAATTTTCTACCTTTTTTGGCAGCAATTGTGGCCGTACGTCGGCAATAACAAGTCGAATATTTTCTCCAAGGCTTTTTTAAATGGCAAACCAAACTGAGTATAAATCAAGTAACAGCTGTCAAAAAGACCAACTCCGGAAAAAGTATTGCCTCATTGAAAACCACACGTCTAAAAAAGGGAAGGGAGTGTCGCTCGATACAGTGATGTGTTATTTCATTTACCGAATTTTTTTTTAATCTTAAAGTTAAAAATATTTTATTCCAATATACATAATATTTTTCTCATCTTTTCGTTTCGTTTTCAATAACCATGCTCACCTCCCATGTAACGGAAGTTTTTGAAAAATGCAAAAACTTAATTTTTTCGGTATCCATTAACCCTGCTGTTAGGTTAAGACCATTCGGTCCAATTTTTTGTTTGTTTTCTTTGTAACTTTGGAACGGTGATATATACTGTCTAAATTTTTCAGCTTAGGTGGTCTTTTTATAAAAAAATATTATGTGCGAAAATTTAATTCTCTGACTTAAAACTGGACTAAGATAAATTGAAAATTACGAATCTTAGGTTAAGGGACCATTTGGTCCATAGTATATTTTCTTTGATTTTCTTTACATTAATTTTCCAAAAATAAGTATTTATTAGTTTGTTCGATATTTTTTGGCACTACATGATGAGCAAAATGTTTTTCGGTTGGTTTTGCAAATAAACGCACTGCAAATGGAGCATTTTACATCAGACTTAGACTAGAAGCATTTTTAGAGCAGGCCACTGGTGCTGTGGAAGGTGTTCGTATTTCTCCAAGTTTTTATTTTACCAGAGTTGAGTAAATAATAAAATAATAATATTTAGCAAGTATTGAACCAAACTAAATATAAAGACTAAGATTAAATTGTTATTTTGTATGAAAACTGCCTAAGATTCGTAAGTTTTTTTTAACCTAACAGCAGGGTTAAAACAAATTGAGTGAAATTCGGTATTTGGAGCGATTTTGAACTAAGAATTTAGGTATTTATGTTATTTTGAAAAATGGGCGTTGCCACGCCCACTTAGGAAAAATGCCTGTATCTTAATAACGGTATAAGGTAACGTCACAAAACTTGGTGAACATATTGTCCTCAATATCGTTGTTATCATCGTTAAAAGTTTATGAAATCGGACCATAACCTCGCCCACATCCCATATAACGAAAATTTTGAAAAATCAAAAATTTCGTTTTTTCTTTATCTATTGGAACATATTAATTAAAATTTGATATTTAGAGATAGAGTTAATTATAAAACTTGATTTTTATGAAATTTTAAAAAATGAGCGTTGCGCACGATCAATAAATATTGAAATCGGACCTTAACCAACTTCGTTTTTCTGTATTTATTGGAAGAAATTGAGTAAAGTTTAATACTAGCAGCGATTTGAAACAAAGAAACGGTGTCTTTATGAAATTATGGGCACCGCCCATACAAAAATACATCGCGAGGGTATACAAAAATGGGTTTCGTCCGAATTTAGCATTTCTTAATTGTTTTTTTTTTTTTTTTTTTGAAACATAATAAGGCTATCACTCTTTTGGGTATTCAATGTATTTAGTTATGGCAAGTGTGCTTGGAAATTCATGAAAATTCACATCTGCTATAAAAAACTCTATTTTTTTTTTTTTTTTTTCAAATACATACATTATTTATGTACACTGGATACCTTTTTTAATAACACCCGACCAAAGCGGCTGTGATAGAATAAGTTGCCCAGCTTTTGAAACTCGTTTAAAAACAAACCGCAAATTTCCATGCCCAGGCACCTTAATATCAATTCATGTGACTAACCAAAGAGATAGTGTTAACTGTCAAAATATGAATGGTCATGCTGCTATATTTCATATATGTATATGTATATATGTATGTTTGTTTATGTGGGTAAAAGTACCATACGAGGCGTTCTACATTTGATAACTATGGTCACGCGTGCTTTTCTTGCATCAACCGAGCTGAACACTATCTACACTCTTACTTATAAATACATACATACATACATACATACATGTTGTTTATGCGGTTCCTCAAGTCCAGTCTCGTGCTAATACATAAAACTGCATACATATCCATACAGTCACATAACATAGAAATCCAAGTGAAATAAACACTCAAATATTTGGCACATTCCCGTTGGCAAATCAACCACAAGCACGCACGCACGCACTCACATACACACACACACACACACACGCAAACTTGTATGCTACCAAAAAACAATCGTACTGACACAAATGCAAACGTTGACACACTGGCACTAGCCAAGTGTCACGTCTCTGTTTTTGACTTCTCGGTTAATAGTAATAATAGAAGTAAAAATTCATTTTGCTTCTCAGTTGAAAAGCGTCGTAAATGTGTGTGAGTGTTTGTATGAGTTTGGGCACACACGTAGATGAAAGGGGTATACATATAACGCAAGTGTGTATGTGTGTGTGGTTGTTCAAGTAGTTGAGTAGTTGAATAAGTGTGGCAGCCGGAATGGGGTTGATTAGTAGGGAATGGTCGAAGATAGCGTGTCACATTCACGCTAACCAACACACACACACACATACAAACATATATACAGAAATACACTCACGTACACTTGTCACATTTCGTTCCATTTGGGTCATCGTAAATACTGAGATATTTAGTATTTTCACAGATGACACAAAGCGAAGCGAAAGGACCTTGCTGCAAATTGAAATTGAAGAAAATCACTTCAGTACAAAACGAGGGAAGTTATTGCAATGACATGTTACAACAACAACATTGCGGAAAGAATTGCCAACAACTCTTAAACAGAAATCAGATAAAATGTTGAAACAAAATTGCGTTGGTCAGTCAAATCGTAAGAGGTTGCAGAAGCACGGAAATCGGAAAGCTGAAAGCTGATGAGCAGTAAATTAAATTTTGCGTGTTCAAATGCTGTTTGAAAGTTGAAGTGCGAAAAGTTAACACAATCAAAGCAGAAGAGAGGAGCACAGCACCGCTGACGAATGAAAAGTGCTGAAAGCAATCGCGTGCATTTGATTGTAGCAACGATCTATGGAAAAAACAGAAAAAGACCTTTACTAATATTTGAAGAGGTATTTTTAATAAACTCTATTTTATTTTGCTTCTATAAGCAATAAAAGAAAAGAAATTAAAAAAAACAAAAAAAAAAAAAAACAATCAAATGCAAGTAACTCGCACTAACTTGACTGCTGAAATATTGCTGCCCCATGCATGCTTGTATCTTTGCTTTCATGACTTCTTTTTTTTATTTTCTGTTTTTATGCTGTCCATTTCGTTCTTTCACTAAATAAAATCCAAGCACGTGCTTAACAGGCGCTGAAATACGCCAAAAACTAATAATAAAAAAAAAAAATAAACAACACCATGCAGTTTGCACACAAATACTCGTACATAAATTTGCTCTGAAATACTCGTCGTATACGAAAGCGCAATGAAAGAAAAATTGCAAAAATGCGCTGCTGATGGTATAAGGAGGTAGAAAGTGGTAAATTGTGTGGCAGAGTGCAAAGGAAATTGTCCGAACAATTTGAAGATAACAGTTAAATACATTGAAAAGACAGGCAAAGGACAGACAGCGTCAGCCAGAATTGCAAGCAACTACGGATATGTATGTATGTATTTAATAACCTACACATAAATAAATATTAATGCTTATTTTTACTACAAAAAATAAATAAATAAATAACCGAGTATATGTGCAGCAAAGCTGTCTACGTACCAATTTGCCCGGTAGCACCATCAAATATTTCTTCGAAAAATGGTTGAGCCTCCCCGCTCTACGTTCGTTTGTGGTTTGAACGTGTCGGTAGAAAGTTGCACCAACTTCGAAACGTCTTCTGTTTTATCAGTTCACGTTACTCCTTCATGTGGCTTGTACTTGTCTCTAAAAAAATTTTGCGATTTTAATTTCAAGCAAATAGTTTCATTTATCTGGCTATGAATGCTCGTGAAAAAACAGAATTTTTTGTTCTTACCTTATATCTACATATACATATGTATATGTAGTTTTGGAATTTTTTATTTAAAGCAAAGATCTTTATTCATTTAATTATTTCAGTAGGTACATTTTGAAAAAAAAAAATTTTGATAGTCGGTTCCATTGGACCTGAAGGCCGTATTTGATTACAACACTCCTAAGTTGAAAATGTTTGCGAAAGGTCCAATTTCAGCTTTCTTCTACTTTGTATTGAATTCTTTGTAGTAAGCAATTGGAATGAACAGCAGCTCAAATCGTTACTGCGAGTTAAAAATGTGACAAAGCAAAAAAATATGTCGAGCAGAAAATAGATCACAACGTTGTTTATTGTTTCAAATTTTCAGATTTAAATCAACCGGTAGTATTTGGATGCCATGGTAATTAACTTCCCCTTATGTTCTTCTAGCCATTAGCAACTGGAATTTTGAATACTGCAAATAAATCCTAATTTCTACTGCACGGTTCGCTTCGAGATTAGCAATCACCAGCGGTGACTCTTTGAATATATTTCGGTACGCGCAATATACAAAGGTAAGCGTGAGTATGGTATTTGTAAATGACTACACAACTAGTTTGAATCGCATAATAAAAAATTTCCACTGAAATATCCACAGAAATAAAATAGTCTAAAAGTTGTTCCACAAGAACCTATTCAAAATTTAAGGTGAGTTATCAAACCTAATAAACAAAGGCTCAAAATTGTATTTTTAGTTAGGAGGTTAATATGAAAGAGCATTGACAAAACAATTTTCATTTAAATTTTTTTTATAATTTTATATTTTTATTAAATACGACAAATCCATATATATTCATAATTTGCATTTTCTTGCAATTTTCACACTTTGACGATCAACGTCTCAACGCGATAGTGGACGAAAGATAGGAAAGTTCTTCCGCAAATTCGTATGTATGTGGGAACAGAAAACAGAACACGTAATGGACGAACATACAAAAATGTGCAACTCTGCAACCCGTATCGGAAAGACAAAGACGCTATGACGGTTAATAAATAAAATGACATACGACAGTTGATCGAAGGACAGCAAACCGAACGGCTAAACGCGCAACACCAAATTAGTCTTATAATTAAACTTAAATTAATGTATTTCATGTAAAATCAAAGCTTAATAAACATTTTAATTTAATAAACCTACATGTATTCAATCATAATTCAATAACATAGTTCCACCAAAATAAAAGAAATGGCTTCTTTTGAGCAGATCATGTTTTCTATATGTTTTTGGGGCGGCTAAATCCATATGTGAGGTTCGTCAAGTTTTTTCAAAACCCCAAAAAAATAGCAAAAAAAAAAATTACTCTTTAAGAAGGCTAATGTGTAGCCGAAAAACCACTGTCAGCGAAGCATAAGGCCACACTGCGACCTACTGTAACGTAACCTAACAATAACCTAACCTAACCTGACCCAATCTTACACATTTCACAGCGAACTACATATGTATGTCAACACATTTTTTTTAAGGCTGAAGCCATTGTCCGCGTAGTCTGACCTTATAGAGCAATAAATAAATTTGTTCAGCGCAGTTTATGAGAAACTTTTACATGGCAGAAATGCACTCGGAGGTTTGCCATTGCCTGTCGAGGTGTGACTGCTACTAGAATAAAACCTTTTTCTATGATTTATATTTTTTAATTGAACTGTCTGAGATTCGAAGCTTGTATAGATATACATATATCGAATTAAAGAACGCACCGCTACCAACTCGACCACAGCGCCCTTACGTTAACTTGGCATAAATATCAGGCGAGTATAAGTGGCCGACAAATAATTTCGAAGCGTTCTTGAGAATTTATGATTTGAAAATTAAATGGCAATCTGTTCTGATAGTACTCCGTTATCTAATGATTAGACGCCCGATGTTGGAAGTTGTAAGAAAGACACTTTCACGCCTTTGATCACAAGAATTTGAATTTAATGAATATTATTATTAGAAAGTTTCCGTCGAAAAGACGCAACCTGTCGTATTAAAACCTTTTTGTTATTTGTTGCTGTGCTTTCGTTTGTTTGCAATCCAGTGCAACTCCACATACTTTTGAGAATATGTCAAAATTAAAAGAACCTTGCAAATTTAAAGTTTACATCACCAGTCGTATTGGGCATGCCAGACAGCAGAGAAGATTATTTATTCTGTATGACGGGATATAATTTCAGAAAAATACATCAAATCGAGTATATGTATATACACAAACAAAGTGAAACCAGCTATGGCTGCTGGTGAGCAAAAATATGGTCATCTTAAAAAATTGATTGAGGACCCAGCTACTGATGGATGCAAGCGAAGGAGAGTACCATTAAGACGTGTGAAGTGGAATTAAGTGCAAGTGATGAGGAATTCAAAGAAAAAAATAAAGCACGGCAGACATTTAGTCAACCCGAATCGAGCGATTTAGGTAGAGAGCTGGGTCAAGGTTTAAGGAAAAACATTTCTTAGATGAAGGAACAAACGTAACTTGATTGACGATTTCTATCGTGAGCCAAAAATGAGAAAGTTCTTCATCCTGAAAGAAGGGTTACATTTTGTATGTATATTGTGACAATGTCAGCAGACTAATAAATGCCGATATCTATAGCTTATTCCACAGTCATAAAGGAACCGTTTGAGAACGTGAGTATATTTCGTGATAAAATAAAATAATTTGATCATAACGAAAACGAAGCAAGCTCCATTAACAAGTTTTCGCAAAGTTTGTTAGAAGTTTCTAGGGTATAAAAATATATCAAATTACTAAAGATAGTGAGTGACCTGAATAAAAAAATGTGAACTTCTAGGTTGCTATATGAATGTTAAAATGGATTTCTTGGATGCAGATATTGATTTATTTCCAGGAAAATTAGGCCATTTCAGGGCATGGAAAAGCATTACCAAAGAAGAACATAAATTTGTTTACCTGACTAAGATGCCTGTTCCATTGCCACTTAGAACAACGATTTTATTTCGGCAAAGTCGATTTATGATTAATTTAATTTGCATACATTAATAGATATAATTGTTGTATGTACAAGTATGTATGTACAATACAATGAATGAGAAATTATCACTATTAATGTAAGTACACGCACAAAATTCTGTCATTGACATTAAAGAAGGAATGTACTTGCGAAAACATTGTTGATGGTTAGAGTGTTTTTTAATACACAAAATATTTTGAGACACTCTCCCGTCAGTCTTTTTTTTGTTGATTTCATATTATGATAAAACTGAAAATATTTTACACGATAAAAAAAAATGAATAAAAAATATAAAGACCATAAAATTAAATGGCGCAGACATGAACAGTTGCAACAAAGACAACTTGTATGTACATATGTATGTATGTTTGTTGTGAAAATGTGGAATTCCGAATTTCATGTTGCCTCTTTGTGTCAGATAATAATACACAGAGAACTGCTTCATTCCACTTTAAGATGCGGTAAGACGACAGTCGTTAGCCACCAGGCTATAAATGGGCGAACACACTAGCATACAAACATACAAAAAGTAATTTTTTTTAACGCTAAGCGACACCCAGTGCGCCAGACGCATTGCTATCTTGTAAATCGACTACTTTTTTTTTTTGCAATTCTTCTGGTTTAATATGTAGTAGGATTCGCTGCGCACTCATCCCTCGTATTTTACTTACAAAGAAACATTCGTCTTGTGTTTTGTTAAGTTTCTGTTTTTTATATTCATTATTGTTTGCTGGCCACAAAAGTATATACAATAGTAAAGTCAAGTTTATTTAGTTGGTTGCGTTAGGCCTGTCTGTTTCGTTATTACTCATTGACACTTAATACGCCAGACAGATTTTATTAGACGTCAGCGATGATCAGCGAGTCAAGCGTAAATTTGCTATTAGGCTTTGCTATGTCAAGTGAGTTCAGTGTTTTTGTAAACTACGTAGATATACTCGTACGTTTATGTAAGCGCCGCTGTGGTTTCCTTTATTTGCTGGGTTCATTTGGGCTCATTATATTTTCTGAAAACGTCAATTGAAATATGATAAATGAATTGTCGTTTTAAAATTGTAGTGTCAAATTAACTTGCTCATTAGTAGTTGACAAATTACTTTTCATTTGGGAATAATTTAATGATTTATGAAGCTCATTAGCGTATAAAGGTAAGCACATGTAGATACGTATAGAGTTTGAAATGTCAACGAAGCAATAGTGGAAATGAGTTACTTAGACACTGAAACTTAATTGATTTGAAATCAGTGGTTAGGTCATCAACAATGCGTTTAAGTGGCATATTTTAATTGTCTCATAGAACTGCGCACTATTTCATTAATTTTATACGCACCTTGTCAATTCTCATACGCCTTATGGAGTAGTTGTTATATGTGAGCAGCTGTTGGCATATTCGAATGGGCTGATGGTGGCTTTTCTTTAAATAAACAAAACTAATAAATCGTCACTCTATATTTTTAAGAGTGCATTACTCAAATATTAGCATTTGCACCCCTCTCGCTCTCCCTATCAATCTTTCTCTCTATCATTATCTTAAGCCTGTGAGGTAAGTGAAAGCCCGCCCAAGGCATTAGAAATCCTTAGCCATTTCTAACTGCACATCGCAGTCTCTAAAATTTGAATCTCCTTTAGGAAATCAGTTTTCATAAATATGTTTCCAAAACAAAGCTAAGAAGCATCTGCACAATAGATTTCGATTTGGATATTAACACCACTTTAACTCATTCCAATACAAACGGATATGCGGTAAAATAAGTTTTTTTGTTTATTTTTTTTTTTAATTATGCGCATTGAAAAAAGTTATAGCAAAATATCTGATATATGATGTTAGCAAGAAAAAAAATTGCCATGGTTTTTCATTGAACAAAAAGAAAGATCTTATTACTCAAACGCATCGAACCCAATAAATTCCAAGAAAAATGCAAAACAAAAAGACGGATATATCGTGGCCTTCGAGTTCATTTGAAACTATTGGCATGCAACATTTTTAAAAACTTTATGTACGAGTATGTAATTATTTGAAATATTCAGATTAAAAACACATTTAATACTTTTAAAAGCGTTAAAAGTTGCCAATGGCTTTTGCGTTGTTCGTCGGCGTTAGACATACCAAAATAAATGATATATTTTTCATTGTAAAAATTTTGAAACATTAAATTTTGTGTGTATATCATCATTTATTTAACGTATAAGCTTCTGTAAGATTATCTTACGACTTTCTTTTTAGCAGAGTGTGAAGCTTTTTTTTAACCTCCGAATCTTCTTGCCATTGACCTTCAAAGCGTCATTGCACACTTTTATTGGCCAACGTGCAGATTTATGTTCAAGTAAGTGGCAGAATTGTTCGGGATTTTTATTTTATTCTCGTCATAAAATTTTATTTTCTAGCTGCTCATAAAACAAAATTAATATATCCATAAATTTTTGATATTTACAAAAAAATAATAATAAAATCTTTGTACTGCACACATTTACAGGCTTTCAAAATATCTTTGCATATGAATGGCAGAGATTGGGCAATAGCTGCAAGCGATTCCCGTGTTTTTTTTTTCTTTTATTCTTTGGTATCGGTCAATTTGTGCTGGGACCAGCGGGGCTCAGTTATTTTTGCAGTGCTTGTGTGTGTACACACTTGTATGGATTTTGAAAAAAAAAATCATTTTTATTTGCGGCTTTTGCGTAGGCATGCATCAGAAAACTGATTTTTCGTAAAACAAAAAAAAAATGCTCATAAAAAATTGATTGCCTTAAAGTAATTGAAAGACAATTGAAAATGTGCCAGTGTGCACGCTTGTTGTAGGGCTTCTATTTTATAAATTTGATTGCCTGTGCCAGACATATTATTGCCCAACAGCTCGCTGGAATATTTTAAACACTTAGCTTTTTTTTGTTAAGTTAAAGGTCGCAAATTGAAGTGGGGCATGCAGACACACATTTTTTATTTAGATTATTCACTTGAAAAGCATGTTACTGCTGACTACAGCGAATTTTAAGGATATCTGTACGGATGTTTACTATTTTTTCTTATTTTTTAATGTTTGAGGAAAAAGTTCGAAGTTAACAAGCAAACCCATCTTAGGGTTCTTTCATATGTTTTATACAAAAGTCTGAGAAAACAATTTACGAGTATTTTTACAAGGTGTAAATTTGAGCGCAATTGTGATAATTTTCCATTAAATTTGTGTGCCGAGTAATATTTACAAAGAGACATTACTAACAATCATTCCTAAAAGTTTCTTCGCGAACAAATAAGTTCCACAAAAAAATTGTGCTATCTTTTGATTTGTAAAAAAGGTTTCAAACCAAAGCAGCTCAGGTTTGCATTGATATATCAATTTAATTACCATGCCATTACGTACTTGCCAGGCAAATAAAAGTAGATTTTTTGTTGGGTAAAGTGAACTTAGTTTGCGCTTTAGTTGCAATTGCTTGGTTAGCTGCTCAATTGGCTGTCAATTTTAAAATCTTTTGAACTAACTAAATTTTTTTTTATACGCAAACACAAATTTAAATTTTTACAACTTTTCTTAGAGAGTTGCAAATTTTGTGCAAAAAAAAAATGAAATTATGTGCTTCAACACACTTGAAATTTTGAAATTGACACACTTTAAGTAAAATAAATATTTTTGTAAGCGGTACCAGTTCTTCCAATGAATCTCTCTCTGGACGCTTCAACATGTCAACAACTGGTGAAAACGTTGAAAAAGTGAGGAAAGGGGTTTTTCTGAGTTTTCGAATTACCATTCAAAATGCTGCTAATGACGTAGGTATCTCAGTCAGTCGCTACGTTCTATGCAAGATTTTCCAGTTGTATTTGGCTTCAGACATACCTGTGTGAAGTTCGTGACAAAGGCACTTAATTTCAAGCAGAAGAATCGTCACCTTATGCACCGTATTAAGCTCTCACCAGTTTTTAACATTGCAGACACCCATTAAAAGACGAAGGTTTGCTACTACTGAGAAGATGAAAACTGCATCGCATGAAGAAGTCAATACATCAATAAAAATTCCTTACTATTTAGTAGGGTTTTGAGGAATGGAATTAATAAAAGAAAAAGGAATAATTTTCATTAATTGCACAGAACAGGAATACAATTCCATAACTCTTTTATCACCAAAGTGGCATAACAAATATTTGGGGAAACACAAAAATCAAAAAAAAAAAAATTGGAATTTGACTTCTCGGCCGGAATTTATTCAAGCCAGCCGCGACGGTCACTTGCCCGAAATAATTTTTAAAACGTAATGGCAAACCCTTATCTTTATAAAAAAACTAAATTCTTGGTCATATCATTAAATTTGATGCCTTATATTTCTACTTAAAAACCACACCTCTAAAAAGAAACACCCTTTATATGTCATATGCCAAATTAACGCTAGTCAAGCATATGCTAACCAACATTCTATGCGGTGAAAGTGTGACTGGAAATTTTAAATTTCACAAGAAATCATAAAAATAAAAATGCACTTATATAAATATGTTGCCATATGGTTATGGAAAAATACGAAATTATATTGAAATAAAAAATGTCAAAAACAAATTAATGCACACCTTTTCTAGTTTTGGCAAAAATGACACAATTAACCTTAGCACATTTTATTTTTAAAATGCCAATGTTCTTCTTTTCAAGGCATATGAAGTATTTTCATTTATTTTCCGTAAGTCTTCACATCCTAAATGACGGATTTGCGTATTTTTTTTAGTTGAAAATTCTTTTGAATAGTTTACTACAAGGCTTACAAGGAAAAAATCACTAAATCGAGTTAAGTTATTTTCGCAAATATCCGCGTATATCTTAAAAAAAATATAACAAATAATCGTGAGTGTTTGCATTTAAAAGTTATTTGGTAAAAAAAAACAAATTCTCACACGTTCTGAAAACAACGATTTTGTTTTTATTTACATTAATTTTATAAAATTTTTTTCATTTCAGCATTTCCATCATGTTATTGCTATGCGGTCATGTTTTTGTTGCTAACATATCTACGTGTTTGCCATACATATGGTTTAAGCTTAAGGCTTTTGCCAATTTTTTTATCAACATTTTTGGATGAGTGTTAGTAAAACGTGTCATCGGCATTGCTGTCGGCAATAAAAAGCCGTAACAATTGGTTACGTCAAGGGTCTGACTATTCTAAATTGCACACACACACACACACACACACATATCTTCGTACACACAGAAACACAATGATGCTTCACTCCGTACAAACGTGCAAGCCATAAAAAATTTTGTATAAAAGAGTATGTACGTATGTATGTATGGGCATATGCTTGTATGTATGCATGTTTGTACAGTAAATATTCGCAGCATTTTTTATTTTATTATTTTTTCAATTTTCATCGATTGCCGTTGTCATCGATTTGCGGCAACAAGCAATTTTCAATACTTGCTGCGTCGCAGGCACTAAAATCAAATTGTATACCTTTCGTTGTATTGTCTGTTTGTCAAAATGTCTGTCTGTCTGTTTGCTGCCCCGTCTACTTTTTTATGTGTGCCAAGTGGCTCAACAAACTTGTCTTGCTTTACTATACTTGCTTTGGGTGTTTCAAGTTGATTTGAGTTTCTTCATTTATTCTGCTTCGTCAATTGTTACTTGTACTATTTTTAACTCAAACTTCAGCCTATTTTATTACGCTTGCGGGTTGTGTGTTTCTGTGGAATTTTGATTTCTATGTCACAACTTCTAGATTCGGCACATCCAAACGTTTTGACAAGCACTTGAATGCACCTACAATTTCTTGCTTTACTTTAACTCATGCACACATACATATATATACGTATGTATGTATGTTATGTACGCGTTCCAAAGTAGGGATTTTTAGTTTTATTATACGAATAATTCGACTGATCGAATATTCGTTTTACAATGCTTGAACGATATTCAATCGAATATTATTATTCTCATAGTTGTTTCTTTCTCTTCCCTGCAGAATCTGCAACATTCCTGCGAATTAATTCCCAGTTTATTTAGGTGATAATTCAGCATTCAGTGTCCTGTAAGGATTCCTGTGATCATTCTCAAGTTGTTCTTTGACAAGCCCATGCATTCTCTGGATCTTGTTTGGTTCTAGCTACGCAGAGAGGATTTGGAGTGCTGCAGACCTGGCAGATTGTCCCAGTGTGATTTACTGAGGGCTTCCTCCTCCTTCCTCGTTAAGGCTGATAGTGTCCCTTGCCCTAATCCTGAGAAGGGTTCGTGACCTATGAATGGAGTTGATGCACCCTTTTTGCGAGCATGTCCGCCTTCTCATTTCCAAAGATACCAGCGCGACCTGGTACCCAAAGAATACTTGTTAGAACTCAAATGTTTGATGACTAATAAAAATTCCAATTTTAAAAGGATGAACAAATTTGTATTTAGTTTGTGTTTGAACTTTGTTTATTTAGCTGCAGAGTATTGCTTTATAGTTGCATATAACCGAGTTTTTTACTTGATCGAAATTTTCTTAATTTCTGACGACGTATTATCACTTTCTACATGTAAATGCCGTGGCCAGCATAAATTAAGTTGAAATTATAATATTTTTTGATGTAATGAGTCTAGGGACGACTACAAAAACCACATTTCAATATAACTAATCAGTTGATTTAAAAAATTGAGTTTGTAAAAAATTTTTAAGTTATCTTTTTATACATAAACTCGTTTTTTCGGGTCTTAACATATACATATTTATGGTATAGTATTTATAAATATGTATCAATGAACAGGGAATCCAATTTTGTAAAACAAACATAAGATATTTTATTTTATTTTTAACTTGTTATAGAAAGCACGCAAAAGTATTGGAAAAAAATAAAAAATTCACTTAATTTTACTAAAAGTGAGTGGGCAAAAAAAGTGCATTTTTAAAAATGTAAAATTTTCTGTTAATTAATTTATATTTACTTACATTCAAAATAACTTTGTTTAATTTAATTATAAGGCTTGTTTTTTTTTTAGTTTATTAAACTTCCATTAATTTTTTTGTAAATATGCACTTTTATTCTATTTTATTTTCTGAGTGTTGCTTAATAGAAAACAAAAGAAAAGGCTTAAAAATTACTTTAAAAAATAATGTACAGTTGTAACATTAAAACTTATTTATGCCACTCATATTAATGATTTTATTAAAGAATTTTTCTATTACTTCATTAAAGGCAAGTTACTCGTAGAATCATTCTCTTTACAACAAAGCCAACAAACGTAGTAAATAATTAAACAAAAAACATACAGCCTATATTTTTCACTGACGAGGATTATTTCAAGGAACTTATCAAAATACAAAATTCAATAATAATTTTATCAAAGCAAATATTTGCAATAAAAGTTGATTTTGGAATGTTGTTGTTGTGACAGCATAAAACATGCTGAAATGACAGTGCTTGACCGGCCGTATATCCGGATCGTTCCGGTATCGTATACCGGACTGTCGTTGCATTTTAGAATCACAACTTTCAGTTAATTCAAATTCAAGTTCTTTATTAAGTAGAAAAACATCTCATTATAAACTTAAATATCATACAATTCACATAATATGGTATATAAATCTTAATGCTTCAACATTTTTCATTTTGTTATCACAGAGATTCGTTATTTCATAAAAGATATTTCAGAGGAAAGTACTACTATATTAAAACCTCTGCTATAAAATCTTACAGGCTAATTTTATTGTTCAACTTAATGGTGACAAGACTAAATGATTATAGATGTAAATTAAAAACTAATATATTGTCTGACAAAGCGCAGCGTATCTTAAATTTGTCCTTCAGTATTTACATTTCTTTTGATATCAGCTTAGTGTTTGAATGATTGTGAAGTCTTATGGTAGAGTAATACCAGGGGAGCCCAAGCATCATTTTGAGAATTTAATTTTGACATATTTGCAGTTTTTTTAATGCTATTTAGCAGCTGTGCTCCATGCTGGGCAAGCATATTAAATTAAGTATTGGAAAACTGTTGTTGAGATTACTAATTTGTTTTCCTTGCTCATACTAGCCTTCCTGTTATTCAGGGCGTACAGCAATTTGATGGCTATGTTAACTGTATCTTGTATGCATTTTATATGTTCATTATATGTAATTTTTTTTTTTTATCAAAAACTACTCCAAGATATTTGACAGAGCTGGTCCAAAGTAGTTCATGATTTTCTAGTTTTAGCATTGAGCTTGGTAAATAGCAAGAACTCCTTTATCTTGTGAAAAGGACAGCTTGTGTTTTACTAGCGTTAAGTTAAATTTTCCATCTTTTAATGCAGTTTAAAATGTGGCATAGTGCGCGATTTAATTTTGTTACTATGTCATTGGCAAATTCATGCGCATAGAAAATTGCAATATTTTCGGCATACATAGCGTTATGAAAATTTTTAAATCTTGGAAAATCGGAACAGTGAAGTGTATAAAACAAGGGGCCAATCACTGTTCTTTGAGGAACTCCAGCCGGTAGTGGGATCATGTCGGAGTATTCATTGTTTAAACACACACCGAAGTAGTGATTGGTCAAAAAACATTCAATTAATTTTACAGGGTGCAATATAAAGTGAAAATTAATTAATTGATGTATAATACTTCGCTCAACAATGACTGGGAGGCGTCGAGAGGTTGCAGATGGGCAAAATTCATGTTACCTTCAATCTCAGAAGAACTATCAATACACTTGCTTTCGCTTAACAGGCGAGACTGCAGGCAATTTGTGGGTCTGCTAACCGGTCACTTCACGTGGCATAGGAAACTGTTTTGAAGAGGAAGACACGGTGGAACACTTTCTGTTCTTCTGCCCCGCCTTTGCCAGAACTAGGTATGAGGCATTTGGTCGCGACGTGTTGAGAGACAAACCACTGAGCTCATTGACACCCCAAAATCTGCCTAGATTTATTCGTAAATCCTGCAGATGTATGTAATACAGATTAAAAGGCACATGAAAACAGTACAATGGACGGCATGTAGTCTGAGTGCTGTTTTCTGCACGCGTTATTTCGTGAGGTAAGAGATACGTTTTATCTGCTCCCCTGTACTATGAAACTGTCTAAATCCAAACTGTTCATTTGGTAATATTTGTTTTAAGATTTATAAAAAGAGACATTTTTTGTTGAATTACTTTTTCAAAAATTTTGCTAAGACTACTTAGGAGACTAATTGGTCGATAACTATCAGCAATGTTAATTGGTTTACCACGCTTTCGAAATGGTATGATTTTTGCTGTCTTCCAGGTGCAGGCAAAATTAAGCAATTTAGGACACAACTTTCAGTTAAATTTTTTTTGTCAAAGTATTTATTGAGGAAAACACTTTTCTTAGGGCTCATAACATAGATGAGAGTAAACAAAAACTTAACTCAACTAAATTTAAAATATCTACAAATTCCTTTTTTTTTTTTTTGAAACGAAATGCGTGTATTTCACAACCCATCTATAACTGCCTTTAAAAAATAATCGATTATAGATAATGAAAACGTCAGCCCAAGTTTAAAGGTTTTTTATTTTCTATATTTTTTTTTATAACAAAAAATGAAATTGAAACACTGAAAATTCTGATTAAATCGGTACAAAGACGATACGTCTCAACTTTTGAAATGTTCAGCAGAATATGTTCCTCAAATTTCACACTATCCCACAAAAACCGTTACAAATGGCCACCATACTTCCATTTCACATTGTTGGCCGAGATTTTTCTACCATTTGAAGTGCGTTTTTATATTGTACAATTGTATGCCGACACCGAACGGCAGACATATATTAAAAAGCAACATTTCATTATTTGGTTTATTATTGTCTCAATGCCATGATAAATGAAATATTTTTGCACTCGAGATAATAATCCATTTGTAAAATAAAATGGAAAAAAAATCTTACTAACATCAAGCACATCAAGCATAGTCAATATTTATTTCATTTATAGCTCTTTTCTGCCACAAATTAATTACGGTTTCCCACAAAAACACAATTTTTTTTGCATTAATATAAAAATTATAATTTTTGCGATTAATTGTTGGATACGACGTTTTGTCAATCAATGGAAGTGAAGTATATATAATTATATATGTATAATGATAAGTATTTAATAAATATGTGTATGCAAAAGTTGTAAACACATTAAATATAGATGACATTTCCATAACATTAAATACATGTTTATATTTTTTTGAAGTTTTTATAGGTTTGTTTGTAAAGTAATAATTTGTTTACATTCATAGCCGGATGATAGATAGAATGTAAGGCAAGCATATGTAATTTTTGTATAAAAAGTAAACAACCAAACAATTTTTATTATATTTTTTACTTTATAAAATCTCCACAACAATATTCTTAAATAAGAAATGAGGTTATAAAAACCTTATTTGTTTTTGCTTTCATGATAATTGATTTGTTATTGATTTGACATCGGGCAGACTGACATCAGAAACTGCTCACAATTTGTCATTCCTCTAATTTTTCGAAAATTTCAACCATCGCATGTACGTATGTATGTATCTTTGTTAGACATTTTTGTATCTCTACAAAGTTTGTATCTGTAACAGCATGCCGTCAACTTTTACTTTTTATCTGCAAATTTTTATTTTCCTACTAGCATTAAGCTTCCAGGTAAGCGGATCTACATATATATTTGGCGCCACAGTCAGACATTTTCAATTACATATTTTCATTTTCAAACTTTCCTGCAGCTGTCATGGGAAAGTCTTTCGATTTTATTGAACTCTTCCCATCCAACTTTTCTGAAATTTAAAAGTTCGTATTTATCAGTGGCCATGAAATGTGAAACTTTTGAAGCAATTGCGAATACTTACGGATTGCTGGTAAATATTCGATATTTGTAAGACATCATTGCTTTTAATTACTGAAACTGATTATTTACCGAAACTCATTAATTTGTAGTTGAAAGTAAAACAATTTCATTATGTTTTTTTCGCCACGAGGCAAGAATTTTAAACTAGTTATATAAATAAAATATAATGCTTTCCATCGCATAATTATTGCAGCTTTTGTAAACGAAAATGTGTTCCACAAACAGTTTGATAAGAATTTCAATTTAATTTATTTTGAAAAGAATATGTCTAGGTATACAGTTTTTTGTTATTTTTTACTCGGTAATCCAACTAGCTGTTTTTTATATATTCTTTCTTAATATGGCGAAAGATTTTAATATTTTTTCACCGCTAAGCGATAACTCAAAGCTGACAAATGCAAATAATGAATGTTCGGCACCTTGATGTATTTTATTTGACATTAAAATCGTATAACTAAATCGAATAAGCAAAACTAAAGAATTTTCCCAAACTACGTATATTCTACTATTTCCAATTTTCTTAGAAAAATGTATATATTGACTTCAATTCCATTGATGATTCCTTAGTCTAATAGTATGAATTTTAAGTTTAAAATAGTCTAGAACTTGTCAAACACATTAGTGTTTTTCTCTCATTTAAAATTTCTCCATCAAATTACACAGATCAATACGATTTTTCGGTCCGACTTCTGCATATTCAGTTTCAGTTTCTTTTTCTTTTTTTATTAAAGTTTGCTTTTGTAGAAACTAGAGCTATTTTTAAATATTTGGGCAAAAATTACTGATAGTTATATATATTTTTTAATATTTTAACGTTTTAGCTGGATGTAATAGTCTTTAATATTCAAAACTTGTCATAAACAATAACATATAAATGTAAAAAAACATAAAATTAATTTCTAAAAGTGAATATTTTTTTGTATTTTTTTATGTTAGTAGGAGATTCCTGGCATCAGACAAAAATAAACTTTAGGAATTAGAAAGGAAAATTTAAGTATGTTTTCAATTTCTAAGAACAGAATAGAAGCATGAAAACAGAAGCCCAAAAAAATTGTTTTTTTTTTCTTGACGGGTGTTTGTTGAGATGTTGCATTTTACCATATTTAGTGTTGGATGTTAACTAAGTGACTATAAGTAACCTCACGTGATTTTTTCGCACTTTGACCTCGTTTTTTTTTTCTCTCAAAATATGAAACTCGGCACTACACCGAATGTCGATTCTTTAGTTCGTAATTAGACGAAAACGTTAGCATGAAAAAGTTTGATTTTGTATTTATCATGTTCGAAGCTCAAAATGTCCTGATGAAAACGTTCTCCTTGCCAACTAGAAGAGAACTTTATACGGAAAAAAGGTATTTTCTTTTCGTTTTTGTTCATAATTAACCAGAAAATCTTAAGACTTGTAGAGCCGTGTAATTTCGCACTCGTTGATTCAATGAAGTTTTATTATTTGTGACTTTTTATTGAAAATAAAACAAAAGAAAGGTTTATATTTTGCGAGTCCTCCCATTTTCTCAGATGCTTTGGCGTGCATCATTTGAATGAACCACAGAATTCTTGCGGGCACCATTCATTTCTATCAAATTTCTTTATGATCCAGTACCTACCATAAAATAACTTTCTATTTAGCTCTCAGTTTGTCCTCTGCGGTTTTGTCATTTTGCCTACTAGCTTTGACTTCGTCTTACAAGAGTCTAGTGCACTCATCTCTGCCTGGCCAGCCAAAGATGGGTTTATTTTCGCCACATTAATCCTTACACGAACGATCGAGGGAGTACACAGTATGCTAACAGGATTGTTAGTTAATTAGTTGTAGTACGCTTGAAAGTCACTACTTTTATGCTGGGTGCACCAAAATATCTTCCTTTCAACCCTCTCGAGTTCAAGAGATATTAAATACTATCAAATAAGAGTAACGTCACAACATATATCGATCGAAAAAATTAGCTTCGAATAATATTTTTCTACGAAACCCAAACGATTACCCATTGAAAGCGATGTAAAAATAATGTAAAATATTTTTAAAAATTTACAAAACTTAAACCAATTTTTATTAAAAAATTTTTGATTATACATTATTGTATCTCAGAAATGTAAGTTACACTTTTTTATTCTATTTAAAGAACTTTTTTTGTCGTAGAAAGCATCTACTTTCCATGCATCAAAAATAATAATTTTCAGCAACTTGAAAATTGCGCTTCACTGGGCTGAAATCTTATGAGCTACACTCATTATATGGCACACATGGCGTTTGTTAGACGAGTAAGTGAGTTTCAATAGAAAATTAGATATAAAAAAAAATTTTAAATTTAAACTTGTTAAGTCTTTTGTTGGCCTTAAAATTATTAATAATTTACAGTTTTATTGAGCTCGAGACCAGTTTGTGGAAGATTTTATTTGGAGTCTCGTGCGCAATAAAATTTTGAATTATTAAAAATTAAAAATAGTAAAAACTTGTGAAAATGTCCGAGCGCCTTTTTATTGTAGCCGGTATAGTAACTCTGCAATTTAAAAGCGGGTTTTCTAATTTGTATTGCTAGTTTTAAAATTATTTGACTTCTCAGATATTTCAAAGTCATCTCGTATTCTTGCAAATTAAAGTCTAAAAACTTTAAGTTGAATACACGTCGGATCATCAGTAACACATAAAAATGTGAATTCCTACTCAATTATGTAGAACTCGAAAGGTAACTTAATACCGTCTTCATTATACAATAAATTGCCGCAAGTGGTATTTTAAATTCATTCTAAAACAGATAAAATGAAAAAGTTACGAACACTCACCGTTGTTTAGATTCGCCAAGCCAAAGACTATCATCATAGTGATGCGCAGCAAATTATTGCCTGTCTGCTGGGCACTCCATTCACGCTGTGTAAACATTTTGAATGACGTAATGCAAACTTCAGTATTCTACTAGAATTTGTTTGAAGTAATCTCGATTTGGTACACGACGAGGCGAGACCACCTCGCTGACTTTTGTTGTGCTTGACTTTAATTAAGATTACTTTTTTTTTTTTCTTTATTTCCACTCTGTGCTTGTATTTGTATTTTCCTTAGTTCAACTTGCACTTGGACTTTCACTTTTTTAATTGTTGACTGACGTACACAAAACTTTTACCACAATTTTACAAGTTTTGTTTATCTGACATACTTTTCACTTTTCGACTATTCACGAGCTATTGTTAGGTGCTTTTTGTTTTTCATTTTTTTTTCGGCCTATTTTTAGCCAACAATAAGGTCAGCACGTTATCTATAATAAATGTAGAGCATTTTTTGTGCTGAGAAAAAATAGTTTTGTCTGACTTTGAATTACGCCGTTTTTATTTTTATATCATTGACTTGCATATTTTATACGAAAAGTGAATGACGTTGGCATTTTAAATATTTTTTGTGGTTGTTTGAAATTGTTTGTCACTATTTTAATATTGAGGATATCAATTATTTTTGAGCATTTATATTTTTAGTGTCAGTTTGCGCACAACATTCATACATTTACTAATCTGTGCAATCGAATACGTGCAATGGTTGAATGTTTCAGCTGATGATTTCAAATTTCCTCTGCTGTTGCATTTTCAAAGTTCGGTGCGCATATTTGCCTAACTTTAGTTAAATATGTTTTGTCTGTATACAAAATGTTTTTGTTGTTTTTTCTAGCGTGGAAAGTCATTCGCTGAACGAAGCGACATTCTGTCTGTCATGCTCAGCATCTGCAATGCACTTGCACAAATTCACGCACACCAACACCACACATACTCGTATAAAGTGGAAATAATGATAAACGCGCATATGCACCATTCCTTTTGGGTTTCATTTTCTCTTTACTCCGCATATCAATTCGTTGATATTATTGTTCCAGCTGCAATACTGAGTTGAATATAACCTGCAAACTTCTACATCGGAATTTGCATATACGGCAGTGTGCGCCCGATTGTTTGCTACACTATTGCAGCAACTGCCCGAAACATTTTTGCTGTGTTGCTGTGTGGTTATATTTGAGCTGCACTACATAGATAGTTGTTGCTTCATTCAAATTTTATGCATCGAAATTATCGAAAATATTTTATTTATGCTAAACACGCTCAGTTGCTGCTGTCACAGTCTCAAAAGCGCACTGGCACAAATACACTAATACTTACATACATACAAACACATGTTTGTAGTAGTGCTTGGTTTTTTTTGTTTGTTTTACATTTGAGTTCTTGCAATGTCTATTGCCATATTGGTGTGACAATGTTGCCACTGTGACACACGTAAATAGTTTGCTTCAGTCACCACAATTTTGATAGTTTTTGCTAAGCAAAGCATTTTTCCGATTCGCCGCACTAGATTTGGGTTTGCTTTTTAGCAGTTTTCGCATTTTTGTTTAACTCTTTGCTCTACTACATGTTTTTGTGTGTGGGGGGTTTTTTTTTTTCTTTTGTCACACAACTATATGCAACGATATTCGAACTTTGAAGCACTCATGCATGTTTTCAATCGCTTTGTTGCTAAGCTTTATCGCACACTTTTGCATTGAATTTCACTCATGTTTTTTTACTTTGATCTATTCATCTGTGTTTTTTTTTTGTTTTGATTTAAGTGCGCATTTTTAATTTACACCTCATTTTTAGAATTGTATTTTTACTCGCGCGCATTTCGTATGAGTTTCGGCATATTTAAATTACTCCTGAGGATCCAAGCAGTTGGCTGGCGATGGTTTGTTGCATTTGCTTTTTATTTATTTATTTAAAATTCTTTTTTAATTTCAGTTGTCACAGTTTTACAATTTTTGTAATTTACTCCATTATCCCAGTACTCAATTAAGTGGTTTGCATAATACAGTTCTCCTAGGAGAAAGTAAAATTTATATTTATATGATGTTATCAAGATTTAAAACCTTAAGTAAAATTTCGGAAAACATTGTCTTATATCACCTTAAATATGCTTAAAAATAATAATCATTATCTATCCAAACTCTTTTTTTTTAATTCATTCAAATTGTGGAATGCTTTATCGAAATTTTCATACAATTTTTGAATTTAAAAAAGACTTAGATTTATTTTGGATACGCTCATTAAGTTTAAGTTAAACAAAGTGGAGGTTTCGGACCGCTTCGAATTTGCGTTATTTAAAAAAAAAAAGAAATTATGCAAACATTCCTCTTTTCATGTAACGCAAAATCGTTTATTTTTTATTGAATAAATTGCGGAAAGTGTAAGAAACGTAAAACTAATTTGCAGCCAGTCGAAAACTTAAATACACTCTAATTGATAGGACTTAAGTAGCTATTTACTGAAAAAAATTCCAAAAATTTTTAAGTGGAAATTTTAAATACAAATTGTTAAATTATCGCACGTCTGGAATAAAGTTTAAAAGATGGATTTTCATTGTCTTTGTCAGATAATAAAACATAATTAGAAGAAAATTAAATTATAAAAAATGAAATATTTGGATGTACTATAATTGTAAAACGCAATGTTTCTTAAAATTTATATTTTATTTTATGTTAAGTACTGTGGCTAGCACGAATGTGAAGATAGGGATTTTGTTTTGAATTTTTGCAATGTTTTCCACAATCAAATTTTTCTACTTTTTATGTTTTATTTGTCTTAACAAAAATACATAATTTTGTAAAAATCGGATAAATCAATGGCAAGAATAATAAAAATTTCACAAATTTAAGCAAAAATTTTCAAACAGCTGCAATATCATATAAAATGTTATAAGGTCATATAACAAATTTATTTTAATTTAAATAGTTTATCAATTCACTGGCGCTTGCCAGCTTTAAATGAAAATATACCCTATCAAAACATTTCATTCATCTCTCTAACACCTACGCAGTTGAGTGCATTTTTTGAATCTATAAAATCCTTATACACACTTACATATATACAATCATATACACGTACATAATGTGCTCTTAATATTCAAATAGTTAACTCGGTCAACTGCCACGCAATACCAACTTACACGCTTCACTTTGGCATAAATCCAATCTGCAAAGTACTTCAAGTAGAAATAACTGAAATTGAGTAAAAAAAAAGAGCAACAAAAAATAAAATATATTCGCAAGTTTCAAATCAGTAGCCATGGCATTAAGGAGCAGCATAGTTGAATATATAAATGAGATTGTGACATTGGCAGACGCATAAATTTGCCGTGAACTGTGGGCGGGCAAAAAATTTGAGTGCAAATATATATTAGAAACCGAAAAATGGGTTTTGTAAAGTTGGTTGCAAAAACAAAAAAAAAAAAAAAAAAAAATGAGTGAAAAATTAATCGACACAAATTCTGGAGGACAAATATGAAAATAAACTTTATCTACGCATATTGAAAAATTAGAACAGGCAATAAAAGATATTAAATTTAAAAAAATAAACACAAGCACCAATTTAAAAATCTACATCAACGTTGCGAAACATACAAATTACAGCGTTAATTATAAAAATACTTTATCAATTGGTTCAGCATCAACCAAACAAATGTAACGTATACGCCGCGTACTGCTGCAAATGGTACCGAAGCAAAAATCAGGCGACACAAAAGTGTACTTTAACGTTGCTCTTAGGAAAAGTATACGTTTATTAATAGTATGATGGCTGCACCCTGCAGCCAAGCGGCAAATAAGAGAATTAAATGTTTGTTTAACTTTGCAACTAAGGCGCCAAGGCACTGCTTTAGTCTTTAGATACACTTATATTTACGTACATATATACAAATTTAATTATGCAAACCGTTTCAAAATTATAACCGCACGAAATGAGAATAAGTAAATTTAATTTATTTTTTTTTGCATTATTCTTTATTTTGTATTCATTAACTTCTCTAATTATATCGGCACGAAGACAGGCCTTGACAATTGTACACAAAACTCAAGAAACTTTCGTAAAAGCACGTTTTCTTAATAAAAATTTCTTATTATACAGTTTTGTAGCCCATTTCATTTAAAGTTAAAATCTCAAGTCTTTACAAAATTTACGTTGAATTTAACAAATTTGATTGACGTTTTCCGTGATTTTATTTTTTTTAAGAGACTTCATCTTCAGTGTCTAAAATTGAATTGGTTGCAAGACTATATACTGCAAAATATTTTCGCAATTAAGAAAAATGTTTGCAATTTGGAGTATTTTTTTCTGAGTTTATCACCAAGTTTAAAACTCGGGAAATTCAATTAAAAATTAACAAAAGTTGAACAAAAAAAAAACAACAAAAAAATACTAAAAATGTGGTGCAGTTATAATTTTGAATTGTTGTGTGTGCACGCACACAAGCATACACAATTTTGTATGTGTAAAAAAAGTACAAACTGCCAATTCTTTTGACGCACAATTCCCTGCTGTCATTTACCATTTGCCTTTGTGCGGACAACGAACTCGGAGAAAATGAAGGAAAACTAAGGTAGCTACAACAGAGGGAGGCAGAGATGACGGCATACACTAACTTAGATAAGAGAAATCGCACAACACTGCTAAGTAAACGCCAGAGGTGATAATCTCAAATTAGCTTAGTTGTACTCGTCTAGAAGTAGTAAAAAACGAAGGCGCTCAAATATAAGCACACAAGTTGATAAAAACAAACTACAGTTAAGCTTTGCAGGAGGATCAAATCGAAAAATCTTTGTAGTTGTAAATAAGTGAACATAAACCCTTTAAGGCGCAATGTTAATAAGTAATAATAATGAAAAAATATTGCACTTTTCAAGTTTCAATGCATTCAAACATGAAAAAAAAACCTAACAAATCCTATCAAACATCAAATAAAAATGTATCTTCATATTACTTAAAACCACTTTCTACTTTCGGCATTTTTATAAGTTTCATTCATTAACCACAAGCAAAGAAACACGAGTTCCTTTTTGGACTATTTTAACAATCTAAAAGCTGTAGAGATGATGACATTAGTGGCTTGACGCATTTGCGACAACTTCATAACACGTCTTTTTTCTCAATTTTAGTTTCAAATCAGATTTCAAATTAGGTATGTTTATGCAAAAAAAAACATATCAATTTCTAAAACTATCTGAATATGTAACTAAAAATTGGAATAAAAACATAAAACCATGCAGAGTAAATGGTAAATATTTTTAATTTTTTTTATAAAAGGTGAAATTTAAAACGTACATAAATAAGAGAGAACTGAAGCCTAACAAGGCTGTTTCAGTATATAAACTTCCATGCTAAATATTGCTAAATTTCTGAGAGAAAACTTTTGAAGTAAAATACGAACTCTCCTTAGAAGTCAAGATTTACGAAAAGATATTATGTTGTTTTAATGGATAAGTCACAAAAAAAATTTTAAATGTGAGAAAACAAACATATGCACATTTTCATAAAATTGTTTTTTTGCCGTAGTATACAAAACTTAGATTTGAAGAGTCTTGATTTTTTAAAATAAAAAATAGCCAGTTTTTGAAATATACATATGTTCATTTTCAAAGGTATATTTCTCAATAAACTCTTTTTTACACCACAATGATATAGGTTATTTGGTTTAAAACAGTTTATTTTGATTAGTTCAATATATGTACATTAATGGGAATAATGTATATACATATATATAAAAGTTTAACGTGTCAAATTTTTTAGATTATTAAAAATTTTCTTACAAAAATTAGCTAACGAAAATATGCTTACAGGATGTTTAAGACAGTCAAATATTGACCACGAATTTTCCGTTTATTGGTCTTTTTTATTTTTTAATTAAAAAAACGTTTTAAACACGAGTTTCAGACTTTATACAAAATTTAAGATAATTGAAAAAAAATTTGGAATATTTTCGAGTAGTTCATTAAATTTTATAATAAAAACCAATTTTAAATTCCAGCTTTGTTAAGTGCGCTATAGGACTGGGAACCCAAAATTTTCAAAATTTTGTATCTATGTTCCAATACTAGACGGAACTTTTTTAAAATAAATTATATAATTTGTTACTTGGTTTTTGGTGTAGTATTAAATATTTTGTTTTTAAACTGTTCGATACGGTTGAAACAATTAATTGCGAGTTAAAAGCTTTGCAGCCTTCAAATTTACAAATGCTGAATATACAAAATATCGAAAGCACCATCAGAAGGCAAATAAGCAAACGGTCGACTTTCGCAGCATGCCAGGAGCTGATCGCTTGTTTCCCAGCACTTTTTGTGCTGCCGTTGAGACCATTCGTTTTTTGCGCGAAGTAAACTCAAAAGAATTTTAAAACGTAAAAATATGTAATATTTAAGCAATGTTAATTTCAAGTTCATACAGCAGTGACGTGCGTTCAATTGCAATCGGTAGTTAGAATGGTAGTTAGAAACCAAAAGGTGTACAAAAAAACACAACAAATTTTAGCGCTAGTTTTGGCCTAACAAGAAAACACAATGAAGCGACAATTATAAAATTTCAAATTATCATTCAGTTGGAAAATTGTTTAAGATAAATCCGTGAGGTAGATTTTAAAAGAAACTGGAAGCAATATAAGCATTTATGCAAATTAAGATAAGTGTTTCGTGAAGTGACTTAAGTTTTCTTTAGAAAAAAAGGAAATTTTGAATGTAATAAAAGTTAACTCTTCAAACCATCTGAACAATCGAAACACGAGTAATTTATTTATCAATAAAAATTTTTTTTTTATAAGTTATGCTTGATTTCACGAATTATTAGATATTGTAATTCAGCATCTAATTAATTTAATGAATCACTTAACTGATTAATGATACTCGTATATCGGTGTTTATGTTTATGTTAACATATCTAAGTAAGTAAAAGACGGAAAAAAGTTTTGATATAATTTTAAAACAAACCAGAATGAAAAAAACGAATTTATTCTGGTTTTAACAATTTTATTTTTTCGGTAGCAAATTATTACTCAGAATTTAATTAATTTAAGTTTTTATTAACTGAGATGATTATTAGCTAAATAAAAACGCAGTTCTATGTATTTTGTAATTTTTCGGATTAAAAATTTTTCATTGAAAATTTATCTGATCGGCAATATTGGCTGTCACTTGGTTGGTTAAATTTAATTACAAAGAACAACGCACATTGAATATCTTTATTTATGGTATTCCTTACGATCAGTTTTGTATGAAAAAATGTCAAATGTAGGCAAGGAAAATGTCAATTCAAGCTGTCAAAGGAAAAAAGGCAATTTAAGATAGGTATCTCTTCTTATCAAACATTTTTATAGTTTACAAAGCATAAACATATTAAATACAGATTCTTTTGACATTTTGATTGCTTCTGTTTGTTATTTATGCACACAAAATTCATATTTAGCTTCACAATGTCTTAAAGTTGTTGGTGATAAATTCAATGTTTTTTTTTTTGGTTCTTATCGAATTTGTGACATTTCCATTTATTCTGTTCCTTTCCTATTTGTATGGCATAAAGAGTTTCTTAATCATAATAATAATTTGGCGCTTTTATCGTATTTGGCGTATATCGGAGTACGAGCATAATAGCTCAGTGTTTCGCTGACTTTCTTCTACCATTTGCGGTGTGCGTCTCTTATGTTAAATCACAAATAGAGGGACAAACAGTTTTGTGCCGACTCCCAATGGTAAATGTACTTTGCGAGAAGCTTTTTTTATATGCGACGTACACTCGACTATACGCTAAGTAAATTACTACGCTTTACGATGAAATGTCTTGAACTAATTAAAATTGGATCAACATTGAGATAATGCGTATAAATAATTTCGATAAAAATATGTCTAAATAAATATACAAGCATTATAAAAAAAATGTTGCTCTTATATGTGTGAGATCATTTATTAAAATAGTGGTTCTTATTATTTAAAAAAAAATTATTTATTAAAAACATGTAATAAATATTTGTCTGCAATAAAGTTTATAATTTCTTTAGTACCAAATTTAGCTGTTAATCCAGTTTTGCATAGACTATTAAACCCTTAGAGCACAATTTTTTAAATTTACCGCTTACAACTGAAATCATATTAAATAGGTCGGCGCAGTAAAAAAATTTAAAAAAAATTGTATGAGCTCTGTGTATTTAGTTTTTGCTTTTAAGAGCTAGAAAATTGTAATTTTTCTTGAGCGCTGTATTCGAGGCTTTAGCTCTTCAAAGCTTTTTTTAATTTTCATTATTTCTGTTGAAAAAGTACTTTGCCTTTGCTGAAAATTTTGCTTAAATAAATCTCAGACTGATATAAGAACTTTGTATAGAAGAAAATTTTTTTTTCATTTCTTTAGTGTCATTTTGTATGAATTTTTCGATTTTCTTTAGAGCTGTGTACTTAGCTTAATGTTTCAAAAATATTTTCTCAACTGCTTTGAATTGTAGTAATTCTTAGCACAACAAATTGACAATTCAAATAATAAAAAAAAAAAAAAAAAAAAAAAAAAAATTTTATTGCTGTTAACTATTTGTTGTGCCTTGGTTGTACCCAAATAAAGAATAAAAATATTAATATGGATCATGCAAAATTTATTCCAATTTTTTTTTTCACGCAAATCATTACAGCCTCCAATAAATGTCAATCTTGACCGAGTACGCTGATATATCTACACTTAACTTATTTGCTCCGTAAGTGGCTGATGTCAATTTGTTTGACTTGGACCAAGGCGAGTTCATAAAGGTGGCAGCAAATGTTTAAGAATAAAAAGGTACATTTATTTTGTTGTTGCTTTCGGTACAACGAATGTCAAAACCAAAAAACAAATAACTAATTTTGACATTTGGCGTACCACGGCGAGAGAAAAAACAAATCAAGCAGCTGCTTACTAAATCCACCTTACTAAATTCCCATTAACTTGGACCCAACATTATTGGTTTGTTGGCAGAGCAGAGGCAGCTTAATGGCTCAACAAGAGTTTAGTAAATTTCTTGCTGGATGGAAAAAAGAAAAACTAATAATCCACTAAACTAATGCAAATTATAATTATAACTAATGCAGCAAACTACATAAATAATACACTCACTGAGTAACGCTTATAAGCGCATAAATGCGTATGCATATGTATAATTATGTATGTATGTATTTTTTTTTATGTATGTATGTACACACACGTTTGCATGTCATACAAATTAAAAAGCACGTCAAATGTTGTTCATACGCCATGGGCGCCTGCCTCACTACAGTTGATATCTATGTATGTATGAATGTGCATGCTTTCGCCGGAAACGTCGTCTAGATCGGCACAACAATATTTACTTTGCTTCCGCATACATTTTTACACATATAAAATGGTTGGCGCACTCACTTTCACAGTCGCAAACGTAATGACTTCCGCAGGAAGTTGCAGATTTCTACAGATGCGCTACTTAATTATATTTATGGGGTAAAATCACATTTTCTTGCTCGTAGTATATATGTTTATTTGTTGTTGGTTTCTCATTCTGGTGTTGTTACAACTTTTATTTTATTACACTTTTTTCTTTTAAAGGCCGCACACATGGACTGAGAAAGTGAAGGAAGTTAAATTTTACGAGCGACGAGTAAACACTTTATTTGTAAATTTTATTGTGCGGCAAGCAATGAAACGAAAGGTGTTGCAAGTTTTTTTGAATTAAATACGCATTATAAATGCGGTCAGCGATTTTTTAACATATTTTTTTTTCATCACGTTTTTACACAAAAAGTGTACACTCACTTTTGGGTTTATCGCATTTTGCAGCTTTTCTTTACACAACACTTCAATACACTCACTCAGTTCAGCTTTAGTTTTGCGCTGTACTACCACTTCCCAGTGCTCTGTTAGTCGCCCATTGATGCGCTTAAATACACCCGTCACGCGAACGGTCGAACAGTAACTGAATGGGGTTTTGTTGATGCGTGCGTAACGTGCATCGTCGGCGAGCGGCGACATACAACACCGTAAACAGCGAGAATAGCAGTCAGCTAACAACACTGTAAGCAGCTGTAATCACGATTGCCACCAACACCAGCGACGAAAGGCATACGCGAGCGTACCGAACGCATACATATATGCAAAGGCACACAAAAAAAAACGAAGCGTGCTTTTAGGCGGCGAACACCATTTCCAGCAAGCCAACATAGCAGAAATGGGTGCAACGGCAACAGTAGCGGTAGCGGCGTTGACAGCAGCGAGTAGTTGACTTGATGAGCGTAATGATTAGTTAACGCATGGGAGCGACGAAAATGTTGGAGCAGCTATTGCCGAAAAAAAAACAGAAGAAAGCATAAGAAAAGGCCATAATAATACAAGTAAAAAAAAATCGCTAAGGTCGTGAGAGACAAAAGGCACAAGCGTTAAATGCTCAAATAAAGTCGCCAAATCTGCTTTAGAGATTTGTATTAGCACACATAATACTTTTTATTTCCCTTAACACTTATAATAAATTTCAATATTTCTCATGGGATTGCTTAAATATATATCTTATTTACTATATTTTCTTATTCAAACACTTCATTTTGTATTCTCACAACACCATGTAACGGCGTGCTCACACAAATAAGCATTAACGCACTTAAGCTAAAAAAAAAAAAACTGCCGCTCAATTGTTTTCGTCAAAAAAGTAACGAATTAAATTGCATATTCATTACAGCATCCTTTTTTATAGCAAATGAGTATCGTGTGGCGGCCGAAGTGCATTATGGCGAAATACTCAGAGAATACAAAACCTTTACATGCAATGTTAATTTAAAATAATGCTGCTGCTGCTGTGAAAAGAATGTTAATGTAAAAAGAAATCTATGAATTTTTATCGCATGCGATATTTAATTTTCTTCGTTGGTAGCGCGTGCTAGTTAGCTTTCGAAATTATTTCCGATAGTAGATAATCCTTTCAATTTTCTTGAGTTCTCTGTTTTGGTAAATTACTCATTCTATCTTTAAAATTGTTTTTTTTTTTTGCAATATAGTCCAACTCAGGTTTGTATTGATTCCATCTTGATTGCTAGCTCTTATGATAGTTAGTTAGTTAGTTAGTTAATTTATAGGGTAAAGTAGGATCAAGGGACACTGCGACCTAAAAGATCTTTTGTATCCCTGCAATTAGTTCTTAGCCCTGACAGCCCAAGATACTGTCAGCTTCTCTAATAAAAGCTAACAATAACTTGGTACACGAGTTTCTAATGTTGAGAGACTCGAATATTGCTGAGTTGAAGTATCTAACTTTTAGTCTGGCCAAAGCCGGACAAACGCACAAGATGTGCTCCGATGTCTCCTCCACCTCGAGACATAGACGGCAGTCCGTTAAGGTGGCGAGTCCAATCCGGTGCATATAGACACGTAGATTGTTGTGACCAGTCAGATAGCCGGTAAGCAACCTTATATTGCTCCTATTTAGATGAATTATGTCCTTTCTGGAAAATGGATACCCAAATAATTTGGCCTGTCTGCGGCCTCCTGCCTGTGCCCGGTACCTAATGCGTTCAGAGTCCACCCAATTGGTGATTCAAGATTTTCAAGAGGACCAACTAAGTCCGCAAAACGGTTCCGGTCCCATAAAGACAGACGAAGATCCTTTTCTGGCCAGTTCATCAGCGGCCTCGTTGCCTTCAATACCACAGTGTCCTGGTACCCAGCATAGTGTTACCTTGTTTTGTTCTCATGATATATTCACTTCGATTATGTTTGGCACTTGGTCAACTATATAAAAACAAAGATGTCAAGCAACGTCAGCTGAAAAAATTACCAACTGTCGTCAGAGTTTCGTTAAAACTATACAAACTTCATGGACAATGAAACTGTATACCCAAAAAACATTATTTTCTTTTATTTGAAATTAAAGCGACATTTGCACGAAATTTCTAGAAATTATTAAACAAAATTGTTCGGCTTGAAAACTGCTAACTGAAGAGTAAAAAATATTCCTACTTATAACTTATATTGCTTCCCCAACCCTTGGAACTTTCCTTAAACGGAATTTGGAGTGGAATAAAATATCACTCGATGTATTTATTGCTGCTTGTTTCAAATTCTTATATTTAGAAAGTTTTAAATTATACTGTGTAGACATTCCCGAAATCCTTAAAAATCAATTTCAGTGCATTGAAGATATTTTACTTCTTACGGCAGTATTTATTGCAATAAGTAAAATTCTGACAGTCCAGAATCTTTTCAGGTCCCTCTTCTCTATCAATCACATTTAAATATTTGGTTGGACGCTCTTAAACAGATTACTATGCTGGACGGAGAAAGAGTACTGATCTGTTTTTAAAAAAATTGACTAGAGCAATCGAAAAGTAATAAAACTAGCTTTGGATATTTTACATTAAACTCGAAATTTTATGATGGTTAAAAGCACTAAAAATCTACTACTATTAAAACAGGGCGACGGCTCATTTAGCCTCACAACATTTAATTTTTTTTTTACCACAAAACATGTATAATCTTAAACTAAAAATAAAATATTTTTTTTTTAAATTAATTTGGATTTAGCAGTGCAAGTTTCAGGTGTGGAAAAATAGGGACAGCAAATACATGGAACTAATCACAAAATGATTAAGCATAGTTCACGTCTTATATGACCTATACATATCATGAAAAGACTTTTATAATATACAAAAGTCTTAAATTACAAATTTTTGAATTCTTAATAATATTTATGTCGCATAATTTGATAACTAATATAAGTCTTAAAGTAATGTCTCAAAAAACGATAAACTTGCTAAATAAAGAAATTTAAGTTTTATAAGATACTAATACTAATAAAACTCACTTTAAGGGTTAAATAACAAAGCTAGTGCATTTTTTTCTATATACATTTTCCATCAGTGCGTCGCTCTTTTCTTGCACAAAAATATGAAGATGTCGCACGAATAAACTTAAATTTGCAGAAGTATTCTCTTATTGATGGAAGGCACAGCAAGAAATAAATTGATTGTTGGTATTTAATACATTTTAATACATACATTAATACACACATTTTCTAGCTATTTTTTTTTGTTTTTTTTTTTTGCTATGCACCAGTAAAAAAATCAAGCCAGTAAATTCCCGACGGTATCAGAATGAAAAATGCCGCAGCTGCTAGGAAAGGGCAAATGCTATTGGGATGACAGCAAATGCTAGTTACACATATCCGGCTGCAAAATGATATTAAAAGTGGCAAAGAAACATTAGAGAGAGTGAAATTATTTGTATACAACTCTATGAGTATAACATAAATCAGCTGTTAGCAAATCGTGCTTTGAGTGCGACATCTCACGAAGGCAACAGACATGCGCACTGAAGTTGCTATAAAATTTTAAATTAATACTGAGAGATATACGAGTATAATGCTAGAGCATGAACGAGAACACTATTGAGAAAAAAGCAATCGCTGTAGGCGGAAATCAGCTGTTTTGGCAAGATGACGAACACAGAAATGGGTTAATGTGTTAAAGTGCTCGCCTTTTTTCACTATCATTCCGCGATTGTCGTAGGTAACGCCGACATACGAAGCACAAGTACACAAACACCTCATGTTTTTTTTTATTATGCGAAATTTGTACAATGATTTTCATTACCACCATTCTTTTTATGTAGTTCAATAGAGTGTAATAATTTGAAATATTTTATTTTTTTTAAATTTATTTTATAATATATTTTTACGAAGACCATGGAAATCATTTAAGGAGTTTTAAAGGACTTATCGGAACAACATTATTTTTGTAAATAAATACGTTATACTTAGTAGATACACATCCACTTAAAACTAGCAGCTAAGAGGAAAATGTGTCAAATATAATTTTAGTTACAAAATAATCCTTTACGTGTGCAGTTTTGAATGAAATTCAATTTCTAAAAAACAAAACTATTTGCATTTTTAAGAAAAATAAACAGGGTGACTCCCTACTATTTTTGATATTTCATATTTCGTTAATTTTATTAAAAATATCTGAAATTTGATCTCTGATGCATTCAATTATATTGAAGTGTGTTGAATTCATAAAAATAAATAGACAAACAAACAAACTATATGAACGAAACTGCGGAAAAATAATTTTTCAACAAACGTAAAACTCTTCAGATAAATAATTTTTTCAACGATTAACTCAACCATTTTGAATTTAAAATAAATATTTTTTGTTGTTTCAAACACAAACGTAAAATTAGTTGTTAGATGAGTCCAGCGAATCATATTGTCCCTTCAGACCGCCTGTTCTACATTATTACCAGCTGATTTGCGGATCGACTAATTTCAAAAGCGTCAAGAGAAGGCTTAACAATAAAATAAAGTTTTCTGGGTTAGTCGTATTAACTAGAAGTATTTGTCGGAGGAAGATTTACTTTGAAGAAATCAAAATCAAATTTTATTTTCAAAGAAGTAAAGCTCATATCAATTTCAAATCATCTTTTTTAATGGTTAAAAAAAATTACAAATTAAGTCGTATTGAAAGAGTTTTTGTTCTTTAAAAGTTAAGAAGTAAAAACCTTTCTCTACTCTAAGTTGGAAATGCAACAGTAGTTCCGTAGAAGAAGTAAGGCTATCGCACCAACTTATATAGACAGAGTGTGGAGAGCTCGCAGTTAAATCAGTTTAATGGCCACAAGGAGACCTCGACGTCGGCAAGTTGCAATCACAACAGACAGCCACGCACTTCGCAACTCGACTCGCAACCCTGCTCTCTGAGAACACTAATAAACACAGCGATATTTCAGAGCAATTAAACCACATCTCTTGCTCTTTACATACCGCCGCTGAACAATTGGTTTTCAGCGAGCCCGAAAAAACGACTGGTACGATGAGGAATGTCGCGTTGCCACGGAACGGAAAGATCCTGCCTACATGGCCACGATATCGTGAGTTGAAGAAGGAAGCGAGAGAAGAAGAGAAAGGCCGAAATGCGTTAATGCGAAGAGCTTGAAATGCTGGCCGACAGGAAAAGCGCCCGAAAACTCTTTCAGAAAGTACAACGACTAACAGAAGGTTTTAAAACCGGGCGAATTCCTGTAAGAACGACAACGGCGACCTGGTAACTGACGTTCAGAATGTACTTGGTTTATGGAGGGAGCACTTCTCCACACTACATAGTTGTAGTGGCAGAGACCATCTTAGCGAAGTTGATGATCCCGAAACCCCAATCAATGACGACGGAATTCATGTTCCGTTAGCCGACTGCGAACGAAATCCGTATAGCAATAGCACGGCTCAAGAACAACAAAGCGCCCGGAGTTGACGGGCTGCCAGCTGAGTTATTCAAATACGGTGGAGAACAGTTGGTAAAGCGCATGTACAAGCTTATCTGCAGAGTATAGTCGGACGAATGCATGTCTACTGATTTGAATCTAAGTGTACTTTGCCCAATCCATAAGAGGGGTGATACTGCAATTCGCGCCAACTATCGTGGTATAAGCCTTCTTAACATTGCATATAAGGTTCTGTCGATCGTATTGTATGAGAGACTAAAGCCCACCGTCAATGAACTGATTGGACCTTATCAGTGTGGCTTTAGATCTGGTAAATCTACTATCGACCAGATATTCACAATACGCCAGATCTTGGAAAAGACCCGAGAAAGAAGAATCGACACACACCATCTTTTTGTCGACTTCAAAGCCGCCTTCGACAGTACGAAAAGAAGTTTCCTATATGCCGCAATGTCTGAATTTGGTATCCCCGCAAAACTTATACGGCTATGTAAAATGACGTTGAGCACCAGCTCCGTCAGGATTGGGAAGGACCTCTCCGAGCCGTTTGATACCAAACGAGGTTTCAGACATGGTGACCCTTTGTCGTGCGATCTCTTTTACCTGATGCTGGAGAAGATAATTCGAGCCGCAGAACTAAATCGGTCAGGGACCATATTTTATAAAAGTGTGCAGCTGCTGGCGTACGCCGATGACATTGACATCATCGGCCTTAACAACCGCGCAGTTAGTTCTGCCTTCTCCAAACTGGATAGAGAAGCAAAGCGAATGGGTCTGGAGGTGACCGAGGGCAAGACGAAATATCTCCTGTCATCAAATAAACAGTCGGCACATTCACGACTGGGATCAAACATCACTGTTGACAGTTATAACTTTGAAAAAGTAGACGACTTCGTTTACTTAGGAACCAGCATTAAGATCAATAATAATGTCAGTCTCGAAATCCAAAGGAGGATCACTCTTGCCAACAAGTGCTACTTCGGACTGAGTAGGCAACTGAGCAGTAAAGTCCTCTCTCAACGGACAAAAATCACGCTCTATAAGTCTCTCATTATGTCCCTCCTAGTGTATGGCGCAGAAGCATGACGATAAAGATATCTGATGAGAGGCTCTAGGAGTGTTCGAGAGAAAGATTCTCCGAAAGATTTACGTGCCTTTACGCTTTGCGATGACGAATATCGTACAGGATAGAACGATGAGCTGTACGAGCTTTATAACGACATAGATATAGTGCAGCGAATTAAGATCGAGCGACTTCGCTGGCTAGTTCATGTCGTTTGAATGGATGAAAGCGCTCCAGCTCTAAAAGTATTATAATACCCGCCGGTAGAGGAAAAGGGAGGCCTCCTCCAGGTGGTTAGGGACTTGGGTACCCTTGGTATTTTATTTTATTTATTTATTTTTCCAACTGGCGCCAGTTAGCGAAAGAGCTTAATAACTGGGGTGCTATGCTAAGCTCGGCCAAAATCGCATAGGCGGTGTTCGAGCCAATGAATGAAAGAATAAACCTTTCCCAATTTTTCTTATTTTTTTTACATGAACAACTTGCAATGAATCGCTAATAAAAATAATAATAAAACCGAATAACCGACACATACATGTGTGTGTATATATCAACATTTTAATGTGAGCAGTTATATACGAGTGTACAGGTAGGCATAGGATATAAAATTGAAACGTTTATTGCTTTATTTCTAAATTAGCAAATGGCGTTACCTTGATGCAGCCTATGGTAACGCCACATGGCGACCGTGACAGGACGGCTTACAAAATGGCCCCCGGGCAAACGAAGCCACGTCATACAACAACAAAAATGAAAAAAATTTAAAGTTTAAATTAAAGCGAAAAAAAAATGCAAAAAAAAATACAAAAAAAAATTAAATTAAATTAAAAACGTTTCAGTGAACTAAAATTTAAATTACAAAAAAATTTTTTCCTATTTTCAAATTATTTAATGGTGGTGGCTACTTCAATAAACTAAAAGTAAATTACAAAAAATTTTGCAAAATATATAAAAATGAACTTAAATTAAAGTGTTTCAACGGCAAAAAAAAAATTATTTTTTTCCAAATATATGTATGTACATAGATATAAATATTACAAAAAAATTTACAAAAAAAAAATGTTAATTAATTAAATTTAAACAAAACGAAAACAAGTTTAAAAACCAATGTAAAAAAAAAAAAAAAAAAAAAAAAAAAAAAAAAAAAAAAAATCTAAAATCAAAAAAAAATAATGAAATGAACTAAAATTTTTGATTTTTAAATAAGCAATTCAAAAAACAACTGAACTAAAATTTGATGCCTTTTTAAAGTTAAGAAAAAAAAAATTAAAAACCTGAAATTTTTAATTTCAATTAATTACTAAATTCAAAAAATTATTTTGATCCAAAATTAAACGTTTGAACATTAAATACAAAAAGGAAAAAAGAAAACCAATTTTTTATGAAAACCGAAAAGGAAAAACGAAAACCACATTTTTAAATAAACAAAATCTAAAGGAAAAACGTAAACCACATTTTTAAACAAAAAACCAAATCGAAAACCAAATTTTGAACAACAAAAAAAAACCTTACGTACAGTTCTGCACTTGTTAGCAGCAGCAGAATTAAGCTAGCCAAAGTCATGCCACATAACGGCCATTTTTGCCAACAACACCAATAGAGGACAACGCAGCGGTCAAGAAGCAACGAGTAGCGGTTTTTGCAGCGTTGGGTATGGCGCACAGTGTGCGGAAAATTATATAACGACACATGTACATATTTTGTATTAAAATTAAATTTTTTCACTTTCGCGTACTACTGTACAATTTGCATTATATAACGTAACTGTTAACTTTTTAAACTACTGTACTTTTGGAAAAATACTTTTATATTATATTCATACATATGTATATGCCAATACCTTTTCACTTTTGCGTACAACTGTACAATTTGGATTATATACCGTAACTTTTTAGTTTTTCAACTACTGTACTTTTTACTATATACGTTTACATTATATACTACATACATACAGGTATTCCTACCGTTTTTGTATTTTTGCTTACTGTACTTTTCATCTAATCAAACGTTTATATTACCTACATAGCCAACCCAATACATGCTTAATTACCTATATACATTTGTGTTACTGTTTTTTCATCGGAATTTCAGCTTTGCATACAGTAGTGTGAAAACACTTAATAATATTTCTTCAAATACTAATTTTTGCAATAATTTAAAAATATTTTCTCAACAAAAACTTTTCGGTGGTGCCTTCCAGTGTTAGTCGTGAGTCAGACTTTAAAACAAATTTTTTTTTTCGAAAATACAAATAATTAATTTGCAACCTTAATACAATTTTTGATCTGTGCATTGTCGTACTATGCCTACGTTGAACTTTATAACATTTTTCAAATAAATATTTCACATAAGTCGAAATTTCAAAATTATTTTTTTCATAAATTCTGCCATACAGTGTTAGTTAAACTAAAAATTTGCAATACGATACAATAGCACTTAGCAACAATTCAACGTTCAGATAAATAAATTGATTTTTATTAGATTTTTAAAGCTTCATCAAATGTCAGATACTGACACAGGTCAGCCAGATTTTTCAATCAGTGAAGACCTTTTAGGATTCGAATCATTAGCAAATATAAATTTAACTTTGAGTACTAACGATACAAATGGATGTGGCGCTATTCTTAGCCAAGAACAGCAAGGTAGCGACCTGCCTATTTGTTTCGCTTCTAAAGCATTTAATAAAGCGGAACAGAAAAAACCAATTATAGAGTTGGAACTTTTAGCCATTTACTTTGCCATAAAACAATTTCGTCCATACATTTACGGAACTAACTTCCTTGTTAAATCAGATCACAGACCACTAGTTTTTCTTTTCAATATGAAGGATCCATCTTCAAAACTTGCGAGAATTCGACTCGAATTAGCCGAATATAATTTCATTATAGAGTACATTAAAGGTAAATCAAACGTCAGTGCCGACGCACTTTCACGCATTTCCATTGACGAGATTAGGGAATCAACGAAACACGTTCTTGCAGTTAAAACCAGAACGATGACTAAAAAACTTAACGAAACAGAAATACAAAACAGCGACATAGACAATTTAACGCAGACTTTAAACGTTTATGACAAATTTGCATTTAATTTTTCAAAAAAAATACCGCGTATTAGATCAACAATAAATCACGATAAAAATAACAAAATTTCAAATTTACAAATATGTGCACATTTAAAACACAAAAAAATCGATTTGCTTAATGTCGAGGTTGTTAACGAAATAACGAATTTAGATGACTTACTTTCGAGGCTCGAAAACGAAGCCGGCAATCGCAACATTAAACATTTTGAATGGCCAAAAAACGATATATTTTTCAAATATTTTTCTATATCAGAATTAAAAAACAGCGGAAACAAAATTTTAAAGAAATTACAAATTATACTAACAGATCCAGTAGAGACTGTAGACAACGACGATCAGAAACAAAAACTAATGACAATTTACCATACTGACCCGCTTGCAGGAGGACATTGCGGAAACAAAAAACTTTATGCCAAAATACGTACAAAATACTATTGGAAAAACATGACTCGTGACATTGCTAAATTTGTAAAAAGATGCGAAAAATGTTTATTAAACAAAGTTAAGCCTAAAACTAAAGAAAATCTTGTTCTTACACCAACACCTTGCAAACCATTTGACATTGTAGTTATTGATACAATAGGACCCTTACCTGAGTCGAATAATGGTAATAAGTTCGCACTTACCATTATATGCGATTTAACTAAATATTTAGTAACGATAGCTATTCCAGACAAAAGTGCTAAAACAATTGCATCTGCCATTTTTGAGAGTTTCGTGTTAACATATGGTACCATGAATTCTATTAAATCCGATTTAGGTACAGAATTCAAAAACGATATTTTTCAAGAATTAACGAAAATTTTAAAAATCGAACATAATTTTTCAACCGCATACCATCATGAAACCGTTGGTACAATTGAACGGAACCATAGGGTATTTAACGAATATTTGCGTGCGTACTTAGAAGAATCATATTCCGATTGGGACGTATATCTAAAATATTTTACATTTCTGCATAACACAACAACAAACACAGTTTTTGATTACAAATTTACTCCATTCGAATTAGTATTTGGAAGAAAAGTCATTTTGCCAAATGAATTACAAAAAGAAAAAATCGATCCAATATATAACGTTGAAAATTATGCAAAGGAAGTAAAATATAGAATGCAAAAATCACACATACTCGCAAAAGAACTTATTAACAAACATAAAACGCGAAATAAAAATCTATATGATAAAACCGCGCGTCCTTTATCAGTTAACATAAATGATTTGGTTTTAATTCAAAAAGAACCGCGAGATAAACATGCAAACATATACCAAGGCCCGTACGTTATAACAAAAATTGACGGTGTAAACGTAACAATTTTTGATAAAGAGAAAAAGAAAGAAAAGACAGTACACAAAAATCGTATACACAAAATGAATTGAAAAAATTTTATAGATATGGCTAATGCTATACTTTACTATTAATATATATGTTAAAACAAACAAAATTAAACCACACCTGTACAAAACAAAGAGAAAATTCAAAATTTTTTATAAGTCTTATATAAAAATTGGCTACAAAAACTTTAATTATATTGAAATCAAAATACAATGAAAATTAAAATATGTATGAAAAAAATATATTCAAAATATAAATTTAAATTTACACTTACCCTAAGAATGGTAATGTAAAACTGAACTTCATCTTTTAAATGTAAGCCTATATTATTCCAAAATACACTTAATCATACAATATAAACATCTACATACATTTATATACATATAATATTATGGCTATTAAAATTAGAATAATTAACTAATTTTAAAATATCTTTTAAAAACTTAACCCAGAAGACTAAAATTATTGTTAATTTTAAGTTTATTATTTTCTATTAATTACATATGTGCAGAAGGATATAGCAAGACTGATCACCTTGCTACATCCTTCTTTTCCATAGGAGGGTGATGTAATGGCACAGGGTATGAATACCCTTAACTAGCCCATAAATGCAACCCTATAAAATAATCTATTACAATTGTAAGTCTACAATAAGTAACCGCAGCTAGCTTTAAGAAAAAGGTGGACAAGGAGACGAAGATAGAAGCCGACTCGGGCGGCCATTCCATTTTTCATTTGCAATTCAATTCAACTTTGGCTTCAACCGCAACGGACGCGCAAGTCCGCAGTATCGCGAATAAATTATTTAATAAAACTAAAAACTAGTTAGCCAGTTAAATTTTTATTGTTTTTATTATTGTACTTATTGATTGCAACGGGAGTGAGCCGCAAGTGGCCACCTGCGTCAAAGACGCATATCGAAGCAGGGACAGGTGCACGAGATGGCGGGCCGGTTGGTGCTCCGCCGGAGGAGCGTTACCTTGATGCAGCCTAAGGTAACGCCACATACCCTCTCACATTTTTCTTAAATATATTTTTTTCTTGGCCACTTTGAATGATAGATTTTCACTGATTTTTATTGCAAATGCATTTGACTTTTACGATGCATTTACGACGATGTCCCATCCCACCTAGCACCAATACTAACGCAACGAACACCAAAGGCGTTGAAATCAATGAATGGCAAACACTTTGTTATATTTGTGAAAGCGACAAAAATAATACAAATGCTTAGAGCAACAAATTGAAAATACAGGAAGTGGTAGGAAAGAAAAGTGAAAGTGAATATAAAAAAAACACTGTTCGAATATCACCAAAAGCAAAAATCAAAAAACATTGTAAACTACCCGCAAGTAAATCTCTGAAAAACCAACCGACTCCAGTCAAATGTGTAAACCTTCGACATTGCAATGGTGTGGCATACTTCAAGGCGCAAATATGCAAAAACCAGGAGAGGAAGCAAACAAATGAAGCATAAAACAATATCAGCAACCAAGCAGATGTTCATATGCTTTGGAAGTTACTTGCATATGCAGGCGCACACACACACACACACACACACACATGCATATGTATCTGAAAATTCATATTAACACACACAAGCTGGTATATGTTTGCTAATCTGTCTTTGCTTCCCTTTCGCCTTCAATTCGCAAACTGGCATGCATACATACACACATACATACAAGCAATTGATGTTGCCATGCATTGCAAAAGCGGAAAGTAGATAATGACAACTGTTGACGTTGACTGCCAAAAAGTAGGGATTGAGGAAAAGTGCGAACATTCGCTGCCAAAATGAGAAAACCATTTTCGTAAAATCGTGTGTGAAAACTCGAATGCTTGCATATATTTGCATATGAAGTTATGTATTTTGTATACACATACAGCGTCAAATACAAATATCGCAATTTTTCAGAGATAAAATATGGTCCAGATTATTTTCATACTTTTGGATTGTTCCTTTGATATTTGAAAATATTTATTGTCAGACATAAGTACATTGTTGCAAGTGTAGAAAATATTGAAACAAAATCTAAAATCAGTTAGTCCGACAGACTACGTGCAAGTTCCAAGAAATTAAAAAAAATTTAATTGATATTCAAATAAAAGTAACTTTTCATACGAGTATAATACTTTTTTCATTTTTTTTTACACAATCTGAAATTTAATTGATTACAGCAAGAAAACTTTGCAGAGTGTTGACACTTTTCTTTATGTTGAATGCCGCCTTAACTAATCTTAAAATTGTAGTTTAAAATGCCCGTCTGAGAATATCGCATTTTACTACTGGGAAGGTTGGCTACGTTGTATGAGCTTACAATACTCGCATGTAGCTGTGCTCATTTGTATTTAATCAATGCGTGCTTGTTGTGGCAAGAGAAGAGTGGCAGCAACAAAATGCGCAAATATCTTAACGGTCTCATCGTGATTTGTGGCTTACGACTGCAAATTCAACATACAGACATGTATTTACATATGTAAGTACATAACAGTGTAGCCAGATTTTTTTTTTTTTTAACTGTAAATTTCGACCAAAAAACTTTAACATCTATAATGAAGAGATTGTTTTATAAAATTAAAATTTTTTTAAACATAAATAAAAAACCCAATTTAAAAAAAAAAAACATGTAAAGTTTCTATATACTGAAATACTTATATCACATTTTCTAATGAAATTCAGTTTAATTATAATTCGTCTATTGATTGTTAATTTTTTTACCATTTCACTTGGCACCACTAATTTAATAAAAGTTGAAGAATTTTTTTTTTAGAAATTGGTTTTTCTTGAAATAAATTGATTTGATAAAATACTCTTTAAACATTTTCCTTAATTTATTATTATTTTGTAATTTTCTCTTTCAAATTAAAAACTACGAAAAAACTGTATTTTGTATTAAGAGCGTATTTAAGAAAACTGTAAGCTTATTTAGAAAATTGTAATTTACAGTTAAAACTGTGAACTGTGAATCTGGCAACACTGTTCCATACACACTTACAAACAATAGTTGATTCGAAAGTTTTCCTTAGCGACCGACTAATATGCAAGATGTACTCGTTTTATATTCGATGAGTCGTAAAACGGCGATAGTCAATTGCGCTTTTATTGGTGCAATCAGTCAATGTTTTATTTCCTGAATTTAATTAGGTTGTTGTGCGCGTGTTTGTATTTATTTATAGACATAAATATATGTACGATTGACTGATTGAGTGATTGCTGTTTGCCATGATCTTAAGAAAATGAACACATTTGTGTAAGAAAGATTATATGGTGACCTGAATAAATAAATTTTTTAGCATTACATTTATGTATACCATAAATAAAAAATAAAAAAAGTACATGCAAACATACATACATACATACAATTGTGTATACATATGTGTTGTTCTGATGAGGTGACATTGCGATCGCATTAACTTTTTTGAAAATAAAATATTCCAATAATAATAAAAACTTCGCACTGAAAAACTATTTTTGATGTATGTATATGTAAAACTTAATTTCGAGTTCTTACAATATATTGATAGACATATTTCAAGAATTCGAAATTATGTTTACATGTACAGGCGAGTGTGTAACAATATTAGGGCGGGAAAAGGTCAGTATATTTTGTTTCGAATTTTGTAGGTTTTTTAATGAAATAAAATAATTTAATTTTATGTATGAGTACCACGTCAATCAACAAATCGAACAATCACTCTGATAGTCAGGCGGCTAAGCCTTAAGATACTTGAACTTATCCCTGCAAGCCAAGTCTAAGCAGTTTCCCCTGAAACTTAAAAAATTTACACAAACATTAACAACTGTTACCCATTTCACCCACACATTTACAAAGTTTTTTTTCGAACTGTCGAAAAATGTCCATATGTTGGAGCAGTAATCCCGTCCTCCAATAATAATCTTATAAGATATAAGGAGAAAGATATAAGACAATTTTCTATCAAAGTAGGCTATGAAAAAATCGACATTTCACCCAAAATTTCTTTCAAAAATTTATTTCAAAATTTTTTATTGTGCTTATGCATGAACAAATTTTTTTTGGGGTGAACATTGGGAACGTTCGACCGTCAACACTGGAAATAAAAGGCGCTAATTTTTCCTATCCAATAGTGAATTGAGTTTCGAAATTGAATTTATTTTTCTTGTAATATATAAAGATTATCTTTCTAAAATTTCGAATATTTGTGTTTTTCTTACAATTCCATAAATTCAATAAAGTCTTTTACACTATTTATCGGAATACAATTTTTGGATCTTTCACAGTCTTAATATTTGCCTTATACCATAAAATGGTTAAGTTCATGCGACAAATAGATTAAAAATTTATTCGCTTGTTAAAAATTAGAAAAACAAATTTTCTACTAATAATTACATAATTATATTTTGTAAGCGTAGCTATTGCATTTCTTAATTTAAATGAAATGTCTTCGAAATTTTTAATTTAAAAAAAATCAATAAAATTTGACTACTAATTATTTAATTTTTAAGAAATGAAAGCAAATACTAACCCATTTTCCATACTTCGTAAAACAACACTTTATAAGGGAGTGTCAAAATTCGAATGTAATTATTTACCTAACCTTTTATAATTGAATCATGGTAATTGTCATAATTTTGTATAAATATAAATATATGCGCATTCTAACAAAGAAAAACTAAACATAATACTCTGTATGAATATACTTTGTATAAGCTCAAATACATACTATTGTTTCTTTCAATTTTAAATAATTTCAGAAACAAAAAGGTGAATAAGTTTGACACACTACCAGTGGTAAAAGAAATTTCAATTTTAACTAAACTATACTCGTGCTGTGTATTTGTATGTATGTTAAGAATAAGTGTGCAATCTATCTCTCTCTCTCTTTCTATTTAATACCTATGTATAAAAGTATTAAAATATCTATTATTGTACATATGCACATATGTACATATATGTACGTGTCAGTATAATATTTTCTTTTACCAATTATTCGTATTAATTTACGACTTCACCAACGCCTAGTGTACAGTTGTTGTCATTATTTTGTATAAATATGTATATATATATGTTTTTTTTTTATTGGTTGCCTGATGGCATTGTATAAATCTATCACAAGGTATAATTGCAACTACTGTATATACTTACTCGTTCGAACGTAAAACAGATTCTAGAATTCAATGTTGTTTTATGTAAAGTGAAATACTTGCACTTCTCGTAAATTAGGATTTATTTAAAAAAAAAAATGTAAAAATATAAATGTTTAGTGAAAATTAATAGCGTAGGTTCGTTTCTTTAGAATGGAATAGGAAATAAATTATTTTGGTTTTTTCTTTAAAAAAAAAAACGTCTATACTTTGAGTAAATGAAAATTATACCTGTTTTCTTGATTCAATTAACGAACGCTTTAGCTAATCTCGAGACTACAGTCGATCTACTTTTAACGCAGTTCGTTTTAACGCATATTTTTTTACGCGGTGTTTTCAACGATACCCCATTATCTCTATTTACACGGTTTTACTTTTTAACGCCTATTTTTACGTTGCCCTTCTTAACACGGTTTTACTTTTTTAAAGCCGTTCGTGATTCATTCTGATTTTGTACTTTTGTTTTATTTTTAACGCGTTTTGTAAGCGCTAATGATGAACGTTTAGCGAAATTTCGTCGAGCTTTTTAAAACACTATGGAGTATTAGGAGATTAATTTAAAAACTGAAGTATGGATTTAGTCGTCGTTTAATATAATTTAAGTTATAGCTGATCTTAATATAAGTTTTAGTCAAAATACTGTAAAACAAAGGGTTTTTTTTATGTATCAAAGCATAGCAAATATGTGCATATATATGTAATAAATTAATTTATGTACTTCTCCAAATTTGGGTTTCGAGTGGAAACTTGGTTATTTTTACGCGGAATTTTTATTTGAGCGGTTTTTTCGCAAGAAACAATAAACAAATTTGAAATGAAATGTTCCATTAAACCGCGTTAAAAAGAAATCGACTGTATTTGTAAAATTAATTTTAAAAATTAAACTTTACTCAAGTAGTTTTGACTCAGAACCGGATGTTCTCAAATGCAAACAGATAAACAGCCACTCCACTCCCTGTTTAACAACAGCCAATAAATGCTTACCTATCAACTAAAGCAGATTTCGACAGTAACATTGTCCATTGTTTTGAAATATTATCTTTCATTGTCTTGTAATAAATAAACTAAAAGGCTTTCAATTCTATTATATTTTGCAATTAGGGGTTGTTTCTAAGCACAATATATGGTCTATGCCTTTTGAATGTGCGGTATACATTAACTCGACGAGAGTTCCCAAGATGTAAGAAAAACTCTTTGCGGACTCCATAATTAGCGGTGTTCACAGTTCATTCCAAAATCGATTCTAAAGTTTGATGTCAACATTTTGATACATTTTTGGGTTTAAACTGAGAGTAGTCTTTTCCAGCAGCCGATGCAAAATTATTGCAAACTTTTACTGCTGTTGCCAGACCTTTCTGTTTATAGTCACCTCTTTTTGAATTATTTGATATGTAAGTTTGTTTTCACTCGGTTTCTATCTCAAATTGCGGTTTCCTTAGCTCATTGTAAAAAAATAGTAAAAATTTTTAGGCGATTGTATTTTCTATAAGAAACTCGTAAATCAATAGTTAGTGCAGAAATATTAATCACTTGAATACTTGGTTTCTTTCCACGAAAAGTGCTATTCAATTTTAATTAAATTAGAAAATGATATTAATAAAATATATACCAAGATAATATACTAACTTTTTTTTTACCAATAACCGTTTCAATGTGAACCAATTAAGTGTCCGATTAATATTACTGGATATTGAATATTAAAGTAATTTGAATCAAATTATATATAATTATTTTTTTAACATTAATTCGTATAATCCATTCGTAATGTCTGTATTTTTAAGATTTTAGAAAGCAAATGAGAAATCTTAAACGGAAAATGGTTCCGAAAGTACACATATAACTGCCTAGAAACGTGTTTACAATTGGTTTTAGCGCAATTCTGAATGATTTTTAAGAATATCGATAAGTAGGTATTAACTCTTACACCTAGTTGCATAACTTAACGTTTACATACTAAAGACAGCGTACAAATCCAAGATTAAATCTGTAAAATTAAATATTTTTGCATAAACATACTTATTACACTGATTTTTCAAAATTGTCAAAGTTGAAACACTTAAATATAAAAAATAAAACACGCAAATATATCGCAAATTTACACTAAAGGCATTGTATAAATGTTGTTATTGTACAAGAAAATAAAAATAGCAATTAACACACAACTCTCTGTACAAATGTACAAACAAGCACACATAAGTATGTAAGTTTAAACAATATATTTGGTAAGTAAGTTTCACACTTAAAATGCACCATTTTTCACTCTTCCACACACGCTCCATATGTACATGCAAACTTGCCATTTAATACACGCCACAGGTAACGCGTGTTACCACAAATTCATTTCACTCTATTTAAACATGCAAATCCACCATATTTTATGACCTGCGAATGCTTTTTTAGTGCCTTAATATAGAATGTATTTACATGCGTACATACATATGTATTTAGTCGCATGCGCAGCCATTTTAATCTTATATTAACTCTATGCAAATATGTTTTACGAGTAGATATGCATGTAAATATTTATATACAAGCACTTTTCTGCATCATCCACGTCGAACTGCATTCAAAGTCTATGATTTGGTAAAATTTTTATTTGGCGTGTGCCTTTTATAAATGATTTTAGATGATCATTATTTGTTTTCAAATACATACATATATACATACATATAGTATAAATATAGGAGAGAGCGTTAGATGAGCAAGCAGTGAATAGTGTTAAAATATAAAATATTTAGTCAAAATTTAGTGCGAAAAAAGCAAAGACGAAATTACTTAGCTAACCAAAAAAAAAAAAAATTGCCTTTATACTCATTAATTAGTACCAAGAAAGCGTTATGAGTATTATATCTTGAGTAGTGAAAATTATTGAAATATATGTAAGTGTTACATTTAAACGATTATGTGTAGTAATCGTAACTATTAACAAATATATATATATACATTCCCCCCTGCATTTAACTTTTCTTAATCGATTTTTAAAGAGATGTACGTTAACGTTTGTCGAAAGTTACATACAAAATATATAATTATATACCTTCTTACTTATGTACTGGATAATCTTATTAATTACATATATTTTCTGTAACATATTTGTAAATCCTTCCTGCCAAAATTATGTACTTACTGTATCGGCTGTTGTAGTAGAAACAATATCTTGCATAATTCCTTACCGCTTACTAACGCCATTGAACATAATGCTCTCTATTAGATGCTGGAACTGCAGGATGCGTCGAGACATCCCTCTCAGGAATCGTTAACCGGTGCCGATGCTGGTCATTTACATCCTGGTCACGCGTATCACAATGGTCATCATCGCCGTTCGCCGAGTTTAAGGTGAGTACTGAATGTTGCAAAATACATAAACACGTACATACATACTACATATTGTATGTGCAATGTACATACATACTTCATGGAGTACTTTCAAATTTGAATACAACTATAACGCTAGATTATGTATGCACAACAAAGATGATGCATAATCCAATGTACAGAGATTATAAGTTATTTAATCGTTATATTAAATACTTACTAATTATTCATAATAACAATAACATACTAAATCAGATATAACGTATCTCTATTGGTCAGATCACCAAGTCCTGGACGGCGAGGCCATCAATACATATGTACATCATGATATTGGATTCTCCGATACCGTATCTAATGTTGTAGAGATGGTCAAGGAGCCCCGTCATCCTAGGCACGTTTATGGACATCCGCGTTATCCAAGAGGTATACATATATTATAAATATTTATTGTAAGCTTTTAATTTGTCTTCTAAATTACACTTAATACTATTTAACTAATTTGTTTTTGCTTTAGTATATGTAAATATATCCATATACATATACTTAAGTACATATGTCATAGAACACAAAACTAACACAGGTCTACTTAAAGTTTTCTGTTCTTTTTATTTTCAACGTTAACAATTTAATCGTTTAATAAAAGTTTCATGTATAACGGGAGTTATTCGTACGACATTACTTACAACATAGGAGTATTGACATCATTGAAAATTTAAAGAAATTTTTCATAGCGATTTTTAGTTTGTATACTTACATACATATGTTTGTATGTACGTACTGGGCTAAACCTCTGATTTCATCCAATGTGAAATTTTCTCTTAACCTTTAACATTTTGATTGGCCTCTGTTATGTTTTATCATTGACTGTTATTGAGCTCGAGGCCAGCACACAAACATTTGATTCGCAGCAGCACAGTGTCCATAAGTCATGTAATAGATAACAGTTGCAAATTAAATGTTTCTAGAATAATATATTTAGACTTTACTGTCCATAAAACATTGAAAATATTTTAAAATGTACTTCACCGAATAGAAAAATATTTTTTAAACCATCCGATATCTAATAACTATAAAATAATGTTATATACATATGTATTAACAGCTAGTATTCTTTTGGTGTTTAAGTATACAAATTTTATTATTTTGCCTTAAGTTAATATACATACATACATATGTATAAATAAATAAACTGGCCTCGAGTGCAATAACAGTCAATAACGAAAAAAAAATTCAGTACTACTTTTTTTAATAAATTTATTAAAAATGTTATAACTTATTAAAATTAAAATAAGTTACATTTCTCAGACTATCCTCTACATGTATGTACATATATAAACCTCATTCAATGCCAATTTGCAAGGCGAAATTTTACTTAGAATTAAATTTGAGGTTCAGTTCAAAATTTACACATTTGCGTGAGCCAAACGAGATATTGCCGTTTTCAACCAGACTTCGAATGGCATTTCGACGATTCGCCAAGACATTTTTCTTCACCTCCTCAACGTTTTCAGAAGTTGTTGGGGTGTGCAGAGTGAGCTTTGCTATCAGTGATTAGTGGTTTCCCGACGGCCTTGATGGCGCTTGTACAACTTATAAATAGCGTTTTTTTAATCAACATATACATACTTAAAGCTTTATGTTATTTGGACTACTTAGTTTCATTATAAAATCGAAGTCATTGAAGACTGAAAAATATTTATCTCGCTCATCGATGACTTTAAATAATTTTTCTCACGCATAATTAGTACCAAGAGACTTTTATAATTATTGCGGAAATTTTTATGAATTTTTTAAAACTCCACCACGATATTAAAATTATAATGGGTCGCTGTAATTTTAAAATACAAATAAGTTAAAAAAGATATTATATTGAAGTATTTAACTTTTCTAAAACTTAATTACTTGCTACAAAAAGAATTATTTAAAATCGGTTGATATTTAATTTACTTGTATAATTCCATTATATGTAAGATGTGTCGATATACTTAGTTGTTGTCGAATTTCTCCCGATAACTCAATACAATTAACCAATATACATTTTCAATGTTGACCTGTGTTATTTGCTTTGTAGTGAAATTATTTCAGTATTTTAAAAATTTCATATACATATGTATGTACAAGAATAGTATCCATATATACATACACATTTATTTTCTCTTTTTTTTCAAAACATTTCAGTTATAAAATTTTAAGCTAAGAATTCGATTCGTTTCGCTGAGTTTCGGAAATGTTTTAGATTTTTAATAAGTTTGCCTGAATTTTAATGTATTTTTGCAAGGCATGGTAGTGGGTTTTAACATATATATACATATACATACATACATAGTACCAGCAAACACATCACAAACATAAATGCATTATTAACTCAAAATATAATTTCTATAAAAACCACAGCAAAATATGACTACATACTGACTCACATAAATACATTCTCGCAGTTTATCATTCCATTTGCGTATATTTTTGTACTTTGCCCAACGAAACCCATTAGCAAAAGATCTGATAAGGGAACATAGTATCTAAGTAAGTTGGTGATAGATTGTGAGGCAAGAATTGAGTATAACGAGTGATTCAAGACGACGAGAAATCCCAGACCAATTTCGATCGTAACATCAGTGATCTCAGGGCTCTGATCGCCAACTACATAGATTATTATTATAACCCAACGGAAACCCACTTTCCCGCCAAACCGGCACGAGGGGCTCAATCCGCATAACATACGGATGTTTTTTAAATATACAAATCTTAGGTGCCGAGTCGTGACAGAAGAAAGTTTGTTAAGCATCGAGATACCAAGCTGCTCAGCTACAGTATAATAATTCATCAGCCAAATACAAAGTTAGAGAAATGCAAAGTAAGAAAATTGGATCGTTAGCTGTTATTAAGAGAGGATAGAATAGTTCTTTTAATTATAAAAAGTGAGTCCGATACATCAAAGGTGCTGGAATGATTGTTAAAGTCTTGGCATAAACCCAGAAACGGTTCATTCAACTCAAAGTTAGTTCTGCATAGTTTCAAGAAAAGTGGTTTAAGTTTCTCGTTGCACGGGAGGGTACATTAAAATTAATTTGCTGTAGAAGAAATGGACTTGAGATCCATCCATTGACTAATTTTACCAGAAATATTATACCTAACATTTCTTTGCGACTCGAAAGAGTAGGAAGATTAATAAGTTTTAAACGACTAGTGTAAGGGGAAGATTGTATGGCGAATCCCATCGAAGATTTCTCAAAGCAAAAAGTAAGAATTGTTTTTGTATTGACTCTAGTTGGTCTGAGTGGACCTGATAACGAGGATTCCAAACTATGGAACCATACTCCAGTATTGGTCTTACTAATGAAGTAAAAAGTGTTTTAGTTATATACGGGTCGCGGAATTCCTTTGACCAACGCTTTACAAAAGCCAGTACACCCCTTGCTTTATTAACTGTGGAACTAATATGAAAATTAAAATTGAGTTTACAATCCATACCAACACCCAGGTCAACAAAACTGTTTACATGTTCTAGGACGTAGTTATTTATTTTGTAGGAGGCCGGCTGAATGGTTCGTCGAGAAAAGCACATGAATTTACATTTGTTAAGGTTAAGCGGCATATAATTAATGCTGCACCAATTGACTATGCTATCCAAATCTTGCTGTAGCAAGGATCTTTCTTCAGCCGAGGCATAAGTCTTAAAAAGTTTAACATCATCCGCGTACATCAATATTTTAGAATACTTTACTACTGTAGAAATGTCGTTTATGAATAGCAGGAACAGAATCGGTCCGAGGTGGCTGCCCTGAGGAACTCCCGAGGAAACATCGATGATCCCAGAAAGAAAATTTTTAAAAACTACCTTTTGCGTCCTACCGGAGAGATAAGAAGACATCCAACAGAGGATACCAGGTTGAAAACCAAGCAGATCTAGTTTACGGATGAGTAAAGCGTGACATACTTTGTCAAATGCTTTACTAAAATCGGTATATATAACATCAGTATCAATGCATTCCCTAAACCCATTTGAAACATGGGTGGTAAATTCAAGTAAATTTGTAATGGTTGAATTGCCCTTACAGAAGCCATGTTGGCAATTTGCTTTTATTGAGGAAATCGGATAAGTCATTTGATTGGTAACAATAGCTTCAAACAACTTCGGGATAGAAAAGAGCTTAGCTATATCACGAAAGTTTTCAATAGAAGACCTGCTTCCACTTTTATGAAAGGGGATTATGAAAGACTGTTTCCATATAGACGGAAAAACTCCTTGCTGGAGGGACAAATTAAACAAGTTCGATAATGGCAGGTACAGGTGCTTTGCACATTTTTTTAGGAAACATGTCGGGATCATATCAGGGCCGTACTTGAATGATTCTTTTAAAGATATTAAATAATGAAAAACATCATCTGATGATATGACTGGAATATTAATAGAGTTATTGGGGAGTTATTGTATGGATAGGAAATATAATTATATTTAAATTGAGTGGTCTAGTTAGATTTAAAGAACTGGGCAAATAGATTGGCAATAATCGCATTATCACATGACACAATATTTTGATATTTCATTGCGGACGGGAATGCATTTACTCTGAGAATTAACGAAACCATAGAAAGCTTTCGGGTCGTGGATAATGTTCATTTTCATTTTATTCAGGTATTTTTCATAACACTTTTTATTTATTTCTAGATAGTTATGTCGCAAGACTGAGTACTTAAGATAATCCACATGACGACCTGTACTTTTATATATTTTAAAAGAACGCGATTTTTTATTTTTTAAAGTTCTCAAGTCTTTAGTGAACCATAAAGGGGCTGATTCATCATGAATACAAGAACCTTTAGGTACATGTGTAAGAAATAAGTTGTATAAAGTATATAATTTAATATGTGGTAAAGCAATATGAGGCAGCCAGTCTTACGATCAGTGTTGTCTCCACAACTGAAGTAGAAGTGTTGATTAAATATTTTAACCGCAAAAAAGCACCAATATTTAAATAATTCGACGGCAACACTTTAAAAAATCTGCACCCTAAGCGCACACAACTACTGACAATAATATATAACGCAAATGTGCAATAGTTGTAATGATTCAGAAACCTAAACAGTCTGAAAATATGTTGTCTTTATACAAACCGATCAGTTTGTTGGTAACTTTCTCTAAAGTATTTGAAAGAATACTTTGGAGAAGAATGTTGCCAGTTTTGGACCCTAGAAAATTACTTCCTGCTCCATACTGCCTTTTGCTTAGGTGCTTAGGTCATATCTAGGTGACAGACAATTTTATATTATAAATGAAGGTGTTACATCCAATATGTATTCCATAAATGCCGGTGTACCGTAGAACAGCGTTCTGGGACCGGTGCTTTACACAATATTCACGGCTGATTTGCCTGTTTTGGCAGATGTTTATATTGCGACATACATATGTTGATGATACAGCCATAATTGCAAAACTCTAGACGAAGATCCACGGTGTGTACAAAAAGAGCTTTGTGAAATAGAGAAATGGTTAAACAAGTGGAATATTAAAGTTAACCCTCAGGAATCTACACACATAAAATTCACTGTCCTCCAGTCAACCTCAATGGCCCAGCAATTCCCTAAACTCAAACAGTAAAGTACCTGGGTGTACACGTTGGTGGAAGGTTGACATGGACAGCTCATATAAATTCCAAAGTAAAGCAACTAATCCAAAAAACAAATAAGATGTACTGGCTGTTAGGAAATAACTCACAATTGAGGTTGGAAAATATAGTGAAGTTATACAAGGCAATATTTAAGCCATGCAGCTCTGGGTAACGGCGAGTCACTCGAATATTGAAATCCTCCAACGCTATCAATCAATAACTCTGAGACTCCAAGTAGGTGCCCCTGGGTTTGTGAAATATTATAAAATGCATAAGGATCTCCAAATACCACTTGTTACCACTTGAGATAGTTAAGATTAGCAAAAAATAAATTTATAAACTTAGCAGTTATACTAATAATTTAGCTATTAATCTCTTAGATAATAGTCAAATCTCTCGAAGGTTAAAGCGATAGAATTTTAAAGTTCCGAAGCCGATAAGGTATATTATATGTATATGTGTATGTACATACATATATGTATAGTGGTTATTCTCACTGGAGACTAGGCGTTCCTGTTATGTAGATTAAATTTGTGTACAATTTTTAAACATTAGCTTAATGTCGTAAAGAACTTTGATACATCATTGATGGGATGTGTGTGGTGTTAAATCGATAAATTCGTCGAATGCCTAACGCTTCGTAGCCTGTTGGCAGACCGAACAGCGGCAACTATATCAGCAAAGTCCATTGTAACGCTGACACCAGTAACATCACACCTTTGCACGCTCTTCAAGTTTATAGCCAATGTAGATCTTTCTAGTGAGTTCTACAAGGTAATAATTCCATACAATATAATTCGTTTGATTACTGTTTCACACCGTCTGAAGATTACTCGTGTAGATAGACCTCATTTCTGTCCAATCGCACCTTTGTAGCATGGCCAACGTTTTTTTTTTTATAGAAATTTAACGCTCTACAAGGAAAGGTGTGAGATAAATTTTTGGATAATTTCAGGCCTCCGAAAGTAATTGAACTAAAATTTCTTTGTTGTACATATGTATGTATGTTCTTGTAATCGCTTGTTTTGCTTTTTTTTTTGGAATAACGTTCACTTATGTACTACGTATCAAAATGTACACAGGTTTTTGTTGTGCGATTATTTGTTTGAGAAAGAAATTATACAAAAAAATATGTATGAAATTAAGTTATTTTTGATTCGCCCTGTTTTACACATTTTTCTTATAAAATAACCTATTTTCGTTTCCTGTTTATTTTCAATTTTGTTGGTTAAATAATAGAGTCACTCTTTTACTAACAAATACTTATGTATTATCAGCTCTTTCTGCTGGCTAGACTCTCTACATGCATACATATATACTTTTGTACAAGAATTTAAATTTATCGCACATTCGCGAAAATAGTAAGATTGGCACTGTGCCAAAATGTTTTAAATTGGTAGGAATTAACTACAATTTTTCTTTTAAGTCTAGTTTACGTTAAGACACCATTAAATTAAATACTACATTTTTCACCGTTTAAGAAAAGCTCTTTCGAAATAAAATATACCAAGTTTATATTTAATGCGATGCCAAAAATAACGTAAAGGTGTTTTATAGTGCTGAAGGAGCTAATAGCGCTATAAATATTTAACATTTGCTAACATGACCGTTTTTCAGTTTTACAAGTTTACCCAAAATAGATAAGGTTTATTGCAATGGTATTTAGTCCGTTTATAAATAATTAGTACCCGCTTTTGGAAACCTTTTATTTTATTATCTTTCACCGATTATCAGTAGAAATTAAATTTAAAAAAATAGTCTTTCGTCGGCACCGATAAAAATAAATGTTTAGAATCAAAATTCAGTTTTTTAAATTTCTCCCAATCATTAATCCTTGAGGTTGTGCCGAAGGTCCATATTATTTGCGCTCATTATTATTGTAGTCAGGCGATTCATCACTTAGTTATTCATCACATACAAATAAATAAAATAAATAAATATTAACAATATTCTAAGGTTAAATATATCAACACTGCATAAACGTATAAATGAATGAAATTCAAAAACATTGTACGAGTATACATACTTATGTATATACATATTTGTCTTAACACCGAAAAATCTTAAACTTAAATATGGAAAAGCTAACAAATTCTTATTTACGTATTTGCATCAATTTTTACGCAGCAACTTTTTTAGACAACTTCAAGGTAGTACGAAAGGTTAATTTAGTTTATTGTCTCAGTGTGCGATACACTTCCAAGAAAGGCAATGCATTTATTATTTGACAAGCGTAGCTGTGTTTGTGTATTTAAATTATATGTACATATAAATAAACAAAATCATATAATAAAAAGCAAAAATTCAAAAATAATTGGAAAAAATCAGAAGTAGGCCAAAACTTTTCTAAATATATTCTGATTTTTCTTCTTTGTTGCATATTATTGCTATGACATTGATTAAAAATTATCAAATCATTATGATAAGAAAAATGTATATAACGGTTTATATTACGAATTATAATCTAAATTTGTGGGTTTCTATAAAATACAAAAACCAAATGCGTTTCAAACGAAACAGCCGGCAGTGTTATAAACTTGTTTTGTAATATTTTTTATAGGAAGTTACATGGCGAATTCATTCAAGGTGGTGGCTTCCCTGCAAAAACAAAATAAACGTGTGTTTGGTTTTTTTTTTTGTTGCTATTGTCATAATCAGCTCTGCAAACAAGTAAATAGACTAAAAAAAAAAAAGTAAACAAATATGGTGTTTTGACAATCACGACAATATGGCAACAAAAATTCGCCTTGGGTAGTTATGTATTTTCGTATCGTATCGTCCAAGGCGAATTCATTCAGGGTGGTATACTCCACATTATGGTAAGTACAAAATTGTTTGAAGTTTGCAGTGGAAATGTCAGAGAAACTTAGAAAGGAAAAAAAGTAACACAAGTAAATTTGACACAAAAAGCAAACGTACTGAGGATTAAAGGAAAAAATTAACAAATTAACTTCTTTATAATATCATGTTCTGCGTAAGGCCAAGGCCAATTCAATACGTGGTGAAGTTTATAAAACAGCTGATTTCTTCTTCTGCATATTGCCTGAAACATGAAAATGTCAACAAAAAGAAATTGGGAAATTTTCTGTCATCATTATTAATGTAGTAGTAGAAGAGATTTTTGCAAGAGGAGAATTTTTTGGGGATTATACCTGTCCTGTTGGAGGGAAATATGCACAACAATTTTCCATCATTTAGTTTACGATAATTCGATATCTGTAAAACTTTTTTATTTGAGTTAGCCTAATGGTGAAACATTATTTTTCTTTGGAATTAGGCGAACGAAGGGTATTGTGGTTTTTAAAAAAAAGTGAGCATCCAAAAAAAAAGCGATTCAAGCAAAAATTAATTCAGTGAAGGGAAAACAATAAATGTATATAAAAATTGCTGTCATCGAGCAGCGCCGATTTAAAAACTTCTACCTCCTCAATCTCTTTCTTTTAATTACGCATTTGAAAGGTTGATTTCCAAATGTTTATCAAGTACTTAAAATCAGAGCTGCTTTATCTGTTGCAATTGTCGCTAATGAAAGAATATTTTTAACTTAGCGACGCCTAAAAGCTTTTTTGAGATCAGCTATAAAAGAAGATCGTTTCAATGTTAACGTTCATCACAATCTGGATGTTAATGATGACTAAGTATAAAAAAAATTAATACTCCATCGTTTTATGATATTTTCGGTTGTTACGTATGACTTTACATAAAAAACCCCTAAGGAAGAAATCCTGCAGGCGGCCTTGTGGTGTGAAAGTTTATGAAATTGAAAGAAAATAATAGATGACGTCCATCTCTTCTCTTTTGTTATGGCATTTTTATGTACCTTGAATTCGCCGTTTCACAATCGCCTAGATAGAATAAGCAATCAGCTGATGGGGATATAACACCTTCTATCAATTCGCCTTGGTATCGTCGTTGAAGTAGAGGTTTTAAAAAAACTCGATTTTTTTGTGCTTAGGTAGATATTTATGTGTATTTTTCAATTTCCCCAAGCAAATATTTGCTCGCAGGGTAAAAAACTTTTGCAAATGGATTTGATTGGTTTTTCTAGCTTTTTAACTTAGCTATTAGCAAGAAAAAATTAAAAAATAATTAATCCGAAAGCCTCAGTAGCTAGTGCTTCTTTCCAAACCATTTAATAATAAAAAAAAAAATTTTTTTTAACACTTTAAAAAATTAGTTACCAGCCCATATATTGACGAATTCGGAATATATTTATGTACATACTAGTAAATTGTTTGATTTATACTTATTTTTAAATTAACTATTTTAGGAATCTCAAACAAAGCCAAATAAATCCAGGGTTCAAACTTTATAAAAGATTTATTGAAATTCTTCAAATCATTATGAAAATTTATATTAACAAGTTCGAATTGCATAAAATTTCAATAATACGTTTTAATAATTTTAAATTGTCGATATTTTGACCTCAATTTGCGATCATCCTGAGTACTGTAAATACATTACAAAATATACAATAACTTATGATTTATAATAATAATATTAACAACAATTTTCACTCTTAATTGCGCCTGGTAGGTTGATTAGGAGTGCAGAAGTAAAACTTCAATTAATAATTTGTTAACATTCTTAGGTGTGCCTTTGAAATCTCCTTTTTTTCTGAAAATATTAATTTTAAATAAAAATTCAACGAATAAAAATTTCGCACCTTTTAAAATGTAAGCGTTGGGTCAGCCCATTCGGTATTAAAGTATATCCTTTGAATGTTGGTGGTAAAAACTTGTTACTTTTTACTTATACAATTTTAAGCGTTCAGTAACATGTAAATCAGCAAGTGTTTATAGACAGGTTTAAATTCAACAGGTCGTAGGGATAAATCAAGAAATCTACCGTTAAAAAATGGTAAATAACGATTTTTCACCACAGGCAAGAAAAAATTTCATTCGAATCAAACATTCGACAACATTCTTGGAACGTATGAAGCCTTTTCCAACTTTAGAGTATGTTTAAGTGGTACAATCGAGTACGTACCCATGTAAATACATATACATATACACCAAAGAAGGCAATTTTCTTAGTTTAAAAAAAAATAGTTTTTCCTTTTCGGCCACCTTAACAGCCACAAAAGTAACTTTGGAGGTGTTAATGTGAAGTGTAGCTAAAGAAATATGATAAATTATTAATTTTTAATATTTTATTATCTATTTTATGGTGTTATTTAATTTTGTTAATAGAATTGAAGCCCATTGACGTCGTTGGGAACTCAAATTTTAAAATAATTCTTTCGCATTCCATACACGAACACGGCTGCTCTTTAATCATGTAAATGTAGAGTTTCGCACAGAACTTACTATTCTTCATTGCAATCTAGTGTATGAATTCATTTAAACAATATAATAAATTCTTTAAACTCCTCTGACCATTCTTTACCGCTTTATAACTTTCCGAATAAACCCATTGTCATATTAAACTATAAACTTTATACAATACTTATGTATGTTCTACACTACTCTTACTAAATAAACTTATACATTAATATTTAGTTTGGAATTCTAATTCATTCATATTTATAAATTTGAAATGTGCTTGTAGAAACAGAATAGTTTTGACACTGCTAGTGGAAAAAAAATATAAACAATACTACATAATTTGTTTGTATATACTTTTGCATTCACTTTTTATATACATACATACATACCCATATATACTATATATACTATCTCCTTATATACATATGTAATTTTATTATTATTTTTTTGTAAATGAAATTAAATGAGATTTGATACTATCGACACCCCTGTGTATTGTTGTTGTATAGGTTCATGGTCAGCATCGACAAGTCCGGCCCGTTCGCCTTCGCCTTCTCGTTATGGTGGCCATTATTCGCGCAGTAGGCGTACAGAACTGCCTTTTCCCACATATGGGACAACAAGTCTATGTCAAAGATCACGTTCGCCGAGTCCCGCTCGACTTCAGGAGATGCGTGAACGAGATAGACTTGGTTATGGGATTGATATGGGTACAAAAACAAAAAAACAAAAAGCAATAATCCAATGTGTTTTTTTTTTTTTTTTTCAAAAAAAAAAAAATTTTTTAAATTTATAAACATTAAAAATGACAAATATTAATTGAAATTAGTTATTAACTCAAAAAAAAAATTACAACACATATTAACATAATTTAACAGCCGTTCTCTCATTCATCGCATCTTCTCATCTGTTGCGTTTGCCTACATGTTTTTTATTCGTCAATCAAACTATTTGAGAAGCGCATACTCCTACATACATACTTACTTACATGAGCGTTCGTCATATGCGTGCATAAAGTTCTGTCCACTACAGCTACCATTTACACAAATAAACACGTACAAGTATGTGCGTACAGAACAAAAACAAACATAAAAAATTTAACTACCGCACATACAAACTTACGTACATGCATATTTACTAATAAACTAATTTACACACACACTCTCATGCGAAAATAATTAAATATGGATGTATGTAAATATGTATGTAATTGGATCGAAGTGTGACACACAACAACGTACACTAAGTCAGCCCAAAAAAAAAAAAGCAGATTGTTTCACCCGACCTCATTTAAGTTGTGCGCTTTATTTAACATTTTCGACTGAATTTTTATAATACTTAAAATACATATACGAGCAATAATTCATGGTTCTAGAATAGGTTACGGTTCAGTCAGGTAAAATGTTGGAATATTATAGCACTTTATTTTGCTGAACTAACCTTCTTTTCCACTCTTGTGATAATCTATGGTTTTTTTTTTAGTTGAACGACATTTTTAATTTTATAAACGTTAACGTTATAAAAAAGTATTTCTTGAATCATATTTGATTCTTATTATTTTCGTTTGATTTAATTTTTTAAATAAAAATGAATTTGTTTGCATTCATACTTTTGCGTTATTTAAAATATAAAAAAAAATTCTATCATGCAAAAATATATACATAATTATTAGAAAAAAATAATTTCTAGGAATTGGTTATATTTTTCTTTGAATTAATACAATAAGGAAAAATAGTTTTCTACTTAACTCAGTCAAAGATGAGAATAGAATAAAAATATAAGTAAAATAGTGGTTACTAAATTACGCTGAAATTTTTTTTTTACTAATATTGTAAAATACATAAGTAGCGTACCGTGGTAATGAAATCAGTGGTTAAATGAATGAAACAGTAATCTTTGAAATATACATAAAACTTTATTTTCAATTCAAGGTATTAAAAATATAAATAAATAAATAATAGTGATAAAAAAATAACACGCATCAAGAACAAAAGGCATGCCGAAACTAAACATTATTCATTTATTTTCGTTCCCAAGAATGCTTTAAAATCTATACCGAAATTTGAGCAAAACTTTCAAAAGAGTTATTATAACAAATCGCTGGGAAACGTTGCCGAAGGAAACAAGATGCTAACAATACTTGCTCGTAGCTATTCGCGAATAACGAAAGTGAAAAAAATTATGGTGGATGTATAGTGACTAGCGCCTGCAAAAGTGAATTTTGAACAAAAAGTAGGAAATCGAAAATTTCCCTGAACTTTTAAATGAGAGGGTTAAGATTGTAAGTGATCGTTTTAATATTGTAAATGTCAGTAAGAATCGTCTTTAGTGGACACTGTTTTTTATGCCGCTATCCATCAAACTCCTCACGCATTGTTTCCCTTGAATGCAAGCATCATATACGCTAAAATCCTTTAAATTCAAAATTCCTAAAACGCCGTTTATTCTTCTTGACGCCCCTTTCATTTTTAACGTTCAGTACTCTTAACTTTCGTTTCAATTTTGTTCTCTGAAAGAACGTTCCGATGACTTTTGTTCTTATCTATTCATTCTTAAAAATGTTATCGATACTTTTGTTCATTTTTGGAAATACGCCCGAAAGTTTCGCTTACATTATGTTTCGTTGAGAACGTTTTCAAGAGTATTGATATCATTTATGTAATTCATTTTAAAAACATTTGCGAAAATTTTTTTTTTTTTCATTTTGATCCATTTAAAAACGTTTTTAATATATTATTCTCATTTTGTTTTTAATGGGAATGTTCCCGTTCAAACACGTTTTATTAATTTTATTCCCAATAGGCAGTTTTGCGGGACCGTTCATGATTTTACAGTTTGTTCTTGTGCTAAATTAAACTAAAACCGAAATACGTTTTTAAACTCTAAGAATTATCAGTTTACTTCTTAAGACAAAAAAAGTAGTTAAGGGGTTTCCAATACAATCTCGGGCTGATCTAATGAGCGTATACGTACCATGTATATATATACATATATACAACCACTTTTGCATATATTTGTGCTAACGGGTGTGAGTCAATGTTGGAATGAATGACGTCCTCAATGTAATAGCATCTACATATGTATATGTTTTCTATGTAATGTTGAATACACACGAACATAATTCTTTTTTTAATTTTGTCTCACGTTTATTTTAAACAGAATCATTAATGATAATTAAATTTAACAATCATTTTTTATATTAGGATTTATTGCGATATACTTCTGAGTTTTGCTTGTATTTTCGAACCAAAATCCGCAAAAATTGTAATCACGCTTTCTTTCTGCTAAAACACTACCAAAATATGTTACGCACGTTATCGCCCAGATGTGATAGCATCAATAAATATGTGAAATTCCTCGCGCCTTTATATGATAATTTTATAATGCTTAACTACCAAAGTAATTACAAGTAACTGCATATATTAAAATAGTTAACTCGATTTTTCCCTCGGATTGAATTTGTCGCTTAAAAGCCGGTACCCAACAAATTGACGACACTATCGCCGTCATTTCATTCATTTCCTTAAAATATCAAACTGCAATAGTTTTCATTGTTCTAAACTAGCTCATTTACTTGTTCCTGTTAGGCAGGAAAATGGTTTTTCTACTATCAGAATCCAAGTGCTGTTTTGCTTGTCTTTTAAGCTGACAAGTTTATAACTTCAGCATTTCTTTACTTCACACTTGGTCGCTTTCGCAGTATTAAGCTTTACTGTTATACATATACATATGTATACCAAAATTATTCTAAAACCACAAATTAAAAAGTTTTTTTCTTTCATTTATTTTATAATATAAATGAATTAAAACGCAATTTATTCGGTAAGAAAATTCATAACAACCCAATTTTAAAACATTATACCCAATGTATAACAATAAAACAAAATTTAAAAAATTGAACTAAAAACAACTTATGAGTATGCAGTTTTGTAGCTCATACAATTTAAGTATGATAAAATGCAAGTTACTCGTGGCTAAATAATAACGTTAAATTTTAAAAAGGTTTCTAACGAAAGCTCATCAGCAATTTGTTTTAATAAAATTAAATGGTTTATTAAACTACATAGTGAAACAAATTCTTAATATTTTAAATTGGAAATTTTGATGAAAATTGTATTTTGTTTAGGTATTTAAACATAGGTTTTTATAGAGAGTGAATAGTGTTTGAAGTTAAAAAAAAAAATTATAAATTAAATGAAATTAAAATAAATTGTCGTAACTTTTTTAACATGCGTGTTTCGTGTAATTAAAAAACGGTAACTACTAATGATCGGCAAATTTAATTTATTCCCGACTACTGTAGCGACCTCTATTACCTACAAACATATTTAGAGTGCATATTTAATTTATACATACTTAGATACGCAACATAAAATTTACATATTCACTTAAAACATATCCACATACGCAACTACAGACAATACCAACAAACATTATGCATGTGTCCATTTGAAATCCAAATTTGATATACATACACGCTACTGCACATTGCATTCATTTCATTTAAAAATTTTGTAACTACTGGTATCAATTATTAAAAAAAAAATACTTTTCGTAAATGTTTCACTTCGATGTAATTTTCATAACTGGTACGAGTATTCGATTTATTTTTGTTTTCACACAACATAGTACACTTACATACTACATGCATAACATTACTTAACTTAAGTCACCAATGACTAACTAATGAGCTTTTTTGAATATCAAATGTGCTTAAAAATTTATTCAGAATAGCCAATATTTTTACTTACTTATATTTAAATTTTGTATTTGTGTAAAATGCCGCATCACATCAGGTGGTACTCATGTACAGTACAGTTACCCAACGCTGGCATCGCGACGAGCTGGCATGGGCCGACGTTTACCACCGACACCAAGTAAACCATCAACACTGCAGCTGAAGCCAACAAATATTAATTTTCCGAAACTTAACGCAAGTCCAACACATGTAAGTGAATTGTTGAACGGTGATATATTTCAAATTAAAATTTCTACAGTTCAATATCTTACTCTAATTCATTTTCAAGTTTAAGAAAGGTTTTTCATACTAAGACTACACCTTAATTAAACAGTCATTACGATCGCTATACACGTTGTAATTTAAGAGTATAAACAGAAAACTTTCTTCTCGATGGTCTAATTTTTCGTCATTACTATTTAAACACACATAAATGTGATAATAATAACAAATTAAGTAAAATCGTATTGAGGTTCTTAGCTTAGCCAATTCTTCATAAACTTGCAGCATAAAAAAGAATTCTAAAAACAGCAGGTCTTATGTTGATTTATAGATTTATTTTTCAATAAATAAATCCCCTTAATAAATACTTAACATCCGGTAGGACCTTTTAAGTAAAATAATAAAATCGAATAAAGCGAGCTAGAGTACATTTTTTACCTAGCGAAAATTGAAAAACAACCGGTCATCTCCCATGACATGAAGTTATTGAACTGAATTCAGACTCCAATTGGCCAATATGTCCCTTTTTGCTCTTGGATTAGTGATTGGCCAAGCAAATAAAAATTATTATTGAATCTTCGGACTTAATAGTCCTTTGCATTTACGAAGCAAAGAAGTATAGAAAACAGATAGACTTGGGACCGTGATTAAAATATAAAAAAAACTCAGTTTGAACTATAAACAAAAAAAAATAACTGAAGACTCTAAATCCTCGTTCATACTTCCTCATATAACATTTCTATTGCAATTTTTAATCAATATATGTATATACATTTTTTTTGTTTAATTTCTCTCTTCAATTCCTAGACACATCACTCGACACCTCATAGTGTTCATTCGTTGCCACACCACCGTGATCTGCTGCGGGACCGTGCCATGTACCGCGATCTATATAGTAGTAGGGAACGCGATCGCGATCGAGAGCGATATAGAGATCACTTACGCGACTATGATATGCGATATGAATATCGGGATCATGAGCGTGAACTCTATGAGAGGGAGCGTGATCGATTAAGAGATTTCGAAAGAGAAAGGTAAGTAAGGGATTTTAAATGAGAGAGATAGAAATCAAGACGAGTTCTCGTTTACATATACTCGTTCAAAATAGTTATAGCGATTTTGATACTACATATACATTTTTATAATTAATTATTCTGTGAATTAATTTAGCTTATTTTTACTTTAAAATCACTTAATTCCCTTACCATTGCCGTTCAAGCCAAAGTTTCAAACTATACACTGTCTTAACAAAATGTTGTCGGATTTTTAAAAGGTTCACACAATTTGTATATACATTGTTACATATCTTAATAACATTTTTAAAAATTTCATGAATCCCATTCACTACCAGTCTGATAAAGTGAACGTTTCAGGTGGCTTAGTTTTTGGGGAATTTTTTTTACGGTCTATACAACTGCTTCCTGAGACATTTCACAAAAAGTTTGATTAAAAAGTTGGAAATTTTGATTGCTCGTTTATGCAGATTTTAAGAGAAAATAATCTGAATGTTATATCAAAAAAAATGATCAAAGTTGAATAAAGAAGTAATCAATTGGGTGTGATTTGTGTGATTTTCCAAAATAAATAACAAAAACTTTTTGGATTTGAAAGAAATAAATACTTTTGTAATGAATTCTTGTCTTCATTATTCATCTGACAGAAGTAACAAGTGTATGAAAAATTAATTTTTTGCTAGTTCTTACTAAGCGTAAAAAAAATAGTTTTTATTAATATTTTTGTATTCTTGCTCCATAAATCACTTTTTAGTCTGGATTGCATTTGTTTAATAAGTTTTGTTAGTTAATTGATTGCAATTGAAATTATATTATTTGGCATTTTTTTTTTTTTTTTTATTAAATTAGGTTTTCTTACAAAAAGGCCTTATAAAAAGCAGTTCAACAGACATGTTGAATTCATATTTTTATCTCGCTTGTGAATTCAATGCGCTCTAAAACTGCATACTAATTTATTTAAATCCATATTGAAAGTTTAAAATTCTTCTATGGTTTGAAACTTGGTTAGCGCGAAGAAGGCACTAAACGATTTCTTAAGCGTTTATTTATTCAAGTAAGGGTATTATAAGACTGTAAGATTTACTTATTACTCATGAATAATAGGAAAAAGGAGTTATTTGAATTTTTTAGTATCTATTTGCTCCTGTGGCTACAAAACGTGTTATTCAATGATACAAAGGTTTAAAATCACAAAACCCCTTACTTTTTTCATATACATAACTACACATGTATTCCCCAATTACTCGTGCACACTCATATTTTAAAACGTTTTTTTTTTTTTTAATTTCTCTTACCAGACTGGAATACATAGCGCCGCTGTCGTTTGAACAAGCGCTTGCTATGGGCAGGACGGGGCGTGTCCTGCCATCACCCGTTCTAAATGGCTATAAGCCAAAAGGTGGCTTTCACCCAAGACACTCCGATTCGGATGAGGAGGACTGGTGCTAGCAAAGGCTTTGATTGCGATTACGTAATCGAAGGGAACAGATCTGGGTATAGCATCAAGCCATATTTCCATCACTCTCTGCACCGGATTTAGACCATAATTTTTATACAATACAGTTGCAACAATTCCCTGCTGCATCCGATACCGATTTTATAGAAACCACGTTCATCGATACACCGCTAAGCGAAAATGCTGCTGCAGGCGCTGACTACGTTGACGCCGTAAATTTCCATATGGGCGTACGCGCGGCAACCGAGCCCATCATTTGTGACCTAGATGTGGGTCGTGGCGATCGCGACCTTGATAGGAGGGTAGGAGCTGCCGCTATAATACCATTATCATTAGTCATGCCAAATCGAACTGTCGAATATGCTATAGCGACCACGAAAATATGCTCCGAACACGAACTGCATCAACGGCATCCCTCGCATGACCATTATGCAACTAGTGAACCGCACACGCCGATAATATTAGATTTGCAACAGCAGCAGCAGCAGCAGCAGCTGCAATACGCAACAACAGCAAAATCACAGCCCGAACAGCATTTGTATCATACGTTGTAAAAGCAAAAAAACGTTAAGAAAAGAAAAAAAGAAAATACTCGTATAAAGCAAAAATGTTCAGCTGGAGTTCTCAAATGGAAATGGAAATATTGAACTAGGATGTATATACTTACATATGTATGTATGTACATGGTACATTCATAAATATACCAAATCATTTTAATAATATCTATTGTAATAGATTGGAACTGCAATAGTTGTAGTTGATAAAAACCACAAATTCATAAATAAAAACATACATACATATTTAATAAATACACATGTGCATTGCTCCGATAAGCTGATCTTCACAAAATAAGAAACCATCAACTTACTCTTACTTACAAATTTATATGAAACCATAGCCAAAATATATCTACAATTATACATGTATATGTATGTATGTATGTAAAACATAGATACTGCCTTGTTTCTGTTAAAAGTTTAGTCCAAAATGTTATTGTTAAACTACAAACAAACATACAATGTACATATGTATGTATATATGTGTGTGTCTGTACATTATTCATTCAGGCATATACTATGAGTATACATATGTATATAGACATTATACATTTTTGTATTTATTTCATAATTTGAGTGAAGAGTATTTTAAAACTATTAGGATCATTGAAATTTGTTAGAAGCTTTTAGACATACATACTAGTACACATGTAGGTGCATACATATACATATACACTCTTTAACTCACACACACACACTGACATTTGCATACTTGAAGTATAATGCATTCATATTTTACTGACACTTATGAGATGAATTAGCTTTTAATTAGTGCTTAAAGCGAAACGATTTTATTCGATAATATTAGCGTAAATAGTAAAATATATACATACATACATAGGTGCAAACATACAAACATACACAAATATAGAAAAATATGCAGCTTAGCACTCACATACACAAATCACTTACACACATACACATAGATACATACATTCAATTGCACACAAATTGAGAAAATTCACACGCGCAGCAATGGGTAGTAGGGGCCAAATAAAACAAATCTAACAAAATATGCTGAGTTTCCTAGAGGATGTGATTAGAAAATGTAGGGGGTTTAGGTGACAAAATATTTTAAATACTAGCAAAATAATTTATTTAAATTTTTCAAAACGACATATTTAAAGTGAAAAAAGAACATACCGTAGCTAGCCATAATCACCATACTATGTAGCATAAAATGAACATATACATACATAGATACATAGATAAGAGATACATGACAACTTTTACATACTCAAATGCAAGTAAATAGTATAAAAAGACCAATACACCTTCACATATTCGCACACAAGCAGTTCGCTTATAACGAATCCAGTGGAAAAAATATGAAAACAAAAAATATACACTTTGACATAAATACAGGTTAAGCAAACTAGCAAATTTTTATATTGCATTTACGAGTATGCAAAATTTAGACCGCGAAAATAGCAAGTAGACATACATATGTACATATGTACATATGTATGTCCTTACAACTTATTTATTTTGAATATTATCTATTTCAAACATAGTTCGAAGATATATAAAATAAGAAAAGTTTCAAAGCTTGTGTAAAGCTTACTAAAATTAAACGCTATTCATAAAATTATCCGTGAAATTTCTTTTAGAGCACGCAGTCTTCTAGCCAGGGCAATTGCAGTTTAATGTGATGGAAATATCAATTTACTAAATATGATTGTTGTTTTTGAGATTTTAATTTTTCCTATGGGAGCTGCACATATTCTTTCTTGAACAAAATGTACATTCATATTATATGTACCATATATGTATGTACATATATTATAGGAAAATAATTTCTTATAAGTTTGTGCATCTCATGAAAATTTTCCAAAAATTCTGAGTCAAAAATTCAATGACAGTTTTTTTTTTTAAAGTTTTGCCAACTTTATGCAAGCTTTCAACAATTAATGATTAAATAAATAATTTGAATTTAGCGCCATTTTTGTGAACTCAACGGTAATTCCATAAGAATAATAACAATAATATTTTTGTTTTATTTTTGTCCCTATAGGAGCTAGTTTCTAAAAATTTTCTTCATATTTTCTGCATTTTTAGTTGGATTTTAAAGTATGATATATCGATTTTGCTCGAGGAAATGAAAATATGGATGTATCACAATGTAAGATCCGACTAAAACTGTCGAAAATATGATGAATGGCGGGTGCCTAGTGTAACCAAAAAGGAGAACCAAAATTATTTTATTGCCGAAAATAGATGTCACCGTTTTCAAGTTTTGTCAAGCTGCAACTAAATCGTCTCCTCCTAAATGTATTTAATGAGTGTAATATCTGTAATAGCACTGTTCCTCTAATATAAAATAACCCTAATGAGCTTAGATATCGATTAGAGTATGAGGAAAGTACTAGCGTTTTTTTTTAACCAGTGCCAGTTAGCCAATAACATTTTTATGTGCATACATTCGAATTTGTTAGGCGCTGTTTTAAACTAAAAGCTCGAAAATTTTGAGAACCGTAACTTCGGAAAAAAATTAAAGACGTTATTATATCTTTATACTAGTTCTCTAATAAAAAAATATTTCTATAATCTTTAAAAATTATAGTATTCTCAAGGAAACAAAAAACACTAGTACTCTAATCGATTTCTAATCTACATCTCTCTCTCTAATAGGCAACAAATGTTAATAAGAACTAATTTTTTAATTGTAAAGAAATTATCTGACGTTGCTTTTCAGTCGAAGGCAAAATTATATTATAAATTTTGAACATCGAACAAATTTTCGCTAACGCTATATATTTTATGTTGAAAATCTTAAAGCATATCACACCATTTACAGCTACATATTACAAAATATATGTAGCTGATAGTCGCATAGGAACATATGTATATACCTACATACATAAATAAATGCATGCATGAGAAAAAACTTAATATTTAACACGTGCTTACATACACACACGCTCATACACATTTACTTACGAATCTACACAAAAACTCATTTGAAGAAGCAAGACCTACAAACAACACCGTATTAAAAAATACGAAAAATACGTTTAATTTAAAAAGCTCGAACGTAGTTAGTGTGGAATAAATTTCTTCAAAAAAATTGTAAATATTAAAAACTGTAAAGAAATTAAATAATAACTAAGATTATGTTTATGCTAAAAAAAAATTAGTAAGCAAAAAATTAAAAACAAAAAACAGATATGGTGAATGAAAAAGCGCACAAATAAATTATATAATTCCCAAAACATAGAAGAGGTCAAAAAATTACGAAAGTATAGTGAAACAGTTGAAAAGGTGTAAAACAAGAAAACAACAGATACACATAAGCGTACATACATATATATAAGTATATAAACATGTGAATATTAATAGCACGACATAAAAGAATTTTCAAGTTAATTCATTCAATTAGTTTAATTTGTTGCCATAATTGAGTTAATCCGAGAGAAACGTGTTGCAATCTTTTTAATTATTAAGAAACAGTAACTTGAGATATTATTTAAAATAAACACGAGTCTATCTGACCCACCAAGTTGCATACAAATCATGCAAACTATGTATTGTATATAAGGGACAAATATCTGATAAATATTCGATGCCACACTGCATTACTGATAGTTTTACTAGATACCAGGGACCATAACAGTTACAATTTTTATTAAATTAATTACCGATAAAAGTAATTTTTGATTTTTATTTTAAATGTCTTATGATAACAGTTATTGAAGACTTTTATTTATAAAATTCATCAATAAAAGTCAGTAAATGACTTTTATTTATAAATGTCATCAATATAAATCAGCCACTGACTTATATTTTTTAAGTCATACTTATAAAAGTCTTTTGTATAGTCAAAGCTAATATACTTATGTTAGCAAATATGAGAAATAAAATTAAGACTTGAAAATTTACAAAAATTTTGTTGATAAAATTATATAGAAAATCAATATGCCATGTCTGTAATGTCTGACTTGTTCGATTATTATTGTTAAGCTGTCCAATAATAAAAATATCCTTTTGTTTTCCAACAACTTTTTTCCTGCGAAAAATGGTGACGACTTTTATAAGTATGACTTAAAAAATAAAAGCCAGTTGCGGATTTCAATTGATGACTTTTATAAATAAAAATCATCTACTGACTTTTATTGCTTGTTATTTATAAATAAAAGTCTTCAACAACTGTTATCATAAGACATTTAAAATAAAAATCAAAAATAACTTTTATCGGTAATTATTTTAATAAAAATCATATATATTTATAAAATATAAATCAATAAGAATTGTTATTTTTGTAAATTTTGCATAAAAGTTACAAAACAAAATTTATTGTAATCATTGATTATCGGTGAAAAAGGAAATCGATTGGTATATTTCACTACCTTGTAGAACGATTCCTTCATATTATAATTTTTTATGACAGTTTTCACAAAGAACTGTTATATTCGGTCCCTGCTAGATACTGAAAAGTGCGGAAGTTCAAACTTTTTTTTTAAATTTCAATTAAACCTATACTGGTTTATTGACACAATTTTAGTTTATTTCATGCAGAAGATCTAAACTAAAAAAATTTGCAAAACTTTCTGTATCTGCCTTAGTTAGCTTAAATTGTTGCTTTCGCTTGGACATTTAAGATTGGTAGGTAACACCTTCACTTTCGAAGTAGCCGATATTGATCACAGGAAGCTTATTTAAGCGGCGAGTAGTTCGGCACTCAGCCATATAAAATCTTAACAGCAGTATTGGTCGCATAATGATGTTTGCACAAACATGTTCGAATGTTCCGGATTTGTGAGTGTAAGGTGTATTTACATATCCGAGTATACATTAAGCAATATAAATAACTAGAATAGACAAGATAATATCTTCAGATTTTGCGAACTTTCTGTCAAGAAATTATTGTTAGTTTACCCATACAAATTTAAAGTATTTACTTCTCTAAATAGTTTGTAATATAAACAGTTATATTTTATTCGTCAAATCGCTTTTTTTATGTTGTTAACTCGAAATGAATGTTAGATCTATTGTCAAAATCAACAAGAATTTTAAATCCCAATTTTTTTCTTTTAGTATCTAGTAAATTTTCGCTCGAGGCTAATTAGATCAACCGATACAGATATAAATTTCAAGCAAATTTTATTAACACACTTGGGGTATTCACAAGGTATCGTAACGTGTTTGTTGTAAAATCAAAAATTTAAACAAAAATTATTTTAAAGGTAACTGTAATGAAAACCTATTACGTAACTGTAATAATTTAGCCATTTTTTTATATTTACTAATTTTATTCCAGTTGCTGCACAATAATAAATTTTTTCCACCAAGCTTCATTAAAAAAAGCTAAGCAACTAAAACAATAATAAAAAAAAAATTAGGAAGACTCGCAGCAGTTTCTTATACCCGTGCCACGACACACACGAACACATCCCCATATATACAAAACATACAAACAATCATTCCTTAGGTACATTTGTACATTATACAAAGAGCAAAACATTCAAATGTAAGTAAATCGAAATCGAAATATGTATCTTGATCTGTTCCTTAGGTTATACGCGAACGATAGGTAAATATGCAATACTAAAAATAATAGGTACATAAGTACGAGCATGTAAACAATAAGTAAAAATTTGTTAGTATGTATAATAAAAATGTAAAAAAAAATATTGAGAAAAACAAATAAATCATAAATAATGTTAGATATTGTACTTAAAATAAAGGAAAAAACTAAATAAAACATATGTGAATTTTTGAATTAATACTTTATTCCATGAGAATAAATTGCCTGCGTGTAAAATTTAAACATGAACGTGAAATACTGAGCTAGCCGTATAAAATATTTTATATGAAATTCAACACTAAAACAAAACCAAATAAAAAACCAAAAAAACGAAAAATCTACCAAAAATAAAAACTTACCTTTACTTGTATTATTTCATAGCAAAAAATAAAAATAAAAAAAACAACAACATTAAAACAAAATATGGTACATAATTCATAAAATAGTGTTAAACATTGAGCAAACAAAAATAAGATAAAATGAATTAAAAAATGAAGAAATTAGCGCGAGTAAGTCATAAATTGAATTTAATTATTTAAGAAACATTAAATTTAAAGCAAAAAATTCAAACGGTAAATATTTAATGATTAATACTGTAATATGTATTTATGAATATAATAACAATATAACACCTGCCTTCAATAAATTTTATTATACTTTATTAAATGAAAAACAAAGGAAAAAAAAAATATTGATATGGAATAATGTGAAAGTAATCATTACTTTTTATTATTAGGAATTCAATATATATAAATAAATAGAAAAACGGAAAAAATAATAACTAATAAAAATTAAGTATGAATTACGTAAAGCAAAGCCAACTTTTACAATTGTAAATTAAAATAACTGAAACCTTACATACATATATTTTATTTTTGGATATTTAAATTATGATGTTGAAATAAAAAACAAAGCATAACACTGCACTCATTTCATATTGAAAAGTAAAATTAAACTTTATAAAATACGGTAAACCGAACGCAAATAGAAATCGAAAAGCTGTACAATTAATGTCAGATATCAAAGTACATTTTAAGAGGAACTTAGCAAAAATGATGCTTGGAAATATATTTATTAAAATATTTGATCGCATATAAGCAAATTTTATTGCATTCTTTAAAGTATTTCATTTCGTTTTTTTTTTTTTTTAGTTTTCAACTTGATATTGGTTTACAAAATATTGGTTTTTACAATGTGAAAGTGTTTCTAAGTACTGAGTTACTAAGCCAAAGATACGAGTTTATGTTAAAGAAACATAGACATGTACTTAAACTCGAAGCCATATTATGTATGCATGTGTTTTTGTTAGTTTAAACAAAACTGGTTAAGATTATTTCCGAATCGCAGTATATATGATCTCCTAACCATTATTTTATATTCATTGAATGTGTATGTATTGAAATTGAAACCCCTTATTACGAGCTTCGCTAAAATTTCTTTGAATGTTGTCATGTTATACTTTAAATACTTAAACTTGCGATATTTTAAGGCTCGAAAATTCCTACTGATGTTACTGCTTTAAAAAGAAATATCAGATGTAATTCAACATATGTATATCGCTTATTCTGGTTCTCCTGCAACTGTTCATCGCATTCAATGTCTCAGTGGAAATACTGCCTGTATTCGCAAAAAGATCTGAATGTTTTAAGTACGTGAAGTATATATATGCTGAAATCTTTTCCTGCTTATCGAGTGAATAGCCGGTATATTCTTACGTTAACTTCAGTTCTATTTAATGTGTTCAAATACTTAGTACAACAAATAAAATTGAGAAAACCTCATTCCATGAATTGCATATACTCGATGAGGTTAAGTAGGCAACTTTATTTTCACACACAGATAACCAATTTCATTACTTTATTAATTTATGACAAATGTACCTTTCGAAGTAATCTTCAACGATGCGCATAATGTGCTCTTTGCTTTCGCCTTTTCAGAAATCCAAGAGAATTTAGTAATACCTGATTTTGCTAGGGATAACACTAATCAAAATGTCATTTCCCTTCCTTAACTTGCAAGCAAGAAAAGCATATTACTTTTAGAAGTTTAGAAAATGTTTAACTTGTGTTCCGAAATAAATGCCCTGCAGGAAATACGATTTATTTAAAAGCAATTTATAAATATCTTTGATAATTAGTCACTGCTTTTACCTTCATATAAAAAGGACGCAGTCAATCGATTTGTTACGACTATATATTTTAAGTGCGTTAAACGTGTTTGAAATTCAATTAGTTGTCTTACAATTGATTTTTACATACATTCATTTCGGAAAAAGTCAGTTATTTCAGACAGGATAGCGCAACCTTTGGCCTTATATAATTGTAAATTAGGAAGTTTTGCCGCAAATCAAGCATTTCGTTTGTTATATTTTTTTTCTTTATAACAGTTAATAAAAAACACTCCGGCATATCAGATTCTCAAAAGTAAAATATTACCTAAAATTCAATGAAAAGTTTACAGATATATACATACATATGTACATGTGAAATAAACAATTATTTCATGATATTGTTTATAAAAAAAAGCATTTGACTGAAAACTTCTAACATTTGGATAAACTTGTACCATATGCATGTACATACATATATTTTTTTGCATTTCATTCTTAATTTGAATGCATTATACAACTTTTAAGTAGGTAAAAAAAGGAGCTTTAAACAGTATATTAATAGTATCATAAAGAGTGTTTTCGAGGGCATTAATGTAAATAGTAAATTTAATTATTTCACTGGAACGTTGTATAAAAAAGATCTCAAGGCCCACTACTAGAAAATGTATTAAATTTTTTTCAAAGAGTATTTATTATTTTCTAAATAGTCTGATATGCCGAGTGACTTTATAACGACCGTTTATATACCTTATTTTTAAATGTCATCATTAATTCGCAGAAAAATGTGCTATAATAGTTAATTTTAATTAAATACCAAGAACATATTTACATAAAACCTCTCCCAGTTAATGAATACTCATTAATTAATGAAAACATCTGATTTTCATACATTTGGTGCTGAGAAATTTAGCCCTATTGATTTTTTTGTTTGTATTTTATGCCAAACTACATTTTGTTTTGTAATTCATATTATGTTAATGAACGAAATAATGAAATATTTAAATATTTACTTACATATATGCATTTTCAATTCCACAATCTCTTCATACTTACATATACTTATAAAACATATATACTGCATACTTGAAAATACTTGTATATACAAACCTATGTATGTGTGCATTTAAAAAATATGTATTCTTCTTCTATGGTTCTACAACCGATTTGGGCCGAGACAAAAATACTTCACCAATGTGTTCGTAGGCGCCCTTGTCTTCGTTTTATACTCATGGGTACCAAGTCTTATCGCTGGTCAACATAGTCCATGTTTTTGTAGTGGTGCGTGCTATAACTCGATGTGACGTTGAGTTCGGCGATCAGTGTCAGTGTTTTACTAGCTAGAGCTCTAACTAACGCAAACGCACGCTGCGACCAAAAAAGAAGTCATTCAATTACATTAAATTAAGTAAAAAGAAAGTGTTGCTATGACAAATGCCACTCTACTGCGAAAAAAAATCAAACTACTGAAGTTAAAGAAAAGCGCTGGATACAGAAATCCACTGTGACGCGAACTTTTGAGAATCTAGAAAAAGTGACACAGATGAATGTGAAATGTTTGAGATCGTGCCAGAAAGAAAAATCTCCAAAAAGTCTATACCCGAACATGTAGGGGCTCAATTTTGATTAGAAGTATTTCTATCTTTGTGGGTGGTTATACGGTTGGTTGGTAGGAGCGTTGTCTAGTCTATAAAACTACGTCCTAGGACCCAATTAGCGCAGGAAGCGCCATTTTTCTATGCTATCTTCATGGAAACTCTCTTGTATCTTACGACCCTTAAACTTTAAACCAATTTGATTTGTGGATGAATCCGCTTATGCAGTTTACTTTGGATCTAGAGATATTTTTTACCTCTTTTGGAAAAACCCCAGTACTTTTTGCCTAAGGCGTGTCAGAGCTGGCTGCTTATTCAACTTGCGACCTGTGACCCGTATTTGTGGCTGTTACGCTAAATATTTATTTTCTTGATCTGTTAAGGTGGTCTAACGTTTTCGATACGTAATAGATTTTTTCGTGATTTTGCAAGTCGTTAACTTGCTCCATCTTGATCCCGCCGTTCGTACAAACTGCAAATGTAGCTCTCTCTTGATCACTCCCTATGGCACTATGGAAACCCAAACGAGGGAAATGTCCACTGACTCAGCCGCTAAGCCAAGCGCACATTTGCAATATTGGACTATATGGGAATTTGTTTTTGGTGAGCCTAGTGCCAGAGAGCGGCTTGACTATCTGAAAAAATTCATGCTTTTTGTACCTCTTCGGTCCTATCTTTCAGCAGCGGACAGGCCTTTGCAATTCCCATTATTTCCGCTTTTAAGATGCTAGCAAAGTTAGGTAGTCGGAACGAGAGAGAGACATCTAGCATCTTTAAGAGCATGCCAGCACCCACCCCACACTTAATTTTGGACTCGTCAGTATAGATAGAGGTGTTGTTCTCATCCGCCAGCCTGCCCTGCTCCAATCCCGTCTAGGGATTATAGTCGGATTGATCCTTTGTTCCTAAGAGTATGTCGAGGACTCCACTGTGCCCATACTGCTAGTGTCAGAGAAGTTCCGTTATGAGAAGGAAGTTTAAACTGCGCTATTTTCGTTTTCGTTTCAAAAACAATTTCTACTTTTTGCTTTAAGGAATTTTCGTTGGGATTCTCAGTACAACCTGCCGCCATATACATATATGTAAGTCGTTTAAAACTCATTAATCTTCCTACACTTGCTAGTCGCAGAGAAATGCTAGGCATTGTATTTTTGGTCAAGTTACTGACAGGCTTGATCTCTAGCCCATCTCTTCTTAGCGAAATAAAACTAAACGTTCCCTCCTGAATTTCAAGAAATTTCCGGCCTCTCTTTCTGAAGCCATGTAAAAGTAATTTTGAGTTAAATGAGCCACTCCGTAGTTTGTGTCAGGATTTTAACACTCACTCCGGTTCTTTTGATATTTCAGACTCACTTTTTTACATAAAGAAAACTATACTCAATTCTCTCAATAATTAATACATACATACATATACATATATTACTATGCGATCAGCTGATGAGCATTTGTTCTGTAGCTGAACAGTTTTAGATCTCGACACTTAACAAAATCTGCCTTTCATGACTCGGCGCAACATATATGAAAAAAAACAAAATTTTTTTTTTATATGTATATCCGTGCGTCATGCGGATGCGCCCCTCGCGCCGGTCGGGCGGGTATGGAGGGATAAAACCGTTGGGATTATTATTATTATTATTATTATTAGTTTGATACCAAGCCCGCTTTCTAAGGCCCAAGTGTGAAGCCTCAGTAAAGCCCCCTTAAGATTTCGCTGATCGTGGAGGGAAAGAGACCAGATACTGCCACTACAACGTCGTCTGCTTTTAATAATAAAAATAATTTGCGCTTACACTATATATCAATGTTTGGCCGAGCTTATCCTACCATTTGTAGTGTGCGTCGTTATATTTTACCACAAATGGAGGAACCTACAATTTTGTGTCGACTCCTAACGGCAGTTGTATTTAATGAAAATCTTTTTCATGGCAAAAATACCCTCGGAGATTTGCCATTGCCTGCCGAGGAGTGACCGCTATTAGAAAAAAACTTTTTCTCTGATTAAGAATTTGCTTGCCCTCATTGAGATTCGAACCTTGAACTCAGCGGAAATCGAGTTACATATATAAATACCCCCATATTTCCGAGTGATGGAATCGATATTTATGTTGTTGAAAGCTTCTTCTATGTCTACGAAGGCAGTTAGAGTAAATTGCTAATAGAGGATTGATTTTTCTATAGTTCCCACAAATTCGTGGATATCATTTTGTTTGCCGGCTCTTAATATACCCATGTTGGACCGTCAATAACTTTGATCTCTCTAAACTAACATTATCGGTAAGATGCCATATGAGCCAGGGGATTTGTAGGGTTTAAAGTTGTTTATTGCGAATCTAATTTTCTCTTTGTCTATGACAGATTGCAGCACCACTTCGGAAGGTTCCGAAAAATTGGTTTGAGACCACGTTGTTGGTATTTGACCGCATCCAGGGAAGTGGATATTAATTAGAGCTTCTAGTGATTCAATGGCTATATCTCAGTTTACTCAGTCTGGCGGAATCCTTACACATTTCTATGGGTGAGCGCTATGAGCGCCAGGATTAAGTTTTGGCTTATTACTGCTTAAAAATTAAAGAATTTGACATCTGGCAAATGACTTGAATGAGATATTTCGATGAAATTTTAGCTCTATTCAACTAATGACACGTTGAATCGCAGACTTATTTCATATTGAAAATGAATGACCTATTAAATGCAAACTAGCAAAAGAATGAATCGTCGTCGCGCCCTTCCAAAAGCAGGAAATCAAACCGCACTCGTGCCGCCTGAAGCCAAAGAAGACGTCAAGGAGGAAAGAGCAGACGAAATGCCAAAAAGCAAGGTTAAGAAGTCAAAGCAATTAATTGTGTATTTTTTGTACAATTAATAAAAAAATTATGTAAGTATTTGAAATGCGTGTACTTACAGTTGTCAAACTATTATACAAATACGTTTCTGTGGTCGAGTGTGTAGCGGTCACCCCTTGGAAGCAATGGCAAAACTCCGAGGGAATTTCTGTTGGGAAATGTTATTATTCGCTTGTTGTTGTTTATACTTGTATACAAAATCCTTGATTACTTCAAGGCTGCCAACAGTGACGTGGGTCTCAATGCAAGGACTTTTTGTTTGTTGCCACAAGGTACTTTGTTTTGTCATCCTTCACTGTTGGACTAACCTCTTTTGCTGACCTATTTCTAATGCCAACGACGTCAATTATAATATTCAGATTGGCAGCTGTTATTACGCTTTCCAGCTTTAGCTTGAAAAAAATTATTACATATACATATGAATATATAAAATATTTAGGAATTTATTTAAATCAATTAATTCTTAAGGTTTAATTCTTATTTAATTTTAATATGCTTTGTTAATTTTTTTCTGAAGATTGTGAGAATTTTTGATATTTTGGGTGCCTAAAAACTTCAATTTTAATCAAAACGATATCCCCACGTGTTCACCTTAGACAGAAAACATTTCCAGTTAGCATTAATTTAAATGGCATTCACAAGGGAATAGTTCCTATGAGAAAAATTGAATATTAACTTTTTCGTTGAAAATTCGTAAAATTATACTTCTAGTATTAATGACACTTGATTATTGAATAAAAGCAGGAATGGTGAGTAACGCCAAAATATTAGCGGTGTTACCACTAACAAAAACGAAATCTTCAAATCTTTTGAGTATTTTTTAAAGCAATTTATTTAATCTACTTCAAGGCTTAAGACATAATTTATTTTATATATGTACATATATAAATCACTTTTGTTTAAGTTTTGATTGCTTATTAAAAATACATATATAATAATATAATACAAATGTATGTATGTATGTGTGTATGTACATATTTTCATATTTAGAATATTGAAACTACTTACATACAAAAATTAACCTTACTGTGAAGGTCTCAAAAATTTAGATAAGAGCAATATGTTTGTACATTGTCATTTCTACATTTGTTTACGTTTATGTAAATAAATTTATTTATCCCTGAACTTGGTAATCAAAATATGTATTGATTCAGCTGTTTGCTGGTTTTCTACACCTGCGTTTATTGTTTGAACTACAAAATAAATAAATGTGGATGAATGATTTTCATGATGTTATACACATGGCAAAGCGTGCCACTAGAGTGAAAAGCAGCTATTAATGAGGTTAAATATGGGCATTTTGTTGTCATAAAAAAACCAAACTTTCGTTTTTACATACATTTTTTACACACTGTCAATGCGTGATATAAAATGATCGAAATATTTTGAATATAAGTTATATTAAGGGAATGAGAAAAACCTTTTAAAAAATAGATAAAATGTTCAATAATTGTTTTAATTAAGACAAGAGATTTAAGTAAATTTTTTTTTTTCATGGGCGCTACCCTCAAGTGGCCCTTTGAAACCAGGATAAGCCTGTTTTCCGTCGAATTCCACTTTCCACGGGACTGACATCAAGCATAACATCATGGCGGGAAAGGCGGTAAGTCGCCACTGCTACGCCATTGTTGCTTCTGCTTTTGCAACAAAAGCTGTATTACATATTTTTTTTTTTTTGCTCAAAGGGAAAGATAGCCCAGTTTTTTGCGTCTGTACATACATACATACATACATATGCATATACATATGTAGGTACATCGTAAAAAGTTTTAAAAGCAATTTGAACGAAACAACCTGGGAAACGTACCATTGACAAACAAGAAGAGCAAATTGAGAACGATGGTTTCGGGAGCGTTCTCGAAAACAATAATATGATAACAAGTATTTCGGAAATGTTCGAAGTAAGAAAAAAATTGGAATAAAATCTCAAAGTTATTTTCATGTAGAGCAGACAGAAGAAAAACTTTCGGGAACGTTTCCTATGAAAATTAAATTATTGAGAATGTTTCAAAGTAGTTTTAAGTACTAAAGAACAAAACGCGGGAAACGTTCTATCTGCGGACAATGTTTAAAACATGAGTTATGGCAACTTAACGTAAGAATGAAAGAATATCCCAAGAAAAACTTGCGGAAATACCACCTATAAACACCTTTTGGAAATATCGAATTTCAGAGCATTTTTTGTGTACGAGTATTTGATTTTTGCATTAAAAGATAGCTGCAATAATTTCAACGTCAACTGGAATCAATTCGCAATGACGTTTATGGACCTTTCACAATAAAAAATATTATTCATTCAAATCTCAAAAGACCGCTTTTAATTTGAAATGGAATAAATTGTCAGTTCTTTCTAGAAATTTATTTACCGTATAGTTCGATTTCAGAACTTTTGTTCACAATACGTTCTTCGAGAGAACGCCCCTAAGAGGACCTTCCCAAAGCTTTTGATCACATTTTGTTTTATTAAAAATATTCCAAAATTTCCGTATATCTGAAAAGACTGCCGCACCTTTTTTTCTCATTTCCGTTTAAGGCGTTAAGCGTTTATAAGGTTTGTTTTGAATCCTTAATTTAATTTTAAACTTGTTTAGTATTGAAAATGGCCGCTCGACCAATGTGCTAGTATTATTGTCACTATGGCTATACATAATTTTTCATAGATTTTAATTATACATAATCATTTATTGCTTTGGATTTAAAAACTTAACTAATTCATTGCGAAACTTGAAACAGCTGTTATATTTTTTAGTGCGCCCATTGTTAATATATAAGTTAATATGAGGGAAGTAAAATGCGCTGCCGTATTTTGATTATTTCTCGAAGGTAAGATATTATAAAACAAGGTAAAACAGTTTGGAATTATTAAGATTTCAGAAAAGAACTAGCAAAAATATATGACCAAACCGTGCCAATAACATTTCCCTTTTAAAAAAAAATTTCGTTAGAATCCACCAGGCAAGACTTGTTTACTAGTAACTTCATATTAAAGTTTCTATTATCTTCCATGTAACTTAGTTACATACTTTACTTAAATATGCATGCACATATGTATATATGTATGTACAAAAAATCTTTCATTGAAATATCAAATAGTTTCGTTCTAAATTCAAATATTTATTTTAAAGCTTATTTAAAGTAAACACTTTGTTTGATATGCTAACACAGTGATATTTAAGTAATAATAACTACAAGTCAGTAAATGCTGTCATACTGAAGGCCAAGTCGACTTGCTATGTTGGTATATAAGGCGTTGAAAATGTTACAATTTACATAGTAATTCAATACTTCTCATCAATTTAATATATTAATATTAAAACCAGAACCATAAAGACGTACAATGGCAAAAGGTTTATTTCTACTGGGTTTAGTATTCGCTGTAGTGATTGTGGTGGTACACTCACAAAATCTTGGTACGGCACCAACACTTGCTACACCATCCTTAGCTGCACCAGTAGCTGCGCAAAACAATAATCGTGGACCATTTAGAATAATTGTTCGACGAAGGGGAGGTTCGAATGTTGGCAACAATCCTGGCATAGGTACTTCAGGCTTACTAGGCTTTCTAGGCGCAGGTGGTTTGGGTAATAATAACATACTAACAAATGGACTTGGAGCAATAGGTCCTTTAGGCTCACAAGGCACAGGTGGTTTGGGCAATAACAGACGAACAAATGGACGCGGAGCAATAGGTCCTTTGGGCATATTAGGCATAAGGAGTTTGCGTAATAACAGACTTACAAATGGAGGCCAAGGAAATCGTGGATAAATTCTAACAAATAATGTTTAACAAGAGTACGGCTATAAAGCAAATAAGTAATAAAATAAAAAAATTAAAAATATAAGAGGAATTTTAAGAATGTGTTTTATTATTTTCTTAAAAGTACACATTTGTAAGTTGCATTGGGTATTGCTTGCAGTCCAAAAGAGAGCTTGGATTTTTTACTCCTTTTTCCTTCCTTTCTACGAATAGGAGTGCTTCTCAAAATGTGTAAAAATGTTAGACATAATCGTTGGTGTGTATTTAATTAAAAGAGGTAAAAACGTTTGTTGTGCAAAATTTCAAGCCTTTAGCTGCTCAAATAGAGGAATTATGGAGCAAAATATAATATCTGAACAATCGGCTCTAATATACGTTATATTAGTCCGATCTGACCGATTGCGAAATATGTCGAATAAATTACGAAAAGGCACCCATTTTGACGTGATCTTGTGCAGACGTGTTGTTCTGGTGCTCGCCAAAAATTTTATTTTCACCCGGTATAAACATTGTAAGTTTATAATTACCTTCGGTACGCCTTGTGAGTTTAGTGCGGGGAATTTTGTCATCAATTCGTTTGTTTGCAGAGTCACCTGAGTGTTTTATTTGGTTTTGTAAACCTACCACCTGTTTATGGATTCTGCTGGTAAGCGAAAAGCCAAAACAACAACCATAGTCAAAGAAGCTTTGAGCAAAGCGAATTTAGTAAGGTGGGTTTAGTAAGCAGCTGATTGGCTTGTTTTTTCTTTCGCTGTACCGAAAGCAATAACAAAATACATGTACTTTTGCTGCCACCTTTATGAATTCGCCTTGCCTTAATACAGTCAAAGACGAGTTCAATAAACTAAAGCAGGAAAAGGCGGCTGGTGAATCAACTGATGCTGTAATATTTGGTTTGCCCTTCATAAAAGAGGATAATTTAAGAGATATCTTCGGCTGTGCCTGCGAATCGTTCTACCTACCCACTCCCCCGTTTCGTGATATTTTTCGATCAAGACGTACAGCTGAGCATCCAAACAGTGCTGTTAATGTGAAATTCTATTCCCAACCATGTATATAAAAACTCGTAAAGCTTCTCGGTATGTTAAGATAGCAGGTTTTGACTCTGATACTAATTTTTACTTTCATGAAAGTCTCAACACTGTGAACAGAAAAAGTTTGCAAGCCGCAATTAAGCTGAAAAAACTAAAAAAAAAAATGCATAGTGTGTTTTCACGACGAGGCGAGGTTTACGTCGGTATGTCTTCTGACAGTGTGCCGATTGCTATACCCAGTTACACGGACTTATTTAACATAATTAATTGTAACACAATAAGTGATGTCTAACATAAATTATCATTCTGCCATTGTGCATTACTTATTTTTTGTTTTTATTTCTCCCTTCACTCTGTTTTCAATCTACTATAGGATTTATATTTGAGGTAGTCTCTCCCATATGTTGTTCGTATGATGGTGGTTAATTCATTTTCCAGGGTTGTTGTTGCACTTCAATGCTCGTTGCCTTAATAATAAAAAATTGGACTATTTGGGGAACTTATTTGAAAACTCGTCTCTCGATGTGATTTGTGTCCAAGCCTCAAATGGTTAAATGCAATTTTACCTGACAGTTTTTATTCCATTCCAAAATATACTTTATATCGAAATGATTGTCTGGGTAAAAAAGGCGGCAGGGTAGCTGTGTATGCTAAATACGTTTTAGACGGTAAAGTTGTAAGTTCCTCGTCTACATCCGAAATTGAGTATTTGTCTGTTTTATTGTCCGATGGCAATACTAAAGTATTTGAATCGTGTGTGTATAATTTCAATAGTCATTCTTCTCTAATACCATTTTTTAATAAACTCTCTCTCTCTCTCGCCTGCTTGACTATGATCATTACGTTATATGTGGTAATTTCAAGGTGGATTTGCTGGTCAGCCAGGTTTCTTGATTCTGTTGCATCTACTTGTATATCCGTTGTTAGCTCCCTTGTGCCTACAAGATTATTTTTAATCATCGTCCTAGCTTATTAGATGTGTTTATTGTCCCTGAATCTGCGGGTGTTCGTCGTTTAGATCAAATCGCCTTCATTTCTGACCATGACCTTATTTTTTGCAAGTATGATTTCATATTAACTAGTATAGTGGATGCAACAATGAAATTTTTTTCGCGATTATAAGTCAATTGAATCTGAAGCTTTGTTCACAGAAATTAATTTATTCAACTGGAACTATTGTTTGAATCTGGAGACTGCTGATGAGAAATTTGACTTTTTGCAGAATAACCTTTAACATTTTTTTTAACAAATATGTGTCTCTTCGGCAGGTCACACCCCGATCCTGCTCTTGTCCGTGGTTTAGTCAAGAAGTAAATTCGGCTATTAAAAAACGCAATATTTTGTACGCAAGTTGGAAAAGAAAGCCATGTGTTAAAACTTGGAATGCCTATAAATGTGCTCGGAATAAGGCTTCTATTTCAGTTCGCCAGGCTAAGATGAGTTATTTTGGAACAAAACTCAATACTCGCTTGCCTTTTAAGTAGTTGTGGTCAAACGTGAAAAGGTTCGGTATGCGTGCTAGCTCTGAGGCCCCTTGCCAACTCTATGCCGATCTAATGAATGAGGATAATATCTTCTAATTTTCACTTGACCAATAAATTTAAATTCGATTCTCTGTTTGAAGACGATGTAACTAAGTGCGTTCTGCGGATAAAATAACGGGTGTTTTTTTTAGGGGTATAGAACTTCGAATTGAAATAAAATACAAGAAAATCGTTTTAAGGTCCATCAATTTGGCTTTATTGGAAGGATAATTTTATGCCATTAATGTTTAAATAAGATTTCGGGCATGTGGCCGCCGCGGCTGGCTCAAATAAAGCCAATTCTACAGGTCCAATTTTCAACCACTTTTTCGAGCATATGGGGCCGTATGTCGGCAATAACGCCACGAATGTTGGCTTCCAATTCCCCTAACGTTTCTGGTTTGTTGGTGTAGACGAGTGACTTCACATATCCCCAAAGAAAATAATCCAATGGTGTCAAATCACACGATCTTGGTGGCCAATTGACAGGTCCATTCCGCGAAATTATGCGCTCAGCGAATGTTTCCTTCAATAAATCGATTGTGACGTGCGCTGTGTGGCATGTAGCGCCGTCTTGTTGGAACCACAACTCATCCACATTCATGCCATCCAATTCGGGAACAAAATAGTCGGTTATCATGGCTCTATACCGGTCTCCATTAACGGTAACTGCCTCTCCAGCATTATTGCGGAAGAAGTATGGCCCAATGACTCCACCAGCCCATAGAGCACACCAAACAGTCAGTTTTTGTGGATGTAATGGCGTTTCAAGGGTCTCATGTGGATTCTCTTCACTCCAAATGCGGCAATTTTGCTTGTTGACGTAGCCATTCAACCAAAAATGAGCCTCATCACTGAACAAAATTTTGCGATGAAAATCAGCATCGAGATCAATCTCATTTTCGGCCCATACACCGAAATCACGACGCATTGCATGGTCTCGCGGCTTTAATTCTTGCACAAGCTGGATCTTGTAAGGTCGCAAGCCAAGATCTTTGCGCAAAATCTTCCATAAAGTTGATGGACAAAGCTCCAATTGCTGTGCACGGTGGCGAATCGATTCATTCGGGTCCTCTTCAACACTTTGCTCTACAGCGGCAATTGTTTCTTCGGTGCGCACTGTTCGACGTCTCTGCGGATGCGTATTATCACATAGAGTAAACGTAGTGCGAAAACGATCCATGGTTAACCGAATTAATTGCTCTGATGGACGATTATGTCGACCATAAAATGGACGGAGCTCACGGTAAACTTCGCGAACTGAACCATTATTTTCGAAATAAATTTGCACGATTTGCAAGCGTTGTTCTTTTGTCAACCTGTTCATGATGAAATGGCAAACCAAACTGAACATAAATGACATTAGAGTTGCCAGATTTGACCACAAAATGCCAGTTTTATCTCTATTCGAAAAACAAACCTGTAAAAAAAACACCCTTTAGAATGCCGTGGGTGCAGACGAACTCCCTAATAAAATCATTAAACTTTTCTTGCCATGTATACTAAGTAGTCTAACCCATAATATTACTTTATTATCACCTTATCTTTCTCTGCTGCATATAAAGTAGCCATTGTTACACCTATAACTAAAAACCGGGTGTTTCTTTCCAGTGTCAATTCAGGCCCATTAGCATTTTACCTGTACTTTTCAAAGTGTTCGAAAGGTTAATAGGTCATCTAACGTTGCTCTGCCTACTTGATATTTCCAAAGCCTTTGATTTAGTTAATCACAGCTTGTTATGTGATAAATTGGCTTGTTACTTTGGTTTTAGTGAAAGTGCAGTAAGGTTCCTAGAAAACTACTTAAGTAATACATTTCAGAGAGTTAAGGCTGGTAATAAACTATGGGAACCTGTACTAATCTCTTCAGGCGTACCACAAGGATCCATTTTCTTGGCCAGCTGCTATTTAGTAAATTCGTCAATAATATATTTGCAAGATGCTCAAATTCCCAAATGCATGTGTATGCCAACGACATTCAGCTGTGTCGCTCCTATAGAATAGGGTTGGGCGAAGACCTTAGCTATAGGCTTAATGTGGATTTGCATTCCATCTGTGAATGGTCAAAGAAAAACCTTCTTCACCTTAATGCGTAGAAATCGTATGTGTTACCTATATTTAAGAAAAAAATAGAGCTATTCCATCATTGCATATTGGTACTAGTCCCCTTAGACTAGTTGACAAAGTTACCAATCTTGAATTTGTTCTTAATTCTAAGTTGACTTGTGAGGATCATGTTAATACAATTGTGAGCAAAATATACTATGCTCTTCGCTGCCTTAGAATTACTGCACTATATGTTCCTTTAGCCCTAAAAAAAACTAGTTCAGAACTTAATAGTTCCACTCATTACGAATTATGAGGTAGTCTACAGCAAACTAGACTCTTTTTTTTGCTTTTAATTTTTTTGTTGAGAAACTCGATACTTAGCTGCGACATACAGAATTTTATAAATGCCAGAAATTGCATCTTCATAATAATAATAATAATTTGGCGTTTACACTATATACATATGTAGCTCAGTGTTTGGCCGAGTTTATCCTACCATTTGTGGTGTGCGTCTTTATATTATACCTCAAAATGGAGGGACCTACAATTTTGTGCCGACTCCGAAAGGCAGTTGTATTTTATAAGAAGCTTTTTCATGGCAGAAATAACCTCGGAGGTTTACCATCGCCTTCCGAGAGGTGACCCCTATTAGAAAAAAAACTTTTTCTATGATTTAGATTTTAGTCGCCCCGGCTGAGATTCGAAACTCGAACCCAGCGGCATATCGAGTAATAGCAAGCACCACTACCCACTCGACCTCAGCGGACAGCGGAAACATCTTCATCTTTAAGCTAATTACTCATGCGAAACCGCAATACTTATATGGAAAACTTGTATTTTTTTTTAATGTTCTCGTTTTTACACCCGAGAGTACTTGTACACAAGGGTATTATAACTTTGTTCGCATAACGGTTGTTTGTAACAGCATAAAATAATCGAGATAGATATAGATATATATGTCTATACTTAAATGATCAGAATGAAAAGAGAAATCGATTAAGCCCTGACTGTCTGTCCGTCCGTCCGTCCGTCTGTCCGTGGTTACAATAACTTGAGTAAAAATTGAGATATATCAATGAAATTTGGTACATATATTGCTCTTTGTTTTTTATTTATTGGTATTGAAAATGGTCAAGATCGGTCAATAACCACGCCCACCCCCGATATAAAGGAAGTTTTTAACAAATGCAAAAACTCCGTTTTTTCGGTATCTATTAAAACAAATGGAATGAAATTTGGTATTTGGAGCGATTTTGAACTAAGAAACCAGCGCTTTATGAAATTTTGAAAAAATGGGGATTGCCACGCCCACTTATGAAACATTTTCTGTATCTCAATAACAGTATTAGGTATCGTCACAAAATTTGGTGGACATATTTTCCTCAATATCGCTGTTATCACTGTTAAAAATTTTTGAAATCGGACCATAACCACGCCCACCTCCCATATAACGGAAATTTTGAAAAATGCAATAATTTCGTTTTTTTTTATCTATTGGAACATATTAATTAAAATTTAATATTTGGAGAGATATTTTATTAAGAAACTTGATTTTATGAAACTTTGAAAAATTGGCGTTACCACGCCCACTTATAAATAAACGTAGGTATTTCAATAACGATGTAAGATATCGCCACAAAATTTGGTGAACATATTGGCTTTGATATCACTAGCATCACTGTCAATAATTTTTGAAATCGGAAATTTTTAAAATGCAAAAAACTTCGTTTTTCAGTATTTATTCGAAGAAATTTACAAAATTTACAAAAATCGCTGCGATTTGAAACAAAGAAGCGGGAATTTAATGAAATCATGGTCACCGATCGTATATTAAAATCGGTTTCGCCCGAATTTAGCTTTTCTTACTTGTTTAAATCTAAGTTTGCCCAAATTCAATGCTTTATGCACATCAAGACTGTTTTTCGTAAACGCTGTTAGACTTTGGAACTCCCTACCTCAGTCATTAAATAAATCATTATCTGCAGGCAAATTCAAGAAACTTATGTTTGAGCATATTTCTGATTAAAACTTTTTTAAAATGTGGTTATTGACTTTTGCAATTTAATGTATGTTAAGTCACCTTAGTTTTCTCTTCTCTCTCTTTCTTTTCCCATCTTTTTCCTTCTTTCCCCTCATATATCTATAAGTATACATATATAATAAACAAATTTTGTTTCCTTGATCCCTTAATGTTTTCAATAATAAACATTTTTTTTTTGTGATTTATTATTAATTTTAATGTATTTTTAAGTGATTTTGTTGTATACATTGTGCAAAAACGTTTGTCTTAATGCACTAATTACCACTAAATAAATATATGAAAATGAAACTGCCAAGTTTCATTCAAATAGCTGAAGGACAGACGGACTTGGCTAAATCGACTCAAATCATACGAGCATACGAGGCCAATTATGGGAACACCCTTCGCGATATATACCAACGAAAAGCACCAGCCCGAAAAGTCACCTTCTTTAAAAGTCTTATGTCGCTAAAACTAGATGAAGATTCCAGCGTGACTGTCCATATAAATTAATTTTCCGACAAAGTAGAAATGCTTGTCAAAGTTGACATCGAATAGTCTGATGAGCTTTTGTGCAAAATATTATTATTCAGTTTGTCACAATTTCGTTGTCGCAATAGAAGCTCGCGCAACATTTGCCGCGCTGAGTACATTGAAGATAAAATTAATTGAAGAAATCGAGCGATGCATGGAGAAGAGAGATGCAAGTATCGGCAAAGATAACCTGGCTTATTACGCTGGTAGGGCGCACGTCAGTCCTAACTTAGGACTCCTAACAAAACAGATAAGAATATTAAAAAATGTTACTATTGCGAACATGGGCGGATCCAGAAAAAAAATGTTACTATTGCGAACATGGGCGGATCCAGAAAAATATTTCTAGAGGGGGTTTTAAAAATTAATTTTTATTTTATTGATAAGTCCTACTTCTATTTGACGAGTATTCAGCGTCTATACAGTACAAACGGTAATTTTTGTATAACTTCATTGGTCTCAATTTAATTGCGAACACATCTGTCGACTCGTCTGTCTCTAGATACAATTATTTCTATGAAAGAAATTTGATAATATAATGTAGTTTAATATCCGAATTCAGTAAGCAGTTTCTATGGTAGACACTATATATAATAGTCAAAATTTTAGAATACATAGCATTATTTGCTCTCAAGTCCTCTACTCTCAAAATAAAGTCTCTAAATTAGGATCAGGCGGAAAGCAGGTCACAGAAATTAAGCCAAAACACAAAAAATAAAAAACGTAAAAGCGAGGAAAGGCAATAATATTTAACTCATACATAGTCTTAAATTTTAAAACTTGAGGTTATATCAAATTACTGAATTCCACATTAAGCACATTGACAATTGTCTAAATATGTATATAAAATCTTCTGAAATCCATTTGCTGCGTTTTTTCTGCAAATTATTTGGATTTTTTGATATACATATATAATTTTTGATATATCTAATTGATAAGCACTTTGTAATTTACGTTTCAATAAAATATAATGGAAGTAAAATTAGTCGATGTGCTGCCGTATTTATACTATTTATTAAAGGCTTTAAATTTACAACAGGTAAAAACCCGGTTTTGGAAATTAAAAGAACCGATTTATTCGACATTCGAAAAAGTAAGTTTTCAAAAAAACCGTACAATAATTTATGAAAAAAACCGAAGAAACACGGTTTGAAAAAACCGAGTCAATCACCCCGTTTAATATTCACGTCAGCCGATAAAAACGCGGCTTCTTCATGCTCAATCATTTTAAAACTATTTGGAAAATTTTGGTTGACATGAGCTACACCATTGTGTTCATGTAGCTAACGAAATAGCTTGTGACTGTAGTACGGCATTCTGTTCAGCCAGTAAAGGTCACAAAACGACCGAATGTCGCAATGTCGAAAGGTTTAAATCGAGGTTGCAGCCAAATACAGGGTGTGAACTGCAACGAGAAATTTTCTCCGATGTTATGTTATGAAAAAAAAAAGTATAAATATGCTATTTATAAAATAAATTCAGTGAATTAAAAAGCGATATTTTGAATATGAAAAATCTATCTCGATAAGTTTAGAGACTCTATTGAACACAATCAGAGCTCGAGAAACAGGAGCCTTTTGAGCATAAAGAGATTTAAAAACCCCAACGTTAAAAATTTCTGAGCTTCTAAGTGCCCTGGCCGGAATATGAAAGAAAATTCTCTCAAGGAGCAGTGTACAGTCCACAGCCCCACGGATCAAATCGAAAATGAAAGGCAAAGATAGTATTGTTCTCCTGTTCTACAAAAATTTCAAGTCAATCAATAAACACCGCGATTCAAAGGTTGGTATAGGATCAGAAAATCGAAATTTATGCAATGCAAAATGTAAAAATACTTTTTGGATGCCTTCAATTCTCGCAATGTGGCACATACATATAATAGGGTGACCAAATGAATGATGCGTCCTCAAGTTTGGACCGTACAAAAGACGTATACAAAAGTTTCAGCTTATACGGGTCGGTAAAATCCATACCTTACAAAAGCAAGCATAGCGTAAGACTTAGTAATTATGAAATATATGTATGTATATATGACTGACAAAAGTGAACTTCGAGTCAAATATTATTCCCAAGTCTTTAATTTCACTAACTCGATTCGTTTAGAAAAGGTAATTTTAAAACACTTCTTTATGTTCAAGAATAGCTGATTGTTGACGCACCAGTTTCCAACCTTATCTATGTAAGTCCAATTGCATCAATTCAGAGTCATGGCGGCTTTTGATCAATGAATAAATTTTAAGGTCATCCACATAAAGCAGAAATTTTGCTGAAGAGAAACAGGAACAAATGTCATTTATAAACAAAACAAAAAATATACATAGGTCGCAGAATACTACCTTGCGGAACCCCAGAGCAAGCAACGAAAGGAGTAGACTTTACATTGTTCACAACAACCACACAACGACGCTTATGCAAGTAAGATGCAATCCATTTAAAAAAAACTGAGTGGAAACCAATGCAGGCCAATTTTTTTATTACAATTACGTGGGAGACCCGATCAAAAGCTTTGGAGAAATCTGTATAAACGGTATTAACCTGATTACCCAATTTAAAAGCCGCTATATAATCATCAGAGAATACAGTTAAATTTGACACAGTTGCTCCGGGCACACCATATTCTTAACAGAAAAAAACAGTTTGTCTTGGATAACGCATTCAAAGAGCTTTGCAGTTGCAGAAAGCTTTGAAATAGGCTTGCTTATGTCGTTTTTATTGCCACTCTTAAAAATCGGAGTGATGAAAGCTAATTTCCAAGCATCAAAAAAGGTACCCGAATAATGAGATTTGTTAAAAATCGTCATCAGTGGGTACAATAAAGAACCACACTGCTTGAACAGTATTGCAGACAGACCATCAGCATCAGTGTTTGAAGACGGTTTAAGTCGAGTAATCCCGCTGAGGATATCCTCAAAGGACAATACTAACTTTCCAAAGTCGAGAGATTGTTGAATCTTAAAGGAAACGTTATCATCACTATCAGACTTCGATGCGAAATTGGACAGAAACAAAACGCGGAAAAAAGATTAGCGGCATCAGCAGGTGTACTAGCAGCTTTATCGCCGAGGAAGAGATTTGATGGAATGTTAGAAGCAGATTTCTTCGAATTAATAAAATTCCAAAAAGCTTTTGGATTAGATTTTAAGTTTTGTTCAAATTTTAACACATAGTTCCGGTGCAAAAATTTATCAAAACACATGAATTTCTTATTATACTCTTTATACAAATCGAAATAAGCGGTATTATTACTTTTATTGAATTTACGCAAAAATTTGTTTTTCCGATTTCGCAGTTTCATTGAAGCAGCATTGTGCCAGGGCACCTTATATTGCTTATTTCTTACCAAAGGAATTACCCACATACAAATGTCTACTACAGTAGATTTAAAAGTCTCAAAGCACTCAGTGATGTCAAAATGATGAAACAAGTCATCCCAGTTAACGTTAAACAAGAGATTATCCAGTTTCAAAAAATTGCACAATTTAAAATTTAAAGAAGTATTGTGCTTAACATAATCAGTATTAGAATATTCATAAAATTCTAAATCAAGTACAAGAGGTACATAATGCATATCCGATTTTATAATTGCTGAAGTATATTCATTTATGGAAAAATTTATACTTTTGTATAAAAATATTAAGTCTAAAGTTCGACCAAGATTATTCTGGAAGCAATTAAATTGCATGATATCAATACTTAAGAAGCTATCTGCTAAATATATTTCACTATAGCTATTGATCACTGCCCACTTTATTCAATGCCAAGGATGTAACGTTGTCGTTTGCTGTTTGCAATAACACACACTGAACAGCTGATTTTTCTTATTTATTCAAATTGACAAAAAGTGGAACCTCTGCTTTACGAAATGTCAAAATACGCGAAAAGCACAAAGAGGAATAAGAAAAAAACGAGCTAATTTCATCGCGCCAATAGTCTTCGAGCACATATTTTAACAAAACGGAAGTATTTTTTGATATATTTATTTAATTTGAACAAAATACTGCTTATAAATATTTTGCTTTAGTGTGCAGCTGCAGCCAAACGGAGTCGGGCGTCCACAGAGCAACTCCTTACGTTGCTCGACTTCATGACGGAGCACTAGGGGCTAGCAAATCTGTGGAGCAATGGCGCACGGAAAGTACCAATCTTGTTTTAAAAGTGCACGCACAAAGGAAGCAGATTTCCGAAAGTGTTGAAATTAGTGTTAATATATATTTTGTTAATATATTATATAATTAGTATTATATAGTTAATATATTAAAATAGTATATATATATATGTCACTATTTTGAAAACAGGTGTGGCGCGACCTCAAAAGCCAGACAAGCACAAAAGTGCGTGACCGAAACCGGCAGCAGGCGCTGACCGGCAACAGGCGCATTTATCACAGGTGGATAGGCGCGTAGTTGCTCTGATTGGCGGCAGCTATGTCTAGGGCCACGAGGAGGCAGCCGATAATGTGCTGAAAAGCAGGCCGATGCATTGAAGGTGAGTAAATATAATTGTGAATTTTAGTCTAACTTTCGAGTTTTTAATTAGAACCTTTAAATTAAATCAAATTATACGTAAATCTTAAAAATATGTATTTGTTTTTTTTTAATAGATAATGGCCGAAAGCAATACCAGGCAATCGGGGGCGACCCTTGCTATGGCGCAGGCCATCACCGTCGTAGCAGAAGGGTTGAAAGCGTGTGCCGAAGCTTTTTCTTTTAATTTTAAAAATTAATTTGTTTTTTCATTTCCTTTATGTTTAAAATTATTTATTTAGTATATGAATTTGTACCTGAAGTATGTACATATGTACCTTAAGTTTCAATTAAATGTGTTCAATAGTTTAAATATGAATATCTTTTTTTGTATAATTAAATTTTTTTAACTTTCACACTTCCGTCATTAAATGAAAAGTTTCGTTTTATTTAATATATATTTATTTTCGAAAATTTGAACTCTTACCATAATTAATATTAATTAAGTCTAAGAGAATTTGAATATACATATGTATAATATATAATAAAACTTCAATTTAAAACAAACTTTTTCGATATTTTAATTTCTGGTTTTAGAACAAATCTTAGAAAAAATGGATACTATGCATGTATGTATATATTATATTTTTGACTGCTATACAAAAAAGCAAATGTTGAAAAACTAAAATGGCCTAACTCGAGATAATTCAGTTTTACAAAATGCCACAGATATATGTATGTAAAACTTGTGTTTTAAAAACTTAAGTAAATAAGATGTGATTTAAGAAAAAAATTTATTAATCATTCGGTCTTGGAGACGTTTAGCTACGGATGAGGCTGCAGCTTCATGTACAACAATATTGTCAGTTGGGGCTTCCAAAGTTATTTCGTTTTAAAATTCAAATGGTTTGTCACCCAAGCGAATGTTGTGTAACGTTGCACATGAATTGACAATTTTACCGGCAAACCCGGGATCATAGAGAAGAATCCTCTGTTTTGATAAGCATCGCCATGTTCCCGTAAGGACACCAAAAATCCGCTCAACTGGATTGCGAGCTTTACAAAACGACTCGTTATAAAAAAATGTAGGTGTCCCCTCCGGCTGGTTTGGTAAAGGCGTCTTAAGCCACGGCTCCACCGGGTATCCAGAATCCGCTGGAGAAAATTTCTTGTAACATTGAATTTTTTTACTTACTCAACTGCGTATTTGAAATGTGATATTGAAGATACGATGTACATATGTACATATATGTATGTAGCAGCCAGAGGGCTTTATCAGCGACGAACACCCATATCATATACTTAAGCTACACAAAGACCTTTATGAGCCAAAGCAAAGCTGTCGTGAGTGGAACAAAAAACTTTGCAGCGTACTTTGTTCATTGGGCTTCAAACCAAGTGAGACCGAACCATGCGTTTATACTAAGCATGGGGACAAAACGTACAATACTATTACCGTATACGTAGATTATATATTGTTTGCAGCTCTTCGAGGGAAGAACTCGACGATACAAAATCACTGATTGCCGAAAATTTTGATGCGGTGGACAGCGCGATTTTAAGGCATTATTTGGGAATGGAGATTGATCGTGATGGCGTTAGAGGTAGTGTCAACGCCAATATATTGAAGCTTTATTGAAGCAGCATGATATGCAAAACTGTTATACTCACTCGTTTCCATATTCACTTTCACTTAGATTCCATAACTTGCCATTTTATGTCATCTAAAAAAGTGATATCATACGAGTATGTTGCATTGAAAACTCGCCCGAAGGCAATCAAACTAAGTGATATTTTATAAAATGTTTATTTTTTGGACGCATTGCGGGTTTTCCAGCGTAGTTCTAGAAATTAACTACCAAATTGTTTTTAAATCTGTCGATTGACTTTTTTTTACACATTTTTTTTAAATCTAACGTGTATAAACTCAACCCCAGTGCGATAAAGTATCTTTAATATCATATTTTTTCATCAAGGTTGCAAGTTATCTCTCCTGTATGGGGGAAAAAAATTGGTGACTGATTAGATATGTATACATGTATAAATATTTACGGTGGAAAGTTGTCAACGATTAAATAAAAGCTTATTGGATGGTCCACCAATTACAGCTAAATATATATGGTTTTTAAGTTTGGCCCGATGTTTGTAAGTACCAGGTGCAGAAAACAGGACCCATCAAAAAGTGTACATACGCAAATGATCAGGATGATGAGCTCAGTCGATATACATACCTAAGGCCGTCTGTCTGTCCGTCTGACAGTCCATCTGTTTAAACGCAAACTACTCCCTCAATTTTAGAGCTATTTGGATTAAACTCGGCAGTCAATTATTTTTCTGCCTTATGACAGTGTAAGTATTTAGATATCACTGAATATAATAGAGGTAAAAGCCTCCAGAAATATCTAATTTTACTTAATTCTCGTAGTAATCCGTTGCAACTTTAAAGCTGTTTTTTTCAAGCTTTTAAATTTAGTATTGACAAAAATCTATTTTTATTTATTTGATAATATGCTTATGGAAACATTTTCCCCACCGACACAGAGTCTTTGACATCCATATTTTAATATTTCGAATAATTTGTGTATAATTTAATTAAGTTTGACTATTCAAAAAGGCAGAAATCCTCTCACCTTCTCCTCGAAAAAATACCAGCTGACAGTCATATTTTAATATTTCGCATAACTTCATTCAATTTATTTCGATTTTTGGCATTTAAAATATTGCTACGAGTATTAACCTTTTCCTTACCGAGGCGTACCACATTTTAAGATTTCATATAACAAATGCATGTATGCATAATTAACAAGAGTTCATTTTTTCAAACATACTTAAAATCTAAACTTATTTTGCAAGTGCTATAAGACACAAATAAATTGTGGTCCATTTTCTAATTTTGGCCTGGGAAAAAAAATAGAAACATAATATAATTTATTCATAAATTGAATTTTATTATTATTTTTTATTAGTTTTTATGGCAAAATAACCTATAGTATAAATTTAATTTATTTTACATTATTTTAAAACGCAATTAGAAGCATCAAAAACAAATTTTTTACCTTTTTAAAAGCAAAAATATTAACAACACGTTTTGTTTCTATTATTTTTTCCAAGCGCTACTATTTATTCACTTGTTCACTCTCTCGGATATAAAGGCAAAATAAGACAAACTAGCAGAATAAAACGGGTTTGCAAACCAGTAACTGTTAACAGCTATTTGTGTAGGGTGGACCATTTCAAGAAATATTTTTAACTAGTATTGATATAATTGATTTATTATATGTCAACAACCCGTTTCTATAATTTTTTCCAACTCTGTATGTACATGCATATCTGGTTAATAGGAACCGTGGAGGTGGGTTAAAAAAACTATTAAATTCCATCACTATATTAAGCTTTTGACACCCCCAGGAATATGTGGCATTCATATATCAAATTTATTTTCATGCGTTTATTTTTGCTCCAATTTATTGAACATTTTTTCAGTATACTTATGTAAATGCTCTTCCATGACTGTCTTAACCTGCCAGATTACAGATCAACGGAAAGAAAAATCGTAATAATAAGTCAAACAAGTAAGAAAGGCTAAATTCGGGGGAAACCGAATTTTTTATACCCTCGCGATATAATTTATAGGTACTTCAAAAGCACTTTGATATGTACATATACATACCTACATATGTATATCATAATTCTACAATTCATAGGTACTGAAATAATGATGATTTCGAATTTTTCAAAAATGCCGCTATATGGTCGAAGATATCTAAATTTTTACTCAAGTTATCGTGCGCACGGACGAGCAGATTCCTCTTTTCATTCTGATCGTTTTGGTGTATATATGCCAATATCTATCTCAATTCATTTTGGCTGTTACAAAATGCAATATCTAAACTATCGATTGTATGGCAGCTATATGCTATATTTGTCCGATCTTAATGATTTTCATTGCTACAAAAGTTTACACATAATAACTAGTATTTGTGCATAATTTCTTTAGCTGCTTAAATCGAGGTTTTATTCGTGCTAAATGCAATATCTGATCAATCGGCTGTGTGGGGCTATATTCTATATATCTTTCATCTTTCTGATTAACATTGCTTATATAGTTCTAATAATATTGGAACATTTTGCAAAACTTCAAGCCTTTAGCTGCTCAAATAGAGGAGTTATGGAACTTAATACAATACCTGAACAATCGGCACCCATATACTTTATAGACGATTCCGACAAATGTCTAATAAATTATAAAAAGGCACCCGACTGCAAGGTTTCATCGAAATACCTAGTTACTAGTTTACCTTTTGATGGGTCGAACTCATAGATTGCTCACCATATTGGCTGTGAGCTCGTAATAAATACATATGTATGTACACTGTTGGCAAAAATAAAAGAAATGCGAATTTTTGACCAGTTTTGATTATTTATTTCTATTATATTATAAAACCTGAAAAAGCTATATACTTAAAAACCCTACATAACAAATTAATAAAAATAAAAATTAAGTGTCAAACTTTTGAAAATTTCAAATCGCCAAAAATAATTGCTGTTTGAGACGTTTTTCTCGAGGTAATTGTGGGATCAAAAGAAAAAAATTATTTTTAAATTAGCGTAAATTTTAAGCGACTTTATACTTACACATTTCATGTTAAAATATTAAAAACTACAAACTGCATATTCAAACGAATTCTACAGTTCTTTTTTTTCCAACGAAAAGTTTATATTTTTTTTTTTTTTCAAATATCACTTTTTTATATTCAATATGTTATGTAGAGTTTCATAAATTAATATTTTGGTTTACTATCCAGTACAGCATTGAATTAATTGCAAAATATTTTGTGTGTTCTTTTATCACAAACACTTTTTATATCTACCGTCATACTACTGAAACAATAAACGAATCAAAAACAAAAATACACAAACGCGCCAAATTACAAAAATTCTCGACTGCACTGAATATGCGCACGCAAAATTTCATCGTTATCATTGTAATCGCGAAACGTGCTGGCTTAAACGGTTCCAGCGGAAAAAGCGCCACATAGATGACGACGAACGTATTCCTAGTCCGTCAGCCGACGATCAGCCGGTATATACATAAGTGTTCAGTGGTCGCTTCAAGTACCATTATTTTTTTCAAAAAAACCAAAACAATAAAAATATACTTAGAGCTATGCATTTTGCTAGACCAATTTGTATATATGTATTCCCCATATGACTGCTACCTACTACTTACTTACTACTACATAAATTATCTATTTTCTTAAAACTTAATATATACATACATAGTATTTATGCATAAAATTTAGCATAAATTTTATTACTTACTTTTACATACATATGTACATATATGCATACCTACTTAATAACAGGCGTTTAAAACTCAATCGATGTCTTTTGAATAAATTAGCTCCTCCCTTTTCCACTTTAAACACTAACGTGTACACTTTTAATATTAAATACATATGTATGTAAAGATTCTGCTCTGCTTCTTACTATGACATGCTTCTTAAAGAATATAATTTGTTTATTTTTGTTCAATTAAGAATGCTTACCACAATACATCGCCGCGTGACCTATACTTTTCATAAAGATACCCATCCAATATATTGATTATATTATTGTGGTGATTATACACAGCCCACGATATAAATATATATACATACATATGTATATAAATCTGTATGCAATGAACTCATGTTTTTATACGTCTTGTACATACCTTTCGGTATTTCGTTTATTAGGCAATAAACAACTTTTCAATGCAAAATGTACAAAATTTTGAATCTAAAATTTTGACCACAAATCTTTTGCGGAATCATTTTTTTTTTAATTGGCTAACAAAGAAAACTTTTGCGCCTTAAAGTTAATGTAAATAGCATAGCACCTGTAAATGCACATTAAAAAAAAAAAGTGAGATGTATCCAGATACATAAAAACACACTTCATATTTTTCTTTTATACGATAACATGAAGCCAATATACAAATGTATAAGCATTCCTATCAGCATTTTTAAAAGGTTTTATTGCTTTTCGTTGTAGCGTTTCGTTTCTGGCAGTCAAAATAGCGAAAAAATTATACTATTTATATCTACTAGCGATATATGAGTACACAAATTGAATTATACTTTGGTACATTTAACGACACGAAAATGCCAAGAAATTGTTTTGGTCTATTGTTCATCATTATGAAAGTCAGTTCATATTTTAATGAAGTTTTAAAATGTAGAATGTAAATGACTTTTCTATATTATATTTGTTTTTTTTTAAACCTGAGTATATATGTATGTACATGTACATACGCATGTCATTAAGAAAAGGAAAATCAATTTTAAGAAATTTTCTTTTTATTTGCTCCAAACTGGGGTGCTCGATTATTCGACTTTTTGTAAAACTAGTTTTCGAATTGTTTGAAAAATGGCAATAGTTTTTGTTCCAAGTAAGAAAAATCGTATCTGCTTTGAAAGAAATATTTTGAATTTAGTTTAATGTCCGAATTTAGTAAGCAGTAGACCCGTTCGCATTCATTCGTTTCAAAATAAAGCCTCTAGTCTCAAAATAAGTTCTCTAAAATGTGAGAGCGAGGAAAAGTAATAATCTCTAGCTCATTTTGAGACTTGAGATAATACCAAATTACTGAATTCCACATCGCGCATATTGAGCAAGCTAGAAGAACTAACTGTCAGTAAAGCGTTTTACATTTTTTCAAGGTTTTGCCGTTCCCTTATGACATTTGTCTAAATATATCTAATATTTTAAATACATTTGCTGCGTTTTTTCTGCAAATTAATTGGATTTCGAATATGTACTATGCTCTTATTTTATTGATAAGCACTTTGTGATTGCCCTTTCAATAAAAATATAATGGTTGTAAAATTAGTCGGTGTGCTGCCGTATTTCTATTATTTATCAAAGGCTATTATTTTACACCAAGGTAAAAAACGGTTTTGAAGATTACAAAAACCGATTTATTTGATATTCGAAAAATCAAGATTTCAAATGTACGAAAAAAACGGTTTGAAAAAACCAAGTCAATCACCCTACTCCAAACACGTGCATGCATACATACTAGGGATGTAAATTTTTGACATTTTATTAATCCCGGGGTTTTTAAGATCTGAAAATGAAATCCCGAGATCCCGGGATCGTCCCGAAATTCACGAAGTTTTGAATCTTTGTTTTGAAATTTATCAAAAAATGTAACACGTCTGTAATCGTTAGATTATAGTAGGATTATAGTCGTATTCAAAATAACATTAGTATAACAAAGAAGAACGATTTGTTGTAATTCGTTTATGAATTTATTGGTCTTTTCAAGAACAAAAAAAAATAAACGAAACATTTTACACACATACAAAATAATTTATACTTCACTTAATATATAAAGCACATGTTTAGAACCGAAGCAAATCCAACTACATAAAGTATAATTATTTTTAATCAGTGATTGAGACCAATATTAAATATTAGTATATTAAAATTTAAAAAAAAAGAAATACACCAAGTAAAGAATAAAAACATAACCCATTCACTTTTGAGCGAGACAAATTTTTTCTTATTTTGAACAAAATGCAATCCTAAAGAATTTAAAGCTACACGTGTGCTATCCTCCAACATTTGTTGGTTGGATTGTCAAAAAGTTAAATGATCTCTGTAGGAAATTGCCTTTATCGCCTCATTACAAAGCTATCAATTTATTTTACCAAACCTTCTGATATCTTTTATGCCTTTCGATTATTGGACACTTGCTAGCAGCTCGTTAAAACTTGATGCAATTTTTATTTGAGATACTCTGCCTTATCAACCTTAAGCACCAAGACGTTAGTGTTATTAACATCGTTTTCATAGTAAGGCTCATTTTCTACTCGAGGAGGATATTTCCCAGCCTTTTAATTAGGGCAAGGGCAAAACAAAACCTTTAGAGAGTTAACAAGCCGTGTTATTTGTCGTATTCTTTTATTGTAATACAACAGTTGTAAACTTGTTGTTTTTGTTTCACATGTTTAATTTTCTTATTTCAATAAACATGTTTAATGTGTTATTTGTGTGTTAAATTCGATCAGCACTTACTGGTTTTCATCAATTGAGCCTTGTTTTTGTTTGAAAAAATGTTAATTAAAGTTAAATGGAAATGTGCGTATACACATTTTTAAGAAACCAATCTCTCGAATTTATTATAAGCGGTTTATCCTGATTAATTGCCTGAATTTTACATATCCACTGCTATTTTAATAGCGGACTATAGAAATACGAAAAACAATATAGATTGTGAACTCTCTAAAGGCTTTGTTTTGCCCTTGAAAGGGAAATATTTATGGATGATATAAAATTTAAAAAATAAATGGCTTTTAAAGTCACTGTTTTCTGCAATTCCGGGATTTGAATAGACTTATCCCAGGATATTCGGTAGCTCAAAATGGCTGGAATCCCGCGATTAACATGCCCAATAGATACATACATATGTACATATATGTAATATATTTGTCTAAATTTTTAAGTCAACCAACAAAAACGAAGTATTCCAAACCCGAAACAACTTCACGTCAAAGCGCCAGCACTCTAGTTATTTATGTACTTGATATGTTGAACCATTGCCGCTATTATAAGGGACAAGCCAAATTTCCAGATACTCTTTTATTCATTTATTATTATTATTGTTATTGTCTTAGTACGAAAAACTACTACAAAAAAAAAAGACTCAAAATGCGAAGCAATAGCTAGTATTTTTATTCTTCCGATTTGTTTTTAATATTTTATTGTTATTTTTGATAATATACGTAAACGTTTTTTTTTTTTTCATTTTAATACATTCCATTTCAAAAAAATAACTGCATAGAATGTAAAATTTTTTAATTAATTCATTGAAATAGTGTAATCTTTAATAAAATCCTTAAAAATGTCAGTATTAAATTCTGTTAAGAGTTTCCAAAAATTGCACATACTTATTACCCTTTACTCAAAAGATTTTCAGAATTTTTTCGAGTATGTAAGTAGTTTTCAGTTTAAGTAAAATATTTTCTTTAAAATTGTAAACATTCTTGTAAAAATGTTTAAATTCAATTTTCAACTTAAGTACAATAAAGTGCAAGCCGAAAGAGCTGATTACCTTACTTTCTATTTAGTAACATTTAAAATGGAAAAATTTAAAAAACTCTTTTATGTAGAAATTTACATTTATTTTAACGCACCATAACACACTTAAATATATAATTTTTAAATATCACTTTTGAATTTTAAGATTTATACTAAGCATTTTCCTTTTAATACACCTACCCCTGTAGAAAATGCTATGGTCTATTTTTGAAGTTGTTTATAGTGATTTCAAGTATACATACATATATACTATTACAAACTTATTCCTAACTCCTATGATATACTAATGCTATAATATATTTAATATACATATTTATATGTATAAACAATGATCAACGCAGTAAACATAATCAATACCGATCGGCTAATTAGTTGAATAAATAAATTTAAATCTTATGTAGATAGGTGAAAAAAAAAAAATCATATTTAGTAAAGCATATAAAGTTAGAACTGTATGCGTAAAGTCAAACCGATTTGGCAAACAATTGGTGATCGCAGTGTGTAGTAGTGCAAGGGAGTGATAAAATACTATGTCCTATATTTAAGGCTAGATCTAGTTCTTAACCTTTTTTTTTTTAAATTTATATTAATTATTATCTTAATTTCAATTTTAATTTTCATTAGAAATGCAAATACTTAACTCTATTGCGGTAGCATGTAAACAATTTTCTTAATTTTTTCTTATAGTTCACTTAATTTTCAGCATGCACTTAATTTAATGTTCTTAAATTTTTTATATTTTTGGTAAAAATTCACATTGTTTGTCTGAAGAACACTTGAAAATAGTTCAGTCGAGTTAATAAATAGTTCCTTAGTGCTATCAGCATGTTTTATCCGATCTTTAAAGTGATAAATCTGAAATGAATATTCAGATTTTGTTATTAGTAAATACACATAAATACATAAGTGCCTCATATAAACTAAATAGTTCACCTAAAATAAAAGGCTAGTAAAAAAATGCTTGTTGAAATACTAAATAAACTCAATAATAAGAAAAAATATACGATTTCAACACAATCAGTAAAATATAGTTTTTCTATATGTTTTATTTCCCTTATTGTAAAATAACTAGTTTTTAAAAAATTTTACTCAACACTCCATATGAATTAAAACTGGAAATGTATATTGCTAAAAAATTTTGCTACTTTTTTTATCAATAATCACTTCAATTTTATATATATACTTACATGCATTTAAGCTATTTACATCAGACTAATGTATTTCTTGAATGCAACATAACAAATTTTCATCTATTTGACTTTATTGTGCCTCTTATCATGTAACCAAATTAATATAAAGAATAATTTTCTTATCGCTACTTCACCAATTTTACGAACTTCTATTCACTCACATACGTCACAACGCAAAATCTCCTTTTATAATAATGCCTTATTAAGAAAAATAACAAAACTGTAAAATATGTAAAAATGCGAAAATACTTGAAAACTAAACGATGAACGAACACCAAATCAACTTGCCGTCTAAACCACATGGAATATGTCACTGGAAACGCACTGTACAAAAATAACAAAATCAAAAAACAATAATAAATACGCAAACTGTATTACCCTCATTAATTATCCCATGGACTCGTAAAAAGTTACACCTAATCACTATTATTGTTAAATCATGAAAATTTCAAACACTTACTGCACATAATGAAAAAAAAAACATAAAAAATATGAATAACAACACAACAAAACTACTCTTACATGAATATGTATAAAAAATTAAATGTTTGGAAATCGTTTTGCACATTCACAAATCGATTCGCCATTAACAAAACTATAAAAAAAAAACGAAACAAACAAACAGAAACAGTCATTCTTCAATTGTCTGCTCGATATAGCTGCGCTCGACAAAGGCGGATCCCGACAGGGTTCGATTAGTTATGAAGCCAATGGCGATGGTGGCGCCAACTCACAAACGCATTTATTAGCGAACACAAATCATCATCACCTAAACGGTGATGCCGAACACAACAGTTTGGCATCACTGGCACGCCGGACTACGATCAAAAAGCGTTCAGTTAGGTAAATTAATCTATATCCTATGTATGCTTGAAATAAATATGCACTTTTAATTTAAATACACTACTACAATAGTCAGTGTTGCCAGAAAAATATGTGGTTAAAGAAAAACAAACGAAAAACTAATTATGGTAATCAACATATTTAAAGATTTTTACACTCCAATTAACTTAAACAAAAAGTTTTTGATACATACAAACAGATTTCTTAACTTAAAATAAAAAAATATTTTGACTATAAATTTTTTTTATTTTTACTCATAAAATAATCTAAGAAAAATATCCATCTGATTTTGTGACTTTAAAATATTTTACTTTAATATAATGGATGAGATGGCATATATTTAGAAACATTTTATTTGACATTTCGTTTCCTTATAAACTTTTAATTATTTATGAAATATAATACACCTTCATTTGAAGAAATATTGACACGTCTGGCAACACTGACTTTCACAAACATATTCATATACCGCCCGTCACACTGCTTCGATTCATTTCTTTACTAAGCTACATTAATAATAATAATAATCCCAACGGTTGTATCCCTCCATACCCGCCCGACCGACGCGAGGGGCGCATCCGCATGACGCACGGATATATAAAAAAAAAAAAATTTGTTTTTTCATATATATTGCGCCGAGTCATGAAAGGCAGAGGTTTGTTAAGTGTCGAGATCTAAAACTGTTCAGCTACAGAACAAATGCTCATCAGCTGATCGAATAGTAATATATGTATATGTATGTATGTATTAATTATTGAGAGGATTGAGTATAGTTTTCTTTATGTAAAAAAGTGAGTCTGAAATATCAAAAGAACCGGAGTGAGTGTTAAAATCCTGACACAAACTACGGAGTGGCTCATTTAACTCAAAATTACTTTTACATGGCTTCAGAAAGAGAGGCCGGAAATGTCTTGAAATTCTGGAGGGAACGTTAAGTTTTATTTCGCTAAGAAGAGATGGGCTAGAGATCAAGCCTGTCAGTAACTTGACCAAAAATTCATGCGTGTACAAATTCAATGTGACAAAGTGGAAAGTTTCGTAATTTCTAGAAGAAAAAGGTTTTAATAAATTTAAAATAATGTGACATTTGTAAGAACTAATACCCCTACCACGGTTTACAACACATGCATGTTGTGTAGTATTGAAAACCACACAACATCAATTTTATTTGGTACTATAGTCTACAGCAGTTTCATGTTGTCTAGTAATGAGTATTGTCAACATTCAAATTTAAAAGACTGTGACAGTTGTTTTTCAACAAAAATATGAAAACCAAAAATTAAAACAAAAAAATTTTGATTCTTGTGAAATTTAATGGATTTCGGTATTACGGCTTTATTTTTGGAAGAGGAGGAGACATGTATTAATGTTGCACGCATAAGAAAAAGCTTACGCGATGCATCCAATCCAATGGAGCTTTCTAATGCGAAGTAAGTAATGTGTATTTTGCGAAAATAAAATAACAATTTTTAACCAGTACATCAATTATTTTTTTTGCACATTTTATTCATACTTACAAAGTTTTATCCATTTTGCCCCAACGAAAACCGATAAAACAACACATGAGCAGCTGTTGTCTTGTTTTGTCATTTTAACAACACAACAAAAATAGTTTTGTGTTCCATAGTACAGCATGAAGTACATACACAACAACAGCTGATCGCATAACGTGTTGTGTTGTTTTCGAAAGTACGAAATTTGAAAGTACAACACAACACTGAGCGATGTTGTAAACCATGGTAGGGGTATAAGTTAGCGTAAATATGATCAAAGCCAGACTTAATCATGAAAACGAGGCCTTCCCATCATCTTTAGTGTTAACGACGACTTCTATTTGCTCGATCATCCCCATTCTTTTATAGAATTGACTATTATTTTTAATTTAATAGTTCAAGTTATTGTTTTTATTCCACAGTTTTTATTGTTTTTATTTTATAGTTAATTCTAATAAAAAATTATAAAATTATTTGTTGATTACAAAAATGAGGAGTTTGTTTATTAGTGCTGAGGACTTTATAATGACAAAAATGAAGAGTTTGTTTATTAGTACTGAGAACTTTGTGATGATAAAACTGACTATAAGTGCTGATGAGTTTGTGATAACAACAATGAGTAGTTTGATTACCAGCGCTAATTACATTATGAGCATAAACATGATTAATGGCCTTGTCTATTAGAGCAAATTAGATATATTCTTCACCTATATGAAATTTTTGTAGGTAGAAAAGATATATAAAATCACACCGAAAACTTTAATAATCCTTTTGAAGTTTAAAAAAAAAAAATTAATTTGAGCACTTATTTTTCTATCGACCTTTAAAATGTTTCATAATTGACAATTTTATTGAGCTCGCGGCCAGTTTATGGAAGATGTTATTTGGAAAAAACAACAACAGTTTTAATGATAAGCGTAGCACAGCACGTAGCGTGTTGGCTCTGCCATCCGAGGTTCCTTGGTTCAAAGCCTGGGAAGTGGTGACGAAGAATAAATATATTTAAATAAAAAATAAGTCTGATGAGGAGATGTGGTGATATCCGAAATAGCGGCTATAACTTCTACCATTAAAACTGTAGTTTTTTTCCAAATAAAAATCTTCCACAAACTGGCCTTGAGTTAAAAAAATTGTCAATTATTGAAATAATTTTACGAAATATATTTTTTATCAATATGTAATTTCTCAAGAATGTATTTATGTATGTATGTAGGTACCGTTCTTTTTTTTTTTTCTTTTTTTATTGACATTTTTTCTTGAGTCAAAGTTTTCAACTCAGTACAAATATATACAAATGTGTTGAATTTCGATAAATTGTTCAAACTTATTAACTTAAGACGATTTCTCAGTTTGATATTTCATAGATTTTTATTATATTACAGTGCAAGTGTCAATACTTATACTATTTATTTTTCACAATTTTTGTATTTGAGGCTGTTTCGCATTTTATATTTTTAAAGTGTAAATGGAGATTTTTGTGAAGCGTTTGACCAATGCTCTGCACAATATTTATTACAACTAATCAAATAGTTTATTAACAAATAATTGAAGTTATTATTAATTTTCATAAAAATATCCAAATCATTGCAAAAAAAACTTAATCATTACCGTTCATGGGGATGCAAAATTATCACAGTATCGATATTTCATATAATATAAATCTAATTCCTTATAAAACCACAATGCCTTATTTTACAAATACAAGCTCAAATTGTTTTGGATTGCACAAGAAAAATGAAATCACAACGAAATACTTTGACCATTTTTTACAAATTTATAAGTTTAAAATAATAAAATAAAATATTAAGTAGCGTGACTTAACAGTGCCCAGTTTCTTCTTTACACTCCGCATTTCAGTTAATTTTACGAATAAATACCAAAACAAATACAGTCCTTCGAAAATAGTCGTAGCTTAACAAAATACACAGAATCGATGACATCAATTCACACCCAAGTGCTAACATTGAGAGTCCGCATTCATGTATCCAAATTTTATTTACAGAATCAAACTGCACTTTCACATGCAATGAAATACTCTTATTAAATATTAGTCGAACTTCCCATTGTTGTATTGAAAAAGCGAGCAACACACAACACAATAAAAGAAAATTGTAAAAAATGTAAAGATATTGTTAACACATAAAAATGCACTTTATTGATTTCAAGTTTTTATGCTACACAATTTTCAAAATATATTTAGAAAAAAGTTTGAAATTTCAGTAGAAAATTAATTTAGTTTTAAATGTATACTTTGTTAAACTTTAAAATGAATTACAAAAAAGGTTTAACATTAAAATATTGTACAAAATACTGGCTATTTAAATTTGTTATTTTTCTTCTAATTTAATTCAATTAGTTTTCAACTAAGCGCCTGTTTTTAAACTCGTAAGAAAATGTGCATACAATTACTTACAAAAAAAAAAATTTGTTGCACTGAGGTATACTAATAAAGTGGCTATAAACTACTGTTAATAATTTTGTAATAAATCCGGGCTTTTCGTATGGAAAAACTTGCGACACAGCATCAGTTTAAGATGTTTTGCCAAAAATCAAAATTTATTTGTAACTATTTACTTAAATTTTGTACATTAACATTTTTAAATTAAACTTAAACGTGCCACAAAACTGCATCCTATTTTGTTTTTCAGTGGGAAATTTTTATGGTTTTGCTTTAATTTTTAAAATTTAGCTTAAAGGCTGAACATCGTCTTTTTATAGTTTTTATAAAAAAAAGTAAATTCTAATTTAATTGAAAAACACATTAATTTTAAATTAACATGAATTCATAAAAATGTGTGTCGCTTTGCGGTGGTGTTATACGAAGGAATGTAAAATTTATTTTTATCGTAAAGTTTGGTATTTTATGGCATAAACTTGCATATAACGTTTTCACTTACGAGTTTTGTTTGTATTCCAAGACGAGCCTAATCCAACAAAAGTTGTGCGCGCAAGAAGCACCTCAAAGCAAATGGTCGCCTGGTTTTGGAAACTCTGGTCATGCCGCACATAGGGATTTCCGTGGCTGAAATTCAAAAATGGCATGTTGTCGGATTTAAATGAAAATTTCACAGTTTGTTACCAACTATCCATACATTATTTTCCCAAAGTATTAGGATTCTATCTGCATTAGTTTTTTGTCCAGAACTGCCCAAAGTTGGTGAATGTGGAGAACATCAAAATTAGCAAAAAATTTACTCAAAAGTCAAATCATTTATACAATAAAACAACTATTGAAATTCAACTTTATTATTATTTTTCATTTATAATATGTATCAAAGAAAAAATTTGCATCAAAATCCATTGAAAAAAATAATGCATAAAAAATTTTGTGGAACAACATAATTTGGACGTCAAAATTTCAATGTTCTTCAAATTCAAAGTGGTGCATCTTTTTAGCGCTGTCGACATACATATACCGAATTAAAGCCTGAAGTCTCAGCTAAACGATAAAAAAAAATGCAGCTGCCCCAAATTGCCCCCCTTGAAAAAAACAATGAGATACTCTAAAATGGCAAGTTACCGCCCAAAAGTATGCAATATATAGCGTACTTTATAAACGTTTGCCTTTGAATGCAATTGTTTTTGGCACTGATTTCTTAACATTTTGTTGATATTTTTACCGTAATATTTAATATTGTTGAACAACAGTGAAAGTGATTAGAGGTCAAGTGATATCAAGTGCTGCAATGGAAAGTTTTAAAATTTCTTATTTAAGAATATGTGAACTTTTAATGGATACCAATAGTGATATTGACATAGTTGTTGAAATTATTGCGACTAATAATAGAAACATGACTCAAGTGGATGTTGCAAAATTTGAAACATTTAAAAAAAAAAATTTTGTGACAAAATTTAAAGAGAGATGGCAAAGAGCAAGACGTACGAGAACAAGATTTCTTGAAATTAATGAACAGTGGCTTACAAGTGATTATGTAGTGGAAGTTACTAACGAACCAGAAGCACCGAGCTGTTCTAGCATGGTTAAACGCGGACGACCAACTATTGCCTTATATTATATTGACCACAATCAATTGCAGGAAGTCGATTGATACAGACAAATTCTATAGATATTGTTTGGATACCGCCAAACTGTATGTTGACCTTTATGGCTGGTATTATATGCCCATAACTGTTCACAAAGTTTTAATTCATGGCAGCAAAATTATTTCAGAGGCTATTTTACCAATAGGTGAGTTTTGGTTAACCTTTTTTAATTTTATATCTTAATTTATGCAAGTTGTAATGTTTTTTCATAGGAATGTTATCTGAGGAAGCACAAGAAGCACGCAACAAGGATTACAGGAACTATAGGATGTATCATTCCAGAAGAATTGGACGCATATCCACTAACGAAGATGTGATGCATCACTTATTAATGTCTTCGGATCCGTACATAAACATTTTTCGTACCAAAATAAAATTAAAAAAATTAGAATGTCACGAAGATGTAAAAAAGTTGCTAAAAGAGACTTGATAAAAGAGAATTTAGTTGTATGGGAGGTGGGCGTAAAAGTGGGCGGATATTATTGAAATTTAACACCAACATATATAATGCCATAAAAATGCTATGTACCAAAAATCAGTGCTGTAGGTCAAAAATTAAGTTTCACCTTATATGGGAGGTGGGCGTAAAATATGGGGCGTGATTTTGATTTTTTCTTTTTTTTCTTGATTGGAATCCAAAACAATGATGTACCAAATGTCATTGTCCTGCGACAACTCCTTATATTTTTAGCCGCAGTATGCACTAGCAGAAACCTATGTGTGCCGCAACTGTTCCACTAGATAAACTTAAAACGGTCAATTCTGAGTGGTATACAATCATTTTTTTGCCAAAAGTTTTTGGAGAATTAAGAAAAACCAACCGCCGAAGACAAATCATTCTTCACCAAGACAATGCGAGCTCTCACGTATCAATTCACACAAGAGTGTTTTTGAGCACTCAAATGGTCGAATTTATGGGTCATCCGCCTAACAGCCCTGATTTGGCACCTAATAATTTCTTTTTTTTCCCGAACATTAAAAAAAAAATGCGAGTTCAACGTTTTTTTTAGAGGTATCCTCTTCTGAGTGGCAAAAGTGCTTTGAAAATTGGTTCAAGCGAATGCAGAAGTGTATTGACTTGAAAGTAGAAGATTTTGAAAAACAATAAAACTATTTTCCTTAATATTTGACTGTGTTTTCATTATTAGGATCAAAATATAAAAGGCAACCTACGTAATTGCTAAACGCGTTGTGGTTTTCTTTCTCTACCTTAATTTTTATTTACTTTTTGTTTATTAGTATATAACTTCTACAACTATTTGGTTCCAATCAAATTTTATTATAAACTTAAATATATTTTTTTAAATTTTAAAACTGAATTTTGAAACTTTATAGATATTTTCTCTCTATTCTTCTAAAGCGTGCCTCATCTGTGAGTGACTGGCAAAAAATATTTACAAGGATATTTTAAAGACGCTGACTATTTACCTCTTTCGGGATATTCACTTACCTCTTGTTCAATTTTAAGACTTTAAAGAGCTCTAATAACTTAAAATGTATTTCTTTATTTCATTTTCGAACTTTCAATGATTTAGAGTTAAGTGAGTGATATCTTAAACACACTTATTATTATAACAACGCTTTATGTTCATCCAAATTTCCTGAAAACATGTCTTTTTATCACATTAGTTCATATATTTTTCTATGTGTGATGCTTTATGCCAACATCACTTAGGATGTTCACAATTTCACTATGAATTTGTTAATTATTCAATTTTCACATACTCAAATATTTACCTCAACCTAATATATATGTTAATAGCATATGACGCGTTGTATTTCATAATGCGGTGTTTTACTTGTATTTATACGAGTAGAGCCGCAAAAGCTTAGAACTCCTACTGCCAAGATGATTAATATTGTGCTTTTGGGAATAAATACATAACATACATATTTGCATTCGTTTATTTATACGTTCTTAATTGGTAGCTATGGCGACATAAGAATAGTAATGAAATAAAATAATGAATGAATACTTCATTAAACGCGAGTATGCGTGTAATACGACTGGGCCTTAAGCAAACTCGGATAGATGGCGGAAAGCCGCATTAGAACAAATGTAAATAACAAATTTTTGCTTTTAATATTTAGCGTGATGAGCAGTGAAATTTATGTGATTATTTGGAAATACTTACTTGCAAAATTCAGCTGAATATGTTTTCTTAAATCGTATTGTCACTCATACATATACACGTAACATACACATGTATGTAAATAACCTGCAGTGAAACACTGAGTTAGTCAGAAAAATACTAGTTCAAAACTACAATTTCCTAGTTGACATCGAACTAGTCCGAAAAAGGCCATACTACTACCAAATACAAAACGATTTTTTTTAATTGACAATATTTACTTGTATACATTAACTAATTATTAGCAAAGCTAAAACTGTGAAATAAAAATGCGTAATATTTTAAATTATATTTAATTCACAAAATTTATTTTACTAAACTCCCTTTTTTAATACCAAACTAGTGGTTTTGGTACACAATTGTACTAGTATTTCTATGTCTGTTTGAACTAGTTGGAAACTGGTATGTTTGGTACATAATTGAACGAGTATTTTTTTGTTTATTTTGAACTCGCATGAGAATGGTAAATTTCTGGTACTAATCTCACAATTGCCATTTCGTAAAATATAGCCATGTTAAAAATACCAATTGCTTGTGTGGGAAAAGGACAGTTGGCTGACTAGTTGGGCGTTGCGATGCGTACTAGTTATGAAGTAGTTTACAACTAGTACATTTGACTACAGGGTATGTACACACAAATTTTGCCGCTTTGTTTCGGAGTAATAAACACACATATTCACTGTGTACAAACATAGATATACATATTTCTACAATTCCAAATTTTATGTTTCTATGTACGAACATGTACATACATCAATCAGATTATGTTATTAGACATTTGAGGATTCATTATTTGTTTGGTGTATTTGTGCTTACATTTTAATATACACCTACACCTACATTTATAAGTAAAAATGTACTATGTACTGTGTATGTACGAGTATGTACGTTCATTGTATTTACAGAAAAGCTTGCGTTGAAACATATGTTATTAACACGCAACATATGTTTGTTTCCGGATGTGACAACTAGCAGAAATGTAGCTCATAAATAAACTTGCACCCACACAATAATGGAAAGAAAACAAAAAAAAAAAACAAATAATAACATTAATGAGCAACACTTCTTGTTTAATGACTTGCCGAAATTAGTTACGAAATTATTAGTATTTTGAACTTAGTTTCCTATTGACGTTTCTGTAAACATTGTATATTTCCATATTAATAAGAAATGAATGTGATTGAGTGACCATTGAATCAAATACTTGCAATTTTCTTATGAGCGAGCTTATGCTGCTGGACTAAATGAAGACACACTTTCAGACTAGTTTTCAATGGCTGCGGAGAAACTAGCAATAATCTTGGTCAAAATTATAATTAATTTTTGTTTTTAATTTGTCTCATTTAATTACAAAGAAATAATTTACCTTCAGAGATCATAATAAAAATTTGCAATAATATTTAACTGCAGGTGATCACCTGAACTCTTTTACTTTCATTTTATGTGCTATTCAAAAGATTCAAAGTAAATTTCAAAGACATCTGAATACAGCTTTTTTCGAAGGTATCACAAATTTGTTGCCAACATTGAATTGTAGCAATATTTCCTGCAAAGTAGGAAATTTACAATACAGTACGTCTTTTAAGAAATTGAGCTGAACTAGTTCTGTGTGTGTGTACAAGAACTACCCAAGCGTACAGCACATCAAATTATTTCATGAATAAATGTAAAAATGCGAAAGACGTAATTAAGGCTTTAATTAATACAATTTGCCAATTAATGATATGACTCGAAAAGAAAATATTCATGTAGAGGATTGTATGTTCGTATGTATGCGCATAACTCACGTATGGCCCAAAAGAAATGCTTAATTAAATATCTTCTTCTGAAAATAAAAGATTTATAAGATACCCAAATTTGAAATAAAATGTAAATCTGTTCATGAACGCTTCTTCAATATGTTACTCAATTTTGTTTTGTAACGAAAAAAATACTTCAATAAATCGCGCGTGACACAACATGTCGACACATTTTTTATATTATTTTCGTTATTTTGCAATTAAAATGTGGTTGAGTTCCAAAAAAAAAATACTCTATTGTACATAGAAATTTGGCGAAGATTAAAATATACTAAACATTTTCTAATTTTCAGATGATTTTTAGCAATTTCATAAGTTTGCGAGAAGTCTTAAAAAAATGGTTGCTCACTAACTAATGCCAATTTATTTTATAGTAGTTAATAATGTTTCCCCATTTATTTTCGTCACCCTTTTCAAGGCGTTGCGTGTCTATTGTCCACTTTATTGGACACTGACCAATTAACGTTGCAACCATTTCTACTAATGTCGTCGTTTTTCAAGAACACAGATGGCCTACTGCAAAAGTTGCAATGGGCCGCCCGAAACCAAAAAAAAAACGAGAGACATACGCTTTCGATAAATTAAAAAAAAAAAAGGGTTAGTCAAGAATCAAGCCCCTTTGCGCTTTATTTTTCAAGACGGAATAAGAAACCACATTGATACAAAATTTTTACTAATTAAAGCAATATTTTAATTAAGTCGTTTTTTAGTTTCATACCTGGTTTCAAATCCATATTTCGTAGAAAATAAATTTAGTGATTTTTAATTAGAAAATAAAGGAAATTAAATGATAGAAAAAATACGAGTTAATTGAAAAGAAGTTAAAAAAATATTACGATCTTTTCATCTTGCCGCGGTATTTCTATGAGCATTATTTGTTTAATTTTTGAAAGAACCATTGCAACTATAAATGAATGAAATCAATTAAAGCAGAACTAGATGTGCCGAGTTTGCTATTATACTTTATAAGAATACTGAATAAAACTTATTTTTGTTATCTCCGTCAAATGAATCAAATTGTTGAAAACTTCCAAAGCGAATTTAACAAGGTGGTGTTAAGGAGCCAGCTGGTTTTTTCGCTTTTTCGCTTTGCTGGACTGAACGTCAAAAAGCATCGTTCTGAACAAAATACATGGACGCCTTTTACTTATATACGCTTACCACCACTTACCACTTGATAAATTGGCCTTGAAAACTTCGAAAAGCAATTTTTTTCTAATATATTCGTATTTGCATTTCTTATGTTAATTTGTAATTTCGCATTTGATGTTTTCCTCATAAGTAACAAATCAACAATATATTTTGACATTTTCCTCTTCATTAAAAATGGTTATTATCTTGTGAATTTTAGTTTTTCGCTCAGCTGGAAACATTTGAAATTTAACACTTATAAAAATAATAAATTTTCATCAATAAGTTAAAAAAATCAATAAGTAACTTTTAATTGTGATTACAAATAAAACACTGGTAATAACAGCTAAATCTTGATTATAATTATATTAATAATTATTTTGGGCGTACACTAACAGCGCAGTGAATGGCCCAGCATCTCCTACAACTTCCGGTGTGCGTCTCGCTATTGCACTTTAATGCCGACTAAGCACGGCGGCTGTATTTTTTATGAAACTTTTTTATGGCAGAAATACCATACACTGGCATTGCATTTTTTCGCATTTATTGCGCAATTCTCGGTTCTCAAATTACTGCAAGGAGAGAATTGAAGTTTGAAATCTTAAAATTGGTATCATTGAATATATTGGCTTACAAGTAATAACGTTAAGTGAGCGTGTGTGTGCAGTTTTCCGCACTTACTTTTCACTTCGATGTACAAAATATACTTTTATTTTTATATTTTAAGTATGTGTATACATACATATGTATATGTAAGTGTATTTGTGTATGTGTGCATCTTCATAATACAATTCTACTAATAAAACCAACAAGTGGAATAAGCAGAATTACTGCATAAACAACTGCGGTACGTACTCTCAACTACTCGATGACAGCTTATCTGCCATATTAGCCATCATCGCTTTCAATCGCCTTAAAATTTTAGATATTAACTGCCAAAGTGTAAAGCAGTGGCAAAGTTTGTATCCTCCGATTTTCGTTCGAGTATATACATATTTACAATTACAACAATGTGTTTCTGCCGCAAAAGTACACCAAGTACACCTGCAACAACAAACGCAGTGAATTTTCAAATACGAGTAATACACAATAAAAAGTGTTTTTGAACATTCAAGGACCTTGTCTCCACAGGTGAACTTGAATTACGCTTTGAAAAAAAAAATGAATAGGCCTTTTGTGTTTTCAATGTAATTATTGGCGCTACAGATGTACTTGGAGTTTTTTTTTATTTCAAAAATTCTATGAATTTTCAAATACTCTTACTATAATTGCACTGAATAAACGAAAGATTAAAAAAGGTTTTGATGAAATCTAAATCTAATCGAATTGCGTTAGTTTTACATGGAACAACTTTATTTAAGTAGCTCATATTGAGTTAAGCTAACTTATTCCAGCGAATCGATTCCTATTGCTTACCGAGTTACCAAATATTCAATATACATACATATATGGTACATAGGTAGGTATAAATTCACTTCACACTACCAAAATTGATACATAAACGCACTAGCTCTGTTGTTGGTGCGATTTGAAGCTAGCGTTGCCGACCCTGTCACACATAGCAGATATGAATAAACTAGGTTGAGAGAATTTACTTTTGAAAATTGGCCTCCGCTGTTTTTATAAAATTTATTTCTACAACATCGAACAAGAGAAGAAAAATTTAAATTTTCCAATGATGGGTTGCGAGAAACATTGGCTGAAAGAGAAGTAATAAAGTGATTGTTTTCGAGCTTTTTACATTTCAATGTTAAAAACGCCTCGCTCAGGACAACTCGTTGTCAGAAGTAATTATTTTGGTAATATAAATGTATTGAAAGATTTAGTAGCTTTAGTTTAGACAATTGCTACCATGAATCGCTAACAAAGCTGGAACTTTATTTTTTTTTGATGAGTTTTAAAGTTTTTAACTCCTCTGTATCACTAAAACAGGATGTTGATGTGAATGTTCGTAGATTATAATAAAAGAAGTGCAAAAATTGCACACTTAGATAAATAATATAACATATTTTTTTTATTGATATAAACTGAAATTTGATAGTTCCGAAATACAGCTATTTTTAGCTCGTCGATGAATGTAATATAACTGCAAAAAAAAAAAAAATTAATTCAAGAGTTAAAGGAAGAATCGTTTATTCAAGATATGCTACCACACTTTTCACACATTTTTCCAATCTTTCAGGGAATTTGTAAATTTCACGCCACTAGAAGTCTTTGGGTTTTTCGGCAAACCAATTAGCAAGCCAAATTTTCACATTTTCGTAATAATTGATGCGAACAAGTGTTAATCGGACGGGGCCAAGTCAGGTGAGCAGGCCACCAGCGCGAGCACTTCAAAATTGAGTGCTGCCAACGTGTCGCGATGCCGTATGTGATGGAGCGTTGTCATGCAGGACTTTGTGTTGCCTTTTTTCTGCAGCGCACAGTTCAAATCGATCAATAGTTCTTGGTAGCGTGCCGTAGTAACCGTTTCACCGAGTTTTTAAAGTTCATAATACACAACGCCCTCTTGGTCCCACCAAACGCAGAGTATCGCCTTTCTGCCGAAGCGATTCGGCCGAGCAGTCGATGTTGACGGTTGTCCAGGGTCTATCCAGGATCTCTTGCGATTTGGATTCTCGAAAAATATCAATTTTTCTTCACCAGTGGCAATTTGATGTAAAAACGACTTTCTTTGAATCCTTGGAGCAAAATTCCACATGCGTTTTGGCGACTTTCCATCTGCCTGTCGTTCGGGTCATGTGGCACCCAAAAAATTGAACTTTTGAATCGTACCCCTGTCTCGTAAATGTGTGGAAACGGCAGGCTGGCAACTGCTCTGCGAGTTCTTTTTGCGTGTGGAATCATCTTCGATGTCGTCTTCGTTCTTCGGTGACATCGAAATCACCACTTTTGAATCGTTGATACCATCTTTCACACCTTTTAATAGTTGCCACTTGTTTACTAAATGCCTCAACAAGCATTCGGTGCGATTCCACGGCTGTTTTCTTTAAATGAAAACACAGAATTAACATTGTCCGTGATTGCTCTTTATTCGGCACGAAACTCGACAAGATGACTGCGCTGAGAGTAACACGATAATGACGCTCGATTAGTATTATGGCAGTTAAAGTTCACGCTTCACACTGTCAAAGTTTCATGACATTCGATAAATATTCTGGCTTGGGCAACATCTAAATGTTCGAACCGATATTATTTAGTTATACATCTGGTAGTTGGTACGATTGCGATTAATTTATTTTTCTTTCTCTTTTTTGTCGATTTTCTTTTATCTTTTTTGTTAACTAAAATCTTCAATATACAATTTTTTTGTTAGTCTTAAACTCACTTATTTTAACTTAATTTAGTATTAATAATAACAATTTGATGTAACTTAATATAATGCTAATAATATTATCAAGTTGATGTACTCTTAAAAGACTAATGTCTTACATGTACAAGCATTGTTCAATCAAATAAATAAGATTAAATTAAATAAAGAAAATTAAATTAAATAAATAAAATTAAATTAAATAAATTATAATTCTAAGAAAATAATAATATTATTTTAATTTAATATGATTTAAAAATATGGGGCAAAAATCAACAGATGGCCTCAATGTAGCTAAATTAAATTTTAGATTACTTTTCTAGTATTAGAAAAAAGGTTTTGTAGGTTAGTTTATTTTTATTTTTCAAATTTAAATTCTTAATATAATGGAGTATGATTTAAGCTATTTAATTTTATTTAAAATTTAGGGATAAATTTAGAGATTAATGGTTAAATAAGTTTAAATATATAAACTGTGGTAGAGTAAAGAACTTTTTTTATTTAAAAAGTTATATTTTTTATTTAAAAAGTTCTCAGCAGACGATTAAGTCAAGTCTTGAACATTTTTATAAATTTAAACAAACATTTAAAAACAATTTTTTTTTTACTTCAATATTCATTCTTCTATAGTTCAAACAACTGTTGCCAGTGAAAAGCTTGTGTAGTGTAGTCTTAAATTTATTCCCAATTTTGTGGTTGGTGATAGCTTTGTGCTTGTCACAGCATGCAAGTCAGAGCTGTCATTTGTTTTAATTCAAGATTTTAGGAAAAACAACTTTTGAAAACTCAAAATCCCTATTGCAATTATATGGTATACTCAATTTTTAAAAAATTATTAATTAATTAAAAAAATATGATTCAAGTAAAATATGGTTAATTCTATAGGAAAAACCATAAACACCGATTTTTTAAACTATTTAGAAAGTGTATAATGATTTAAAATTATTTTATCAAAATTTCTAACCTTTTAAAAAAAATTTATTAGGATTTTTTTGAGCATGCCGTTTTATGGCTCATTAAGTTTTAGTACCAGGAAGTGCAGGTTTCAAGTGTCTCCAAGTAACCACTGATTTTTGAATTTTTTTTTTTTTACCGTCAGTTTCCTCCGCATTATGCAAAACCGCGATTATTTTTTATAGGAAAGAAATTGCGAAAGCTCGTCAGTTAAAAAATTGTCAAATATCAATGGTAATTCGTAGCCACTAGAAACTTGCTTTTTGTTGTACTAAAATTGCTACCTACATATCTGATTAACGCAAAAAAATCTACAATTTTTTTAAAAAACTTTGCTATTTTGTTGAAATTTTTATATGTGTCTTCTTAATATTTTATAAAATTAAAAAAAACTGTTTTTAATGGTGTTCGTTAGAGAATTAACGATGTTTTAATTGTAAAGTAATTATAAATTACTGGAGTATTAATAAATTATCCAAATGTGCCAATATGTATGTGCAGATACATATGTGTTATAAATGGTAGACAGAGTGTGTAAGTAGATTATTTTATTTTAATTAAATTGAATGTTATCTCTGGGTAATATTAAAATCTGTTTCGCGTTTTCAACAAATTAAAAATATTGAAAATTGCAAGAATGAATATTAAACTTAACTCACCAACATTAAATAGATAAAAACTATTTATTGAAAATCCAAAATGGTAAAGTTAATGCAACTTTTATATTAGTTTTAGCATGTATAAGAGTGTAGAAAAAACTATTTTAATAACAAATTTTTTAAAAGTAGCACATTTCAAACACTTTTTTTTATTGCAATTAAAAACTTTCGCTTAAACCCAAAAAATTGCCAGCAGCCATACATCCTAGTACATAGTCTACATACGTCCACATTCAGTTCAATATTTGATGCTGATGATTGTTGAGTTCAACTTCTCAAATTTCTACATTTCCCTGATTGTTTTTCACTCAAACTTCTCGTTGTAATGTTCCATCATTTGCTCGTTGCATTCTTCCGCGCATTCGTTTGTGTAGACGTTACTACATACAATTTTATTGCTTTTATAGTGGTTTGATTGCATTACACTTGAGGAAATTGCCGATCAGTGTCATTATCCCATCAAATTCGCGCGAAATGTATGTATTCACACACGTTTCAGTGCACATAGCACATATGTACATTGACATGAGTGTGCAGTGCATAGATACATATGTAAATACATACATATGTACTTTATCTATGATTCAATGATGAGCAAATAAAACGAATTGACTCCAATGCCGCGCTATATACAAACACACTCACAATGCATCCGAGCAGTTACTCTTAAGAGGCGGAAAAATGTTTGGAACGCTTTTGGATGAGTCTCACTTTTTCACATGCATTCCAAGTATTTATTTATTTCAAGAATTTTTCTAATTTGAAATGACGCTAACTTACTCTTGGCGTTTCGCTTACTTTTATATTGAAAACAAAGTTAAGGTATTTCAATTAAATATGGTAAGTAGTAGTGTTGGAAAATATTGAATACTTTTGACAAAAATGTAACAATGTAACAAAACAAACAGCCTGTGTTTCACAAGTACAAAATAGTCCAACCAATATAAGAAATTAATGACAATTAACATGTTTGTTCCATACTGGGCGTTTCAAAAGAATAGCAAAGTTTTAATTCTATTAAATATTTTTCAATTAAAATACAATTCATTCGGGTGAATGCAGCATAAATGTAAATGGAGGATGGATGTGAATGGAACGGACTCCTAAATGTATGCTTTCATATTGATATTGAAATAATGAAACATATAAACATATTATTCAACAGTTTAAAGTACAATTTCTCCACATAATATAATAATTTTCACAAGTTACGCATTTGTCTTTTTTAGGCAAGTGAAAACCGATATGAAAACTATTTGTAAAAACATTGCTTACGTCTTTTTGGCGGTTAGGGCTCGATATATTCAATAAATTGCCGCAGTAAAAAAATAAAAAATAATAATTTAAAAGAGCTCTGTGTATTTCGTTTTTGCTTTTAAAAGCCAAAGTTCAAAAATTTGTCATCAACTACTTTGAAATTTACTGGAAGCAATGTTTTCTAAACTTTGTATATCAAAGTTGGACAACTCAAATTGAAATAAAAAAACAAGTAAAAAAAAGCTAAATTCGGGAGAAACCGATTTGTATATTCCCTCGCGATGTATTTTTGTATGGGCGGTGCCCATAATTTCATAAAAACCCCGTTTCTTTGTTTCAAATCGCTGCTAGTATTAAACTTTACTCAATTTCTTCCAATAAATACGGAAAAACGAAGTTTTTTTGCATTTTTTAAAATTTCCGTTATATGGAAGTTGGGCGTGGTTATGGTGCGATTTCAATATTTATTGACGGTGATGCTAGTGATATCAAGGACAATATGTTTGCCAAATTTTGTGACGATACTTTACATCGTTATTGAGATACCTACAGACGTTTTTTTTATAAGTGGGCGTAACACTCATTTTTCAAAATTTCATAAAAATCAAGTTTCCTAATTAACTATCGCTCTAAATATCAAATTTTAATTAATATCTTGCAATAGATAAAGAAAAAACGAAATTTTTGTATTTTTCAAAATTTTTAATGATGATAACAGCGATATTGAGGAAAATTTCTTCACCAAATTTTGTGACGATACAATACACCATTATTGAGATACATAAATCTTTTTCTAAGTGGGCGTGGAAACGGCATTAAGATCAATACTCAATGTCATACTTGAACTTCAGCGGAACATCTTTCTTGCCGGCAAGTGCAACTTTGGATTGAGTAGGCAATTGAACATGTAAGCCCTATCTGGGCGGTCAAAAACTCACAATCGAAAAATCTCACATTATGCCCGTTCTATTGTACGGCGAAGAAGCATGGACGATGACAATCTCAGATGACAGGACGCTTGAAAGATTCGAGAGTAATTATTTGAACGATTTTTTACATCTCGGAAGATGGAACAATGAGTTATATGAACTTAACAAGGACATTGGGATAAATTTTTAATTTAACAAAGATAAAGTCTTTTCCAAGGAGTGACCTTGACGCACTCAATTTTTGTTTTAAAATCTCTTCCTCTCTCTACAAAAATGTGTGTGTGCGTATGTATAAAAATAAATATTATATTCGCATAGCTATCAAAGCAATCTACGAAACTTTATGCAGTCTGCTCATATCAATTTACCCTAAAGACATTTTAGGTATTTATATATCTGAACATGTGAATAAGTAGGCACCCACAACTTAGCTCCGCAACACAAGGCGAAATTAAAATCACAAACGGATAGGCATGTTCCACAATACATACAAACAAACATACGTAGTCAATTTCAAGGAAAACAGAAATTGGCTTCCACACCATTATTTGACACTTTATTATTTGATCTTTACTGCAACTCTTAGCATATTTTTGCGTGTGTGCGGGTTTTTTTTTTTGATGCTTACTTTTTATTTCAATTTCCATTTTATTCTTCTACTTCTCTTGCGCTCTTTAGTTAAAATTGCGAATTCCAATGTGGCAAACTTTAACGCTTTCACACATACACACATGCAGTCGAACAAACAATGGCACATTGTATGGTGTAAGTATTTGCAGTCAAGGATATCTGTGAGCAAACCTACACACACACACACATGCATTTATGTATGCTTTACGAAGCAAGTGATGGTATAGCAGCTGTTTTAGTGTGAGTGTGTGTGTGTGTATGTGTGTATTTGTATTGTGTCGCGACAGTTATCCAGCTATGTTGTCACTCCTGACTGCCCTTATTAAACCAATAAAATTTAATTTACTCGCATTTTTGCGCCACTTGTGTTAGGCGCGTGTTACGAACTTTTAAACACACACACACACACAAATGCATATGTATGGCTGTATGTTTGTGCGTGCATAACCCTGTACTCAAGTTAACTAGCCTTTTTCTATTCAAATAGCACGTCTTCTAAGATTGCAGCCAAGTCAGAAAGTATTGGTTTTTACAAGCCGATTAACTACGAAATATCTTTGTGCGAGAGTACGCCTCACTAAGATACCAGTTATTTAACCAGTTATTCTCTGCATCACTATCATACGAGTATCATGCGATAAGCTGGTTTTAAAATAAAACAATGCAACAAAAAATTTTTTTGTTTGTTTAGAAACACTTAGACTCGATAAGCAAAGTAGCAATGAATCAGTCAATCGGCGCCAGCTTGAAATTTACGAAAGAAAAATGTGTGAAATAAATTGTGTTGGGCGGGAAAGGCATGATTTTATTTGTCAATCAATAGCACGTTCTTAAACGCTGTACTTGAGATATTTTTGGAATAAAATAGAGGAAAAATATGAAAGTGTAAATGTTACAGTTAACAAAGCCAAGGGTGTTTTTGCATTTGTAAAACGGTGGTCAAAAGAATTCAATGACCCTTACATCACGAAGGCTCTGTTCACAAAGTTAGTGAGGCCCATACTGGAATATGGATCTTTTATTTGGAACCCGCGCTATCAAGTTCATTCCGACCGAATAGAGTAAATTCAAAAACAATTTCTGCTTTTTGCTTTAAGGAATTTTCGTTGGGATTCTCAGTACAACCTGCCGCCATATAAAAGTCGTTTAAAACTCATTAATCTTCCTACACTTGCTAGTCGCAGAGAAATGCTAGGCATTGTATTTTTGGTCAAGTTACTGACAGGCTTGATCTCTAGCCCATCTCTTCTTAGCGAAATAAAACTAAACGTTCCCTCCAGAATTTCAAGACATTTCCAGCCTCTCTTTCTGAAGCCATGTAAAAGTAATTTTGAGTTAAATGAGCCACTCCGTAGTTTGTGTCAGGATTTTAACACTCACTCCAGTTCTTTTGATATTTCAGACTCACTTTTTTACATAAAGAAAACTATACTCAATCCTCTCAATAACTAATACATATATGCATATACAAATATTTCGATGAGAGTTAATACCGGCTCATAATATGTAATTCTCGGTTATTCTTTCCTCACTCCTAAAAATACCTTAGCGCTTACACTATAAACCTGTGTTCTATAGTGTTTGGCCGAACTTCTCCTACACCATTTGCACTTATATTATACAACAAATGAAGGAACCGAACGGCAGATGTATTTATGAGAAGCTTTTTCATGGCAGGAATAACCTCGGAGGTTAGCCATTGCCTGCCAGGGGTGACCACTATTAGAAAAAAATATGTGTATAATTAAGATTTTATTTGCCCTCGTTGAGATTCGAACCTCGAACTAAGCAGCATATCGAGTTATAACACGCACCGCTATTCACTCGCCCACAGTGGCCACATTCCTTTCCAACTCAGTAAAATTTCTTTAGAAACCTTTAAAGTTATTTTAAGAAAAAGCTTTTAATATTTAACCAAAAAAATTTTTTTAAGAAGTTATTTGAGCATCCCAAAAACAACGTCTCACCTGAACCTACAAATGTCCGCTTTCCTATGCTAGAACATCTCCAGTAGTCCTATCTAAGCCATTCGTAAGTCAGTTCGTTAGTATAACAACACATTGCATTTGTATCCAACAAAGAGCATTGTGTGATATTTTCCATGTTCCCTTTTTTCACGCACTGCAAAAAAAATCATTTTAAGTTGCCCCTACTTTGACAGCCTGCCAGAATATATTATTTTCCGCCTTGGAGGCATCGGTGTAAAAAATTCTCGCTGCTTTGGAATGCAAACGATACTTTGTTAAGTTTTTTTCTCCTTTAAAATCAAAAAGGCTTTTTGTTAACATTATTTATTCAAACATTTTTCACACTTACAATAGCAGTAAGTTAAAATGTGCTCTAGCTCCTAGCGGCACATGATTCTCGAGAAAACCTTTTTTTTAACCAAAATTGCCCGCAAATATTTGTCAATGCAGACCATGAGCAGCGCTAATAGATTTTAGTATTTAATATTTCGTATTGATGCACTACACAAATCACTTGTCTACAATCTCTATGAAATTTAAAAGACTGCATTCTCTTCGCATTTTTAAATACCAATTCATTAGCTACACACTAGTATGGTTGCTGGAGAGCTTCAGTTTTTTCTGCTGGTAATGTGTGTTATTGTATGTGTGTGTATTGCTAAAGCAAAAAATACTTTACTGCTCTAATCTGCATATCTATATACTACTACATATTTGTATGATTAATAAAATATGTTCAGTGTCTAAGAGAACATTGCTGATTAAACCAATAAAAGGTTAGTTTACAGTTTTCAATGACATATCAATGCAATTTATTTCATATTATCGTACAATACAACTACGCTTCTTTATTTTTTTTCTAATAGTAATGCATTTATTGTCAACTACTTTAAATACATTTGCGTTAATTGTATTATATAATTATCTACTTTAAAAACAAAATTGCTAGAGATAATCTTGTTTCCATTTGTCAGCTCTTTAGAGAATGGAAAATAAACAAAATTGAGGTTTTCAATAGAGAATCGTATGTTGCAATAACAAAAGGCACTAGATTTGTGACACTTTCTTTTTTTTAGATTTAATATTCATACTTTTTGTAATTATTATTATTATTACTATTATTATTGTTATTTATTAAGCAAGAATCATTAGTACAACAAGAATCTTCTTCTTTTTTAGCACAACAAAATTAGAATAACATTAAAATTAATTATAAATACATGAATTCAAATAGTCAAAAATACATGAAAATGAAATGAAATCATACAGGTATAATTTAAAAAGTAATTTATTACTAAAACTTAAACTAATTTTGACGGTCAGTCTAGTTTGTTCGAAAAATAAGAGTATATGATTATATTATAGTTGCTTTTGTTTAACTTGCTTCGTGTACTGGGTGGAATAGAATTCCAAGTACTAATAGCACTAACGAAAAACAGTCTAGTTGATGATATAAAATTAAATATTGGTACAATAAGTTCTTTAGAGCGCTCAGATTTTGGGAATATTAACTTCTCATAAAGATAATTAGGGGTCTTAGTTGAGATAAGCCGGAAAAGAAAACTACAGGTTGTTGCCTTTAAATAGTCCTGTATTTCACAGCCTAAAACACTTGTCCTTCACTGCGATATGTGGTCAAACTGCTTTAGCCCATACACATATCGGGTTACCTGGTTAAATAGTACTCTAATCTTATGATCCGAAATGAAGTCCAGCCTATTATATACCAACTCAGAGTAAGTAATAATAGGCACTATCAGTTAAATTGCCAGTTGACGTCTAGTGCAGGGTAAATTCTGCAGTTTGACGAAGGTTTCTTAACATAACAGAAACCTTAGAAACAACCGCATTTATGTGAGCAGTGCAAGAAAGACTGGAGTTTATAATAGGTTTGTAATTTTATTTAAATATTCCAAAGGCTTATTACCAAGGGCGAACTTAGGTAAAACTTTAATGTTAAGTTTCTTCTTGGTAATTGGTAAAACAACCGACTTTCCAGAGTTAAGACAAAGACCGTTTCTCTTGGACCACTGCTCAATGGAGTAAATATCTTGGCTAAATTGGCTAGCTAATAAGTCTATATGTTCAAAACTATTTGACAGATATAACTGGATATCATCCGCATAGGCATGCATTTTTGCGGACTGGCATTCCCTTAAAATGCCATTGATAAAAAGGCTAAATAAAAGGGGACCAAGAGATGAACACTGAGGAATACCAGGGGTAAGCTTTCCTAATTTAGAAGTATTTACATCTACCCTAACGCGTTGAAGCCTGTCCGTTAGTAGCTCTTTAAAAGTTTCACAGAATTTTCATCAAACCCATAGTAGTGCTTAAGCTTATCACATAAAATCAGATGATTCACCGAATCAAATGCTTTTGAGAAATCGAGCAAGCAAAGTAGCGTTAATGCATTGAATCCACAGCAAGAAAATTGGATTGTAGCAGCAAAAAATTTACCGTTGAATTTTCAGAAAATATTTTCAACTGTAGGCTTTCTTAAGCCTCTTTTGGTTGATAAACTAATTGTTAAAATTAATTTATCATATACATTTGTTTGCTTTTCAAACTGAGATCAGATGCACAGCTATTTTTATACCTTTCATACAAAAGGTATGTTAAGTTTGGTCCGATGTTTGTAAGTACCAGAACGATAAGAGTTAGACCCATCAAAAAGTATACCGAAATGATCAGGATGATGAGCTGAATCGATTTAGCCATATCCGTCTGTCCGTCTGTCTGTCCGTCTCTCTGCCTGTCCGTTTGTTTGAACGCAAACTAGTTCCTCACTATTGAACTATTTAAATGATACTTGGCAGTCAGCAGCCCTTTCATAATTTATTAGACATTTGTCGGAATCGACCGACTATAATGTATATAGGAGCCGATTCTTCAGATATCATATTTTGCTTCATAACTCCTTTATTTAAGCAGCCAGAGGCTTGCACTTTTGCTTGCTTTATAGAAGAAGTAAAAGTCATACAGATCAATGATATACATATAACATATATCACCCCCATTTAAGCAGCTAAAGTCTTGAAATTTTGCATAAAGAATAGCTATTATGGGAACTATAGTAGTATCGTTAAGATTGGATGAATATTACATATAGCTGCCATACAACCGAGAGTTCAAAAATTGCATTTTCGGTCAAAACTCCTTCATTTCATCAGCTAAAGACTTGAAATTTTTCACAAATATTAATTATTATTGGGACTATTAGAGCAGTTAAAATCTCATACATTTCTTCCATTCATGAAAGGTATGAAGCCTTCGACATAGCGGAAGACAGCTTTTTTTACTTGTTTCTATTCTTTAAATGTGCTGATAATAAAATGATCACATTAAAAATAAATTACTTAAATCCGTCTAGAATTTTTCGAGATTTTGCATTAATCTCGCAAAATCTCGGAAAACGCTGGATGAACTTCACATCTTTATATGAAAAAAAAAGTTTCGATAAAATTCGTCTTTCACCAAGTAGACTTGTTTAACGTTTATATGTGTTTAGAAGTTTTACAGTATTTAATTTTAAGCGCCTATGCTTACTCTCTCAGCAACTTTAAAAAGTAGATTAGACTACAACAGTTCGTAATTAACAAAGTACGATTAAATGTTTGTATACATACATACATATATTTAGCAATGAAACGGTTTTTTTATTTTATTGCCTATTATCATTTAATTTTATGCAATACCACTTTCATCTGTACGATTTAAATTAAAGGCATTTTTTATTTCAATTTAATGGAGTAAGTCTATCATAACGCGCTAAAACCAGCTTTTTAAACCAGTGATAGCAAAAAAATTTTCTCTCTGTACATTAAATTAAATGAATAAATAATATATGTAAGTAATGAATCAAATAAATCGCATAACCAAAAAAAAACCGTCTTTCCCGCTAAAAGCCAAAAATTCGCACACTTTCCAATACCAATACAGTAAATAGTAAATTGTTGTAAAAATCCATGAAAACAAATTTCCATATTCAATTTTGTTAAGTGCTAACAGTTAAATATTTTCATCTTTATTGGCGTTAAGCTGAATTTCAATGCATGCAGTGGGAGTGTTTTGTGGCCAAAACCACAATATGTTAAGATAGAAATATGTATGTATGAATTTATAGTATTTTTGAAGCACCGCATTACTTTATACAAATGTTTGTGTAGTTAAGTAATTTGTACTTATAAGTATATGTGAATATTGATGTCATAAAATGCTTTGTATTCATGAATATGGTAAGCAAATGAATTGTTAAGCAGCTAATTTAGATTGAAATACATAAGTTGGCATTGGCCTACACCCAGAGCCGTAGAGAGAAAACCCGAGCCCGGGGAGGATATAGAATGCTTGCCCCCTGATTCATTAATTTATTGATATTATATTTTGTTTATTTTGAAAAAAAATTAGTTTCATTTTATCATATGTATATTTTTTGTTGATGTTACATGTGCTCGAGTATATGTAAGATAACTTGTAAAGTCTTTTGATATTGGTGCATAAAAAGGATTTTTTCTAAGGTCACTAACTTTTTGCTGAAATCGTTCATCCACAACATCCTTAAAAGCGAATAAAAAACTAATAAAAATTATCACTTAAAGGGCAGTACATTTTTTTTAAATTTATATTCATGGAACTCGATGATAAAAAAGGGATGAAGGTGTCGTGATGATGCTCTTAAAGCCGCCGCCAGCAATATTAATAAACTTACTCAAAAATTTGCCAAAAATTGTTGCAGAGCACCGGACCCTATCTGAGAACTCTGGGGCCGGGTGGAATTTTCCCCGATCTCTTAACGCCCCTCTCCCCCATCTCCCCCATCTCGTTGGGCTTGCCTACACCAATCCTTGTAAACTTTTGTGGTTTAGTATCTATAAGAGCATATATTCACTCAGCAGAACAAAGACAGCAATTAGGGTAATTTCGTTTATAAATAAAGCAGCATATTTGAATTGACATTAGATTGGGTCGATTCTATTTCTATAGTAAACTCTTGGGAAATATGCAGAATAAATCTTAGCTCGGAAATGAGTTTCGAACCAACGCATTTTAAAATGAAAAAATACTCAGAAAAAAACACAGAATTATAACTTTGTGAATAACATTTTTTTCTAAATGCGCGTTCTGGGAAGCTAATTTTAATTTTTCTTATAATTTATTATACGCTTCTTCCTTAAATTATCCATAGAAACCGATTTCTCGACAAATTTTCGTTTAAACTGAAAGCTTAACACCTATGGAGTTCTAGATCTTAATTCGCAAATCATAATATTGAAGCATTACCTGCCCTTACCAAACTCGATAAAAATAATGATTTTTTATATAATGGTAATTTAAGCATATACAACAAATTCTATAAATTCGTAACTTTTGAAGTCACTTTGCACAAAACTGATAAAAACAAGTCTACCAACAAAAAATTTTTTTTTTTTTTTTAATTTTAAATATAATTGGGTGGCATACTTTTGCAAAATATGTACGTGTGAAATTTTGGATTTTAATAAGATGTCAACTCACAGGGAAATCATTTTCAAAAATTAAAAAAGCATTAAAGTGGACTTGGATTATGAAAGGTTTTCTATGTTTTGATCTGTTTTATAATAATTACAATATACTCGTATTTATTGCTAAATATTTTTGGGAAACTTTTAATAAAGCTTAAGTTTTCTTTTGAAACTAAAACAGTATAATAAAAAAATTTCAAGTTTTATATCTAATGCATTTAAAATTTTCCATTTTTTTTAGACTTTTTTGGAAAATTCTGGGTATGTTTATAACCACATATGTATGTATGTATGTTTGTAAACAAAAATACAGATTTTGGATATATTTTTTTTTTAATATACTTTCAGAAAATGCGTACTCACAAAAAGTTACAAGTAAGAATTTTTAACTAACATTCGTTCCTTTTTGGTTTTTATGTAATTTGAAACTCAATCCTATAATTTTTGTTTTAAAGAGTAAACTGTTTTTAAAAATAATGACAATTTAATCAAAATTAAACAAAAAATTTAGAAGTGAGAAATTTAAATATTTAGTTTACAATTAGAAGTTTCACCCTTAAATCGAACTTATTTGATATTTCGAATCACTTCAAATGTCTTCAAGCAAATAGCAACATTGACTAGTGGTAAACTCACACAAATCCCAACTTGCAAATTTCTTCCCGCCACTTCTCTGTATGACCGTCACAACATATCTAGCAGTACATTCCCTTTGTTGAATCGCTTTGTTGTGGAATTGACGTAAATAATTCACTTTAAATGATGAAACAAGAAAGAGAGAGGAAGCGAGAGGGCTATATGTTGTATAATTTTGTATTTTAAAACCACAGGCTAGAAGCTATTAAGTGGTTGATAAAGAAATTTCAACAGCCAGCAAGTTATAATTAATTCAAAGGGCAGAACGAAAATAAGGAAATAACAAAGCATAAATACTTTATCGATTTGTGGCATATCGCTTTTATGGATAAATAGTAAATATTATACGAATAAAGAAAGTAACATATACTACGATTTTAGAAGCTTGCTTTACATTGAGAACTAGTTTATATTCACGAAGGCACAGTTTCGAGACCTATTCATACTTTTTTGAGAACATTTTATAAGTTGTTTGGAAAAAAATCGTAAGCTATACATCACTATTTGGGATCAATTTCAAAAACGTTTATGTCTTATTTTGAAACAAAACGGAAAAAGCTATGGACAGTTTGGGACCAGTTCAGGACTATTTTGTTACTTGTTCGCTTTATTTTGGTAATAGTTCACGGATAGTTTAATGAAAATTTCTACGTAAATTCAATAATTTCTCAGAACCATAAGGACTGTTTAGGCTTTGTTTCGGTACTATTTCAAGAAACACTTTCAGAAACACTTGAGACCATTTTGTAAACGTTTCGGGACCAGTTCGGCGCTATTTTATGAAAACTGCTGCACTAATTGGGGATCATTCTAGTAATAAAAAATGAACCGTTTTGTGGACCGTTCCCAGACATACTTGGGATTATTTCGAGACAAGTCCCCTACTATGAAAATACCGCACTTAACCGATTTCGGTACAAGTTTATGGTAATTTAGAAGTTATCACGAAATGAAATAAGTACCTGTTTGATTGGTTAAAGTGGCAAGCGAGTCCGAGGTTCAGCTAAAGGTGTGGGCACTGTCTTGAAGTCCTTTTTCCGTGATCTTATCTGCTGTCACGATTAAACAGTTCCGTCATACCAATTGAATTTATAAATGAATGAATTTACGTTCGTGACGATATACTCAGCGATATCCCCGAGATTTTGGATGAAGCATCGCCCTTGTGTTTTTGAATATTTATATGCTAATGCTGGGCACATACACCAAAGGTACTGTAGGATTTCTTCCATAATTCCATTGAGCTTATAGCTACGGTCCCGTGAGCTGAATGGGAGACCCATTTTGGAAGCTTCTTCGCCAACTTGGCAGTTGTTTTTACTTTCACTCTGCCAGCACCACTCTATCTTTCCTTAAATCATACTTAGATTACAGACATTTCTTTGTCAACACTCTACACAATTTTCACTGCTGATATGCCAATAATAAACGAAGAAAATATAGCCGTTGCTACATACGCAGAGGACACTGCCATCCTTGCCTCCGCTATCACCGCAAAGGAAGCTTCTGAAGCTGTTCAAAAACAGCTGAATTAAAAGGCGGACTGACTTCGAAAATTAAGCATCATGGTAAATACAACAAAATCAGCACATGTTACCTTCACCATGAAAACAAGTGATTGCACCTGCGTCAATAAAACAACTATCCCAAAATGCATTAGCGCTAAGTACTACCTCGGGATGCACTTAGACAGAAGATTAACTTGGCAACAACACATAAAAGCCAAGCAAGAGAAGCTTAAAATCAAGACCAGAAAAATGTACTGGTTACTCGGCCCTAAGTTTAAACTTAGTCAAAAAAAATAAAGTGTTTTTATATAAATACATTTTAAAACCGGTTTCGACATACGGAATCCAAATTTGGGAAACCGCAAGTAAATCTAACGTTGAGATAATTCAAAGATATCAGTCGAAAACACTCAGGCTGATTGCCTACGCTCCGTGGTATATCAAAAATACTCACTTACACAAAGGTCTAGAAATACCCATTGGTAAAATGTGAGATTCAGAAACTCTGTTCTAGATAAGCTGCCACCCCAACATACACGCTATAAACTTATTGGACAACAGCGTGGAGACTCGCCGACTGCAAAGGCTGCATACCCTAGATTTACCATTTAGATCTTATGTTTAAGTACCCTGATTAAGTTATAAATTATAATACCAAACTAAGCGGATTGTTACATAGAGAACAAATCTTAAACTTTAAAAACTTTTAATGTATTTGATGGACAAATTGCAACTTATGCATCAGCGCGAATTTTTCGATTCAATTGCATTTGCTTTTTGTCATACGACAGATTGTAAATAAAAAACGAGAGAGAAAAAAAACCTTATAACTTCTTTTTTTAAATTTAAATATTTTTGAGCTTTAGGGCCGATCGGTTTATTTGGAAAATTATTAGCAAAAAACAACAAAGTTATAGTACTATTTCGAAAATCACCACATTTCATCATCAGACTTTTTTCTTCTTGGCTTCTGCGGGAGTCGAACCCGCAACAACATGCGCAATACTTAAACCGGCAGCTAAATGCATTCAGCTAAGCTTACGCTACGTTATCGTTTGGCCATGTAACTATTTATATTATTTTTTTTTGAGATTTAAGGCCGTTCGGGTTATTTGAAAAATTATTCTTGTTTTTATAAACTTTATTTAAATTTACCTCGCGAGGCGATGTTCTTAGATTTTAATTAAAACACATCTTTATCGTTTTCTTATTATCCCGGAAGTGCCGGCCATCACCTTTTTCTCTGACACCCACAGTTGTATTTTTTAAATTCAATATATTACATTACATTATATAGAGCCCAGATTTGCGCTTAAGAGCTAATATATTACATTACATTACATAGGGGCTTTACTTTCACAGTGCTGTATTTATCATTGACTTATACTAGGTTTACATTTTATTTTTAAGTTTTTTTCTTTGAATACATACATATGTGTATGTATTTTCCCAGCGAATGTTCCATCGTACTTCAGTCCTACGTCCAATAGCAAAAGCAGTTCTTTCTAACAACTGCCTCGGATCCATCTCTTAGCACCTTTGAAGTAGTTACCGAAGAGGCAACTGCCTGGTAATCACATCTTCTCTTCGGCTGCCTGCTATTTTTTCATATAAATATTATTCATATATTTAAGGGATGCGCTAATAAAATTTCATCAATTTTGTTAATGAACTCCTCGTATAAACTCAAATTACAAACGCTCATTTGCCAAGTATTGCGCATTTTTATTAACCACTTGGTGTAAAATTTTTCAAATCAACAAGCAATTATTTTCAACTGCTTCAATAGGCTTTTGAGGACACACTGAGTGTCGTATTTCTACTACTTCTTTTGAATAAAGCTCCATTTACCGCCATTTACAATTTCACCCTCGCACACTCACTCACTCATTCGCTGCCTTAAACAATTTTTAAAAGTGCATACGCTTTACACGTTCACTTCTTGTAGTACATATATCACATTGCTTTTGTGCTCAGCAAGTCATTCGTTCGTTCATTCATTTCTTTACACCCTACACGGTCTGGTAATTTTTATGAATCACTGTAGCCGTCAACGCAGCTTCCATGGTATTCTCGGACAATTGACACCACTCCACATGCCCTTTACCAGGAGTTAGTGCTTTCAGTTGCAGCGCATCGTCTACCAGCGCTTGGTGACACTTTGTCAACCAAAATGCTTTACTAACACACATTTGCATAGCTTTAACTTTTGATAAATGAGCAGCACATTCATTATTTTACACACATACATATGTATATACATACATACACACAAGCGCGTTCGTACATAGAAATAGCACAAGCAGCAGACATGTCTCCTGTTGTGTAGGTGGATTTATACAAATATTTTGGTTTGAGGCCTTTAATGGTTCCCCCATTGTCTGATTGTTAATGTAGTGGTAGTTACTTGGTGTTGGTATTGGTGCTGCAACTGCTTGGCCGTTGCTTAGTTGGTAGAAAACATTTCCTCCATTTTCACGCGCCTTATTTTTTGTCTGTCTCCATGACAGGCAACTCACTTTGTTTCGGTTCTTCCGCTGCTGCGCCTTTTATTGTGTACACTCATTTTCAAAAATATTATGCCAACACCAATGATTGTTGCACAAGCCTTCTTTCGCTGGAGTTGTAAAATCGACTTAAGTTGTAACTGCCGTGAATTTCCAGCAATAAATGATAATAATTTTGCTGCTGCTCTCATATGAAATTGTTTGGCTTTACACATATTTTTACTCTTCTCTCTTGTTCACGGAAACAGGTTTCTTTTCGCCAGTATTTTATTTTCACTGCAAGTAAAAATAAAGTAAATGTATACTTTATTTAGCACTGGTGTCGCCCAGCAACGCATTTAAATTGGTTTTAGCTTTGTAATGTGTAAGTGATTGGTTCATAAAAATAAAATGTTAAAAGTGTGTCTTATTATTCATTTCTAAATAATTTTCTTAGTATTTGTCTTTCTGTGGGGTGCAATGGGGTACAGTGGTGCTTCTGGGTATGCAGATACAGTTGCGCGGCTATACTCAATTCCTACTCTTACGTCCACGTTCGTGCACCCTGGGCAACGTGAGCAACCCAAGTGCGAGATGCGGTAACCAACCCGTGTGGAGCCTTGGGTCACGGCTAATAGAGAGGGAGCTTTAGTGGAGCCACTCCGACATATTCGGTTTAAGGGTTCACTAAAGTCTGCAGCGTCTGTTCACCAGGAGGTGCGGCTGCAAGCGGGCGTCTGTCTTGAAGCAAGCGGCTCGCTATATAAATGAACCCAAACTTTTTACCCCCAGCAATGGGTTAGGCGTTGGGTTTGGGACCCACCATGTAAAATACAAGTCCAATGAAAAGATCGAAACAGCCTCGGATAATGACCTCCCCACACGTTGACGACCCACGCAAACGAAACAAGGACTACGATTTACGGATATGCACCTGGAATGTCCGGACCCTTTATAGGGAAGGTGCCTCTATCCAACTGCTGGATGTCCTAAATAAGTATAAGGCTGACATCACTGCAGTCCAGGAAATGCGATGGACGGGACATTGATGCAAAAAATATGCATCGTGCGACGTTTACTACAGCTGCCATGAGACGGCGCACAAATTTGGTGTTGGATTTGTGGTTGGGCGGAGACTGCGAGATCTTGTCTCCAGGTTCACCCCCATCAGTGAACGAATTGCCACAATCCGCATCAAAGCTAAATTTAATAAGATCAGCTTGATTTGTGCGCACGCCCCGACGGAGGAGAAGGATGATGGGACCAAGGATGAATTTTACGAGCGCTTGGAGGAAGCATACGAGCGCTGCCCCCGCCACGATGTAAAAATTGTAATTGGTGATTTTAACGCTAAGGTGGGCAAAGAAGGAATTTTTGGTCCGACAGTCGGAAACTTCAGCCTTCATAAAAATACCTCCGGCAACGGAGAGAGGCTGATCGACTTCGCCGCGGCGCGAAACATGGTAGTAAGTAGCACCAGGTTCCAACACCGAAGCATCCACCAAGCAACTTGGGTGTCCCCTGATCAAAAAACGCGAAACCAAATTGATCACGTTGTGATAGACGCGAGATACGCTTCGAGCGTGCTTGATGTTCGTTCTATCCGAGGAGCAAGCGTTGACTCGGATCAGCTAAGGTCCGCATGCGCCTCTCTGCAATGAAGAACGCTCACCAAGTAACGCAACGAAAGTTCGACGTCGAAAAGCTGCAATCGCAACGGACAGCTGAGAATTTTCAATCTCGACTCTCGATCCTGCTAAGGCAAGCAACTTCTCATCGCCCCGACATTAACGAGCAATGGGATAACATCTCCCAATCTCTTCGCACCGCTGCGGAGGAAGTGGTTGGCTACTACCAGCCTCGCAGAAATAATTGGTACGATGACGAATGCCGCGTCGCTGCTGCAGAGAAATACGCAGCATACAAAGCCACCCTGCAGCCAATTACTACGCGTGCAACAATTGAGCGATACCGGGAAAGAAGGAGGGAAGAGAGACGTATTTTCAAGAGCAAGAAACGAGAGGCGGAAAGGCGTGAGTGCGAAGAGCTTGAGATGCTAGCAAGCAGGAATGCGGCCCGAAAATTCTATCAGAAAATAAGGCAGCAAACAAGTGGTTTCAAGACCAGGGCTGGTTCCTGCAAAGACGAGTATGGAAATCTGGTGACGGACGTACAGAGCACACTTGAGGTATGGAGGGACCACTTCTCAACGCTACTGAATGCGAACTCTGGTGAGGAGTTTGAAGAAGAGGAGCCCAGAACAATCTTTAGGGATGAACAACAAATCCCTCCACTCGACCAAGGCGAGGTGAGAACAGCACTTAGGCGGCTAAAGAATAACAAAGCGCCTGGGGCAGACGGTATACCGGCTGAGCTTTTCAAAGCCGGCGGCGAAGAGCTGGTAGGAAGCATGTACCAGCTGTTAAGCACAATTTGGTCTGACGAGTACATGCCAGAAGATTGGAACCTTAGTGTTCTTTGCCTAATCCATAAGAAGGGTGATCCTGCTGTTTGCGCCAACTACCGTGGGATAAGCCTTCTAAATATCGCATATAAGGTTTTATCGACGATACTGTGTGAAAGACTGAAGCCATATATGAACCAGCTGGTTGGACCTTATCAGTGTGGTTTTAGACCTGGTAAATCCACCATCGACCAGATATTCACAGCACGTCAAATCCTGGAAAAGACCTTAGATAAGCAAATCGACACACACCACCTTTTTGTCGACTTCAAAGCCGCTTTTGATAGCACGAATAGAAGCTGCCTGTACGACGCCATGTCTAAATTTGGGATCCCCGCAAAACTAATACGGCTATGTAGAGTGACGTTGAGCACAACATTTAGCTCCGTCAAAGTTGGGAAGAACCTCTCCGAGCCGTTTGAGACCAAACGAGGTTTTAGACAAGGTGACTCACTTTCGTGCAATTTCTTCAACCTAATGCTGGAAACTGTAATAAGAGCTGCCAATCTGAATCGCAGTGGTACTATATATAACAAAAGTACGATGCTGCTTGCATATGCGGATGATATTGACATCGTTGGCCTTAACAACAGGGCCGTCAGTGCAGCATTTTCCAGTCTAGAGAAGGAAGCAAAGGAGGTTGGTCTAGTAGTGAATGAGGACAAAACAAAGTACCTTGTGGCAACAAACAAAAAATCCTCGCGTATTGGGACCCACGTCACTGTTGGCAGCTACAATTTTGAAGTAGTCAAGGATTTTGTATACCTTGGATCCAGCATAAACACCACCAATAATGTCAGCCTTGAAATCAAACGAAGAATAACACTTGCCAACAGATGCTACTTTGGGCTCGGTAGGCAGTTGAAAAGCAGAGCCCTTTCTCGACGAACGAAAATCTCGCTCTACAAATCTCTCATCGTGCCCGTCCTTGCATATGGCGCAGACACATGGACGATGTTGACCAGCGATGAGCCAGCTTTGGGGGCTTTCGAGAGAAATGTTCTTCGCAAATTTATGGCCCTGTTCGCGAAAGCGACGGGTACCGAAGAAGATGGAATGACGAGCTGTATGAGCTGTATAATGATGTGGACATAGTCAAGCGCATAAAAATTCAACGATTGCGATGGCTTGGCCATGTCGTTCGCATGGATGATGATGCTCCAGTGAAAAAGTCCTTCGAAACGGCACCCATGGGTGGGCAACGACGGCAAGGACGCCCAAGAACACACTGGAAGGACCAAGTGCAGAAGGACCTGTCTACGCTTGGTATGAGTAATTGGCGTAACCTCGCGAAGGAGAGAGGAAACTGGCGAAGCTTTTTGATCTCGGCCCAAACCGACAAACGGTTGTAGCGCCATAAAAGAAGAAGAATTTGTCTTTCTGTTTCTTAACATTTCAAGCACTGGCTTGATTGTGGCCATTAGCATATTTCAAGCAAAAATTGTATCTAATTGGTGTTTGTGGAAAAGTTTGTGCCATAACTTTTTGAACAAAATAAAAACACAATTTGTATGGTGAAAAATTACTTTTACCGAAATCTTTCACACCGTGGGGATTATTGAAACTTTAAATTAAAGAGATTTAATCCTGATCACTTCCAGTTTTAACTCCATATTTATAATACTTAGAAATTGGAAAACTTATACTAATTGGAAATCGTATACTACAAAATCTCATACTTGAAATAGAGCTGTTAAGTTTAGTAATTAAAACGATTACTTGGGTTCGGTAATTATAATGATTAATCAAATTAGTTTCTATTATCAAAAAAATAGTAATCGATTATAATAGGAAATTATCAAATATTTATTGCGAATTTTGTTTGAGCTTAAGGCCAGTGATCCAATAATTTAATAAAACAATATTTATTTTATTAATTGGTATTTATTGTTGTCGATATTTCGATCTCAGTTTGAGATCATCTTCAGGAGTCTTTGAGTATGCCATTTTTTTAAGCCAAGAAAAGAATTAACCAGGAAATTATCATAAACAAAATTAAAAAATCTAACTATTTTGTGATTACTTTTATTCTTGATTAGTTTAATTATATTTAATCACTTTTACTATCCCACTATTCCCCAATAAAGAAACATACTTGTTTGCTTGAATAGTTTAATACTCTTATGTTTTTGTTGTTACCCAAAAGAAATGTCAAAATTCCATCTAAAAAAATCGTTTCAATGAAAAACTTTTACACGCTATTGTAGACTCTGCATTGTCAGTCGCAATAGTGGTCAATAATTTTTTTGTTGATATATTCGAAGGAACGTTGAGCAGTATTAAGCAAGTTTCCACAAACAAAGATGAATCTGATATAAAAAGTAGATATACTGGTAATTAATCATTAAATGGGTTCTTGAAAAAATTTATTTTATCGGTAATCATTAGAATTAATAATCATTATTAAACAGCTCTGATATGAAATTATATTTTTTAGTCAAAAATTACAAAAAGTAATAAAATACATCTGCCGTTCCGATTCGGCATAAAACTGTAGGTCCCGCTATTTGTGGTATAATATAAATTATTATTATTATAAAGACGCACACCACAAATGGTAGGAGAAGCTCGACCAAATTCTAAGCTATATAGTGTTAGCGCCGAATATTTTTTTTATTTTCTCCGCAATTTATTTTACTAGACAAAATTGCCTTGATTCTAAGAAAAGTTGTATAGCGAAAACCGTAGTATAAAAATTTGAACATATGTATTTATTGTTGTAGCTTTCCATGAAATAAGAAAACAAACCTGAAATTAAAGTGAAACTAAAATTTGAAAGATATGCACAGTCGTAGTTAGACCAATCTTGCTATATAGGGCATAGGTGTGGTGGCCAAGTCTCAAAAAGAAAACCACACAATCAGCACTGCAAAGGGTGCAAATGTCGGCGCTGATATGCATAGGTGGGGCTCCACGCACAAGCCACTCGGAAGCACTAGACACCATACTAAATATCCTCTCGATTGATATTAAAGGAAAACAATTTGAGGCGTGTGCCGCTCTTAGACTACAGCAGTTTTCCGGATGGAAGACTAGTCAAGTAGGACACGCAACAATTGTAAACAAGCTAGGCTCGCAAGATACGGATTACTGCGCCCCTTTTCAAGGCTTCACAAAGAAGTGGTGGACTACGTAAGGACATAAGAGCTTGGATACAAAGATATCTTAATTTTTTCCGACAGTCAAGCAGCACTTAGGGCTTTTGATTCGATCAACTGCAACGCTAAAATGTTGGCAACCTGCCGCAAATCTCTTAACGCTCGCTAGCTACAAGCTTTTGCTAAGGGACTCATCCCTTAAGGAAACAGGACACCGTTGGAATAACGGTAGCACCTGTATCAAGTCCAAGGTCATGTAACCTTAGCGATCTGGCTAGAGTAGAGATACGCAAGCTATTAAAATTCGTAGAATCCACACTTTGGTTCGAGTAGGGGGATCCGCGTGGTACCACAATGGGCCTAACAAAAGCCTAAGTATGCTAGAGGGATCGCTTCAACCACTTTAACCCAACCTAACCTAAGATTTGAAATGTTTTTGTAAAAAAATGCAATAATTTAATGAGGGCAATTTTTTTTTTTGCTGATTTATATATGTTCAATTATAAATATATAAAAAAAAACTGACCATTATGAGAAATTTTAAATTTTGTGTTCATAACCCGCTTATTTTATTTAGACTTAAATAGCCTATTTTAATATTGTAGGTATTATTGCATTCACACTCTTGCTATTGTACATAAAGTGTATGCGAATATTAATCAGTGTAAATGGCATATTCAATGTAATCCTTGGCGTATTCATTGTAGTACATCAATATGTTTCCGGTAATGGCTGTTTTCTACATGTGACAATGCAATGTAAGAGCGCAAGGAAACAAGCGAACAATACAGCTTATTAATTATCAAGTGCAGGTAAGTAAAAGCACAAATGTATATGTTCGGTACATTCATAAAAATTCATGTGAAATCGCAATCAGTTACAATAACAGGAAATTTTTGTATTGTACAATAAAATTCTTACTATAAAAGTAAATTTAAACAATAAATCACCTTGGGCCATCTAGCGTTTTGATTAAAGCTTTTCTGAAAATTGTGCTTTCAAATACAATTGCATCGCATAACTATACGATATATTGATAATATTTTTTGCTATTTTAAGCCAATTAATTTTTCATTCTTCCTGTTTACATAGAAGTAAGAAGACTGCAATAGGCGAAAGTCTCTCTTTATTTTGATTTTTCTAACATGGTAGTTTTTATACTATCAATAAATAATAATAATTATAATATGAAAATTTTGAGAGCAAATACTATTCTTATTTACCACAAATTTTATAAGAAATGCATTATTAAAATAATTGATTCTGCAGCACTTTAGACTTACGCAAAGAATTTCATTAAAACAAAAACATTTAAATCATTTTATCAATGATCAACACCTACGAATTGACAAGATTTAGTTTATATTTATTTAATTTCTTATATTTCTTCAATTTAAATACAATTATTTCCATTTTACAATTTAATAAATATATGTAAGTTAATTTCATCAAAACCTTGAACTTTTTGAAAAAAAAAATTTGTGACTTGTGTAAAAATACCCTAGATTTTCAACAACTTTTTTACCAACGCTCGTCGGAAGCATTTTTCTTAAACGCATGGTCGAAATTTTTATTTTTGGCTAGAAAAAATTGCGCATGTAAGCAAGTAAAAAAATTCTAAAATTTACCGCAATTTAAAGTCACTTGGAATTTCCAATTACATTTTGTTAAGAGCATTTTTGGTAAAAAAAATCCTTTATTCACACTTCACCGTAAATAAAACACTCAAACACTTCAAGTACAATTAACAGCTTGAGTGACCATTTGCTAGCCATCAATCTATAATTTATAGCCACCGCCACCGCCAAATGCGCTGTAACGCTTCGCTAACTGATTGATGACCACAAATCTTAAATGTGTTACATATGTATGTACATATGTATTAAAGCATGTGCATTTTAAGATGTACTTCAGATTTGTGGCAGCCAAATGCAAACAACCGCGAGCGAATAGTCAGTGGAATACTCGTACGCATACCGCATTAAATGTGTGGCTTATGGTTGAAACACAATGCCGACGTACGGCCGAAGTTTTGCCCATCAAAGCGACATCCTCAGCGACGTTCGCCCGGAAATTTCGCTTGCTAAAACATACTTACGGCTACAACGAAATCAGCTGATTATGCCAAGTTGTATGTCAGCTGAGAGAGTGACCATATTGAGCAGATACAACTTTTAGAACATAGAAATAATACAGCGAAAAAAAGGCTATTTAACAAAAAGAGAAAATGTTGAAAATAGCTTTTACTAAAGTTAAATTTTTACAAGTAACAGATTTAATACTTTTTAACAAAAAACTAAACCATTTTTTTGTTTTATTTCGATTTTAAAGCCTTAGAATATTTAACATATGGTCACAATGGTTCACATTTTGCCGCTGCTGCCAGCGATGAAAATAGAAACAAATCTATTGCCGCGAATAGACGTTGGACGAATTTCGACGTGCGCTTTGGTTGTGCTCATTCTGTTGTATGTTGGTGTGTTATATTTTTCACGACGAACATTCGTCGTACGTCGGCGTTGTGTTTCAGCTATTATACGTTATAAACACACCTTCGAACATATTCCTAATAAGAAAAATTCCGTAATCTCACATACACTTTGCAAAAATTTTTATAAATCTCTGACTCTATGTCTATAAAAAGTTCTTAATATTTTTTTTGATAGAACTAATATTTTGCGAGCTGTGAAGTGGTAAACAATGGGTTACGTCGAGACAGCTTACATTTTTAAAGTCGCATAACTTTTGAAATTTTTTTTTTTATTTTTAATTTCCGGTCGTTCTGTCATATCTTATTGGTTTTTCTACAACATACAAAATTTACATGAAAATCTAAAAAAAAATTCGATTTTTCATTGAAATAGTATGGAGGCCTCATATCAGACTTGAGAAAAAAATTGGTGTACAAACTTTTTGGTTTTCATAGCATGTTTTTATTATTATAAATTAAATATGAAATTGATTTAGACCGTGTCTATGAGTTTCATTAAGACTACCATATAAGTTCACTATTATAACTAAAGTTTTTTTATAAGTTAAGGTGAAAATCGTTTACACGGCACAAAAATAGTGTTTCTGTCTAACATACGAGTATGTACGAGCATATTCGGGAAGGATACATTTTTAAGCTAATGAAAAGTATTAAATAAAAAACTAAATGGATAGACGCTCTAATATATTTCTTTCATTATTAATTGTCTTTTTACAATCTTAAAAAATTTAGATTAATCCTTCCAATAAAGATAAAAAAAAATTTATTTGCTAACCATATTTTTGGTTTTCAAAGTGAGTTTGAAATATCAAAAGAATTGGAGTGAAAATTAAAACCCTAGCATAAACTATGGAGCGGCTCGTTTAAATTAAAACTATTTTTGCAAGGTTTAAGAAAAAGAGGATGGAAATGGCTGGAAACTCGGGAGGGAACGTTCCACTTCACTTCGGTCTGAAGAGATGGGCAAGTAGTCAAGTTCGTCAGTAAGATTAATAAGTTTTGAACTTTTAATGTAGGGTGGCAGCATATACTGGAAATGCCAGCGAAACTTCCTAATGGCAAAAATCAGGAATTGTTTTTGAAAATGGCTCAATCTTGTCTGAGTTAACTTGAAAGCGCGGGCTCCAAACGATGGAACCATATTCTAGTTCTGGCCTTACCAATGTTGTGAAAAGAGGCTTTGTAATGTACATAGGAGTTACAGAATTTTTTGAGCATCGTTTTACAAACGCAAAACCACCTTAGCTTTGTTGACTGTTGCATTGGATGGATATTGAAGATAAGTTTTGGATCCATTGCGATTCCTAGGTAATCAAAATTAAGCACTTATTCCAGGCTATAGTTACATATATCATTAGAAGCCGGTTGAACCGCCATTCGAGAAAACTCATTACCTTACATTTTTAAGGTTTTCGTGGCATTTACTTCACATCAATTAGACACGCTATTTAAGTCTGCTGGTAGCAAATACCTTTCATCAACAGCAAATATCTTTCATCATCCGCATCATGTAGTCTTAGTTACTTTAATAATTTACTTACATACATACATATATTGCCTGTTTGAAGTAAATATATCCAACTAAGTATTACATTACAAACGCCTAAACATCTACACGAAACTGGTTCAACTTTGATGAGTTGCAGTTTCGATTGAAAATTCACGTGTCACATACGTTGAGTGCGTTTAAGCCATTGGGGTTTCGGCTAGCAATTGGCAAATTATTAGGGTATTAGCAAATATAACTTAGTTTGTATAAAAAGTATTAATCATTTTTTACTTTGCGCTTTAATTAACTCACTAAAAAGCGGTGGGTATTTTTAGCACAAATATAAACTCAAGTAACTTCTGCTAATCTCAGTAACTGTTAACTCATGTAAACGCTTACAAACGCTTCTGCAAAGGCAGCGGGCGCAAAGAAAGTTAAATAAATTTCAAATATTTCAAACGCGTTTTCTGAATAAAAAAAAAATAGAGAATTACTTGCTTTGTTACAGAAAAACTAATATAGCAGCATGAAATCCCATTTTTATTAAAAAAATTATTGAGAAAAAGAAGTTCAAACTTTCAGCATTGTGCTTTTGTCTGCGGCATACAAAGCTTGCTGAGGCTAGAACAAAAGATGTTTGCTTGCACACCTTTTGTGCAAAATTTACTGTATGGCGTTAGTTACATAATCGTTTATATGTATGCACATTTAGTGGGCGATAAAAGTTTGTGTACGGCGAAAATTTTTTTTTGTATTTTATGTTGGCAAGTATTTAACCTTAAATACTATTAGTTTTTTTCCTTTTTATTATTACAGTTCATAATTCAACAAAAATCGGTGAAATTGAGATTTCAAACCTTTGAAGAATTTTCATACAAAAACTAAAAAAATGTGTAGATACGAATTTGCACTTGTGTAGTGCATAACGCTTCCATGTTTTTGAGTTTAAAGCTTTTTTTAACTTTTTGCCAAGCAAATTATGCATTTAAAAATATTCTTTGGAACTGTAATAAGTTTTTATAAGAAAAACAATTAGCACTAAAAATCATATAGAAACATAACTTCAGCATTTTTAAAAAATTGCATGCGTTATGTAGCAAAATTTAAAAAAAAGATAGTTAGAAAACGGAGTTTGTCAAAAAAATCATTGTAATCCATTTAAACACTTGCATACATATATTATTATAAAAACATGACGATTAACATCTTTTACAAAGTTTTGGTTAATATTGTGAAAAATATCGCCGTATTTTACTTTTTATCGTCAACTGTTTATTACTTAATGCCTTTTCCCACTTGATACTGTAAAAAGTTCTAAATCCCTTCTTAGAAATAAACTCAGCGTTGTTAAACTCACTCTAAAGTTATTGAATTAATAGCTTTTGCGCCATCCTTCGTTTGAATCCTAATAACTTCAGTTGTTCAGAAGAATTATGTAAATAGTGTATGCTTAGAAGTGATTGAAGTTTTCTAAATATCTTCTAGTTTCTATTACCAAAACGAAGTTTGATTTCATTTCTTAATTTTTAATAGAATTTTATGTTGCACAAAATATTTAATTTGTTTACCTCAATTGGCTAAAAATTTGTATTACTTTTTTGCAGTTACTTTGCTCCATTGTTTTCTTTCCTATATAAATAAACTTAGCTTGTCAAAAAAACAATACATACCGAAAAGATATCAAATGAAAGTTCTTGATTTGTACACAAAGTGGTTAATTTGTAAATCAGTTTATTAGTTCCTGAGATATTTGCGTGTAAAGTTTTATAAATGTTCATAATGTTTTTTTTATATTTTTAATGAGAGATTATAATTGTTAAGAAATACGTAAAATTGTTTAGTTAAGCACACCCAATAGTCGGGAGTTACTTACTAGTTATTTTTTATTTTAGCTTATACACTTTTTCAATTTATATTATTTATTTTATTATCTTCTATTATTATGTTCTTAAAAATGCTTATAATAAATATTTTTAATACAAGCGATTAATATTTTTTTATTTTAATTTTTACTGAAAAAAGGTCCGACAAATATCTATGTCTTCTAAGGGTACCTCTTTGACCATTGTTGTTTTTCAAAATTAAAAAATTAACAAGCCACTAAATGATATTAAACTTATTTTATTTAGTTTTTTACAATTTTGATTAGGTTAAATTAAATTGTATGAAAAAAAAATGTTTAATTACTTTAAAAAGTTTGTGTTAGTGTAATATACCTTAATTCAGTTTGATTGGTTTCTGCTAATTTTTTATATTTTGTTTATTTTAACTTTATATTTAAATTATCGTAAATAAATTCCTTAGCTTATATCTTGTCATCTACTTTCATTATATCCTTCGGCTGTCTTTTTGTCCCGCTCAGCAGATCAGCGGACATATTGCCGAGTAACAAAAAACCACAAAAAATTGTCAACAATTGCAAGGCTGCCATTAACTCACATAACCATCATAAGCGCACACATATTCGTACATACATACATACTCGGAATGTACATCCCGGGATCCCGGAATTTTTAACTCCCGAATATCCCGGGATTAGTCTATTCAAATCCTGGGTTTGTTAATTTTAATAAAAATTTTGGTTTATAAAATTTGTATCTTTCAAAGGCGAATCAAAAAATTATTTGTAACACTACTTGATAAAACAGCTCCGACTAGTCAAAGTTATAGTCGAAGCTTAATGTGCTCGCAACATGGACTTATTTAAATGTGCAATCGCTTTAAATTTTATGCCGATGAAATAAAAATTAAGGAATCTACTTTGAGTAATACATTTTTTTTTTAACTCGTTTCAAGAATCAAACAACAGAGGACAATCATGTCAGATGTGTACACTTTTTAATTAAGCCAAATAATATATATAATCTTAAATATGACTTTTTGAAGCATCTTATTTTACTGCCATTAGAAAGGAGCTGGAGAACATCCTCCTTGGGTAGAAATTGAGATTTACTATGGAATCGCTGTTGAGGTGGATAAGGTAGTAAGCCACAAATATAAATTTCTACGAGCGAGTGTTCAACAATATATTGGCATACAATTTATCAGGTTTGATAAAATAAATTATTATAATGAGGGCGATACAGGTTTTTCATGCAACATATTTAAGTCCAGGTTGGAGGATGGTACACTTATTACTTTCATTTATTTAAGATCGCATTTTAAACAAAAGAAGTAATAATTCTGCCTCGCTCAAAATGGAATGGGTGATGCATTTAATTTTTGCTTGATATTTTAATTAAATTTACTGTTCGATTCTGATTATCAAACGTATACAAATATTCAACATATTTATAATCAATAACATTTTTGATATAAATAATTAAGCAAAGAAAAAATCCTTTATTTTTTATTAAAATACATAAAACATGGTCAATTTATTATTTTGAATATTTGTAAATAAATGATGATTTATCAAGAACCAGAAGCGGGCTGTTAAATTTTGATCTCAAACAGTGATTACAAATAATTTAATTATATATGTATTTGATTTTTTTTTTTGGGATTGAAAGGACCAATAAATATCTACATGAATTACAACAAAGTGTTCTTCTTTGTTATACTTGCATTAATCTTATTTTAAATACTACTAGAATACAACGATTACAGAAATGTTAAATTTTTTTGGAAATTTAAAAATTACGAATCAAAACTTCCGAAAATTTGCGATCCCGTTATTGTCCCGGGATTTTGTTTTCAAATCTCGAAAATCCCGGCATAAAAAAATGCCAAAATTGACATTCCAAATATATACTCATATGTACGTCCACACATCGACAAACACTAGTGAACAATGTTCTTATTGCTGTGCGGACGACTCCAACTCCCACCGGATGCGCCACTCATCGCCACTTCCTTCTGTCAGCACGCTCGCGCAAATAAGTCTGCGTTGATTAAACAAAAAAAAAAAAAAACGACCACAATCAACACACCGCGATGTCCATTATCTGCCAGGTGGCTTATGTGACACTTCAGCTATATCAATGACAATAAAGTCGACTACTATAATTCGCCTTATTGTTTTCAAGTGGATTTAATACTACGTATTAGTGGCGATTTGAACAATACGTTTTTTTGTTACTACTAAATATGATTCCATACCTGCGTAGAAGCACACAAACGAGTATTTATTTAAGCGGGAAAAATTGTTTTAAAGTAATGCATAGAAAAAAATAATTTCGTTTTTAAATACGAAAGCTTTATTGCTTTCTATAGTAAATGAACACGCTTTAGTAAAAATGACAAGAATGAGAAATTTTAATAAATTACTGTATAAAAAAAAATTACGATCTCAAATTAAAAAGGTAAAAATTATTTCTGCCATACATTAAGATTTTGATATTAAGCAGAAAAATTTTGGTTGCATTACTACTAATTTTAAAATTTTCAACTGCTGCCTGAAATAATTGAACACATTTGCTTCCATTATTGATTGTTCGTTTAGATCTGTGCCTGAAACCAAATGTGAAAACACAATGATCGACCGTTGACAGACAAGCTCAAATGTGTAGCTAAAATTCGTAGGAGGCCACACATTTTCATTCTCATTAAATGCTTGCACGCATGTGTGCTTCTCCATGTACAATGTATTTATGTATTATGTAATCATTGTACATAGTAGATGCGTTGTAAAATTGCTGACGTTCAACTGCGAGTAGAAATTGTATCAACGCGTATATTCATAGTAGGTATCGGTCTAATTTGTGTACTATTTTTGTACTGTAATTGCTGGTATTGGCAGGTATGCCTTCGGTTGTTTGGTTGAATAACAAAAATGTTTGGTTCAAAATTCTTTTACAAAATTCTGCATAGTTTTAAGGCAATAAAATCTATGTTGCTTCTGTCGAGTAAGGCTTCAATTTGAAATACTGGTTTGGTGCTGGTAAAATTTGAGGTTGACTATCTGATTAGAGTCAATTAAGAATGTCAACCTCTTTTTCACTAAGCCTCCTAGCGTTAATTCCTCGTTTTCCAGCTCTTTTCTAGTCCTATTATTTTTTATCAAGAGGGGAAGTTTACAGTCGGCTTTTCAGTCGCACTTTATACTTTTCTTAACTGCATACTAAATGTCTCTAAAAATTAACTTTTAAATTCGAAATTTAACAAAACCCTTGCATTTTATATTTGTTTCGCCTTCTTGCGAACGCAGAAGAAGATAACTACGATCCACTAAGTTTTGACTTGCTCTCTATAACCAAATTTTTTTTACTGCCTGTTTTTGGCACCCGCCGAATCGTGCGGTATCTTGTGAACAGGCATTATACGGCAAGATGCTTTGAAATACGGTGAAGTATACAAAGACAATTTTAAAGCAGTCTAGCAGTTTGTAAAAATGCTCTGCATTATGTGCCTGACTGCCAAGTAAATATAAACATATGTATGTGTGTTCCGAAGAGAAACGCACTTTATAAATATATATGGTAAACGCATGTTCTTCCAACAAATAAAAATAAATAAATAACAAAAGTCTTACAACACCGAGCAATTCAGCTTTGTTTCTTTTAGTGCCAGATCATGAGTTTGTTCTTCAAGAAACTGACCAGACAACTCGATTTCAAACTCGAAATAGTGAGAAACCGGGGGGACCATCAAAGTCATACTTTCAGATAACTCGGCTCCTTAGTAATGATTACTTTATGTATAAAGCACCTGACTTCGGGTATGTCATCAAAAGTTATAAAAAATATTTTCAACACACACGAATTCAGAAAATATAAATATATTTTGGTCAGTAAAGTACTGATTTTTGTCAATATTTAGCCGAATATCATCCGAGACAACTTTTCTATCGTTCTAAAGTCCGATTGGTGCGAGCTCATTAAGGAATTATTTGATATAAATAGGTTGATTTGCTTGCTCATATTTATTTCCCGAACCATAGATAAGTAAGAAAGTATGGCAATATTTGTGCGTCCACGTGAAAATGGCCCACTTTGTCGCATCTAATTTCCGAGATATATAGATTTTTCGATACATGGATCGAATTTCGTAATTTTTTATTATGGTTTATTATGAAACTATATACATTTACGCGTCGAATGACACCAAATTTAGCTTTCTTGGTATAATAGAAGTAATTAATTTTATTTAAAAAAAAAAGGGCCCACTTTGTCGCATTGGAGAAATATGAAGCATTTCCGTGATCTATGGACTTTTTTTGAAAGAAAAGAAACAAAAGAAAAATACCACATTGTGGATTCTGTGATGAAGAAGGCCACCGAAAATCTGTGGATTGATTACTGTCAATAACTGAAATGAATGAATTACTGTTAATTTGTTGTTTTTGTTTTATCTTTAATTATAATAAAATATTCACTGTTGAGTCCATTTCAATTTTTTTACTTCCCCATCTTCCTGATTCATTGGTCAAACGTTAACTCATTCATAATTTTCTGTGATCATCGGTGGAATTAGTTGAAAAAGCAAATATTTAGAAAAGGGCCCACTTTGTCGAGTTGATGTTAATTAGTTGTTTCACATATAATAATGATTGAAAAATGATCTAATAGTATTTTTTCTCATGCTGACTATGTTCCTGATCGATTCAAACGAACACCCATTTAACGTCCGAGTAGAAATGAAAAAAATCGAACTTTAAACTTCAAATTGATTTTTCTCAATTAGTCATTTTTCGGATATTCACCTACAAATATGTCCCTCAATTATTCAGTTAGGATGGTGTAATTTATCTCAAAATGTTCGGAAATCAACCAGGAAGACGCCTATATGTATAACTCCAATACCGCTGAAGTTGGCCCTTTTCACGTGGACGCACACATATGTTATATACGAAATTTTTCTAACTCGTCGCCTCATCAATTGCCACTGGCTCATAAGCAAGTCCCGGGAGTTTCGAAAAATTAAGTGAAGTAAAACTTATTTTTCTCAGGATAACTTCTACTAACTTTGAACAATAGCAACCATCAATTAAAGCCAAAACCTTACGAAAAAAATACTTCATACTAGATATTTACACCGCATTAGTATCCAACTATCTTCTTAAGTGTGAGTTTGTTACATTTTCTAAGAGATCACTTTTTAATGACTACTAAACTAACCAACAATTTTTTAAACACTAACAACTACATATAACCGCAAAAAATTACATTGTTCTTACTTGTTTAACAGCATAAAATCGCATAATTTATCGATGTTCTTCGAAGAATCAGCTGAAAATATGGCATATGTATGAAGCTAACTATATACTCGATAAAGTCTATATCCCTCACACCAACATCGAGGCAAACACACATACATACATACATACACATCCTAACGAGAAAGTCTACACGAAACTTGTGTGATTTCGAAAGCAACATCCCAATTGCCATTAGCATGTTGCTCATAATAAAGAACTACGTAAGTATGTTTGAAAATTGTTGTAAGCGCAGTCATACTTACATAGACGTACATACATACATACATACGTACATATGTACAGTGTACAAACATTAGTATGAACTCAAATTTTCGAAATAATTGTATGTATTTAATTTAAGAATTTATTTGGCTTTACACACTTTTTACGTTTATTGGCATTTATGTGAATTGAATTATGCAATATTTTTTATAAAACTTTTTTTTTTCTGAAATTATTTGATGTAATTTTTTTAAAGCTACGTAAAATTTCAGATCTTATGCTCAATTCTCAGCCGCAGCTGCTAAAATCTAGATCATAGAAAATGTTTTTTTCTAACAGCGTCAGAAAACGGTCAATCCAAGTGAATTTCCGCCTAGAAAATCTTATTTTAAAAAGCATCTAAATCTACCTTTCGGAGTCGGCACAAAACTGTTGTTCCCTCCATTTGTGGTAGAATATAAAAACGTTGACTGGATATTGAAGGAAAAACTCGGCCAAACACTTTGTTTTAAATATAACTTAAATAAATTTTTTTGAAATCAATTTCTTTTGAAATTTCGAGTTACATATACATTTTAAAAATATGTGCTTAATGAGTAATTTTAAATCGTTTATTTTGTTGTGATTCTGTGCTTTTGAGACTATTTTATTTTACGTATAGTGTTTAAATATATTTAATTACTATTGATAATGAACAAAATTGATAAAACAAACTATAAAAATAAACGTTCTAAATTAACGTATTTTTGAATATATATTCGATGTTCAAAACACTTCCTGAGCCTTTTTTAATATACATATGTACATACGTAACTTAAACATTTAAAAAACTTTCATTTCAAAAAAAATTTCTTAAATTTGAAAAAAACATGATTTTAAAGTTGGAATACAAAAAAAAAAAAAATTAAAAAAGGTGCCCATCAATTAAAATAGCCTTAGGGCCTCCTTTAGGCAAATCCTCGAGTTAAAAAGTTATCAGTTTTTCCATAAAAAAATGGAGGATTTGGTTTAGTTTTTATCATTTAAAAGTATCTCCACAGCTAATTTATTACTCGAATTGAAATAGTGATGATTTTAAAGTTGGAATACAAAAAAAAAAAAAATTAAAAAAGGTGCCCATCAATTAAAATAGCCTTAGGGCCTCCTTTAGGCAAATCCTCGAGTTAAAAAGTTATCAGTTTTTCCATAAAAAAATGGAGGATTTGGTTTAGTTTTTATCATTTAAAAGTATCTCCACAGCTAATTTATTACTCGAATTGAAATAGTGTTTGGGTATCCATTGAAATATTGCTTTAAATATAAAATGGTACAAATCCAGTTTGGCTACTTTTATAGACGGGCAATGTTTTTTTTTTTTTAATTATATTTTTTTTTACAAATTTCAGTTTCATATAAAGCTTCGGATTTGATGCAGTTCAGTTTTGTGACTATTCTGATCTTCTGCGGAATATCAGAAACGCCTCCAGTGAACGAATTAAATGTATATTCAGCATCTTTGAAAATAGTTTACCAGCAAAAAAAATCAAAAAAATGTTGCTTCAAACACACTACAACTGTCTGTAAGCTTCACTTATAAAAAATTGATTGCAGAAAAATATGTTCTACAGTTGACTCTCCTTGAAGATAAGAAGCACTTCAGTGTCTAAAACGGTGTAAGTTTTGCAGTTACTTCTCTCAGCCAAGCGAACTTTTTAGTTTTAGCCACTTTCAACGCACAGTATTTGATAACCAAAGCTGCTGTCCTTCATCCTGACCAAGTCTTAACTGACTTTGTGCGTCACTTCTTACTATAGTTTTTTTTTATAATAAAAATTTTGAAGAAAAGTTTCAGAAAATTCAATATTTAATTGAAGAACACCATTGATATACTACATGCACACGTCTGTCTATTTATATGTACGTATGTGTGCGTGTGTCAGCTTGAGTAAATACTACACACATACATATGTAAGTAAGTCTTGTTATGCGCCATCAAACCCTTCCCTATCCAGCTAGAACATACACTCAAATGTGCATTCATACATACATACAAACACATGTGCGCCCAACGCTCCCATTCGATTTATCCATTCATTCGATGAGATAGCCGCCCACGTTCGCATTCATAGATATCCATTTATTAGCTGCATTTGCATTTTTGCCACCGATTACTTCGAGAAGAGGATACTGCACAACGCGTATGTGTGTGTGTGTGTGTGTGTGCGCATACATTGGAGGTGAGCAACATGTTACTTGTGGGATATTTGTGTTGCTCGGTTTGTTGCAATGTTCGCATACGCGTTTTAATTGCTATTCTAGCCACAGCGAGGAACATAGTAGTAGGTATAAGCTGTAAAATTGAATCACTGCCATTCACAGTGTACTTGGAATCGATGAGGCAGCGAGTCAAGCCGCGACACGATACGGTGATAGTCGTATAATTACGCTTATGCTCGCAGGCAGCGGCGTAGGCAAAATGCGGAATGTGTCATTAGCAAAAATCCCGAACATTGGACTTGTCGGACTTGGCCAAACTGGTATCGCTGTTCAATTGCCATTGCGAAAAATGTTGGTTTGTGGCTAAAATGGCATGCTTGTGACCTTGTTTTGAGGATATGTAAAGAGATAAGGGTGATACGAACGGAAGAAATTTAAAATATTCATAAAGTTTTTTCACCTAAATATAAAGCAGGCTCTGAGTGAAGAGGTATTAAGTCAGATTTGGAATAAATATTAGATTTTGATGCAATATGAAGGGAATGTAGGAGGATATAATTATTTTTTCTCACTTGCAACTTTTGAAAAAGTGTATTTGCATTTTCTGATTCTAAAACAGCGATATTTTACAAATAAATTAAAATTTTTTTTTATTTTATTTCTTTTACTTAAATTCAACAAAATAAAAAAAAAATATTATCAAAAACTTGTATTAAACAAAGATACAAAAATATAAAACAAATCTGAATGAAATACATTTTCTTGTAAATAAATAAATAAATTATTAAATAACTTAAACGCTAATTTTTTTCTCTTCTTCGCCAAACTTTTACGACAGACCTACCTGCTGACAAAGTTGCAAATATTAGATATAATTTCAATGAAATTTATAAAGATTTATTTCCTCAAAAATTGTATTTAACATACTTTTGAACCTATACATACATATATGATGGTTAGAGAAGTCATAATTGTTGTAAGCTGAGCGTGACAACGAAGAACATGGAAGGAAAGTAGTAAATGAATGTGAACACAAAATAATGACATCTGCATTAATGATGATTTCATAATGCTTAGCATCATTTCATTTCTTCATTTGTAGATATTTTAGTAACTCCTTTTTTCCCACTGGACAATGCATACCTCGGGTATGAATTTCAGTTTTCGACTTGAATATTTCTGCACACAATCATACATTATGTTCACTCAATGGCTGTGACGCAGACGTACATATTTACAAGTATAACGCAGGCCAAGACAAATGGAGTACTTGGCACTGTTTATTGTTTTTATTCTTTTGTAATTTTACTTTTGTAATAAGTAAGTTTAATAGTATCCTTAGATGAGTGCTTCTAATCAATAAGCTTCCGTAATTGAAAAAAAGAATAATTTGATTTCGTTTTTTCTAGTGAACTTATTAAGAATATGCCTTACTGGTTTTCAGTGTGTTTTATATAATATTCCTGTTAAGATAGTCAAGAAAACCAGCAAATCATAGAAGAAGTATGGGCGAAAATGTGAACATTTTTTTTTTTAGCAACAGTTTTTTTTTTAATTTGAATGTTAAAATAATGTATTATTTCTTAAAATTATTTTGGCTTAATAATATGCAAGTTTCATTTTTCAAAAGTTTACCGTAGTTACCTTACGATGCCTGAACAAATTTATTTCTTTACGGATAGGGAACGCAACACCTTCGCCGAAAAAAAATTTCAGAAATTAACGGTAATTTGTAGCTATAAAAAAGTCCTCCCTTTTCATCAGAATTAAATATACTGTAAAACTACATACCCAGAATTATCTCAGAATTCTTCGAGAAGTCGAAAGACTGCTGCAAATCTCTCTTGTGTCGTTAAAAACCCAATTAGAGTTTTTTGCTGCAAGGTAAAACTTAATGCTGTTCTGTTTTAAACAATAAAAGTTTGGCACAAATAAAGTTAATTAAAATTAACTTTCAAATGTTTTAAACTTTGCTTTGAAGTATTTTTAGTATTTATGCAAGTTTATATTTATACTTGGCACCACCACAAAATGTTTACTAAATTTTGTATTTATAATTCACATTTACAAGCATACGCTTTGCTTTAATTTCTACTATAATAAAATAACTTTAAAACAATTCCATTAAATCAGGGTAATTTAATTAATTCCTTTCCGGCTTACTTTCAAAGCAAAGGCAATTTTTTTTATATAAAACTATGAGAAACAAAGTATAACTTCGTTTTTATTTTACTTTTAGCAAAACAAAAAAATTTAATAGCATTAAAACACATTTTTCATATCGTCGGCTTAACGTGCAAAGGTTCTAAGTGCCATTTTAGAAATGTTGAATAAAACAAAAATTAATAATAATTTAATATAAATATTTTTTTTTTTAATGCAATTTTGTCAACTTTCATTTAAGTTAAAAAAATAAAAATTGAAAAAAATTGAATGAGCGCCCTCAAATAAGCCTGTTTTGGAACATTTTATGGAATTATTTTCAATTTATGTATTGGACTTAGAACATTTTACAAAAAGAGGTATTGCAGTAAAAGTTTTTTTGCAAACGGCTTATTTTATTATCACAAAAAAATATTATACAGTCTTACTTCGCTACTGTCGTTTATAGGAAAACATATGTAATTAATGGAAAATCTTTGTTTTGGGTATCCCAAAAAATTAATAAATCTATACAGTGTTACTCATTGCTGTTTGTAAATTATAAATTACACAAAAATAAATAGAGATCACTCATGTGGCAGGTCGTCATAACATTGGTGGTAGTCTCTTGGCAAAGAAGTTTTTATATATTGTAAATCTGCGTATTTTCTGGCTGTTAATTTTCTTCTTTCTTGGTGAAGCTGTGTCAAATTAGACCAATCAGTTGGCACAACACTTCTGTCCACACTTTGTTGCAAATAGCTCCATGGCTCTGGAAAACGCAATTTATTAAATATTTCACATTGCGGTGTGTATTTTATTGCATGAAAATCGGTGACTTTTGATTCACCTTTTCCGCGACCAGGATGAATTGTTTTTCAAATATGGTATGTCCTTGAAACATTTGAAAAATGTGTGATCCAAATTCTATATGTCAATATACTCTGCTGGTACATTAACAATTCGGTGTTTTTTGGCACGCTCGATAACTAAATGGACGCTGTCAGCTTCCATTTGTGTGTGTCCCGTTTCGAGTATTTTTTGCTCAATTGTTACGCCATGTTTAATAGATGTATTGAGCAAAGCGTTACTCATAGAAACATTCCTATTCTGGTACGTGCACTCATCACTATAAAGAATAATTTTCGTATCAGCTGCATTCTCGGTAAGTTTTGGAACTATTTTATTCTCGATCAAATGCACCCAAATGCTAGCAAATTCTTCCGCATATACGCCACCTTCTACTTCATTCCATATGAAACAATAAGCATCATGACTTATCAAATTGTAGAATACCAAATTGTAGACTTGAAACTTCGTGCAGCAATAAAGGCTGCTTACTTGGGATTTTGGTGCCATTACGACCGCTTGCAGATCGACAGTAAACACAAAGGCCTCTTCGATTTTGTCTTTTTGTTTCTCTTTCCTAGCTTCATCTTTTTTTGTCTGGTGAAGATTGTAGACGTCATCTTAAAAATATCTCCCACAAAATGTCGCGCACAGATTTCACACTGATCTTTTTTAGGGTAGTGTAGGCCTAGATTTTTAACAGCAAATGCATCATGAAACGCCGAAATAGAGAGTGGGGTTCCCCCACGTACTTTACAAAAATCCTCTACGTAAAAATCAAATAGTTGTTTTTTGAAGACCACTCTGGCAAAAGATATTTTTTGTTAGTTGTTCCACGGCAGTTATGTGATTCCATGGTCGGTAGAGAATAGAAAAATGAATTAAGATTTTGATGTGCAATGCTACAATTTTTTTGTGATGCGTTCTGTGTAGTGTTTGTTGAAATCGTTGTCTGTTGGACCCAATTAAGCACCGTAAGTTTGACAATGCTAAGAGTGTTGGCAAACTTTAACATTTTTTTGCTGTACCCTTACATGGTATTGTAATGTTCGACCCCTTCTTGTCGGATTTTTATCTTTACGATTTTGCATTCTTGCATGTGTTGTTGCTTGAATCAATGTATTTACGTAAGTTTGTTTCTCTTTCCAATTCATTTTGCAGAACTGTTTAAAGATTACTTATCATTGGGCTAAAGTGACTTCTGCACAGTGGAGGGTAGCATACCCAGCGGCTTTTTTACACCTACATCGCCATTCTCTTTTTTTTTCAAGTAAAGTTTGCCATTTTCTCTCAGCTTTTTATTTTTTGCTGCGACCCATGCCTCATTAAAAACTTTTCCTCTCCTTTTGCGCGTTTGTGATTTCGAAGGAAGGTCTAGCGACATGGCCATATTCGCTGTAATACTCGTTGTTGTTTTTATCAGTTTTCATTGAAATGTCTAAATATATGAAAATTTTAGTCCAATTCATATTCATTAAATTGAATTTGATATTTGATAACCCAACGGAAACCCATTTTCCCGCCCAACCGACACGAGGGGCTCAATCCGCATAACGTACGGATTTTTTTTTATATATACAAATCTTTGGTGCCGAGTCGTGACAGAAGAAAGTTTGTTAAGCATCGAGATACCAAGCTGCTCAGCTACAGAATACGAATTGATCAGCCGAATACAAAGTTAGAGAAATGCAAAGTAAGAAAATTGGATCGTTAGCTGTTATTAAGAGAGGATAGAACAGTTATTTTAATTATAAAAAGTGAGTCCGATACATCAAAGGTGCTGGAATGATTGTTAAAGTCTTGGCATAAACCCCGAAACGGTCCATTCAACTCAAAGTTAGTTCTGCATAGTTTCAAGAAAAGTGGTTTAAAGTTTCTCGTTGCACGGGAGGGTACATTAAAATTAATTAGCTCTAGAAGAAATGGACTTAAGATCCATCCATTGACTAATTTTACCATAAATATTATACCTAACATTTCTCTGCGACTCGAAAGAGTAGGAAGATTAATAAGTTTTAAACGACTAGTGTAAGGGGGCAGATTGTATGGCGAATCCCATCGAAGAAGCAAAAAAGTAAAAATTGTTTTCGTATTGACTCTAGTTGGTCGGAGTGGACCTGATAACGAGGATTCCAAACTATGGAACCGTACTCCAGTATTGCTCTTACCAATGAAGTAAAAAGTGTTTTAGTTATATACGGGTCGCGGAATTCCTTTGACAAACGCTTTACAAAAGCCAGCACACCCCTTGCTTTATTAACTATTTAACTAATATGAAAATAAGCAAAGAATTTTGCTTGAGCACAAAAAACACATTGTCAAGTGGACTTAGCGCGTACGTTTTGACAGTGGTGTACATGTCACTTTTGCACACCACTGCTTAAATCACTTTAAAATAAGAGTCGACTATGTTTTTTTTAACCTATGTATTTTCAAATTATCTACCGAACTGCATCAGAATTTCATTTTTGGCCAAAAGTGAAGTTAGTACCTTTGCACGTTAAACCGACGAAATATTAAATTATTAACCTATTTTAGTTTTAATTCAATTTATAATATTTGATTAATCAAAAAGTCTTTTTTTTTTGTTAAATAATTAAAAATAACCATGAACATAATTGATGCAACGTTCATCCCTAAATTATTTGTATTCATAAATAAAGCCCGCTTCTTTTTGCTTAACTGAAAGTACGAAAAAAGGTTCAAGAAAAATTCTAAGCTACAACATATTTGAAATTATTTGTTAATTTATCAAGTAAACAAAACCAGTTTAGATGCCTGTTTGTATGTATTAACGTACACGTCCACGCATATCTAATCGCCTATTATGAAATTAACCATCTGACATCACAAGTAGCCAACACATGTCACATCAGCTGCTCGCACACAGAGAAAGAAGACACAAAAAAAAAATTAAGAAAAAAGCCGGAGCAAACCGGAAGAGCAGCACACACGCGGTGTGTGGGCACAGGCGGCGCTTGGTGCCAGTCAGGCGTTATCTTTTGCGGCAATAGTTGCCGGACAACGCAATGGCCGACCGAGCATGATGCGCAATGTTGCGCCGGCTGTTGTCCCATGTTTGCCTTTTAGCTGCAGCTATATTTTGTTGTTGCTGCTTGCTTGCCTGCTTTAGGTTTAATTTTATATGCAAATATGTGTTATGCATTCACATTTATTTATTTTTTATTTTTTTAAACGACCACCACCAACCAGTTATGTATGTTAGTGTTAGCATGCGAACGTCAACTAAATGAGAGCAACAGCTGGTCGAGTGCTGTTTTTACACACATACATACATAAATACATGTACATAGATACATTAAATGTAACGTGGTTGTTGCTTTGGTTGTAATTACTGCAAAGTCTGCTTTCTCACATGTTTTGCGTATATATTTGCATTTTTTGTGCGTGTTTTTTGTTAATTTGTCTCTTCTTTTGTTTATCATTAATAATCTGGCCGCTTTGATTGCTCATACGCCCCGACTGTGCATACGAGTTTAAGTTTGCATAAATTAAGAGCGGTTCGAAAAACGTTGTTGTTGGCTGTGATAAGTAAACAGTGAAACTGCTGGGAGAGACGAACTATTATTTTAATGAAATTGTTGCTGTTTACAAACAGTTATGGTAGTTATTTAAAAATTTTTACAAATTTGATGGGACAATGCTAACATACATATGTACTTATGTGAATACATACAAATTTATATACTACATATACGAGTATGCATGCAATGAATTAACTAAAGTATTTTCTTGTTCTAAATAAGAAACATTTTTAGTTCTTTGTTTACAAAAAATCTTTGTTTACTAAAAAGGTTCGATAATAATAAAAATCATTTGATCCTTGTATCTGAATTCATTACACCTTAAGGGAACCGCAGCTTTGTGCCAAGTGCAAAATGCAGATTTTTAAAATTTTTTTTCTTTTTAAAAACCTTTATCCAAACATACACACATAAAATATGTATGTATGTATATCTTTGCCCGCGATGATCAACTAATAAATCTGATTTGTGGTTTTACATATCATCAGTGGAGATTTTAAGCAGTGTAGTCAGTGGCAATTAAAGCTAGAAACTAACAAACAAAAAAATATTAAGACATGTCTGCAAATTTTTACTGAATCGAAATGAATTATGTTGCCCACGATTTTCTAAATTGTTTTTAAAATATTTAAATTGATTTCGTAGCAATAAAATAATAAACACGAAGAGAAATAATTTCATTGTTAAAGGTTAAGGTTCTGGTTAGACATGATTTTCATCATGTTAAATTTTAGTTTCTTTCACGTCAAAAATAAGAGAAAACATTTTTTTTATCAAAGTTTGCTCTTGTAGTAACTAGAGCAATTTAAATCGATGTAAATCAATGTAAATATAAATGTAATGTAAAGCAATTTAAACCAGATAAAAGTAAGCTTTGAATTGCATATGAATTATTGAAAATGGTAAAGTTAACTCCTAACACTTTGTGGATGTCATTCTTAGAAAATACTTTCAAATTTCTTGCTTAACCATACGCTAAATGATATAAAAATAACTGATTGTTTATAAACAGCTAACTTCAAACTTTTATTTATTAACTTATTTATTTATTTATTTATTTATTTAAATTAACTGAGTCTACAGATGTAATTATTCTTACAGACTATGGCTTATTATAACAGTTTATTACATGTATATATGTACAATATACGTGTATGTAAATTATTTAGAAATTTCGAATTTCCGACTGTTAAAGCTTACAGTCAAGTAATTACCGCCTTGAATAGCAAGATGGCCCACCATTAAGGGTAGCAATGTTGACGCCAGTAGGGACGTCAGTTAGACACCAGGAAGAAGGGTATGGATAGTGTCGCCAGTAGGGACTGCATAAGAGGTATCAATACTGATACCGCTAATGGTGGTGCCTGTACGGGCACTACATATAAGTCCAATTATTTTATTTATTCAAATCCTTCTACATTCAGTCTACACATTTAGTTGCTTAAATTTATCCATACTTAAGTTAAAATCAAAAACACTAGAATATAAATTGGTTCATTTCTGGCATAATTCGTAGAATGAAACTCACCAATCAACAAACTATTGTTTCTTAAGTTACGTGGTGGATCATATAAGATGAGCAAATTTGTTAAGTCAGCGCAATTTATAAACCCATTGATTACTTTATAAATAAATACAATGGAGAAGTAATATCTTCTTTAATGCAAAGACTGGAGACCCAGCAATTTCCGTGGGCCAATATAGGGAGGGACATAATCCTGCCAGGGCAACTTGCGAATAGCGAATTTAGTGAAGATTTTTTTAACACTTTCTATTTTAGTCGGGTGCACTTCATAATATGGACACGATATAATAGAACAATATTCTAGACAACTTCTTACTTAAGCGATATAAAGAGATTTTATAGTTAGCGGATCTCTGAATTATTGAGTATTCCGTCTAATAAAACCTATCATGGAGAAAGATTTCGATACGATATAGTTAATATGTTTTGCAAACGTGTGTTTGGAGTCAAAAATAATGCCCAAATCTTTAATTTCATTATTCCGCTTTATGACGCAACTATTTAGCTTATAAGCATAGCTGATTTCACTCCTAGGTTTCCTCGAGTATGAAACTGCACAACACTTATCTATATTAAGGTTCAAACAATTTGATGTACACCACATAACAAATTCATCCAGATCAAGCTGAAGATGATAGCAATCTCAAAGATCACGCACAGCTGAAAACAGCTTCACGTCGTCGGCAAGCATTAAGCCGTTTGCAAAATTAAAACAGCTAGGCAAGTCGTTTATGAATAGAATAAACAAGAGTGGCCCGCAATGGGTGCCATGTGGAATGCCTGGCCATGCATTGACAAGCACACGAGATTTTGTTGTCCCAATTTTCACAAGTAACGTTCTTTATGTTAAAAAGCTACTGAAAAAATCAAACAGTCTACCACTAATGCCGTATCTGCACAGCTGTTGTAGAAGTATACTGTATGTTTATCTATGTACATATTTACTAGAAATTATAATAAATTAAGGTACCCTTTCCTTCCATATCAACTCATATCTCTTCATACATCAAAAAGTAAAGTGACTATATTTTTTATGAAAAAATATTTATTTGTTTATCAATTTATCAATTACTTAGAGCAGAGTCAACGTACGCCATTGTCAATATTTCAAGTGTTTTAATGCATTTGATTCCATTTTGCACATAAAATTTGATGCAAATTCTTTGCTCCATTTTGTATTAAAATTAAAAAAAATCTTTCAAAAACAAACTGTGATTATCTGTTCAAGACATACATATGTATGTGCCAATACAACAACAACAAAAAATCGATAATCAATTGTATATTTTGAACACTCTTCATATACAATAAATTACAATTTATATAGAATTTAATAATTGACAATTTTATTAAGCTAAAAGCCAGTTTTTGGAAGATTTTGTGTAAAAAAAAACAACAACAGTTTTTTAATAGTAGAAGTTTTAGAAGTATTTCGGAAATCAACACATTTCTTCAACAGACTTCTTTTTATTAAAATAATTTTATTAATTCTTCATCACCACTTTCCCAGGCTTTGAACCTGGGAGCTCGGAGTTGCAGTTTAGCTCGAGGCCAACAAATTGTCAATTATTAAAAAAAAATGTATTAGGCCAACAAAAATTTAAAAAACTTTTATAAAGAATTACGGCTTTTAAATGAAATAACTAGTTTTGAAATGAATAACCACGGTTTCATCTTTGAGTGGTCGTCTGCCCTGATAGGAAACATACTTTACTAATAAATTCTGACGATATACCAACAAACCGTGCTTGCATTTTGTCGTTTGTATTCTCCATTATCGATGTAAACCAACAACGTAGACTTAGTCTTCTCATAAGAATAGCTAAAAATTTATGAAGATAAATTATATAAACGCTAATCAAAATAGCAGGCTGCCGACAAGCCGAAAAGCATGCAGATCAGTTATAATCTATAAGAGCCTCTTTGTTCGCGTAATGTTTGCCGTGTAATAATCTCAAAACTAAAAAAAAAACCATTATAAATAAATCAAGTGCCCAAATTTAAATGTCCTCAACAACCATATACTCATACAAACATTTATACAAATTAATTGCGCATTTATGGCAATTCATGTGTTTTTACATATGTATGTACGTACTCACACCACACCACAACACTAAAGCAGCTGGAGGCGAAAATTCTCACACGATTCCAACCAGAAGCAGCAGCAGACATTTCCGTTTTTGCCTTTTCCAAGTCGTCGAGGCGACTTTGTTTTGATTAATCGTTTGAGCTTTGCACTGCTCATTTTTTCAAACACTACAAAGTGTTCTTGCTTATACATTGCCTTTTAGCAATTCTTCTTTATTTGAAGATGAGTGCATACACTGTGGGGAATGAGTTTAACTAGTATTTAAAAGGCTGCGATTTAACAAAAAAAAAATCTTAATAAAATACTTGACATGTTTATCTACTTTCTAGGGCATGTGGGACTGATATATATCTATATATATCAATATATGAGTAAAAATAAATGTATGTAATTTCTATAATCTAAAGATCCATTAGAGCTTACCAAAAGGGATTAAGAGCGTAATCAAAATCATATTCGCCTAATATGAAAACTGAATGAAAACTGTTTTATATCAAGAACAATTACGGCTTAAAGGTAAAAAAAACAAATATAGAGCATAAATTAAACTTTTTTCAAATACCTTTGAATAATCTTGCTTCAATGATTTCCATTTTTTTTGCTTTCTATAATGTTATTCAAAAAATAATATTTGCCGAATAATAAAACTTGATAGTTAGTGAATGTGAACTTCTTTTTGCTAGAGCCTATTTCCAAGAAATGCCGATTTTTTATATATTTATTTAAAGGGGAAGCTTGTGTTACAGATTTAAAGTATATGATGAAGTTAATGTTTATCAAACTTCTGCCATCATGAGTTCCTTAAGAAATTCTTAAGATGTGACTCACAACCGCGTCGAAATGAGATCCATTAAGATATATGATTTTTATTCAAAACACGTTTTTATTTGAGAAGTATATGCTGATTAGATATATTAAATTGCTATTAATCACATACATTTTGTCAAATTAGTATACTAACTTTCATTACCGATTTGAATAAGTTATTATCTTTTTATTAAATTTAAATTATATTTAATTTAAAATAAGGTTAACTCTTAAAATAACTACAACAAAAATCTAGCACAATTCTGTTCAAATTTTGACCCTTATAAAAAAAGTTCTGAGTACTTTGTTCTACAGATTGGTTCATTTTAATATAATAATATGCTAGTTAAAAGGGCCGAGGCCTTGACAGCTAGTGCTCCGATTTTTTAGGTAAAATAATAATTGTAAAATAATAATTGTATTAATATTTTTCTGATCATATTTTAAAAATATATTTGGCCAAGCTCGAGGGCCAATATTAAGTAAATTTCAATATTTGGTTTTGAGAATATTTAATTGCCGATATGTCGACCTTGTGCCTGTTCGATAATAAATAAAAAATAAATATATATTACCATGGATTTTTAACAATTTTTTTTTTGTGTCGCAAAACAATTTTTCCTTATTTGCAAAAAATGACAAAAAGCGTTAGTAATCAATAGCGAAAAAACATAAAAAATATTTAATTTCACACTTATTCCGTTTCTTACCATTATTGCAAAAACACCGCAGCGCTGTAACGAGTCTAGCGTGACTTCACAAGAATAAAAACCACAAACGATATACAAAAATTTTCTTACTTTATCAGACTAATGTACGAGTATATCATCAATTCCGTTTAAAAGCAAAGTTTATCAATGCAATGCCGTTAAATATTTGTATTAATATTATTTATTTTCTCCCCTCTAGAACTGCATTTTCTTTTGAAAGTTATTGTTCGAAATAAGCTTAACACAACAAGGTTTTAAGCTGAAATATGAGCTCGCTGATTATAATATTTCCCGAATTTGACATCAAAAACTCTTATAGCAAAATCGGCAAAATTTTGTTGTCTAATTTTCTCTCTAATTTGCAACTAAGCTAAAAAGCTTTAAAAATATCTTTTGATTTTGTACAAATGGATGGACATTGACAGCAATGGCGCCCTCGAACACAATTGTAGTTTCTAAGTGCCGAAAGAATCATCTTCACTTGATATTATTAAAAAAAAAATCATTATGGACTTAAAATTTATTATACACTCTGTTCATAAATTATAGAACAAACACATACTGACACATATGGAACCTTTTTTGTCCTTCAATGAATTAAACTTATTTTTCAATTCAAATATCGTAAATTCTCTAGCAAATACCATTAAAAACAATTGTTTAAATTTTATAAAAATAAAGAAAATATTTTTCAAAATTTAGAAATTAAAAAAAAAAATTGAAATTTTTCGTGATGTGCTCATAAATAGCTCATTCAATTGAAGGATAACAAAACGCAATTTTTTAATGGCCACGAACCACAACTAATTTTTGATAATTTTTTTTACCGACGCTCTATTGCAATTTCTTCCATAAAAAGAAACTAGTCACGGATTTGCGTTGTACATATGGAGGAAGCTGCCAAAAAAAAAATGGTAAAAAATCAGTGATAACTTGTTGAGACTTGAAACTTGCACCTTCGCAGACCAAAACTGAAAGATCCAAAAAAAAACTGCTTACTAAAAATATTCAAAAAATCTTTTTTTTTTAATTTTGGAAATTTTGATGAAATTTGGTTAGATTATCCTATATTTTGTAAATTGTTTAAAAAATTGGTGTTTATGAGTTTCCTTAGAGAACGAACCATATTTTAATTGAAAATTAATTTAATTAATTATCAGATTAATAAAGTGTCCAAATCTTGTCAATATGTACATATATTGAAACCGCTGCAGAGATTTTTAATTTTTTTGAGAATTTGAAGTTAAATTAATTTGTAAAACTGTGCGCAAAAAAAATTTTGTAATAATATTTTTTGTTCATTTTTCTTGCTTTTAAACTCTTTAAAATAAATCACACGGTTGTAATTATGCCCTTAAGTGTATTCATAACATGCCTCAGTGCTACGCGAACATTGTATATTGCGCGGAAATGTAAGCGCTAAGTTTGAGTGAATGACAGACCGGCGACATTGTAATGTTTGTATTTGTTTTTCGTTTTATTATTTTCTATACTTTTTTGTTTAACATGTCGACGCGTTAAGCACACTTTTAGGCAACATTTTTTTTTAAACACAAGAGACTAGTAAATCCGGAAGGAAAACAAAAGCGTTTAATTTCAATGCATACATTTAGGCGTTGTATGAATTTGAAATTCAACTGTGTGTGCGTTTGTACGTGTGTGTTTGAGTAGATGAGAGCTATGTATGTAGCTTTATTGAGAGCACTGGCATGTTGCAACGTTTGCGCGTAAATTAAAAAGCGAAATAACAACAAGTAAATGACAAAGGAAATAACAGCAGTATACAAATAAAACAAATGAGAAAAAAAAATATATGAGAAGCAACGACTTTTGAGATTCACCTCTCACTCTCTCTCTCTCTCTCTCTCATAAATAAATTCATCTAAACACTGCAAATTCAAATATGCCATCAATGGAAGCGTTCAACTTTCGCGCTTGTACCTCCCACGGGAGATGAAAACAATTGAATGCGTCAGCGATTTTTGCCACTTCTTCAAACTTCAGCGGCTTTATTGCGCGACAAATTATAAAACATTGATGTTGACTGAAAGTCGCAATGCTGTCGAGTACCGCTAGTGGGTGTGTGTGTGTGTGTGTGAGAGAGAGAGAGTGAAGCGCAACACATTGTTTAACACTTTGAATGGAAAGCGGCTAACGTGGCAAAGTGTCAGTGCTATTGTGCGCACGACTGGGTTCCCTTGTGCATTTTAACGCGCCTTTGTTTTGGCCATACACAATGCCAGCAACTACAACAATGCACGTGTTAAGCAATTGGTTAGGGGCGTAGCAATTCACAATTTATGAGTAATGTAGTCGTTGTGTAAATTTGTCAAAATTGTTGTTAATTTTTTGTTTCTCCTGCTTTTTTTGTATAGTCACTTAACTTTGCCATTTACAAAGAAAAAACAAAAAAAAAATGACTTCAAATTATAGCAGCATGCACACGGCACTGTTCGTTTTTTTTTTTTAGTTTTTTTTTGCTTTCACAATGTTTTGTAACTTTTTTTTACTTGATTTTTTACGGATTTTCAACTGCCAAAGCCTACACTCAATAGACACTTACGCAGCGATTTCTATACACTCAGCTCAAGTAGCTGCGGAGCAACCGAAATACATACATGCCTACTTATAAATAAGTAAATTGCTAAAAATGTTAACATGCATTGCTAGACGCCCCAATTTTATCCTACGTACGCATGAATGAATGTAAAATATACATATATTTTATATTTGTACATACAAACATTTCCTACTATAATATCAGACGGATGCGCAAGCCAGCTTGTACACATGATTGGCATGGATTCAATAAAAAACGGTATAGAATGTCGACAAAAAGACAGAAGTATGTGTATATTTTTGAATGTGCAAACGTTTGTACATTCCCTGTCGGAAATCAAAGTACCTTAAAAGCAATTTAAAAAGTACTTTTTTTTTAACCACAAGTGGTTTAAATTCATTATATTTTCTTGTCATCAACTGACTTTTTTAACATGGCGATGTCCTAGGAGCAAGTCAATTATCCGACTCTGCATTTGATTTCAACCACTTTCAAATATATTTGAAAGAAAAAACATTAACATTACTTTTTTTGCAATTGCATAAAAATGTATTTATTTCCAGCTACTTTAAAACTGCTTTTTTTACAACTATTTTAAACTCGATTTGTTTTTAAACTTCTTTATTTTATACCTACTCTTTTCTAACTTTTTTAAAACGCATTTTAGTTTAGTTTTTATAAAATATATTTACATATGTATTTTTGTTTAAACTAAGTAAGGAATTTAGTTCATTTACACGTTTTTAATAAAACTTAATTGAGTTTCTTCTGCATACATACTTCGTAAAAATATTGTTTTTTTACTGCCTGAATGGCCTTGCGAGTAACTTCCTCTGGGTCAAGATTTTCAATACAAAAGGCATCTATGTTAATAATTATAAAGAAAAAATTTAAATATTTTAAGAACCACTGTCTTACCTTTTAAAAGCGGATAGAAATTAGCAAAAGCTTTTAATCTTTTTTTTTTCGTTAGTTCCATCGAAGTTGAAATTCATTACAACGTCCTTGGGCAAAAGAGCCAAACACATCTTTTTAGGGTTTCCTTTCATAAGGGACTTCATTCCATCAAGCTATGGAATATATGGGAAAAATCTTCAGAATTTTATGAATATACATATTAGGTTCTCACGTAAATTGTTTTGTTTTCTTCGTAAATATTTTCAACAAACGGCTGTCAATTCGTCATCTGTTTTTATTGGAAATTGTATGTGAATGACACAACACCCTTCTGCTGTCGGATGAGAATTTTTATTAGTACAGTGTATGTATGTATGTACATATATACAATACACATATGCGTACTATATGGATTCACTTAAATAACTTCCTAGTTTCTCTTCACTACAAAAGTTTTTAAAGTATTTTGTATTACGCTCATATAAATATACGAGTACGAAGAATTAAAGACTCGCACGCTGCATTTGTTTTAAAGCAGTTGATTTCCAACTACTTTAAAATTGGTTAATTTTTCAGACTGTCTACTTTTTTTCCGACAGGGTTATAACATACTCACATGGGTGTTTTGGTATGAGTGAGAAATGATTAAATGACTAGTCGTTTTAATTCTAAGGATACCAACGCGTGTACTCCTTTCCATAAACAGTGGCTGTTAAAAAAAAAAATGAGGTCTATTTCAATTGTCTTTTAGATAACAAAAAGCTAAAAATAAAAAATTCTTGTGAACATACATATGTATGTATATTCAATCTTGCTTATTATTCAACCAAAATACAGATTACATTTTAATAAAAACGATACAAGCGCACATTCAAAAAATCAGCACTTTGTTTATGTATGTTGTTTATACCTTTCATGGAAATGGTATATTAAGTTTGGTGCAATGTTTATAAGTAGCTGAACGAAAAGAGTTAGACCCATCAAAAAGTATACCGATATGATCACTGTGATGAGCTGTGTCGATTTAACCATATCTATCTGTCCGTCTGTCTGTCCGTCTGTTTGAACGTGAACTAGTCCCTTAGTTTTTGAGCTATTTAAATGAAGGTACCTTTTTATAATTTATTATACGTACGGACGATTATAATGTATGTATATAGGAGCAGAATGTTCAGATATAATATTTTGCTTCATAACTCCTTCATTTAAGCAGCTAGGGGCTTGCAATACGGTCCACTATCATTATTTCTAAATGCGTAGCGAAAAAAAAGTTCATAAAAATATAAAATATCGCTAGGTTAGGTTAAGTTAAAGTGGCTGCTAGCGATCGAGCCAACACACCTAGGTCTTTGCTAGGCCCATTGTGGTACAACGCGGATTTGAAAAATCCCCCTTCTCGAACCAACATGTGGAATCTACGAATTTTTCTAGCTTGCGAATCTCTACTTTGGCCAGATCGCTAAGGTCTCCGAAGAACTCTGATCCCACGAATTTTCGTCTTCTTACCCACAGTGCAAGACATTCACATAGAAGGTGTCTCACGGTTTCCGGCTCTTCTTCATTCACTTAGTCTCTCTGCGTGTCTACCGATCAGTATATGAACTGTTATAATTCCTAAAACTAAGGACAGGTCTCCCCTGCTCAGCATGAGAAGGCCGTGTGGTCGCTTGATGTCCCACTCCGGCCACATGAGCTTGGCCGTTTTTCCAACGGTCTCCCTGCTTCCTTAAGGGTTGAGTCTCGTAGAAAGAGCGCGCAGGTAGCGAGCGACATACCTTAACCCTTGCAGCGTGATGAAAGCGTAGTGGATGTTCCCCTTCTTCCCGCTGTTTTGTTGCCCGGTATGTTGCTGTGCCCTGGCACCCAAGCAAACTGCTCCGCCATCTCGTTAAGAGATTTGCTACAGGGTGCTACCGTTTTAGAGTTACAGTTGACCTGATTCAAGTGCCTTTAGTGCTGCTTGACTGTCGGAAAAAATTAAGATATCTTTGTATCTTCTGTCATTAGGTAGTCCACCGTCTCCCGTATTGCAGTGGCCTCAGCCTGAAAGACACTGCAGTGATCAGGAAGACGGAAAGACTTTTCTAATCCTACCTGAGCTTAGAAAACACCTCCTCCCACTCAGTTCTCAAGCTTTGAGCCATCAGTGTAGAAGTGAAGTGACTTCTCTGATCCATGGGATCCATTGGACCACCAGTCTCTTTGAGGAATTAGTATTTTTAAATTTTGCACAAATGTTAGCCAATACAATCGATTGTTCAGATATTGAATTTAACACCAAAAGTCCTCGATCATAAATATCGAATTAATAAAACATGTGGCTCCCATACAATTATTCCATTCATAAAATGTACGAAGCCTTCAAACGAAATACGGATTATATTTTGACAAAAACTGTAGAAGCGCAAGTTTCATATTCAAAAAATTAGCACAATTTAGTTTCTTTTCTTTAGAACTCCTTTGGGTATGCACTTTTCAAGCTTAAACAATTCTACTACAGTAAAATTTAAACTTGAGATGGTTACACATTTCAATTGATTTATTACAATTTTTATTGCAATAGCTTTCAAATATTATCAGCCCAAGAAAGTTGGTTTGCTAATTACGAAATTGTTCGAGAATTCACTGTAATTATTTTACAGCGAATTGAAGGCACTCGTCATTACACACGAACTTCTAAAACAAAAGATCCTTAATTTTCAGAAACCAAATTTCTGTTGATTTACAAAACTACGAAATTTACAGTTTTTTTGATATTCTCCTTTTTATCCGACAGGGTGGCGTATTGAAATATGTATGTATGTTGGAATGATTTTACCTCAACCCTTGTCAAATTTAAAATTTTTACTGAAGTGGGCACAGCGCCGAAATCGGTTTGTCTTCAAACTAAATGTGTAAAAATGGCTGACGGAAAATCATTCCAAAATACATCAAAAACACAGTCTTTTGATGGGGCTCCACGAGAAGCATTGACATATCGGTTGTGACTAGCCATTTCCATTAACTTGCTTGTATAGAAAAAAACCGCCGGTAAATGTCGGCAAAAAAGGTAAAACTGAACAACGTTAATTTATAACGAATTCAAACTAAGACATTATTACAATAACATCGAGTAAGCGACATACTCGAAAGCTTCCCAAAAGTTGTGTTAAAATAAAATGCATTTTTTAAAAAAGTTTGCTATTTTTCGGCTTCTATTAAATTAGAGGCCTGAGTTGATATCGCTTTTGTTGAATAATGAAGTGAAAATTGCTTAAAAAGTAATAATAACTTAAAAGTAAAAAATATGTATGTATGTTATTTCATGTCTTGGATATATTGAATCAATTAAAAATTATAATATAATATATCAACGCTGTCTGCTAAAGCCCAAATTTCCTAATAATTTCGTGATCTCATAATAATGACGCGAATCATAAACTTATCAAGTGTGTGCGAATATTTACAGGCGTTTGCATTTACGAGTGTTTGTTGATTGCCCGCAAGTGGAGGTTGTTTTGAATTCTTTATCTACTTATTACCATAAATCTACTTCTGGCACCTATGAGTCTGTACAAATATATGTATGTTTGTAAATTAGTGTGTATGTATGTGGATGTGTGGATGCAAACACGCCCAAGCAAAAAAATTCCATGTAAATTGACACAAAAGTACATATCTAAATGATTTCTATGGCATACCCATTCAACATACTTTTTTATAATCGCTCATATGGCGGTTTGCATGAATGAGTGGCTGATTTGAAAGAGTAGTACATACTCATAAATAAATATTCGTATACATACACATACCTAGTATATGAAAAATATCAGTTGAAATATTTTTAGACATGTCGGAAGTGTTGTCGACAATAGTACTTAAGATATTAGTCACAATATATGTATTAGGGGAGGTTCAAAAATGATTTAAAATATTATAAGAAAAATTGTGTCGCAATGGCTCTAGAATGAATAGGAACTCTTTAACATTAGATCACTGACAGGAAAAGGAAGTATATTTTTTAGACTATTTTTTAGACTATTGAACTCGCTACAGCATATTAATGCAAAACGAGTTTGACCTTGATTCTTGATCATGTTTTTTATCGGTTTTTATAAATAGCGACGTTCGAGGCAGTTGAATTTTAGATTACGTTTTTTCATGGCAGGTAGTTCGCTGTTGTCTCTCGAGAAAAATTGTTTAACTTTTTTTGTTCAAAGTCACTAGTGCTTCTTTGAAATGTATAAGTCAGTAATTGTCAAGGGTTTCTATTTGTCATAATAAGTCAATAATCAACTTTTTTACTACATGAAAATTTATTTTTTATACCCGAATAAAACGGCAAAAAATAGTCGAGATAGATATAGACATACTAAAATGATCAGAATGAAAAGGGGAATCGATTTAGCTAACTGTCTGTCCGTCCGTCTGTCCGTGGTTACAATAACTTGACTACCCATTTCCATTAATTTGCTTGTATAAAAAAAAAACTGCCGGTAAATTTAGGCAAAAAAGTTAAAACTGAACAACGTTAATTTATAACGAATTTAAACTAAGACTTTATTACAATAACATCGAGAAAGCGACATACTCGAAAGCTTCCTAAAAGTTGTGTTAAAATTAAATGAATTTTTTAAAAAAGTTTGCTATTTTTCGGCTTCTATTAAATTAAAGACCTGAGTTGATATCGCTTTTGTTGAGGAATGAATTGAAAATTGCTTAAAAAGTAATAATAACTTAAAGGAAAAAAATATTTATGTATGTTATTTCATGTTTTGGATATATTGAATCAATTAAAAATTATAAAATTATGGTTACAATAACTTGAGTGAAAATTGAGATATCTCAATGAAATTTGGTGCATAGATTGCTCTTTCGACAGGGTAGGTTGGTATTGAAAATGGTCAAGATCGGTCAATAACCACGCCCACCTCCCATATAACGGAGATTTTTGAAAAATGTAAAAACTCCGTTCTTTCGGTATCTACTACAACAAATTGAATGAAATATGCTGTAATTGCCACGCCCACTTATGAAAAATGTTCTGTATCTTAATAACAGCATTAGTTATCGTCAGAAAATTTGGTGGACATATTTTTGAAATCGGACCATAACCACGCCCAACTTCCATGTAACGGAAATTTTGAAATATGCAAAAAGCTGCGTTTTTCAGTATTTATTGGAAGAAATTGAGTAAACTTTAATACCAGCACCGATTTGAAACAAAGGAACGGGGTTCTTATGAAATTATGAGCACCGGCCATTCAAAAATACATGGCGAGGGTATATAAAAGTCGTTTCGTTTCGTCCGAATTTAGCTTTTCTTACTTGTTTGAAATCGAGTTCAGTTGCGTTTACTTACTCTCTTTTAATTACATCTGATAATCATATTTTTAAATCAAAGTTAAAATACATCATAAAAGTAGTTGTGCAAGCCTATTTTTGCTGTTAACTAGTTAAGCTCTCGCTGAACACGCCAGCGTTTAAATCTATTTATATTGTAAAGTGCCAATCTAGAAAGATCAGACTGCAAACAACTTTCTATCGGGACGTTCATAATTATGCTACAAATTTAAATGTTTAAATGAATTTGATACTTCACTTCTTAATTTATATAAGGTTTCAATCCCAAATCAGGTGCAATTTTTCAATTTAAAAAATAATTAAATTAAATTGTTGCAAATGATTACTTTTTGTTCATAAAGTAGAAATGTTTTTTTTTTTTAATTTTCATAAAGTCGATTTAATTCAAAAGATCGGCAGCTGACTTCAAGAATCGGAGCACTGAAAATTTGTTTAACTGTTGTTTTACAGAAAACTGAAATAAGACTGGTTAAAGTAATTTTAAGAGGAAAAAAAAGAAAATAATAAAAAAATGTAAGTTTGTTTTTTTTTTATTAACAAAAGCAAAAAAATTATGGAAATAAGAAATAGTAGTTTTCAGTCACACCTCGCACTCTCTCGTACTCACGCAATCATCAGTAGCTTTTGCCATTTTCGCTTCACTCTTGAGACGTATTTTATCCTTTTGAATTGACTTTTAAAATTTTTTAAAGATTAGAACATTCAAAGGACGCAATCCTTTAACAAAGACCTAGCTTAACAATTTATAATTTTTTCATATACATTTGAAAGAGCTTATAACTGAATCACTTACCACCCTCTTAGCGCTTTGAATGTCAATGTCAAAGTTGCTACTTATTTTAAATGTTGTGGCGTCAATATTGCAGCTTTTCCATAATTCTTATGCGCACGCAAGTACCAGACTGAGGTATGTCCTCGTATACGCAAATGCATATGGAAGAGTTAAGCTAGGGAATTTGAACAATAAATGCGTGATTCGCAAGCAGAAGAGAAGAAGCTGTCGTGAAAACAATAACTTTTTTAATTTTTTGGGAGTTGAATCAGAATTTTTCTAAGGAAATGAAAATTGAATCAAATAAAATAAAATACATACAACTTAAAGAAAATTTATTAATTCTAATGAAAACGAAATAAAATAAAATTAACATAAGTAAAGGAAATAAAGTTGAACAATTAAAAATCTTTAATAAAATTAATTGAATAAAAATTAGTCAACATATCTCAGTGAAAAGTTAATAAATTATACCGTTCGCATAAAAATCCTAGCCAAGAAATTGAAAATAGTTTAAATGACTTTTTTTTAAATCTTTGATAAACTATGCACCACTCCGAGGCTTTAAATATCTTTCTAATTATTATCACGGGAAAACGACTCACGGCGTGTGTCGCTCTTAGACTGCGTGAGTTACCCCCACTGAAAGATTAATAGAGAAGTACACGCAGCAATTACATACAAACTAGGATCGCAAGATAGGGACTACTGCGTTCCAACTCAAAGCTTCACAAAAAGTTTAATATTTGGATCCACGGCGGAGATTCGTACCCCGATATAATCCCTGCAGTGGTAGGGTCACTAAACACCGTTGGCTCAAGGCTTGAGAACAGTGTAGGAGGAGGGTATTCTCCGACCAATTAGGATTGGAAAAACCGCAGTGGATTCGGTCAACTGCAACTCTAGCCTGTCGGAAATCTCTAAACGAGATGGCTGAGCATTGTGTCTTTTACCTCGTATGGGTACCAGGGCACATCAAACAGAGGACGAGCTTGCAAGAGAGGGAACATCCATTCCGTTTTAGTCACGTTCGAAGGGTTTGGGTATGCCGCTCGCTACCTGTAAGCTCCTTCTCAGGTACTCATCTCTTAAAGAAGCACGTGGCCAAAGGGAAAATAATAACACCTGCATGTCTAAACTACTTGGGCCAGAGTGGAACGTCAAAAGGTTGCAGAGTCTGCGAACCTATCCTTATATATAGAGCTTTTAACAGGTCACGTACTGATCGGAAGGCATGTGGAGAGACTGAGTGCCCCTTACAACGACTTATGCAGAAGTTGCAGAAATGAGGAAGCGCCTGAAACCAAAAGGCACTTACTTTGCGAATGTACCGCACTATGGAAGATAAAAATGAAATTCTTATGTTTTGTATTCTTAAATGACCTAAGCGATCGGGCCAAGGGTAGAGGTTTGCAAAATTTTAAAATATGCAGAATATTAACGATGGTTAGAGTAAAGGTATCTGTGATCCATGTGCTACTGCAATGAGCCTAAACAATGGCCTAGGTTTGCCAGTGTGAACGCTGGTAGCCACTTCAACCTTACCTAACTATGCGGCCAGTGTTCTAGGTAAAAGATTTTAAAATCATTTTTTTATTTTTTTTGTCAAATATTGTAAATTTAAATTTATTATTAATTTTTGCACAATTAATTGAAATATACTCGTATATATGAATTTGTGATAATTTTTTAATGATAAGTTCTAACAGAAATTTTGGGGTATTTCCACAATAAACACTCACTTGCAGGGAAGAACCTAACAATGCAGTTTTGCTACGTTCTAATTCTGGTAATGCGTTGGTACTATCCATTTTTTTTTTGTGAAATAAATGTTAAAACTATCTTAAATCTATAAATTTAGCACGATTTGCTTTGCACAAGTTTATGCAAAAAAATATAAACTTTTTTTTAAAATAGATTTCAGCGCTAAAAGTGACTGACAGTTTCAGGTCACCGTTGACCGAACATTAGAATTAAAGTGAATGATGACAAACTTAAGTATCCAAAAAAAAAATATAGTCAGGCTGTTGTTTTTAAAGATTACACTTCATCATTGCACTGTTGCCTTAAAAATTTCGACTTTTAATTCTATTTTCGTATAGTTAGATTTCAGATAACTATCACTCGAAATGTTGTGACAAAAAGCATGACAAGTGCTCTGGGAAGTCGCGTTGTTTACTTGCAAGCGATTGATTTTACAATAATCACAAGTACTCACTTACAAATTATTAAACGACCACACGAATTATTAATAAAGTATGTTTATATATACATATAGACGAGTATATACAATTTTTTTTGGTCTCAAGTCTAATCGCTTGTCGGTCGAAAAAAATTAATTAAAAATTGGAAGAAAGCTAAAATTTCGCTTCTAAATTTCGATAAGGCACTTAGAAAGATAACAGTTTTATGTGCGAGAGTATGCAATACACTAATATGTACATTTGTAGGTATGTGGCCGTGTTAGTATGTATGAAGTGTGGATAGCACGCGTGGGAGCCACGAGTCACCTTATCTTCTTTAAATAAGTTTTGTTATCAGTGCGGTGTGTGCTGTTACACCTCGGTAGCAAGCGGGATTAGAATTGTTTATTGAATTATTAAACGTATTTACTGAAAATACATATATATGTATGTATTATATGTATGTGCATGTATGTACACATGTATGCCCCTATCGAGTATAGATGTGAACATCATGCAGCGAATGCAAGTTTTCGTTGAACTTTTATAAAAGAAAAATAATAATTAATACATAAATCATATTACTTTTTGCTGTTATCGCCAGATAGACCCTAAAATAAATTCAGTTCCCCGTAATTAAGGTCATTATGAAAGCGACTCTAACATTAGAAACGGCTTTTTGAAATTATGTTTTACTGGATATGTACAAAAAAAAAACTTGCTATTAACTTCAGAGTCGACTTTATGCTTAATGTCAATATGTATTTCTACCGATTTTCAATGTTTTATCGTATTTGGTAGCATTTATTTTTTAATTTTAATAAGTGTGTCACATGACAGCAAAACTTACTAGATTTTGTTTAATCACAGGCATTCCACCATTGGCCATACTCATTGAGAGGGAGGCTTATCAGAGCGCTCTAAGACTGCTTTATCTTAGTTGTCTAAAAAGTGTAGACTTCAGAGGGCATTTGGATATCCTACAACCACTCAGTGCTGATCCAATTATCAAACTCACAGACCTACAAAATCATAATACATGAAAGGCACACGTGTAAAGAGATGGTGAAAGTAATCAACAAAGGAACACAAGTGTGGTACACTGACAGATCCAAACTTGTAACAGGAGGGAATCGGCTGAGATGGAGTCAAAGCTGGTAGACAGCTGAAAAACGGCACTAGACTCACTAGTAGCCGACAACGGAGTTACTCTGTGGTGGTCAAGAAGGCGTGAATGGCAATGAAAGGGCGGACTATCACGTCCTCAGCCGTTCTGTGGTCCTTCTAAGGGATACACAGCAGAGCTTCTAACAAAGTGGGAGGATTCAAGAATCGCAGCCCTATGGCGATCATCAAAGGGTAATAGATCATCTAAGAGGTTCATGTGTCAATCCCGTTAAGCCTCTAAAAAACTTCTCAATCTAAGCAGAGAGTATCTAAGAACTCTCACCGGTTACTTGACAGGTCACTGTAGGCTGAGATACTATCTTCAGAGGTTGCAAACTGCAAGTTTTGTGGTCTGGATGTAAAGACCTCCGAACATTTATTGTGTGAATGCCCGCGAATAAGTGGACTCATTGTTATATGCCTTGGGGAGCAAATATCATATCCATCAAGAATATGGACAACTACACCAACCAAAGTGTTTAACTTCATAAATAGCCTAAGGATGGAGTGACAGTTTAAAGGGTTAGCACAATAGATCTTGTTAGGTCGCAGCGCTACTATGCGATAATAATTTTGAGTTCATCGATTTTCTAAACTAGCTCTAGTAATTGCGAAATTTTGAAGATTTAAATTTATGCCTTGGATAGGAGGCGATTATAATACAATTTTTGTAAATTGATAATGATTTTTAAAATTCCCAAAAAAAAATTGAACATTTTTCTCAGGAGTTTAAAATTTTTTTTTATGTTTTTGAAAAATCCTTCCAATGTATTATTAAATAGAAATTATAGCTGCCTTATCATAACAATTGACTTTTGAAAAATAAATTTGACGACTTCCGTTTTTGTACATATTAAAAATAGTAAAAAAATCTCAAAATTTAGCTTTTATTTTATGGCCAATCGAACTGCTTTTCCAAAAACGGTCTTAAATTTCCGAAAAACAGGTTTCAAATTTCAAAATTATTATAATTTTACATACATAGGTACTGTATTTTAATTGTGTTAAATCCGAAACAAGGAAAAAGAAAATATATTTGTCAAAATTTCGTCTAAATGAATCACTCTACCAACTATTAAATTGAACTCATGTATCGGTACGTTAATTTTTCAGGCGTACGCAAGTTAATTTTACTTTTCTCCACGTTTCATATTCAAATAGAGATAACAAATCCTTGCAAACATAACTCAGCCCATTCTATTAATCTTTTCTGCTCATCATTCGTTGCAAACTTGTCTAACACATGTTTCTTAAGGAATTTATTTTGAAGAAGTAACTACAAACGACCTTAGAAAAGATGCTATGAAATTAATAACAGCCGACACCTAAGCAGCTGCTGAGTATACATCATTTCACGATTAGAAGCATAAATCCAAAAAATAAAAACAAAAACACCAGAAATATTTCATCTCCAAATTGTACCAAATAGGCGCAGACAATCGACGGTAAGAAATGCATCCGAATATTTTCGAAAAAAAGGTGTCTCAAAAGACACGATAAATATCGCTCGTTTACAAGTTTTGGTTTTATCAAAACTGTACAGTTATTTGTGTATTTCTTTTGAGTGTGAAATATTTAATTATGAATAAATTTTATTTACGATGCATCACATCTATTCTTTACTATTATTGGCACCAACAAAATTATGTAAAATTTGTATCTAACATGTAGTTTAAGTCACCCTTTACACAGCTGTGAAAAATATCTGTGTGAAAAATATCTGCCATGACTAGAACAATGCCAATAGCTAACACATGTGTGCATTGAAGCCAATAAACCCTCGCCTAGACGCACAATAAATGAAGCCAATTACCGCATTATCTCAATCCTCGTAACTGGCGGCATAGAATTGGCCTCGATTTAGACTTGCATATGTAGATACATACAATTTATATAAACATACATAGTACATACATATAGTACACTTGAATCGTAAACACAAATTGTTTACGTCACTAACTTACTTACACAAAGTGGAAAACAAATTGCAGATATCAATTTCATTCAGGATATATGTACACACATACTCGTACATACAAATCAATGCATAACTCCTTGCATGTGCCGCGGGAGTTTCTCGAAATACATTTTTTTTTCTGCTATTAGAGGCGTTGTGGTACTAACTAAAAACAACTCAGATTAAGTAGGCCGCAATAGGCATTCAGGATTAAAGGCAAATTTGAATTAAAACTAAATTAAAGAATATTGTTGCGAATAAAAGCGATAAACGCGTGCATCGATTTTTATGATCTTTGTCTCATTTTGCTCATAGGTTATGTGACTTTGCGAAAAAGTAACTAGATTTGAAACTTATTTCCGTTTTGTATTTTTTATGAATTAAAAAAAAAATGTTTTGTTCATGCGCTTACTTTTAACTTGGAAACTGTTGCTTGTATAGGAAAACAATATATGAACAGATTAAGGGAATTGTAATTCTAAATTAAATTAAAATTTATTTCAACTAAATCGGCTGTCGAGCTATGTCAAACAACAGGGCCTAAAACGTGATAAATTCCCCTATACGATAGTACTAACTTCAAATCGATATTAAAAATATTTTGGCAGGTAAGAAGACAAAACGAATGATGCAGAAATTATTCTTTTTGGGTCTAATTTCACATACAGTTCTCAGAATTGAGTTGGCAAAATTAAAAAAAATACTTTTATAGGTCTTACGAAAATTTAGCGGAGTTTTTTGAAATTTCTCCATGAAATAATTATTATTATTAATCTCTGAATTTTATTGATTATTTTGACTGCCCGAAAAAGAGCGAATGTCCCCTTTTTATCATATTTTATATATTATCATTTTGCGCGCTTTTTAACATTATGGCCAACTAATAATAATAAGTATAACTTGGTGTTTTCACTATAAAGCTTCTTTCAATATTTCTAGGATTTAAATTTTACTTCTTTTGTGTAATATTCGATTTCGGAACTCACACGCACCACAACACACTCGACCGCAGCGGTCTACACTGAAAGTTGGTTGCAAACATATCGCCATTTAGAGACGTTGCTTGAAAAATTCGTTGATAGTATGAAGCAATAATTTGTGCCGTAGGTTTTTAAGCGTAGCACCGCGTGATAGAACTAAACATATGTAGTAGCACATCTCATAATTAAAACCTCACCAAATTTTGGCAATACTCATTCTATTTATCAAATTATTGATATTTTATAATTAGCAGAGAAAGGAGTCACAACTAAAAGTTTCGACTTTGTATACATAAAAAAATTAATAAAAACTTTAATAACAAAAAAAAATGTTCCTTATTCTCTAAATTTTTTAGGCCAAATTTTAATCGTTCCGAAATCTTGCCAATTTTCTTAATATTCGATCAAAATCGAACTTAGTTCAACCACTTAAAGGTTGCAAAACAAAATAATTTTTTTCAGCCAGCTCTTTCTTTATTGGTTTGACAAAAAATATAAAAAATTTAATTTAATCAAAAAAATTTACGCGTATGTATAAATGTATGAATTTAAATAATTTTGTTAGTACTTGAATTGTTCAGATACGATTAATACATTTACTAAGATTTTCGAAATTTATATATACAAATATTCCATATAAATACCTAGAATTCTCATTATTTAAAGCACAATATATTCTAATTTACACTTTGTAATACAAATTTCATAATATCTAATACTTCCCATACTGGTGAATTTATCTATTAATTCATTATTGTTCGACATTTTAAATTTCATTTTATAGTTAAATCTGAAATATTAATTTAGTAGAAGTGCACACTTTCAAAAATGTGTCTGAACAAACTCCCAACACATGGAAATATCAGTAATTTAGAATAAAACTCGTTTTTTTTTTTATTACTTCGTCGCAAAATGCACTTTGGGATCAATTAATTGATAAACCAAAAAACAAAATTCTTAACTTACCTCGGATAATTCAAAAAAAAAACACTTGGCCCTAAAACGTTTTGAACCATTCTCACATTTTTTTATATTATTACGTTAATATTATTGCATAATAATGTGGTAACAGATATTCCAAAAGATAACTTTCTCACTCAAAGTCTATTAATATATATAGGAAACCTTTTTAAAATAATTAATGGTTATCAGATTGTTTTTAATTTTACTTGAATTACTTGCAAATAGCGATTTCCGGTAAATGTTTTCACTATATCTGTGAAGTAAATGTATACAATAACTTATCAGTTGCTGTTGAATTACTTTTGAAGAAAAATATAATAAAAAATTATCGCATAAAACGGAAGTATGTACTCCTTGTATCTTATGTTTTTATTTAAATAAGGTTTCTTTATTCATTCAGTTTATTTTGTTTTTCTTTATCTTATCATCATTTAGCACTTATCATTTACACGACGTGATTCACTCTTTTAAGAATAGGTGCAATGTTAATCTGGGATCATATTTTTGTATACCGAAGCTTCTCTAAAGTTCTTATGTGAAAGTGTCTGTGATACATATTACAGTGCGTACAGGCCTAAATGTCACATTTTGTACCACCTATGAACGTGATCTGCGGTTATTTTATCGCCGCAGTTTCATGTCTATAAATTCCTCTTTTTTGGTGTAAAAATCTATGCCTTATATCGTTCCAAGATGGTTGCAGTTGCTTCACATAAATTCTTACCGGAAGTGAGTAAATTAATTGATTACGTTCAATGAATGAAACCGATTCAAATCAACGTTAAGATTTCCGATTCAGTTTTGGTTTCGTTCTTCAAAATTAATTTGAGTTTGAATGAGATGAAATTCAATTTGACAAAAAAAAATACTTAATAAATAAATATGTAGCTTTCGTAGACTAAATTAAGGAAAATACTTCTCAATTAAATAAACATATTCCAAAATTAATATTTCCTTAGATATTTGTAAAATTTAGATATTTATTTAAAATGTACATATTTATAAATACTTTAAGTATTCAAACAATCAATAGCAACTGCAATTAAATAATAAAAACTTAACTTAATCTTCATAATCTTCATTCCATATTTGAGCTATTAACCTATCTTCAGTACAAACTGAAATTACTTACTTACTTAATTGGCGAATTAACCCCTAAGCGATTTTGGCCGAGGTCAACAAAAGCACGCCAGCTTTCCTTATCTCTTGCTTACTGGCGCCAATTGTAAATCCCAAGTATAGTCAACTCCTTTTTCAATTGGTCTTTACAACGCCTCCTCTTCCTTTTCTCTCCCACCACTAGCGGGTACCGCATCGAAAGCATTCAGGGCTGGAGCTGTTTCATCCATCCGAACGACGTGGTCTAGCCAACGGAGCCGTTGGTTCGTAATCCGCTGCACTATGTCTACGTACTTGTTAAGGTCGTACAAACCGAAATTAGAAATATAAATTTCTAACTTTCCAGTCGATGTCGCTATAATGATTTGAAAATTTAAATAGAATTAAATCTTGTGGAGCGCAATAAAAATTGTTTACTCTTTTATAATTGTTTATTCTAAAAAAAAATTGTTTTAAAAGTTTATTTATTTGTAATTTACTTTAATCTATAGTTAGTTTCTTCTTAAATTCGAGATTAACGGCGAAGGCAGTAAGGTTTTTTTTTTTTTTTTTTTTTTTTTGAAAAGAATAAGTTCTAATGAGATTCGGGTAATAGTAATTATTTGCACGTGGTGAGATTATATTTAAAATTATTTATACTATAAGAGCAACGAAATAAAATTATATTGCAGTTAAAATTATGTGTATTACTCATCTTAAATTAAACATAATCATGCCGTGCTAGAACATACAGACAAACAGTTGAAGTACATTTGAGGAATGTCTAGCGCCTGCTAAACTCTATGTTATTTTTTTTTTGTTTACGTCAGACGGTAGGCAGAAAATGTATATGTGTAATACGTAATATTGTTTTTACTTTTTGCATTTTTGTTAAATTTTTTTTAACAAGCTACGTTGAAAGAAATTAACTCTTTAGTAGTGTTGTTAATTTTAATACCCTTGGTATGCAAAAATTCTCAATTATTTGTTAAATTCTGTGGACGTTTGACAAAACAACTTTACTCGAGATAGGACAATTTTCAAATGAGCTTACTTCTGTTTTACTGGAATATTAATATGATCCTTAATATAAAAGTTAAAGAAGTCTTATGAGGAACTTCTTTCTTAGTTTTCCGAAATTACATTTGACAAAAGCGCTTATTTCGAATAACTTGGTATTTAAAAAAATTTCAAAACGTAAAAATTATAACGTACTTTTATTAAAAGAACTTGTATTGATTTATCGTCTGTGTCATTTCTGCGATTTGTATTTGACATAACAAGCTCTTGCGATTAAAGTTGTTTTGCAAAATATTCTGTTATTTCCATTCATCAAACAAACTTGACCAAAGACAAGAAATTAATTTTACTATTTTACTCAAACTGAATTTGATAAAACAACTTGTATGGATATTCTTTTTGGTTGTTGTGGTTTCCGACAGGGTAATTATACGCTGTATTTTGGAACGAATTTCCGTCATCCTTTGTCTCCGAACGAAAAATTACACTGAAGATGGCACAACGCCGAAACCGGTTTGTCTCCAAACCAAACTTGACAAGGGATGACGGAAATTCGTTCCAAAATACAACTTGTATGGACTTAGATGATTATTAAGCATGAAAAGGCATTTAGCTAATAGACGTATTTATTTATTTTCAATTTTTAAATGTATGATATTTAAATGAATGCGATTGATTGAAAAATTCTTATTTACTGATATGTTTTCAATTTTAACAACCTTTTTTCTTTCATTTAATCTCTTTTTTCGTTCTCCTGAAAAATTGGGATTTTTAAACGAAGTTGATTTGTCAAATGTACACAGAAATGAAGCTTCAAAGAAATGTATACCTATTTCAGCAATAGTAATAGGTTTATGAGTGTTGTATTCAATAATCCAAAACGATTCTTGTTATTTTGACTTATACACTTTATAAATAATTTTTTGTCTAAATAAAGCATTTTATAAGTTGGTCTCGAGCTCAATAAAATTGTCAAATATTAAACCCTTTATACATTTTGGATATCCTAAACGCGTAGTTTTAGAAATACTTTTAAATTTTTTTTTGCGTGTTTTAAGAATCAATTTAAAAAATTTCGATGTATGTTGTTTTTTAATTTCGTATTTTATAAATTTATTTTAATATACATTAATATTAACATTAACATTAATATACAAACATTTTTCAGAAATTGCTAACGACAATATTTACTGATTAAGTCTGTGTAATTTTTTTATTTTTATCAATTATTATAACACAGATTCAGACAGCCTGTATGTTATAAAGAACCCCCAATGCAATATTTTTAGTTGTAAAAAAATTAGTTTATTTTTCCTAGCGCACTACGCCTGTACAGAGGTTCCTGCATCCCACCGATCAATATTTGCTTTACAAATCTGGGCACTGAATCGAACTATTTTGAGTTTGCAACCTCGCCTTAAATGACCAAACGGTGTTTGACGCCATCGAGCAATCGAGACCAATCTATACAAAATCTCACTGGGATAAACAAGTGTTAAAGAAGCTAAAGAAAATAAAGAAATATATTTTATCTTAAATTTTATCTTCTAAATTAAACAAACACTTACTTGGCAAATTTCAAAATGTAATAAAACCTAACCAGCTACGCTTTGATAAGAGACCAGCAGAATTGTTTAAAAAGCCTTATTATCTCCGACTAAAGGAATAGTAACGAAAAAGTAAACGAATATGAAAGTACTGGTATTGACGTGGTTTGCAGCATGCTTAGTGCTGCTGAGTTCGGGTGTAAGTGTAAATTGTACAAATTAAAAAAAAAAAAAAACTAAACTTTAATTAATGCAGGTATCCACCCATTCATCCGAAGAACGCGATGACTTTCTAATAGGCGATAGAATACACAGCGCGGAACTTTCGCTAACTCCTGCTGCAGCCGACTTATTCTCAGCCATATTCAATCCACGCGGAATTTCGAAACAAACCCATGAAAAAAGACCACTTGGCGCTCAGTTCTGCGTAGATGTGTACAATATAAATTATTTGAAATCCATCACTTCGGCTGGACGCAAAATTCGCGATGCCGTAAAAATTAGGGACTCAAGCATACGATTATATTTGCTTAGAAATAATGTAGCTGAACTACAGCAACAATTCGTGGATAATTTTGAGCAATGTGGAGTTTTGCAGTGGTCCGAGGAGCGACTTAATTGCCAAGTCGATGTGGTATGTCAAAAGAAGTGATGATGTTTTAGTAAAAATTGAAGAGACCACTAACTTTGTAATTGCAATAATTTTCAGATTGCTGATGTATTCAAAAGCATTGCTATATCATCTAGAGAATTTTACTGGATTAACAAAATAGTTATACGCTTCCGTGTGCAGAGACTTAGCTGGAGTTTATTGGCTGGATCCATTAAATTGGAAAAATGTTTAGCCGTCTTTCCAAATCAAAGTACCGTAGTACCACCAAAGGGTACTCCCGCAACAACAACAACGTCTACCACGGCCCCATCTACTACAGCAGAATCTTCAAGTGCGCCTCCCGCAAACGAGGCTGGGTCCATAACCACAGTCGAGGAAGTTGTTTCAAGAACTGATGCAGAAACTGAAACGACAGTCGACATTTCGGACTTAGAGTCTACTAAAGCAGAGGCAGATGCAACTGAAACAACTGCCGCTGACTCATCGATAACAGAGTCGACTTTAAGTGAACCATCTGCACAGGAAACATCCATTGCGGATTTCTCATCGACGGAACCTTCGATAGTCGCACCATCAGAAGGACCGTCTCCGTCAACTGCCGCTGCAGATGCAGGCGTTGACTCTGCTCAGTATCTAAGAGCTTTTGAAAATGGCAGCAACGCTTCAGATACATCTGCAGTTGAAGCATCTAACAGCGATGAAAGTTCTAGTGATGCATAGAGAGATAAGATAGTAGTTTAATATATAGTGGAACAAATATATTGTAAATAAATAAACGCTATTCTATCAAAGAAATATTGCTGTGTGAATTTGTTGTCACTGTCAAAAAATTTGGAATATCATCGAGAGTCGACTTTACCTAAACAATACACTTTCGTTTCAAATACGACTTGACCTCAGCAATAAATAAACAACATTTAAGATATTTTATTGTTAACGAAAATTGTGCCTTTTTAATGCATACATTTTTATTTTGGCGGATCTCATCAAATCCTGTTTTACATACCATTTTAAAGTTGAAATATTAACGAATAATTTTAAGTGGATTGGGTGAAAGTGAAAGGGCTCAGAAGTTCAACCTATACAGACTTATACAGAGTTCTTTCAAAGGTGGGATAGAAGCCAAGCATTTTCCGTATTTCCGTATGCAGTTACGTATTTTCATTTAAATATTTCTTTTGAAATGTTAGTGGAGTGTGAAGGTAACAATTTCTGACCAAAGTCAATTCTAGCCAAACCGTTATATGTTGCAACACCAGTTACTGCCTAGTAACCGGACACCCATAGTGAAGTTTGTTCATTAGATTTGGCAACATAAACCAGTGAAAGCTTAAGTTGTCGCACTAGTCCCAAAAAAGCTAAGCGTTTAGGCCACCTCCTAGAGTGCAGCTTGGCTGTCGCTGCAAACTACAAACACTCAAACTCCTAACCCTCACATTTTGCTACCACGTATAGTCCATTGCCACGGGGATAGTGAAAACCGTAGTTTGGAAGATCAGAGTATATTACCGACGAAAGCTTATATCCGCTATCTCCAGTTAAATCCCAATATGCTGACCTAGAGTCAGTTTTGAAACGATAACTTAAAATTCGACAATGTTCTAGACCGCACAGCTGTTTATAGCTCAGACGACAGTAATTATCACCTCGAACAACATGCGTTTCTTTTAAATCTACAGGTGGACTTCAAAAGACACAAAACTATGGTAAGTGCAGCAGTGCCTCCGGTACAGCGCACTACGGCTGTTCTTTGAAATTATGGAGCAGTTTCACAGAGTTTTATATCCAGAGAATTCTCTTCGGAAACAGTCTCAACGTTTTGCTAAAGTCCTATTTACATTGCCAGAATTCTGCAAATATTTTAATGACCTTACGCTTCATATGAGATTTTCGCAAAACTTTTGTATTTAGAGTAATTTGTAACACTTTACATCTAGAATAAAAAAAGTCATTCTAACTTAACAAATTATTATTATAATAGCACACTAGTAGTTTATGTTATGTTTGCGGAGAACCAATTCTTATAACTTTTTATGGCGTCACAATTCAGGCTTCACACAAGGAAGCTAGATAGGGCAAATCATATGGAGCTAAAATTCGTCTGACAAGTGCCTGCCAACAGATGCTATTTTGGGCCCGGTAGGTTATTGAAAAGTAGAATCCTTTCTCGACGAACAAAAGTCTAACTCTTTCATTGCCTCATCAGGCACGTCTTTTTAACGACTATATTGGCTTGGTCACGTCGTTCTTGTCGATGATTACGTTCCCGTTAAAAGATTTTTCTACTCGGCACCCATGAGTGAACAACGAAGGCACGGGCGAAGACGAGGAATTGTATTGCATTATAAGCTTCAATTGAACAGTTTCCAAGTGGTGTGATAATAATTTATCAAGTTTTGGCATTCGAAATATGTAGTTGATTTTGTTTGCTTCTACTTATGTACATTATGAATTTTATTTTTTCGCTTCTATTTTTTTTAGCAATTTGCTAAATTTGCGCAGTTTTATAACAAAATAAGAATGGTGTAGAAAAGTGATGCGAAGAACTCTCTTTTACTAAGGTCTTCAGCATGGCCGAGGTACTTCAAATTAAAATATGCACATGCTTACTTCTAAGAAAATTAATAAGTAACAAGAAATGATTAGAAACAATTATTTTGCGCTATAATTTATATAAGCAAATGCGTATAAAAAATATAATCTATGAAAACCTTATCTCCAATATATTTTGTTGCACATAATTTCAATGATTATTAACATTTCAAATATTATCTTTAAATTGAAACAATTTTAAAAACGCGTTGATAGAAATTGTTGCATGCCAATAATAGCACGAACTTCTGCTAAACCAAAGTAAAATCAAAAAACGCGCTCAATCATTCCGAAAGTAAGCATTGAAGAGAAAGCAAAAGAACTGATTTCTTACTTATTTCTTTATTTGTGTTTGCCAACGGTTTAGAATTGAATGCTTACGTGACAAGCTACTGAATATCAGTTATACATATATGCTTTGGTTAATTTTAACCACTATCTGCAATAAAAATAATTGATGCACTTATGATACTTGATAAACAACTTTTGAGATACTATTTCCTTACATAAGAAGCTTCATTTTTCGAAATAAATTAACAGTACAAAAATGAGGTTTACCTGGCAAGTGTTTTCAATTTTCTTACTGCTCAGCAGTGTAAGTAAAAACTAAATTCAAATTAAATAAAACAGTTCCTAAAAAGTATTATATACACATATTACGATTTTGTAAAGGTTTTGGGAAATTCAGCGAAACATGAGTGGGGCATTCAAAAAGGACACACAGCATTTAGCAACAATGCCGAGAAAATTTTTAAAGCAATTTTCCAACCGGCAGACTTAACATATGGGCCCTATCCAACTGCGAATATTTGCTCTCACATATATAACGAAACTGTATACGGGAATATCTTGATTGGTGGTCATAAATTTCGACAATGCCTGTACATTGGTCACAAACAGTGGGAGAAATATGTGCAGCAATATGGCGTAGAACGATTGAAGCAACAATATTTGCAGGACATTGAACAATGTGACGCGATCACTGTCATTGACACAAAACTGCAATGTAACTCCGATCTGGTGAGTGAATGTTAATGACTTTGCTTGAAAATAGGGTTTGAGGAAAGTTTTAATACATTTTCAGATAACTATGCTATTTCAAGAAATACACTCCGTATCATCATTTAAAAAAGACATTCAAAAGCATTGCGTACGCAATGAGCTACAACACTTAATTCGAGATTTAAGCAAGGCTACAGAGAACTACGACGCCTGCTTATCACACTTTAAATATGTCTCTCCAACTTGGGCACCTCCTCACTGGAATAACACTTGGGCTCCTCCACAATGGAATAATACTTGGACTCCTCCACAATGGAATAATACTTGGACTCCCCCACAATGGAATAATACTTGGGCTCCTCCTCACTGGAATAACACTTGGGCTCCTCCAAAATGGAATAACACCTGGGCTCCTCCACAATGGAATAACACTTGGGCTCCTCCACAATGGAATAACACTTGGGCTCCTCCACAATGGAATTATACAGAGTCGTATCCGACCACTACTCCGGAATTGACCACATCGACTTTCTTTTGGTGGGGTCCAAGTTGGGTTCCTTCACAACCGGATAACAATTCGTCTTCACAAGAGTCGTATCCAACAACTACTCCGGAATCGACCACATCGACTTTCTCATGGTGGGGTCCAAGTTGGGTTCCTTCACAACCGGATAACAATTCGTCTTCACAAGAGTCGTATCCAACAACTACTCCGGAATCGACCACATCGACTTTCTCATGGTGGGGTCCAAGTTGGGTTCCTTCACAACCGGATAACAATTCGTCTTCACAAGAGTCGTATCCAACAACTACTCCGGAATTGACCACATCGACTTTCTTTTGGTGGGGTCCAAGTTGGGTTCCTTCACAACCGGATAACAATTCGTCTTCACAAGAGTCGTATCCGACCACTACTCCGGAATCGACCACATCGACTTTCTTTTGGTGGGGTCCAAGTTGGGTTCCTTCACAACCGGATAACAATTCGTCTTCACAAGAGTCGTATCCAACAACTACTCCGGAATCGACCACATCGACTTTCTCATGGTGGGGTCCAAGTTGGGTTCCTTCACAACCGGATAACAATTCGTCTTCACAAGAGTCGTATCCAACAACTACTCCGGAATTGACCACATCGACTTTCTTTTGGTGGGGTCCAAGTTGGGTTCCTTCACAACCGGATAACAATTCGTCTTCACAAGAGTCGTATCCAACAACTACTCCGGAATTGACCACATCGACTTTCTTTTGGTGGGGTCCAAGTTGGGTTCCTTCACAACCGGATAACAATTCATCTTCACAAGAGTCGAATCCAACAACCGTTCTTCCGGAACTGAATAACACATCGACTCTAGTATCCCAGCAATTAGATAAGACAGCACAGGCTGAAAAGATTTCAGGCGAGACTGAAAATAACACGAGCAAACCCGTGGCTTGGTGGAAAAGAGTCTTGCGACGTTTTGAAAACACATTTTAAGCGCCGTGATTTGTTTTACTTTTAAAGTATTAAGGCAAAAAATTTATATATTTAAGGCATATTGGTGGTCATATATATTTTATTTTACCAAAGGAAAAATTGCTTGTATGACTAAAATTGTTTCAAAGCAAAGACATTAGGCTGTTAAAGACTAATACCTTATAAAATATAAACATATTTAAAAAAATTGTGTTTTAAATATTTAAATTTTATTTTAATTACTCTTTTTATAGTTTACCATAACTATCATTAATTACTAAATAAGAAACACCTTGTGTAAGCTGCATTAACAAACGTAAACATGTTGTAACCTAAACATGCACGCTCCGATAGTATAGAAAGTGGCGAGTTGGTTTATTGTACCAATATTGAAAGTTTGATGGATACATTTACGATCTCATACGACCCAACAAAGTGGCCTTTTTTCATAGATTCTTCAAAAAGAAGCCTTAAAGCAGTTCTGCTTCACAACGGCGATTTCTATACTTCCATTCCTGTCGGTCATTCCGTACACTTCAAAGAAACCTACAAGAACTTGGAATTAATTCTTTGCAAATTAAAATATAAAGACGACGGTTAGCAAGTGTGCGGTGATTTCAAAATCTTGGGCATGGCGCTCGGACAACAATCTTGGTTTACCAAATTCCCTTGCTTTTTGTGTCTACGGGATAGTAGAGACAGAACAAATCACTGGACCAAAAAGTGTTGACCTCCGAGGGAGCTTAAAGTTGGTGAAAAAAATGTCTTGCATGAAACTTCGGTGCTTTCTCATAAAGTTCTTCTATAACCGCTTCCCATAAAGCTGGGATTGATGAGGCAATTTGTACAGTCACTGCCAAGAGATGGAAACTGCTTCAAATACTTCATATCAAAGTTTCCAGGCCTCTCGGAGCCAAAGTTGAAGGAAGGTGTTTTCATTGGTGGATTGCCTTTAAAGAGGTCATAAAGAAATTTTTAGGCAATAACAAAGATTCTAACTACAAACAAATTGCAAAAGAATTATAAAAGCATTTCAAGCTTGATGAGTTTAAAAGTAAATTTTCTTCATTACCACCTCGACCACTTTCCAGAAAATTTAGCAGACGTGAGTGAAGAGCAAGGTGAACGATTTCACGAAGATATTAAGGAGATGGAAAAAAGATACCAGGGATGATGGAGCGTTTCAATGATGGCATACTACTGCTTCAAAGAGACCTTCCCGATGCTTCCCACAAGCGAAAATGTAGCAAAGGAAGTCTCATCGAGAAAAAGAAATGTGTTTTGTGCTTACTAATTAATGTATTTTACATAAATAAATTAGTTTTTTTTTAATCTTTTATCTTTTATTTTAAGATGATAACTTATTTTAAGATAAAACCATCGGAATTACACAAAAAAAACCAAAGATCGAGAACAACAGATCGATGTATAAACCTTAAATCATTGTCCGAAGATCGAAAGCTGGAGTCATTGCTGTTTAATTTTGTTTGTGACCGTTAGACTCACAGGAATAGTAGACCATCTTTGTAAAACTGATAACTTTACTTAATTTTTTTTATGTTAAAGTTTATCCTTTTAAAGTTTGTTGTTGTTTTTTTTCTACAAAGTTTAAAAAGTATATATAATTTTTTGTTGTGGAATTATATATACTTTAATTTAAGAAAATTATTTAAGATTTTAAAAAGCGTTAGAAGCTATATGAATTTGGGTCTGGGCAAAATAGCGTCAACACATCAAATCCGACAACATAACTACTTCCTTTGCTCTACCAATCTTTCAGTAGGTCAAATTTTTAACTAACAAAAACTTTGACCCTTATCTTTTATCTTAGAACATAAAAATATCATGACTTAATCTTAAAATAAAATGCCCTACTTTCTAATAAAGCAATGTACCAAAATAGTTGCAAATTTAATGTAAAGCTACCAATTTGCCGTGCTAACCTACTTCAATATTTGTTTTTCCTTGTTGTCGATATTTTTTTTCAGCAAAAATATTTATGTATAAGTATGGAAGGAATCACTTGGATACGTAGCAGTCTGTAACTAATGTAAACTCATCAAGTGCATGCGCTTTCGTGCACATTTGCCGAACTAACCCATATTTGAATTTGTTAGTGAGAAGGCACCTGTGAGTGGATATTTACATGCAAAATTTTAAAAATACTCGTATGTGTGTGTTACAGTGTGCGACATTAAGATTGGATCAATACAAATTGTACATTTTTTTTGTATCTTACTAAAATTATTTTACTTATATGTTTCCTTGATAGTTTATTCTTGAATTTATTTTCTTCGATAATGACTTTTTGCAGGCAATTTTTTTTAGCAAAAGTTAACTTCTAGTTTGAAAAAGTCATTAATTGTCGTTCATTTCTGATTTTTTCTTTTATTTTTGCGGATTCTCTATCGCAATTTCTTCCGTTGAAGTGTCGCCCGATTTATTTCAATTGATAAAAAATTGGCTCACTGTGAGGTTTGTATGCCTTTTTTTTTGTAATGATTTGTATTTTAATTAAAATTGTCCAAAATTTGTCAACATTCGCACACTTTTCATACATACTTAACTATTTTATGGATATAACTAGCTGTTTATATGCTAAGAGGCATTAATTCGTCGCGATCGCATCAGCTGAACTGAACAGCGATTGCGTCAATGGTGACGACTTCACACCAGCTCTCATACGAATAAATATGTACATATGTACGTACAAGGCCGTATTTAGAGGGGGTTAGGTGGGTTCCAAGAAGTATGCAAAATTTTAACATCGATTATTACTGAAATAAAACCACTTCGTATCGCCTATATCCAAAAATAAAAGAACAAACATTAATACAAGAGATCCTGAAACTTATTTCATCTTGACACCATTTGTCGATGTTATTTCTACACTATTGCGAGACAAATTTACAAATCAATTATATAAAAATGTAGTTTCTTTATTCCTTTGATTCGATCTTTAAATGGAATTAATGCAGTAAAATAAAATGCAAAATAATTTGAAACTTACAAAGTTATTATTGACACGGCAACACTTGCGCCCCAGTTCGCTTTGTTGAAGAAAAAGTGGAACTGAGAAGAGAAGAAACTTGTAAGCAACCAAAATCTGCAACTGAAGGTATAGATCAATGGCGACTGAAAAGGTTAAAAACTTTTTTGCAAAATTCGACGAAAGAGGAACAAATTAATGGCCTAGCCATAATAAGTACTCATCATCGATGTTGATATGGAAACAGATGACATAATACCTGTTGTTTGACATAGCTCGGCAGCCACAAGCCCGATTTAGTTGAAATAAATTTTAAAAAATTTAGAATTACAATTCCCTTAATATGTTCATATATTGTTTTCCTATACAAGCAACAGTTTCCAAGTTAAAAAAATGTTTCTTCATGCGCTTATTTTTAACTTGGAAACTGTTGCTTGTATAGGAAAACAAATGTATAATTATACATATATACATACATACATATTTACATACATTGGTGCATCTTAAAATATTTTGTTAAGGCGTTTAAAAAATGTTATAAATGCGTGCCTTTTGTTGCTTTATTTACAATAAATTATCAAACTTTTAAAAATATTCAATATTGAAAATTTTTTATTCTTAACAAAATATAAAAACTTTTTTCTTAGCTTTTTTCTATGATATTGACAAGATAAAAATGTGTGTAATGTTTTTGCATGAATCAATAATTGAATCATGATGTAGTTGTAAATGTTTGATAATTTTTCAAGAACAGCATCAGGCAGTTAATGTATAAATGAAGTAAAAGTTTTTGTTTATGTATCCTCCCCTCCTGAAAGAATATCCTGGCTTTAGCCTTGCATACGTACATACATACATATATACAGTAAATATAGTAAACTATGAGTAGACACCCGAGACAGTTATCATTTTAACACTTACTCACATTCATGAGTATTTATAAAATATTTATGTACTTATACTAGGAAGCAGATGTAATTGAATTCAAATGCCATATTAACAGGTAAAAATATTTATGTATATGTTTATGTACGAATGTACTTTATGGAGCGAAGCGCTCAGCTTTTTGTGTGTCGTTCAGTGGATTGTGAAAATTAATCGCGCAACAGGCGAAGTGCAAAGTATGAAATCTACAAAATGGTTGACTGTCTAATAAATATGTACAAACGAGTATATGTCTGAGCATGCATTACTATGCATATTTAGGTACGAGTATATATGTACATATGAATGACATATACTCTGTATATTTGAGTGCTGGCACATCATTATACTACAAACGGATCCGAGTTTAAACAAAAAAAAAAATAAAAGTGAAAACAATTTCCATTAGTCGCCTGCCAGATTTAAATATTTAAAAATTAGAGACATTTTTGATTTGCATTTCAATGAAAAATTTTGTAAGCAAACATACTTATGTATATACATTCAATTTTGGCATCCTATTTGCTTAGTATTTGCTTTAAATTGTTTCTAATAAATTATATTAAATAAGTTGTATATAAATATTCTCTAGCAAAAATATAACTATAATAACTTAGCAAATTGTATTTATAATTTCAAAGAATTATAAGCATACTTCAAGTGGCTAAATTTTGAAGCTTATTTTTAGATATTAATTGCCGCATTTGCCTCAATATTTATAACGATGGGCCTAAATTAATTGTGGTTTATATAATAATAGTTGTTGTTATGTTAATATTTTATAAAATATATAAATAAAATTAGTTTATATACGAAAAACTACCACACCTTCTAAACAAAAATTCAATAAATCAATGGTAAATTTCAGCCGATTGGAACTTGCACTTTGTTCAATTTAATGGAAAGCGAAACTGCGAACAAAAGCTTCTGGGAACAAAGTTAACAGTTTTTGAATAAAATCTATTTTATTATACAAAATATTTATAAAGTTTCATACCTCAAAAATCAAATATAGTCTATGAATAAATTATTCAAAAACCAAATATAGCGAATTCAAAAAGTCGTTTTTGGAGACTGAGAAATAAACATATATCACTCCTGCTTGATTTGCGGTTAAGATCAATTAAAGCTCTTGTGATGGGAACATTAAATGCATATACAGTTTTTATGGATCCCACAGAAAATGTTTTAAAGCGACGTATATTTCTTAATGGTGTTGTAAAATGAATGCGTTCCCCCACTGATGATATTGAACACGAAAGATAATGAGAGTATTACGAGTACTCTTCTACTCTCTAGCGATTTTACATTAATTAGCATACACCTAGCGTGGTATGGGGAATTCGCGTCACTAAAATGTTATATTCATAAGGCATCTCGACTAAAGAAGTTTTGAATTTTTTCTATGCGGTTAGTGGAGCAAGCATGATAGGGCCTCCAAATAAAAGAGGCGTATTGTAGTATAGATCTGACAAGGTCTGTAAAAAGTAACTTCAAAGTGTATGGATTTGAGAATTCCGAACGGTTCCGTCGCAAAAAAGGCCAGCATTGCATATGACTTCGAAACTATAAAGTTAATATGATTGACGAAAGTAAATTTGCTATCATTTATATTACTCCCAAGTCCTTTATCTCATGTACGAAATTTAAATAGATATTTTAAAAATTATACGACGTTTGTAAGCCAGTGTTACGCTTACTAAAAGTAAATTGATAGCACTTTTCGATATTCAGCGATAAGCGATTTGTCTCAACCCAAGTTTGAAGATTATTAAGCTCCGCTTGAATCCTACGAGTTTTCACTTTAAAATAAAATTAGTTAATTTATTTAATTTAGTTAATTTAATTAATCACACACAACAACCGGAAGTTATATTTACAGTGTATGATATCTTACAATCTAAAATATAAACTGATAGCGGGGAAAAGGCCAGAAAGAGAGGTCAAGACCTATAATATTCATTTGGCAAAATGACGCATTACTTCGTTCCTAAAATGGTTACTATTTTTCAAAAATCTTATCGCTGGGGGCAGGGTATTTCAAAGACGGATTGAGAAAATGAAAAACTGACGTTCAGATACTAAGCACGTTAATATAATATTGCTTATAGAAACAGATCGAGAAGATTTGGAGGATTGAAATCGTTCTTTCAAATGATAGGGGTCCTCTGTGACTATGACTTTGTGTAGCAATGTCAAACATCTAAGGTTTCATAAGTCGTCGAACGGAATATTATAAATCCTTAGGGCAAAAGCAGATGAACATATTTCTGACGGCTAATGATGTAAATATATCGAGCAATGTTGTTGAACAATATATTAATCTTTCTATAGCATACGCTGTCACAGCTGGCATACAACTCACAGCCGTAGAGTAATGATGGTAGAAGATAGCTTTTTTAACATACTTTTGCGAAAAAATAAAAAGTAAAAAAGGTATATGCTGCATATGCATATATGCACATATATGTATGATGCAAAATACACACTCACTTGCAATTTATCACATCAAATTGGAGTATTGTTGAAATACATTTGAGCAAATTTTCTGTTTTAAACATAGTTTGAAACTTGGTTTGGAACAGCTTTGTTGGAGAATAATCTGCATAAAAATTTAAAATTTATAACAAAAAAAAATTCTCTAATTTACTGTTATTGAACTTAAAGTCATCTTATTGCAGAAGAAGTGTGTTGGCTAAGCAATCTGAATATTCTCAGTTCAAACCTGGCAAAGCGTGATGAAAAAAAATTAAGCGGATTGATGGTGAGATGCGCAGATTTTTATAACTTTCATCACTCAAATTGATGCTGTTTTTCAAGATGTTATCTTGCATTAACTGACTTCGATTACAATTACAGTATTACAATTACATTACTGAGGACAATAAAATATTAAAAGTTTGTAAAATAAAATATAAATAGTCTGTCCAAAACTTAACAATCGCGCAGTAAGTTATGCATTCTCCAAACTGGATAGAGAAGCGAAGCGAATGGGTTTGGAGGTGAACGAGAGCAAGACGAAGTATCTCCTGTCATCAAATAAACAGTCGGCACATTCACGACTGGGATCAAACATCACTGTTGACAGTTATATATTTGTAAAAGTAGAGGACTTCGTTTACTTCATCAACATCATTACAACATCAATAATATTGTCAGCCTCGAAATCCAATGGAGGATCTCTCTTGCCAACAAGTGCTACTTCAGTCAAAAACCATGCTCTATAAGACTCTCATCTTGCCCGTCCCATTGTATAGCGCAGAAGCATTGACGGTGAAGAAATCTGATGTGAGAGCACTTGGAGTGTTCGAGAGATAGGCTCTCCGAAAGATGAATGGGCCCTTTACGGCTTTGCGATGGCGAATAGTGCAGAAGATGCAATGATGAGCTGTACCAGCTTTATAATAACATAGATATAGTGCAGCGAATTAAAATCCACCGGCTTCGCTAGCTAGGTCAAGTCTTTCGAATTGATGAATGCGCTCCAGCCCTGAAAGTATTCGATGCGGTACCCGCCGGTGGTGGCAGATGAAAAGGGAGGCCTCCTCTGCCTTGGAAAGACCAAGCTTAAAGATAGAAATTAATGGCGTACCAATTCGAGCCAAATAAGTAAGTAAGTTAGTCTGTCCAAAACTTTCCAATAAGTGGTTATGCTTTATTTATTTTGAAGCTAAACGAAAGTAGTTAGTAGGTATGTAATAATAAATATTATGTAATTATAAAAATTATGTATGCAGGCGAGTTAAGAATATCGTTCATTGACTCTAAAATAATTAATTATTAACAACAAGACTGCAATAATTGTAGAAAATCTGCCGTGACTAAAGTTTTCACTTGATCCTTGGCCAAAAAGTGTGGTGGTGAATAAATTAAGAAATAACCTCTGCTGATCGAAGTTAATGCTTTCCATGAGATTACTATTGAAACAATTCCTAACAAAGTGTGGAATATTAGTCGATATCGTTCACTAAAAAATGCGTCCCCAACTTGTTTATGTTATGTTGAGACCATGATCTGAACCTGATAAACTAAACGAGTATCTGTTGTGCTTAAAATCTCATCTTACTTTGAATATAGAAAAATGATTTCATGCAATACATTAAATACTCAATATAACATCTCTTAATATGCCCAACAGTCAGTTTAAGAAATTAAAAATCTTGATGTTATTTTTGACACCAAATTCTTCTTCAATCTTAGTGTTATTACTTTTATTATCTCTAACTTATTTTATTATCTCATTCACAGACCATTACATAATAAAACTGTTATACACCTCATTAGTACGCTCTCAAATTAAAAGGTTAGAGCGAGACCAAAAGGTGTTTCTCAACTTTACATTACATTCAATACGGTTCGCGGAACCTAAAGCATCCTACAATGCTTGTTTATCACTATTTAGTACGATATTTTTAGAAAAAATAGAGATGTTTTCTGTCTTTAACATATATTTATTGTATTATACAGAGCAAATGTAATTGCCTTTTGTTGTTGTTAGGTAGAATTCGTTTTAAGATTCCGAGAAAAAATCTTCGGTTTACTTTGCCTTTTAATGCTGACAATATGAAAACGAACAATCGCCTTAAATGAGTTTTATCAGATCTCAAATTCTAACGACTTGAATTTTTCTTTGACCAAATATGTTTTTTATTAAATTTCTTAATTCTATCTCCTCGCTTAAGAATTATTTTATCCAATAGTAAGTAAGGAATTAATTTTTCTTAGCCACAACTAAAGAAATAATAAAACATAAAGAAACCTAATTAATTGCATCTCACAGCTTACGAAAGTAGTACTAGCTCTATCATCCGTTGAGAGTGACAGTCTTCGTTACCCAAACAGCACCTCAGCACATTCGCATGGCCATCGTCAGTGTGTGACAGTTCAATAGCCTCATGCCAATCCACATGCAAAAATAAACAAGAATTAGTTTCATTGTTATTCAATGCGTTCTCACTATTTAGTATTTTTTTTTTTGTAAATCAGAAAAATATCAGTTATCTATTCAACTAGAGCAACTTTTTCTACCATCTTACCCAAATTGTTTACGTCTTCTAAAATCAACGGGCATTGTTTACATTTAACGCAGCAGGAAAAGTTCAGTCAACTTCAAATAACGACAAAAAAAAAACATGTCTACGTTAAATTAAGCGAAATGAATATTCCATATATAAAAATATGTATAATATGCACTCATACGTATGTATATGAGTATGCTTTTGTAAATACATAGACGCTCCTGCCTTGTAAAACCTTTATCTCAAATAGCGCTTGCAATTTGTTTTGGTAAGACAACACTTTTTCACTTGCACCGTTAATGACTTGCTAACACCTTAATTACCAGACTTATCTACACTCAGTTGTTTGGGTGTTGGCCTTTGGGAGCCACCATCATACTTCTATTACGACTTGGCCAAGTTAATTAGTATTTAAATTGACTAACCTAATTTACGTATTTAAAATTGATCGTTTGTGCAAGTCATTAAAAACAAAACCAAATATTTACATGTGAGCATATTAGCTGTCAAGGGGAAAAATTTATGAAAATTTGCATTTAAGCAGCATCTGGTTGGTACACAAGCTAAGAGCACGCTAAGGCGCAACTAGCTGACAGCTGTCAGCAGACAGTCGACTTATGTATGTAAGTAAATCAACTATAGGCGGGACGCTAAGGATTTTTTTGGCATTTTTATTTTTATTTTTACACTTTTTCGATCACACGTTTCCTCTTTTCTTTTTTTTGAAACCTGGTAACCGCAACCACCAATGCGTTGTCGAGATTTTTGCTGCAGCTTGTCGTCGTAATTAATTTTTAAACGTGTATGCACGAGTACATAGTGGAGTAGATGGAAGTTGTAAATAAAACGGGGAAGGGGTATAAAGAGATGGTAAGCAAATTAGTGGATGCGAGAGCGGCGTGGCAGTTGTTGCAGTGATTGTCGTGATGGTGATTGCTTTAATTGATGTTGCTGAAGCCGATTGGATTGTGGCAGCCAGCAATGATGCACTGCGCGCCATAGAGTAAGGTTTGGTGCTGGTGTTTGTCACGACTTATGTAGTAGCGTTGGAATATTCGAACGGGGGTATAAAATCATTTTAATTAATTTACACACCACACTATGTGCCATGTATTTTTTATAAAGAGATGTACATATGTGCTTTGCTTATACATACATACATACATACATATGTATGCGCATACAAACATGCATACACTCGTATATACGCGCGAGTGTGTGGTTGTGTCCTTTGTAAGCTTACTAGCAAGCAGCCGAGATATTGTCTGTCTGCTGGAGCTGCGTTGTGGCAGCGATTAAGTAAATGAGCGCACAGTTGCCAACAGCAGCCGGCAACTGTCGTGTGACACTTGCCGCTTGCCACTTACCGACTACCGCTTTCGCTGCCACAGACTGCCGCCGGCTGCTGCTGCTGCTGCTGCTGCTGTTGGGTGGAAAGAGCGCACGTTGGTACGCAGGCGGCGTATACGTAAAATGCGACGTGGGTGGCAATTAACTTGTGCGCATAAAGTTGCGTGTGATAAAGTTTTTGACAAAAATTTCGCATCGCTGTGTGACTGCGTATGCACAATGTGTGCGCTGTGGGAAATTAGTGGAACGCTTTTCGCTGCTGTAGCGCAAATATCGATTGGTTTTATGCGTTTAAACATCGAAGCTTACAGTAAATGTTGGTTAACGCTTGAATGGCGTAATTTATGGGGTTGTCGATAAGCAGTCAAGCACAGATAGCGCACAATACAGTACGAATATAATAAAGTATGTTAGTTTTGTGGCCGCTGCCGCTGATAATACTTAACGAAATTAAAATTGAACAACTTTTTAAATCTTTTGACATGAACTTGCAGCTTAGATATAGAAAGCTTATGTAAACTTTCACTTGCTTACTTATGTATGTATGTATATGTATGCATGATTATAAATTTAGTACTAGCAACCCAACCACGAGTTGCAGTTAAGGTTTTTGTTATACATATTACATATTTTTACATAGATGCCGTTTGTAAAAAAAAAAACATGGCGACCTCTATGACTGATTTTCCACTACCGTTACCCTTTAATGCAATGAAATTATTATTTACGAACGAAGACGGAAACGTTAAAGCTAGTATAAAAATCCACTGTACTGGTATTTGAATGGGAAGCACTTTAAATATGATTGATCAACATTTTCCTATAGTTGATATTAAGCAAAAAGCAATACAAAAGAATTCATTTTAAAATTTATTATTTTTATACCCGAGCGTACTTGTACAGAAGTTTGTTCGCATAACGGTTGTTTGTAACAACAAAAAATAATCGAGATAGAATAGACATATGTATAAATACTAAAATTATCAGAATGAGAAGAGGAATCGATTTAGAGCTGACTATCTGTCCGTCCGTGGTTACAATAACTTGAGCAAAAATTGAAAATGGTCAAGATCGGTCAATAACCACGCCCACCTCCCATATAACGGAAGTTTTTGAAAATGCAAAAACTTCGTTTTTTCGATATCCATTAAAGCCAATTGAGTGAAATTTGGTATTTGTAGCGATTTTGAGCTAAGAAATTGGGTATTTATGAAATATTGAAAAACTAGCGTTGCCACGCCCACTTATGAAAAATGTTCTGTATCTAAATGGCAGTGTTAGTTATCGTCACAAAATTTATTTTCCTTGATATCGCTATTATTATCGGAGAAAATTTTGAAATCGGATCATCACCACGCCCACCTCCTATATAACGGAATTGGAAAATGCAAAAACTTCATTTAATCGGTATCTATTAAAACAAATTGAGTGAAATTCGGTATTTGGAGCGATGTTGAACTAAGAAATTAGGTATAAAAGTTTATGAATAAAATTGTTTAAATGTAGAAAAAACATAATGAAATTGAAGAATTTTTAAAAAAAAAAGCTTGAAAAATGGCCTTTTTTAGGATATTAAAGCTGTGTAACAAGCTTAGCAATTAAATGGGTACATATGATATATCGTTGTAATGAGAATATATGTTAAAGAGAAGTGAAATCAATCTGTTTAGTTAATTTTGACAATATGCAAAGAAAATCCTCAAAAACATGTTTTTTGCCAAAATTTCGTAAACGCTTCTTAAGAAAATAAATGAGTGCCATTTTTGGATTCAGCGACCCAAAATTACCCTAGAAATTACTTTCTTAACGAGGTACATTCACCGAAGTTCTAATTTGTAAACTAGTTTAATAGGTGAATATGCCGGTGAGTTCGAGATTCGAATCTCATTCAGGGCAAGCCAAATCTTAATCATAAAAAAGTTTTTTTTCTAATAGCGGTCACACCTCAGCAGGCAATGGCTTATCTCCGAGGGTATTTCTGCCATGAAACAGCTTCTCATTAAAATACATCTGCCGTCGGCATAAAACTGTAGGTCGCTCCATTTGTGGATTAATATAAATACGCACACCACAAAGGTAGGAGAAGCTCGGCCAAACACTGAGCTATATAGTGTAAGCGCCAAAATTATTATTATTATAATAGGTGAACCAATTGTTAATCGAAGATTATGTGGTGGCATTTCAGGTACTGCAAAATTATTTTTAATAGAGGTCAAATTAAAATAATAAAAAAAAATATGTGTACCATTATTGAATAAGTGTGGGAGCTTTGTATCAGTCAGTGTTATTTGATGTATGGTACATATAGCAAATATAATAATATAGTTATGTGATAATAGTTACATGTGTATATTTCAATTAAAGAGTTTTGAACAATAAAGCACTAATATTGAAAAAGCAGGATTCATTTCAATATTCACTAAAATATAAATTTAATTTATACTTCAGTCTAAGTAACACGTGGGCGGCTATGCTAATACCAAATTTTAAAATAGTAATAACAATTGAATTTTAATATACTTCGTTTACTACAAAATACATTTAACATTTAACTTTAGCATCAGCAATGCGTGGTGGTTATGCTATTAAATTATAACTTATATGAAAAGTTTGTACTTTCAACATATCGCCATATCCAACAGATGTCGCCATCTGTTAAAATCGTTTGAAGCTAACAGATTATCAAATAATACAACAATTATTGCCAATAAAATAATATTGCAAGTATAAATTGTGATGTAAGCTATCCTATCTTTCAAGTTGGATCAAACTGCACTCGGTGTGCAAATTTGATTGAAATCGGTAAGTAATTTAGGCGTCCATCGCGGACAAACAACGTGACACGTAATTTATATATATTAAGAAGAACCTGGATTTTGGGGAATTAATTGATAAATATGTATATACATACATACATATGTATAATTTTTTTAAATTCTTTTTTTTTTTAATTTTATTGGTTCAGACTCAATGAAAATATGCTTAATGATTAACATTTAGGTTGAGTTATGATTTTAATCAAGGCTAATTAATCAAGTGGGTGGGAAGCGTATATAAGTAAAAGGCCTCCATGTATTTTGTTGCTCCTTTGCTGGACTGAATGTCAAATTTCTGTAGGTGATTTACATCGCCAGCCATTCGCAAGCCAATCGCCAGCCAATCAGAAGGAAGCCCTTTGACGTTCAGTCCAGCAAAGCGAAAAAATCGAAAAAACCAGCTGGCTCCTTAACACCACCTTGTTAAATTCGCCTTGATTTTATTTTAACAAAAATTTGTAATGATAATCAATTAACATTAAAAAAGTAACTATTTTTTTTTTAAGGTTTGTTATAGGTTCATTTTAAAGTTCGTTATACATTGGCCTCAATACTACTAATAATATTGAAATATTTTATAAATGACTTGGATGATTGAAATGTTTAACAGGTAAAATTTTAACCAATATATGTACATACATACGTACTTATGAAATTTTTATTTTACAAAAGTAAATACGTATTTCGTTTATTTTTGGAGAATCAATTTCAATTCGACACATTTTTTAAATTTCAAAATAACTTACAAATGTCAATAATAACGAGACTATATTTTTAGATCTAAAGACATTTTCGTCTTCCTTTTTGTTCACTGAAATTATTTTGGAACTTAGATAATTGATCCCCAAGATTATAGATTTTTAACTATTAATTTTACAAAGTGTAAATGATGTCAACATCGAAGTTATAAGTAGGTAAATTCATGTTGTAAAAAAATTGGGCAATTCAAATTGAAATAAAAAATAAAAAATAAATTTTTTGCTGCATTTACGTAACTAACATATAACAAACCATAACAAAGTTCAAGATCGGAAGCCAGCGCAGCACTTTGTATAAGCGTGCGGAAAATTTAATATATTTAAAATATTGTCAACATTCCAAATGTACTTACTCTGATCCAAGGCACACGAAATAGGAACCAGCAAAAAACTTCTTTTTTAACTTTCTTTATTTTTAAATTGCCCAATTTTGTATTTCGTTTAGATAATACTGCTTTCAGTACAATTCAAGACACATGGATAAAATATTTTTGAAACTTTAACTTTAAAAAACAAAAACAATACAAAAAGCTTGTATTTTCTATTTTTTTTCCGCGACTACCTTGCTCTGGTCTTATAATATGAATTTGACTAAATAAAAACATTTTTACTTATTTCTTTTACTTTTCGTTTGATTGTGAATTATTTTGTTTGCAATATATTTTCAGTACATATTGAAGAAATTAAATACGCTACTTCACTTTTTTACTAAAATATGTGAATAATGTTGCGATAAGGAGTAGCTACACAAAGTTCACCACAACATTCATTCCATACTATTTCGCTGAGGTTTTGGACACTTTTTCGTAAAATTGGTCAATAACCATTTTCCGCGTACTGGCTGAAGTAAATTTTCAATTTGCACTTATATTTTTGTTTTAACACCTTCTACAAATAAGTCTGATATGCCTCCTATACGCGCTAGGAACAAATTCCTTTTAAAAATGCGCCATATATTGTCCTTGCTGATGATCTGCCGAGACATAATTATTTTGCTTCCGCAGAAGACTGCTACGAATATCCGTTTCTCTGAATATTGTTTGATGTTTGCAGGCCAATAACAGCAATGCGATTGTCTACATATTTACAAAGTATCAAATAATAGAAAGTCCTTTCGCTGATAACAGTTGTCCTTGGCAAGTCTTCAGCAAGAATTTCTGCCTCAAAACAGCTCATCATAACAACAATTTATATTTCGACATTTGGCATATATGTATGACTCAAATATTATTTAAAAAGGAAAATATGTTGTCAATAAGCATTTTAAAGTACACAGAATTTATTCAGGTCCACAAATATTAGATACACTTGCACAATTCGTTTGTATTAGCCATTGACCTGAATACATATTTACATATGTACATACCTACATTTTCTACCCATACATACATATGTACAAACAAGATCATAAATGTGAAATTTTTGTAAGGTTTATTACAAAAAAAAAATCAAAAATTAATAAAAAGCATATGTGAAGAGTAGTAGCATGAGAGTCTAAAATTGTGTGCACACACTTTTGCAAAAACACAAAAGATATGCCCACACAACAAGTAGTGGCAATATATTCTCAAAAAACCAAAGGCGTATCATACAATGTGTTTTTGCTTTTGCCTAAGTAGATACTTTGAAATAGTCACAACTGTCAGATACTTCAATTTTTAACGCACCAAATAACACAATTTTCCATTCGCAAACAAACCGAAAACTGATAAAAATAAAATTCAAAGCACACGCATAACAGTTATTTATTGGACGTTTCGAAACTATAATGCAAGCACAAGTTACGAATTTTGACATCTCGTTTTTTATTTGATTTTGAATATTTTTTGAATTAATAAACAATTTAAACACACTTACGAAAATCTTAAAGGCAAACTTGTGTTTCAAAATTTGTAAACTTATTTTGTTTGCAAGACACTGCATGTATGTATGTTTATACGAGTATATGTCTGAAGATGTTTAATTAAATTTTTGACTTGAAAATGTGCCGTTTTGTGTAAGCGTGTAAGAAAAAAAGTGCATCAGCGCAAAGGGTTGGCACTACACTACACCCTTTGCGCCTCTTCTTACACGCTTTGCGGTGAGCAATGGAACAATTGCATTAAATGGCATTTCTTTAATTTATATCATAACGCCATACTTGAGAGAAGGATTTAGCGAAATAAAAATTTTTATACAACTGGTGATGATTTTACCGAAAAGTTCGATTTTTGAAGTCTAAAAATGCAGTTTTTTCGTCCCAAAAAATAAACTTTTGTTTGGCAGTTTTTAAGTAGCCTGCAAAAAATTAGATCGACAGGTCACATGGTTCTTGAGAAACCTTGCACATCGCAACGAGCCTTTTTGAAAAACATCATTTTGAGATAGATAAGCTCGTTTAAAAATTTCCACGTACTTGGCGGCATTCGGGAGGAGCGCGCTGTTGATAGCTCTAACTTGGGCTCTAGTGCTCAGATATTTATGAAATTTATGGAGGAAATAAGCTCAAAAGGATATACTTTAAGAAAATGCAATCAACAAATTTTCGATTTTTTCGACCAACACAAGTTTCTATAATCTCTTAAGTCAAATGCAGATTTAAAGTAGTTTAAAATTAACGTTGATTTTCGAGGTATCTATTCGCCCAATGCATCAAAAATGCTCGGCAATTTTTTTTTTTATTTATGATAATTTCCAATCACGTAGCAACCCGTTCTTTGATATGATAAAATTAAATTGATTTGCACTTTCCGAAAAAGAATTTTACTTTATTTTTTAAACATGCAGTTTTGATGAAAATGTATTGAAGTTATTTGAGTTTTGTATGATGGTTGTAAAAATTGGTGTCATGCTTTTCGTTACGGAATAAATTGTATTTTAATTCAAAGAAAGATCAACGTCAACTTTTACATGCAGAGCTCTTTATATTTTTAAAGCTCTTAGCAGCTTAATTAAAATAGATATAATGTAAAATCGGTACTATTACAGGTTAGTGTTTGTTTACTCAGGTTGGTTATTTTTTCCACCCGAAAATGTCCTTTTCCACTTAGCAGATAAATCTGAAAATTTATTTGTATTTTTTAATAGTTATGCATCCCATCCTTCTGGCAAAAATATACAATTAAAAAAAATACACCTTCACATTATCTCTAGAAAGTTATAAATATAACATAATAAATAAAAAATAAATTAATCGCAAAAATTCGTCAATTTCTTTGTATGTAGCTGCGCTATAGTTTTGAAACGACCTTCAGATTTATACAATCGTACATTCATATATCATCCCCATTCGAGTTGTTAATCCGTACTACACGACTCACTACTAATCCTTTGAGGTTTTGCAATTAGCAACATTTCTTGTGTCGTCTGCGTTCAGCATGTGCAAAAACAAACACAAACACACACACATTCACATAGATAGATACACACATATACATATGTACGTTCACATAAGTGCCATCAAATTGAAAGATTTTTAGCTAGTTCTTTCTTCAAACATCATCCATCCACTTTTTTTCTATATTTGCGCAATGTTCTCGTATACGTGCAGGTGTGTTCAAATTAACGTAGCCAAATGCCAAGGTATATTTTTATAATTATGTTACGATGACGACAATGAGGACGGGGAAGAAGAGGAGAAGAGAGTGCGATGCTTCACCTTTTCCAGCTCCTTCACCTTGTTGAAAAGTCGTAGATACGAGTATGTGAACAAAAATATGCGAATATTATAGTCAAGTATCTACGTCCAACAACATTTCGAAGAAAATATAAGCAACCAGGTGAACTTTGTATACAAATACATACATACATATGCACATATGTTTGTGTGTGTGCATGTGTACGAAAGTGCAAATTAAGTTGTAGTTGAAAGCTAAGAAAGCAAACTATTCATCTTGCCGTCACTAAAGTTGCGATTCAACGCGCTCTTTTGCCTTCTATCCAACAACTTATTTTAGTTTGGCAATCACTCAAATTTTTTGTTGTTGTTCGTATCTTGGTAAGTGCGTGCACCATTATGTAAAACAATGCAACAAAAATTGTGGTCTATATAAGAATTAAAGATATATAAACAAAAAGAAAAACTGTCTGAATGAAAGTTGTTGGAAATGTTCTGAACTTTTTTTAGCTGTAAAGGAAAAAAAAAATCCCATAAGAAATTTGTTAAAAATGATAATACAGTAGTTAAAAGTTCATTTTAGGCTAATCTCTCATAATGTAAGCCCTATGCCTCTACTTAAATTCAAAAACACTATAGATATTAATACATATTCTGAAATGTACTTAAAATACCTTTAAAGTAAACCCAATATGATATTTTTCCTATAATTATATCAGAAGCTATGAAGATGTTTTGGCCAAACCCTCATTCATATGACAAAATATCTATTTTGCAAATGTGGGGGACTCGAAATCGGGCTTTGAGCTGTGGTGTCTTCAGCAATTTTTCTTAGAATTTTCTGTAGATTACGTTTTTGGTATACTCCTGATTGAAATAAAATTTGACCCGCTCTAATAAACATATACGCACAGCTAACGTCCTTATATTTATATGTTATACTCGCATATACCTCTGTTCATTTTGACAAATTGTAATTTATTTGTTGTTTTCCGTTTATTTACTTTTTATATTTTCCAATTAAAATACAGTCCATTTCCTAGCACAAATCATGTCAACCAACCCAAAGCGTATAATATTTAAAAAATTAAAAATAATAATTTAAATTGTATGCTGAGCAGTTGTAGAAAATTAGCAGATTTCACCGCTAAAATTAACTATTAATTTTTGACAAATATTTATCTTAAGTCAAAAGAAAGAAAATTGTACGAAGACTAACAAAAATCAATGGCAAAGCCAGTTAAAACTTCCACATTTTCATTCGAAACTTTGTAACACTTCTGAAAAATTAATTTAAAATTTATCAAATTATCATAAGTGTTGCATAAAGATTGATCCTTGAATGATATTTCTTAGAGCATAGATTGGATCTTTCAAAAAACCAAAAAAAAAAGTTTGCAAAATTTGTAAAAAAATAGGCAGTAATAATTGACATCGTTCGAATCGCATTATTTTTTATTTAAATGTTTATAATGTTTTCATTGCAAAAAATCATACGAATATTAAAGTTGTAAATTATACAATAATTTCGTATATTTTCCGATATCCTTAGCCATTGGATTATTCAAGCCGTTTCTGAAAAGATTTTTTAAAACTTTTTTTACTCTAAATTTACTTAAAACACTTGAATGAGCATTTCATAATCCATCTTAGATTTGTAGCTACTATGGCAATACCGAAGAGAAAAGTGCACATTATTTTCGAAAAATTCGAAATAAACTCTAGCAGGATAAAAAAAATTAATAAAAATAAAATTCATAATTTAACAAAAATAAGAATTAATAACTTATTATCACTGTTTTTAAAAGTAAATAAACGTTAACGTTTAAATGAAGTCATTAGGTATTCTTTTTTCAAAGTGCGTCATTCAAATAAAATAACTTTAAACTTATCAATTTTTTACTTTAAACTGAGTTAAAGAAATATTCTGGTAGACCGAACATTAGTCGATTTTTTCACTTTCTACGAAGGTTATTGACCTCGAATCAGTTTCCTTGGTGAACAATTTTAGTATAAAAAAAACAACAAACACAGAGGTTTTTGCTACTATTTCGGAGATCACCACATTTCTTCTCACTTCTTTGATGTTCCATTATCACCTTTACAATTTATCATTATTATAAGTATTTTAACTTGTTTGCATTTATTTACAAATTCAATTCAATACATAATTTCAGGTTTCAGTAAAATATTATTTTTATAATATCAACGTATTCTACGTTTATGTAAATGTACGCGACTAAAGCTGCCAAAGAATTTGCAGTTATTCCGTAGTCATTTGAAAAGATCTTGTCTTTATATATTAATAACAAGTTTTGTGAATATTAATGCTCTCAAGGATTTGAAACACGATTCTTATGACGTTTCTCTTTTAAGTTGTTTTCATTTGTTAGTAGAAATTGTATCTATGTATGTACATATAAACCTAAATCTACGAGTATAAAAATATGAAACTTTGCACTCAACAAACTATACATTCGCATTGCATTTCAGCTCTTGGCTTTTCAAAGAATCTCGTGCGTAATTATAATAATCAAGTTGTTAGCAGATTTCAAGTATCTTCCTTCAGCGACTTTTAATTAGTAGCTGCTTTTTTGTAGCTACCTAGATGCATGAATTCATACTTTCTCACACTTTTGCTATAACAAATAAATTAAAAGAATATTTTCGTTAGCTGCATTTGTTAATATATACGATTTGAATGTATCAAGGCCGTCAAATTGTAGCTATTTTAGTGACTTTTGTTTTTTTATACTCGTATCAACTATTTTGAGTGTGATTCCATCTTAGAAACCTTTGCTGTAAGACTTATTTTAAACACAAAAACTGGAGAGCTCGGTATCTCGTCCCTTCCGACCGAATCAAGTTGTAGTGTGCTAAAAGAAAGAAATCCAATAATCACAGTAACATGAGACACACAATCGACAAATTATTTAGAGACACAAGGCAAACGAAAGCCTCCTAAAGCACTGATATGGACGCTCAAGCGGAGGGGAAACTTCTGTTTCTCCATTTCTGGACAAAATACTGAATGTTGATGCTGATAGAAAGACACTTGAAATTAAGAGTTTTAGATCAGGATCGAGTCCTACACTGACTATTGGAAAAGGTTTGTATACCAACTACTTTTCCTCGTAAAAAATATCGAAACATACGTTTATTCGCAATTATTTTATTTTATACAGCAAAGTTTAAACAGAAATTTTCTCTCGAAATAAAAAAGAAATATTCTGTCGAGAAGTAAATTTTAAGGAAACTTCAAGCTTTTGCTTTGTTTACTACCATTTTTTAAATGTAGATTCGTTAATTATAGGTCGGCTATAAAGTCAAAACGCAAAGTATTCAAATCATAAACTATGTTTTAACATATTTGTTTTTGGAAGTCATCAACTAGTTTTTTGTTTCTTTTACTCACACGCTAAAGGGGAAAATTTCAACTCGCGTCAAAGTGAACGAAATTAGTCAGCCAATAACCATCAAATAGCCAGCAATTCAACACCAAAACCTAAAAAAAAACAACCATGTGGCCAATACAAGCGACCAACTCCGCAATCGAACAAATACAAAGCAACGTTTTATAGAAAGACCTTATACAAACATATACTCGTACACACATATTATTGAACAATGAATGTATACACATTTACAAATTTATATGCACATCTGATCGATTCTGTTTGACTATTGTAATTTTTTGGGCGTTCAATTTGAATTCGCTAGCCGGTTAGAAGACCACCAAAAAGCCAATAACAACTATGCAATACACACATCACTGTCAGACGACGACAGCGCCACAACAATCAATGGACCAGCGCAACTCTACCAAAGTCACTTTTATTAGTGCCACAATTGTTAGGGTCATCAGAAATATAAAAAAATAAATGTACAGGATAGTCGCCACTGCAGATTCGTCCTAACATTTGCTCACTTGCCCACTTACAAACAGACTCATACATATGTATACACAATTTCGAATATACATACATACATATATAAACTTACCCTGTAGTGAAATGTAAGTAACTTGTAAGCTACTTCTCAACTAGTATACAACGTAGGCCCAACTAGCCAGCCAATTGTCTTTTTTCCACACAAGCAACTGGTATTTTTATGATGGCGATTTCCTATGTGATGGCAATTGTCATATTAGGTGCAGATATGTACCATTCTTATACTAATACAAAATTGAAAAAAAATACTAATTCAATTATGGACCAAACATACCAGTCTCCTACTGGTTCAAAACAGACAAAGAAGTACTAGTCAAATTGTGAAGCAAAGACACTAGTGAGGGATTAAAGGGGGAGTTAATTTAAATAAATTCATGCATTAAATATAATTTAAAATTATTACACATTTTTATTTAGCAGTTGTAGATTTGCTAAAAACACAAGTCTGCAAAAAAAAAATAATTGAAAGCTGTATTGGTTTTTTTTTGTGTAATTCTTATGTTTTTGGGTGTGCCGAATGCGAAAATAAACTTAATTTTGTTACAGAACATCACGTTTTCTGACAATGTAGGTAGGTGTCTATGTTAAACAAGTTATCATCTTAAAATAAAATATAAAAGATTAAAACAATGTAGGTAGGTGTCTATGTTAAACAAGTTATCATCTTAAAATAAAATATAAAAGATTAAAACAAAAATTTTAAATTTATAATTGCGTAACAAAACTAATTTATTTATATAAAATACATTAATTAGTAAGGACTAAACACATTTCTTTTTCTCAGTGAGACTCCTTTTGGTACATTTTCGCTTGTAGGAAGCATCGGGAAGGTCTCTTTAAAGCGTCCAACAGTAGTCTGCCATCATTGAAACGCTCCATCTTCCCTGGTATCTTTTTTCCATCTCCTTAATATCTTAGTGAAATCGTTCACCTTGCTCTTCACTCACGGCTCCTAAATTTTCTGGAAAGTAGTCGAGGTGGGAATGAAGAAAATGTACTTTTAAACTCATCAAGCAACCTAAAGCTTGCAATGCTTTTACCATTCTTTTGACAAACACGTTCCTCCGAGAGGCCTAGAAACTTTTATATTAAGTATATGAAGCAATTTCCATCTCTTGGAAGTGACTTTACAAATTACTTCATCAATTCCAGCTTTATGTGGTGGTAGAAGAACTTTATGAGGAGGAACCAAAGTTTCATGCAGGCCAACACTTTTTGGTCCAGTGATTTGTTCGGTCTCTACTATCCCATAGCCACAAAAAGCAAGGGAATTTGGTAAACCAAGATTGTTATCCGTGCGCCATGCCCAAGATTTTGAAATCACCGCACACTTGCCAACCGTCGTCTTTATATTTTAATTTGCAAAGAATAAATTCCAAGTTCTTGTAGGTTTCCTTGAAGTGTACGGAATGACCGACAGGAATGGAAGTATAGAATCCGCCGTTGTGAAACAGAACTGCTTTAAGGCTTCTTTTTGAAGAATCTATGAAAAAAGGCCACTTTGTTGGGTCGTATGAGATCTTAAATATATCCATCAAACGTTCAATATTGGTACAATAAACCAATTCGTCCTTTTCGGCAAAGTAGGAAGTAAACTGCTTCTCACAATATCTAAACCAGGAGGAAGATGCTCCCGGCAAAAGAAAGTTTCTTATTTAGTAATTAATGATTGTTATGGTAAACATTTAAAAACAGTAATCAAAATAAAATTATACCTATTATTAATGCCTACAAGTTAGCCCAAAAAACCGCTTTTTTATAATAAAACTTTGCGTTTTGTAAAATAACCTTACGTTTTTAAGTTTTCATATAAAACTAGACCCGAATCCCTAAATAAAAACAAAATTTTATTTTGGTATGCTAAATTTTTTTTTTTTGTTTTTATTAAAATCAAAACTCATTTATATTGTTTAATTTTTGTCATAAAATTATAGGAGAACAATAAATTATATATATATGAACTTGAATAAATAATAATAATAATTTGGCTCTTACATTATTTAGCTTAGTGTTTGGCCGAGCTTCTCCTACCATTTATATTCTACCACAAAATGGAGGGACCTACAGTTTTATGCCGACTCCGAACGGCAGAGGCATTTTATGAGAAGCTTTTTCATGGCAGAAATGCCCTCCGATAGGCATTGTTATCTAAACTTGTTTTACTCAAATTAATACATTTTTATACAATATTCACAATATTTTTAATGTATAATGCTTTTCCTTATTTTTTCCATATTTTTTTCTTTTTATTGATTTTATGTTATAAGAAAGAAAATGAAAAACACTGCCAGCAATAATAATTATCAAACATCAAAGAAAATGTTTAGGTACTTGAAATTTGCACTTTTTTATATTTCTAGTTTTCAAAAATTCGGATTTAAAATTGTGAACACTTTATACAGTTTTTTTTTTAATTTGTAGAAATTTTTGTGAATTTTGTTCAAAGTTAAAAGGCTTATATTATATAATACATATATTACATATGTATTTCTAAAAAAAGAATGAAAAATATTTTCATTTAAAATTGTTTGAAATCTTATATTTACATTGTTATATGTATGTACGATCTTCTTTCTTTGAGCGGCTGATTTTTGGAGGCTGATTTGTGCAAGTATCGCTTTTCTATGACAGTACGGAGCTCCCGGGTGAGGTCAGGACCATTAAATGCAGCTTAATTTATGTATTATAGAATTAAATAAAATTCATTAGTTTTGTGAATGTTAAATTGTTTTTGTTTTTATATACCTAAAAATCTGCGCTAATTACGTCCACTTGAACCCATTTTGTATATTTTTGCTTATCTTTTCCAAAATTTGTGTTAAGCAAAAAATTCTCCGTCCGCGCCGTCATATTTTCTTTTTCGTTTTCGATCAAATTCAAGCCTATTTTCATGTAAGAAACGATCGTTTTGAATAAGAAATTCGATATTAATTTGCAATTAACCCAAAGAAGTTATTAAAAAGTTAGACATTTTTAGTAATTGATATTTTTTTACTGCAAGAAGGCATGTATTTGGTATAAGATTGGTATGTTTTGGACTAGTTTGATGTATATTAGGAAGTTCTAGTTGTAAGCTAGTATTTTCATCGCAGAGTATGTACTACATACATATACGTATGTATGTATTAGTGTATTTTGGTTGCTGGCGCAAAAAAATTGGCTAACATAAATACAAGGCGTAGGTGGCTGCGACGGTCGTCTGACAGTTGTGATTACTTGGGAAATGAATAGCGTTTGGGACACCAAATATATCTGAGTAGCAAAAATGTGTACATACACATTTGCACACAAACATACATAAGTAAGTACATACAAAAATACGAGCATGTGCCTTAGCTGTGACATTTACAATTTTCCATTTTCAAATGGTGCACAGAGATTATTTACTTGAATGCTGGGCATGAGTATGTCCCAGGAAAGCAATTATTGTTATCGTTATTGGCATCGGTCGAGATTGTAAGGCGATGCAGCGCATTTACTAGGCGACTTAAAAAGGCTAACGAACGAACGAACGAGTGTGCAACATTCATTTTTTTATATACTTTTTACAAACATCTGTAACATCTACACATTACTCTTTTGTTGTGGAAAATTCGTGCGTGCGTATTTGGAAGTGTCGGAAATTTATTTTAGACTGAAGCGATAGATAGGATTGATTTAATTTCAGATTGAGTACAACAAGAACTGAAACTTGAATTATATCGCCTATCATAATTCGACTAGGCCTGGATACACAAAAGTTTTGATTTTTTTTTTTCAGTAAGTTTCGTGTGCCTAAAGATTGTTGTTAATTTTTGACAATTTTTTTGCTGAACCTCTTTTTTTCAACAGAAGAATGGTCACCATCTGGTTCAAATTTATGTTCACTGAATTACTGCAGAGATGGCCAGAGAAGTTATTCCGAAAAGTATTATTTTTTTATCAAATAATACCATTATTTTATAATATTGGGATCCCAAAATGAGTTTAAAAGGTTTTTCACTGTTATAGAAAAGCACTTTCTATACGTGGTTAAATTTAAACCAGGTCTACTCATGAATTGATAAAAAAAAAAAATGCATTTCTTTTAGATGAAAGTTGACTAAATATCTTTTAACTCATACTTTTAAGCAAACTTTGTAAGATTTGCTAACAAACAAAGTATTTTCAACGTCACATTTTTACTTAATATTTTAGACTACTACACGGTTTTCGTGAGTCGTTTTTTACGATCGAATACAAATTAAATCAGATGGTTGCACATTATTTGCTTCTATTGCAATGTTCGACATTATCACTAAAAACAGGGCTAATTTTTCTGAAACTGAATTTTTAACTTAAGATCAACAATCGTATTAAATTTACATAAAATCGGTTTATACACTATACGAGATTTATGGACTCTAGCGCCACCTAGCAAGTTTTTAATAGCAAAAAATTTGAATTGAAAAGCAAGCAATCACCTCCAAAGACTTGACCCAAATATATTCAATAGCTTTTAAAACCACACATAAAAAATGTTCAGCAGGAGGGTTTATTTTTTTGTAATGTTCTAAGAAATTTTGTGGCGCAATCGAATACGATCTTTCATATAAGCTTAATATTAATATTTGGCGCTTAAACTACATAACTCAGTGTTTTGCCAAGTTTCTTCTGCCAATTGTTATACTATAAATTGCGGGATCTAATGTTGTGTGCCGACTCTGAACGGCAGATGTATGAGTTTCTAACCTCAAACCCAGCGAAATTTGGAGCGGTCATAAGCTTAGCTATGTAAACTTTATTCTACAAGAGCTTTAATTTCAACAAACTGAATTGTACACTTGTTATACTATATTAAGACACCTGTAATTTTCTAAAACTCTTTAGAAAAAGTGTGCTAGTTTTTAATTTACTCTACTTTTGGAGCTGATGTCATTTTTTTTTTAAATTTAAAATGTTCCAAATAATTTCAAGACATTGCTCTCAATAACCAAACTAATGATTTTCCCGAGACAAAATTATTTAACATCATATTCAGGCAGAGTTCGTCAAAGCGGCTAAAATGATTAAAAAAAATAATTACAAATAAGAACACTGTGCAACTATGGCTGGCTCCCATCTACCCTGATAACGCTTCTCGTACTCTGCAATTTCTTGATGAAATCTTTCACCGAGTTCATCACTTACTGAACCCATGTTTTGATATATGCTTGTGACCTAATGCTGACATTAATCCATCAATATTATTGCAGAACACTAATCCATTTCCTTTTGAATAAAAGGTTGCTAAGGTAATGCGACGTTTTCGATAAGCTGTAATGTTAACTCCAGTTTGCAATAGATTACATTGTTTCAATCTCGAGCCTAATATTTCAGATTATTCTTTGCTCAAATCTAAATCTCTAACAAGGCCATTAAGTTCTGATTGACTAATCAAATGAGGTTCTGTATTTTTTTTATCTATTAATACCTCTTCGCTATTAGAATGGCCTGCTTCATCTACTTCTTCAATAGGACTCGATAAACTTGACGAAATACAAAATCTTTCCGGTACTGGAATTTCTGGAGAATGTGGTAGTGGCATTGACACTGATGACACAGTAGCATACTACATCGAGTGGTTTGATTTTTTTTGTAAAACCTTTCACAATTGTTAAACAGAAGTAACAGTCGTCTTCGTGATTTTTGGGTTCACGCCACTGCATTGGCACACCAAAATGTATATGTTTAATATTACCATTGCACCAACCCGTCAAATATTTATAACATTTTAAACAAGACACTTTCGGTGCCCATTAATTGTGGGATATCGGTGATTTTTTTGATGTTGCATTGTGTAATTAAAACAATCGCAGCAGCCGCAGAAATTGAAATGGTTAAGTTTCTATACTCTTTGGTGCGTTTTACCTATATCCTTGCTAAGTTACCTAAAATTGAGTAGTTACACAAACGTTTGTTTAACTTTATCAATCACTCTACTATTTTCATTCAACCCGAACTGTCCTGCAAGACCTTAACAATTTTTTCCGACGCGTAATTGTTATGAGGAATCTTTTATAATATTGATCACAAAATAAGAGTCTTTGACGACTGAAAAATGTTTGCCTCGCTTATAATTTTTATGAAATAAACTTTGACTTACTTTAAAGTCTTCAAGCAATAGTTGTACAAGGATAACTCGAAACATTTTAATCTTACTGTAATAATTAATAATTTATTGGCATTAACTATTTACTGTTAAAATAGTTGTCTCTCTGGGTTTAATAATATGTTTACTTTCAAAAACCACTTGTTAAAAATATTCAATGATATTTCAAATTTGAATGTCCTTAACTTTTGAAACAAACATAATGAAAGAACTGCAATGAATTTATATGTTTTATGTGTATTAAAATATTATGCTTTTATATTTAATTGTTAATGAAGTTTGCTTTTTTATTATGACGATTAAAAAATTAAAATTAAAATGTCAAAAGAATTTAAAATAATATAATATTGTAACAATTTTAATGTTAGCCGTATTGCAAGATAAAACTACAATTTCGTAGCGCCAGAATGCTTCAGAATTTTATGAAGTTGTAAGTAAGAAGTAATCCGATTAGTAAGCAAACGCAAAGCAATTTCTACTAAACTTTGGCTTCGACAACGTACACAGGCAAATACGCACAAATATAATTACAAGGAGCACCTCTCCCACTTGTTTACCTGTCGTCTGCAATGAATGCAAACAATTTTCTAACTACTAAACCCTAATTTTAGCTTCGTTTCTACGTACACGTTTAAGTGACTGGTGCAAATTACAAAGGCAACACACCTCTCTCGTGCCTTTGTTAATTTAGCGTAAGAAAAGCAAGACCGAAAACAATACAGCTATTAATAGAAATGTCAATTTTTGTGGCTAAATTACAAAAAGTTGCTTTGCTACCAGTTTGCTACCATGGAGATGATGAAGCCGTAAAGAATCTGGTGGTTGCACACGGTGAGGAACGAAAACCAAGAAAAGGCGCAAGTAAGCAATTGGCAGAAGCGTTGAAGCTGACAAAAATGTAATGACCAAACTTTACCAATTGGATTTCATACAAGAAACACAAATAGAAAACTCTACGATTTTGCACGCAAGGATACAATTTGATTTTTAGTTTTTAGTCAACAAAGAGAACAGGATTGAGGATAAATGGCGACGAACAAGAAACAATGAACAAAATCGAACAAAACTCGACAAGAACAATTACAAACGAATTAAAGTGCGATTTGTGTGAACAAACATGACAATGACCATAGTAAGAAAGTCAAACAAAGTGGAAGGATGATGGAATGAGAGGCAAGCAAGATAGTTGAGTACATTTATTGGAAGTAATACGATGAAAACGGAGACAAGAGCTACAAGCAGTGTAGAGCACAGCACGAAGTGCCACATAACGTTGAGCAAATTAACACATATCATGTGGAAAAAATTAAAAAAAAGCAACAATAAAAACATTTGATGTTCGGTGTACAAAGAGAGTAAGTCAGCAATAACATAAAAAATCTGTACACAGACAGTCAGCGTGCAACGCCTTTGCTTTTTGTTGAGTTGAAGAAAGTGTAAAGGTGTGTCGGCAACGTGTAACCCAATACAAGCAATTACTTGAACAAACATTCGCTAATAGAAGAGCAGACATAAAGCCACACGCCTTACAAGAAGAGTGACTGGAAATAAAAAAAAAAAAATTGATTAATACACTTTAAAGAAAATAGCAGCACTCTATTTTATTAAGGGAAAATATCAACCGAGCGCGTTCCGCTGGAATTTTAAACGTGTTCATAGAATTATTAATAAAACAACACCATGAAGCAACAATAAAAAGCAGCAGCTAATATAGAAATATTTTTTGGAATCCTGACAAAATCGTCTGCAATTAAATTATAGTATAATTGCTCTGTTTAGTTATTTTGTCAAACAAGTATTAGATGGCCACTTCCTCGAAAACGCGATAGAATAAACAGCCGGTTACATTATCCATTAACTAAAAAAAAATTTATGAGTGTTATGTTAAACGCGGCAAAAGATTCCGATTTAATAGAAGACGTGGAAAGGCAATTCTTTAAAACTAGGATTGTGTACTTAATATTCGTATAAAGCGGCCATTTGGTTTAGTATTTTTTCCCTATGATTATTTGTTTTATTTAGCTACATTGGTTTAGTTATGTTTTGATATCAGTTTCGAACATTGCCAAAGTAAAACCATAGGAAGGCAAGCGTAATTTTTAAACTGGCATATTTTATTTTTTAAAAGTAACCGAATTTAAGATTGGAAAATCGTTTATTTAGGGCTTTTTCAGACTTAATCCATTCGATGAAAGCAGGCAAAATCGGAAGATGAAATGTGTTACCTAAAATTATGGCAAAATATCAAAAACAAACATTTTGTAGATATAGTATTTCATATTAAAAAAAAAAATGATGGAAAAATTTATCAAAATTTCGAACTTTAAAAAATAAAATTTGTAAACGGTTATATAGCTCATTCAATTTTAGTACAACAAAGTGGAAATTTCTAATGACTACGATTTTTGGCAATTTTTTTACTGACGCTCTTACGCAATTCCGGCCACTGGAGAAGACTGCCAGTAAAATAGTTGTCCAAAATTACTAATAACCAGGGTAGTTTCCCTCTCTCATTTCTAACGCCATAGCTTTGAGTAATTGAATCACAAACTATCAAATTTACCAGACGATCATGGTAATAAGTTGTAGACACTTGGAACTTGAATTTTCTTGTACTAAGATTTAATGATTCAAGAAACTGCTTACTCTAAAAGATTCCTAAAACTTTTTTTTTTTTAAGTTCAAACTTTTTATGAAATGTTTTTAAATCATTGACCATTTTATAAATAGTTTAAAGAATGAGCGCTTATGGCTTTTCTAAGAAAATGAAGCATATTTTGCTTGAAAAATAATTTGTATTAATTAGAAGAAAAATAAATTGCCAAATTCTGATACTCAATACATATATATGTATGTAAGTATATATGTATATTTTCCATTCTTTAATAAAAATTCGCACCATTTCACTATTTTTATTGAAAAAATAAAGCATACAAACTTAAACGTATTCCCTTTTCTTACTACCACTGAATGCATGACCGGAATCAAGCTGCGTCAAGTTGAGTTGTCAAGCTTCTTATGTCACGGCTTTTTTTTATTATATCGTCGTGGAACAACACTTTTCAAACCAGCTTAAAAATAATCCATAGGGTCGAAATCTTTATGGCAAATAACGTTAAACTTATGTGAAAATTAATTGTCACCCAGCATCGGAAAAGCGCACACTAAGCTCGCCTGACGTCCACTGAACTGAAATATTTCATAAATTTTAATTAATTAGGTATGGATGGCAAAGCCTCTCTCAAATAAAAAAAATTGCATAAATAACTTCCTCATGAACGTGCAACCCTACTCGAAAATATTTATTAACATTTATTCAAAAACCTTTTTAAGTCACTCTCCTTATTATAATCAAACAAAGTTAAATCGAAATTTCAAACTTCTTAAAAAAATTTTAAATTTTTTAAGTGTGAAGTTTTGTAGCTAATTCAATTATATCTTCAAGTTTAAGTTGGTTAAATGATAGGATTCAATTTATAATTTATCATCCTTAATTTCATACAAAATTTTAAGCTTAAGCTCAATATTAAATTTTATTTCTTATAAAATTACCAATAAATATTTGTTGTGAAAAATAATTAGATTAGTACATTTTTCACAAAACAATGTATGATTTATCTCTTTTTAATCTTTAAGCAACTTCATTGTAGAAAATCAGAAACAATTTTCAATGTAGCGCAGAACACCACAAATGCTTACTAACTGGCCAATAGATAAAGCATGGTTTTTTTTGAGAATTTCCTTTTTAAATTTTTTGTTTGTTTTTTTTTTTGCTCTCCAATTGATGTCAAAGCTTGAATGCAATGATATGTCAAACTATATTTTGTGTATTCAAGAGCGCGAACAATGCCCGCTAGTTGCAACAACTAATAGCTACACCAAATAAAATTGCCAATTAAAACAAAAAAAGTTGAAAAATAAATAAAGCAAGTGGAATATACATTTATATATATGTAAATGTGTGTCTGTGTCTGTGCGTCTGTGTGTGTGTGCTTGCACGGAAGTGAAAGGATGCGTTTTTCGGTTATTTCGCCGACTGAATGTCAATGCCATTTTAAATATAATGGACATAAAAGGCAATGTTTCAAATGAAACATACTCCTGAACATACACAAATATGACCAGTTCCAGTGTGTATTTAGTTCATACAATCAAACAAAATATAAATTTACTACTTTTTAAAAATTCAGTTGGCAAATGCTTGTGTAAATATATGCAGAATGTAGTGAAAACCGAGCAAACTTAAAAAATATAACCAAATTTGTGGGAAAAATATAAGCCAATACCATTCATACTTTTATAGCTGGAACGGCAAATAAACACAAAAATTTCCGAAAAAAATACATTTCGCATATTTTCGGAGTTAAAAGTAGAAACAGCGCAGGGCTTAAAAACACTCGCCCACTTCTACACACACACACACACACACACATAGAAACAGATAAATTTGTACATCTCTAAATGCGATTCCACGAAATCTTTTTACTGTAGATCCTTTTTGACGGTAAAGTCAATAGTACAAAAAAAAACAACAACAAGAAATCAAATGAAAATAAAAATAAAATTGAAAACTACCAGCATTGTACGAGTAAGTGTCTATTGCCTACCCGCTTTTGTAAACGTCCTGCGAATATGGAGCGGAAAGCAAATACGAGTACGACTGCCCAGTTAGTTGGTTCGACCATGTGGATTTGAAACTGTAAAACTAACTACTTGTAAGCCAAATTGCAACGATGTAACTATCTGTGCCCAATTGCGCTCAGTTCCAGCGATACCTCACCACTGAGAGTATTCATCGATTTGCTCGAGCATCGCTGATGGTCAGCAAACACAACACACACACACATGAATACTACAATACATCGTCCATGCAATACACCGTCCATACACGGTATGTGGAGCTGCGGATGAAAGTTGCTCAAACAAGAGGATATGCATGGCAGGGAAGTGCTGCTGTTGTAGTGGGAATTGTACTGGAAAAATTGGCGCATTAAATTTGATACACATTTTTTGTTTGTTAATAGACTTTGCGTAAGTTTTTCTTTGTGTTTTTGTTCATTGATCTAAAAATATTGAACTAATTTTTCTGCGCATTTTAGGCGCAAAGTGTTCATATTGTTTTGGAACAGGGAAGAAAAATTAGTTTATCTTAATTCACAGGTGTCTTAATGGCAATACACCAAGCGCCAATTCTCTCAAGTTGAATTCTTTTTTTTTTAGCTGCCAACTGAGCCTTTTCATTTCAAGACAACCGGTCCATTTGGGTCTCGTTTTTTTTTTCATGAAACTCGAATATGTTGTTCCTTGGTCAAAATAATGAAACACGTATTTTTTCTTTTGTAAATATTTTTTTTTTTTAATGTACATAACTTCTTTATAAACTGACCGTATTCGATAATTCAACTAGCAAAATGTTCGTGGTAAAATAAAACTTAACTCTTGAATGAGAAACCGAATTCCCCGCATACAATTTTGTTTCGAACTACGAGTTGGAGAAAGGGACTTCCCTTAATTTGCGTTGCTCAATACAACTCCGATGCAATGTTCGTCCATAAGAATCACCAGAATAGAAGCGGAAATATTGGTAAGGGAAAATTCAAGTTTGCTAGCCACTCATGTGAAAAAGTTGCGCAAACAGCCAGAGCCTGTAGAGCCAAGACGCAACAGGCAAAACCAATGGAGAATGGATTGAAATGCAATGAAACTACCAGAACTGCGGAAGTCGCAATGCAGATCAGTTCATAACATGAACGATGGTGTCTGGACACTGGTGCTTCTCCTCACAACTGTGGGCAGAAGAGAAAGTTTCAAGAATTAAGCTTTTAGTTTCAAGAAACTAAGATTTGGCCTACAACGTTTATACAATGATTCATAATAATGGAACCGTGAAGTTCGTGATAAATGAAGGCATACAAGTTAAATTTGAGGTTACAATTTATGTGTCCGATTTGCGATCAAACCTGCCGTCAGTTGCTCAAATAACTGAACACGGTTTCAAAGTGAAATTTACTGCGAAAGTGGGTAAAATCGTACGTCTGGAAACAGGCGAGAAGATAATTGTGGCTTCAAAAGTTAAGGATTTAGATTGTAGAACAAATTTTTTTCGGTTTAATTTATAGCGAATTGCATTTTAAAAATTACCTTCTCCTGTAAAGAAGTGTAAGTGCTCTTTCCATACTACATTCACAATATACAAAACCGTAAAAAAAATGTCTACAAGAAACATTTACACGCTTATTGAAAGACAGAACTTTGAGCATAGGTTGATTAAAAAAAAATCACAGTTTTTATTTTTTCTAATGCAAACTCAATTTAGTAACGTAAATTAGTAAATTTTCCCATTGCTATTCAAAATTTTTGTACAGCTACTCTGACTCGGTGCATGACATAATTCGATATGCCGCTGAGTTCGAGGTTCGAATCTCAACCAAGGCATGTAAAATCTTAAACATAGAAAATGTTTTTTTTCTAATAGCATAGGTCCTTCCATTTGTGGTAGAATATAAAGACGCACACCACAAATGGTAGGAGATGCTCGGCCAAACACTGAGCTAACAAGGGAAGAGTAGACTCATCGTATTTTTGGAACCTATTCCTTAACTTATGCGTGTTAAACACGAAACAATCACCCTTATCGTGAGTTTTGGCCGAAAAAAAATTAACCCGAAATTTTTTCATTCGCCCGGATTGAATCCGCCTATTGTGAGTTCCACCCGAAATAAATTTCGCTTCGAAAATTCGAACATGGAAATTACAACTCTGAAATGTGTATACTTGAAGTGTAAAATTATCAAATAATTCAAATTTAATAGTAATTTGACAAAATGTATCAATTTTGCTATTCCGCCAGTTGGGAAGCGTGCCTGCGAATTTTCGCTGAAGGTGTATACTAAAAAGGTGTAGGTAAAAGTTTTGAAATTGGGCTGGCGCAATCGTATTTTAGTCAGATTATGCTGGAAGACATACCGCTTTTGGCCAGTCCAAGTCTATTTTGCATAAAACATTTTTATTTCTGCGCACATTTAAATATAAATAGTTTACCCCTTTCCATTCGGACTAATTTTGCATTGCAGGCCCCAAATTATGCAGCTTCATCCTTAGCTGTGTTCATAACTCAGCTACATTTTCCAGGTTTTCTTTGACAAATCCTCTTGCAATATCCGGCTTTTCCTGCATTCTATCTAATATTATCCCTCTTTGAACTTTGTTTACTATTTTGCTCATGGGATAGGCGTTCTTATATAAACAAATTTAAATTAAATTACTTACCTTTTGAATCCGCAAAATTTTTCGCCTCTCAAAAAGTAGTGAACAAATTTAACAAATCCAACTATTTCTGCCCAAAATAAATGTTGCCGATAAGGGAAAACAATGTTCAAAAGCGTAACATTTCCGCCCGAAATGTATAATAAGCGAACAGTGAAAAGTGAATTATTTCGGGCGAAAACGAAACTCACAACAAGGTTGAATATGAATCTAAACTCCTTTACTATAGAATACAGAGTATTAAATCATTTAAGTTTAACTTGTTCGTGATGTTGCATCAAGAAAGGATCAGTAAAATATATTAGTATAACTAACGCACAATTGTGGATAATTCGACCTCAACCCACTACTCCTGTAATATTTTTCTTACATCTTTTATTTCCAAGTTTTAATTATTTTATTTGCGTAATTTTTCTCTTACTCGCAAGAGCTCATGCCTTAAGTAGCCTAACGTTACAGAAAATTATATTTATATTTATATTTTTTGTGCTGCTCACTTTGTAAATTTTCATCATGAAAATTATTGCATTGAAAAATTCAAAAAAAATTTAAAGGCGCGCGAAATAACTCAAGCAAAGCAAAAGGAAATCCCCGATGGTAATCGGACATTCTGTTTTTAATTGTAAAACCCAAAGGTCAGCAGCTGAAATTAACATCTTTACAGAGCCTCCATCGCATCAAGCGATTCACCCGCTGGCCTGTACGCACTTCAGCGACGGGTTGGACACGCTAAATGACTCGTCACTTTGCTGGTCCTTTAACCCGACCGACTGCCAGAGCAGTGGTACACTGCTGGCCAATGGTGGAATGAGAGTAGCCAGCGATGAGTCTCTTAAGCGCATGCACACGTACACTTAAATATATCTCAAACGTTAATAGTTTGCAGGCTGGCACTAAAGTTAAGGTCATTTTATACAATTGGGTTGGCAACACTTGTCCAAGTGCAAACATTAAATTTTAATGATGAACGCCAATGCACCAAGAAAAGTAAAAACTGACAGCTCGCGGTGCTTAGCGGTGATTGTGTGGAATGGTGTGAAAATTTCAATAAGTGTGCATGAAAAAAAAATGCGAACTTTTTTTAAAAGTTAAAAAAACAACGAAAAAAATGGAAATACAAAATGTAATGGCGTTGATCAAAAAGCGACAGAAAGCGCCATTAACATCGACAACTTAACCATTTCGAGGGTTGGCAAATTTGTGGTCGCTGCACAGCTGATGTGCCAAGTTAGAGTGCTGGAAAAGGTCAATGAGACCGAGAAATTAGCGAAACCAAAGTTAAAGGGTAGCGTTTGCACATCATTCACAGGAGCCCCAGGGCCAAATTTGGCGGCTGTAAAATTTTAAGCCATTATTTATTTATCATCGTTTTTTTTTAAACACTTGTCGACCAGGCGGCTAGCAAACGAAATTCATTCTAATTTTGCTCTGTGTTACTTAGTTTCTCAATTGCGGTTGTTACCAAAGCTTTTAATTTATGTTTTGACTTTCTCATACATTTACGCGTTGTTGTTGTGGTAGACAAAAGCTTTAGACATCGGTTCACACAAGCGTACATATGAACACAAGCGAATATAAATATTTGCAGTAGACAAGAGCAAAAACAACACAAAGGAAGCGCTACTGTAGTATACTACATTATTGTAACAAAACAAAAAAAAAACACATAAATTAATGAAAACATGCGAAAAAGTGGTCCACGTGATTTATGTGTGCCTCTGAAAAAGGATTTATAAGCGTATGTGATTTAGAATATGTAAACATATACATAGATGTGTGCGAAACACACGCACACATACATACATACATATATTTATTAAGGAACGTCGGGTACTATAACTACAACAGCAAAACAAGCAACACATTTTCCGCACAGAATATAAAATTTTGATCTGCGCCAAAATATTTCGGCTCAATTTTGGGTTACCCCTCAACTGCTAGGCGCACAGTGCAGTGCTATTTTAATAGGAAAAAAGTGAATGACGAAGTTTTAAAGCTAAATTTTTTATTAAGTAAAATAATATTATTTCTTAAAGCAAAGCTAATAAAATATTGTAAAGCGGAAATAGAGGAAAAGGTTCACGCAATTCAGTAGTGCCTTTGCAGTAGATAGTAAGTCGCGAGATAAAATATATCCTTCAGGTACTCAGGACACTTAACATTGACGGTTATGCACCAAAACATGCTTGGTTAAAAAAAAAAAACGGAATAAATACGAAACACGCAACACTACCAGACTAAACAGGACGAAAAGCGACACTGAAGATGACACAACGCCGAAACCGGTTTGTCTCTAAACCAAACTTGACAGGGAATGACGGAAAATCGTTCCAACAAATATCAAAATTCAACACTATCGGAAAAGAGAAAGAAGAAATTAATACAGATATTTACTTCTTAACTTTTCTCTTAGAGGCCTATTCTCATTGTTACTGGTAAAGTAAATTTTGTTTTATATTTATAACACCCGAAATTTAATTTGGTATAGACATATGTACATACATATTTTACATAAATTAATAAGAGTGTTCGCGATGCTGATAACTATTACGAATTGTTACGAAATATCACGATTTTTGTCAAATCACACAAATTCGCAAACAAGAAAAAAGCTGTTGAAGAACAGCTGAATATATTTTGGATAAATACGAAATTTTTGTTAAAGAGTTTTAAAGGTCAAAATTATTAAATATAAGTGATAAACACGCAAATGAGAGATACATTTTTTGTTTGGTTAGGTTTTGTTAGTGTAATGTGTCTGAAAAACATTAATACCATGTTTTTCATTTTGCATATTTGGATGCGGACAAGAATTCAATCAGCTGTTTGTTAAACTTGAAAGTTTCTGCAAATTTTGCGTTCGCGTAAAAATTTGCAAGCATCTCTCTTTGAGAGACAATATTCCGAAATTCTGAGAATTTTCGTTGCTGGATAATACTTGCTGGATTTTTACACGAACAAACCTAATGAAAGCAACAAATTTTTTCCGAAAACGTATAAATGTGAATAAACATTTGGTTTTGCTTTTTAAATAATTAGTTTCTCGCAAACATTTTTCACGTCTTAAAGAATTTCAATATTTTAATATTGAATAAACATCTTCGCTTTCGGTTTTCTATTAAATTAACAAAACAAAGCTAAACAGCTGTTTTTTATTACCTCCTCTTTAACAGGTTACAAAATTTTCCTGGTTACAATCAGCGTAGAATACGAAATGGTTACAAAATTTACTGATTGGTAAATTTTAATACCCCAGTAAATTGTATTACCTTGCTAGAACAGACCTATTATGACAATATTGTCTAACATTTTTATCCATAATTTAAAATATTAAGACATTTTTACTGCTGCAACAAAAATATACACATTTAAATATAACAATAATTACTTTTTTAACGTAATATTCATTTCCGTGTCAGTTCTTGTACAGACGAAATTTTTTCGGATAAAAAGAGATAGAGTGCTGACGAGTGGAGAGTTTAAGTGTGAGCATTTTCAAATCGATGAGCTGATGTGTGGGCAGTTCCAATGTGGTGGAGTAAGGAAAAAGTATATGTGAGTTAAGTTGTGCTGAGTTCAGTGTAGTTAAAATAAGAAGCTCTAATTGGCATCTCCAATTATTTCCATGTGTACACAATTCCAGTCCGCACTATTTGAGTCTCATTTGCCCTAACAAAAATAACAAAATAAAAAAACACAAGCATATCGCGCCGTTACACAAATCACCTTAACTAAACGTAACGTAACGAAACATAATATGATATAACACAGTATGATTTCTCAAAAATTAACATAGCATAACGTAACATAACATAGCATAAAGTAGCACAATATAAGTGATGACATCATAGCGTAATGTAACAACATGGGAGTGATTTGAGTGTGGTAAATTTATGTGTTGTGAATTCAGATATTCGCCCCCTGTTGTAAATCCAAAAATTGCAAGTTCCAATAATTATTTCTAGTATACAACAAATATTAAAAAATCGGAATTTTTAGTTTTAGGATGGAAGGATCACGGATTTCCATTTACACTCCGTACACTTTAGTCCTATTATATGAAAATTAAACAAGTAACTCTTTGCAGCTGCAGCAAAGGCAATGGAGTGCGAGAGAACATACATTTTTCAGATAAATAATAAATAAATAAGTAATATCTACTAAGTTTGGGCGTATGAGTAACATTGTTATGTACTAAATAGAATGGGCAAAATTGTTAGTAACACAACTAAGTATATCATTTTATCTACGTTTTTGCAATTATTTAAAAAAGCTAGATGGTTAAACTGTTATACAGAATTTTCTATTCACTTAACTCTGATTTGCATTAATACACGTTTGGGCTTTCCTTCAACAGCCCACATAGCCTGCATCGTCTCCGTAGAGAAAACTTCAACTTGCAATATAGCGCATTTATTTGCAATGTTTACTCAGAGAGACAATGCGAGTTCTAAAGACCTATTTACTAATTTCAAAAATTATTCAAAGATCATAGATTTTCGCCAGTAAGCAAGAATGTGGGTGTATTCCTAATTACTGTATTTCTTTCTTATTTATTTATTTCTTTATAAGGGATAAAAATTGTTTAGTATCCCTAAAGGATGAATAACGTTTTGCCTCTTAAGTGATGCTTAAAAAAAAGAAATTCTAGTGAGTAAATGTTATTTAACTTTCGGCGCTACAAGCTTCCGTCGAAAATGAAATGAGTTTTTCTTAAATTAGTTACTGATGTTACAATGTTATCCAGTTGCTCTCATAAAACTATTTATTTGAATTTATTTTTTCGTTAAGAAGAAACGGATAAATTTATATGTCACTTAACATTTGTTGATTAATAACCCCCAACAGAAATAGATGACGCTCAACAAGATGACATTGCCAATGTGTACATATTTATTATTTAAATGTCATATTAGTTTAAATTCGATATATGTTTACGTCTACGAACATACATTAGGGTGTTTCTTTTTTTCAGCTGTACTAAAAATCGTAACGTGATATACAAGTATATAATCTGCTCAAAAGTTATAGCACAAACACATATTGACAGGTTTGGGCACTATATTGTTATTCTAATTAATTAAAGTCAGTTTTCAAGTAAATTATGGTTCATTCTTAAAAAACAATGGTTTAACAAAATTTCAAACTTCACAAAAAAAATTTAGAATATGTAATTTTTTGGCTCATTTAATTTTAGTGCTAGAAAGTGCAAGTTTCAGGTGTTTACAAGTAATCACTGATTCTTGATAATTTTTATAAAAGCCCTTTTCTGTGTAGTAAGAAAAATCGCGATTATTGTTTATATGAAAAAAAATTGCGAAAAAGCGTAAAAAAATTGTTAGATATCAGTGATTACTTGTAAACACCTGAAACTTGCACTTGGTCTTACTAAAATTGAAGGAGCTGTGGTCAAGTGGGAAGGTGGTTTCCAAGTTCGAAGAATTAAGCTTTTTTGTAAAGATAAGGGTCTGCCATTATGTTTTTAAAGTGACTTTGGGAATAAATTCCAGCCGAGAGGCCCAATTTTCGACCACTTTTTGCAGCAATTGTCAGCAATAACGCGCCGAATATTATCCTTCAAGGCGCCTTGAAATGTCAAACCAAACTGAACATAAATCAAGTAACAGCTGTCAAAAATACCAACTCCGAAAAAAGTAGTGCCTCATTGACAACCGGCATATTAGCTGCTCCTCTTTGTAGTTCGTTTGTTTAAAGAAGATGGAATAAACACAACAGTCCACTCGGCAAGCGTAGCAAGTCTGCGATAGTGGTGATAAAGAATAAATATAATTAAATAAAAAGAAATCTGATGAGGAGATGTGGTGATCTACGAGATAGTGGCTATAACTTCTAAAAAAAAAAAACTGATAAAATCTTCCACAGACTGGCCTCCAGCTCAATAAAATTGTGATTTATTATTAATATTATGAATATCTACATATTTAAAAAGATTCTAAAAAATTTTTTAAAAAGTTTTGATAAATAATTTTACATTATTTAATTATTAAATATAAAATTTTTTTTTAATAATCTTTGGTAGATATTTAACGGGGTAATGACACCTGAAACTCAATTTAAAAAAAAACTAACGCGTTCGTTATTTTAGTGATAAAAGTGCTTTCGGCATGACGCGGCTATTTTTACGAAAGATTGAAAAAATTAGAATCACCCTTATATATGTACATATATATATTACATACAACTCAGATCTATGTTATTGTGTACACTCCAAAAAATGCGATTAGTCTAGGATAAGTCCGGAAATAGTCACAAGAGAACATGCGACTAATAAAACTTCTGATCTCTTTATATGGAATGAACTGTTTCCTTTTGTTCGAGGATGTCCTATGAAGAGACTAATAGTCTCCTTTTTTACCCGAATGGGTATAAATGGAAACAAAAATATAAGTCATAGCTTCGAGTGAGAATAGAACCGACTCCTCGAGGGAAGGTTTTCCCCAAATACCAACGACGCGCTTGAAATTCCGATGCCTAAGTGCGTCAATATATCAATTCATCCATTATTATATATATATATATATAACTTTGGCGCGTACACTATATAGCTCAGTGTTTGGCCAAGCTTCTCCTACCATTTGGGGTGTGCGTCTTTATATTCTACCACAAAATGGATGGACCTACAGTTTTGAGCCGACTCCGAACGGCAGATGTATTTAATGAGAAGCTTTTTCATGGCAGATATACCCTCGGAGGTTTGCCATTGCTCACACTTTTTTTATTTACCACAGCGTTTGCAGTGTTACCGTTTCGGGGACGTCCTTGCTATGCAAATGTGTAAGACAAAATTAAATATATTTGTTCATCCTTATTATTATTTTTTTTTTTTTAGTTTATGGCGCACCAACAATATTCGCGTTAAAGCATTCACGTAACGATAAAAAAACACGCAATAATAAATCTTCATATTAGTGTCTTGTAATGGAATGTCGAAATTTGCAAAGTAAAAAAAAAAAAACATAGAATAGAATAAAATAAGATAGAAGTCAAGCGAAACCAATCATTTAAGTGAACACCGCAACGGTGCTGCGCCAAAAATTCGACGAACGCTGAGGGGGAGCGGCAAGCTTTATTTTTAAGTGGCAAAGATGTGCGCCACAACGTTTGGCCGTGATTAGACGCGCTCGTTTGTTAGTTGGCCGCCGCCATGCAATTGAGCGTGTGTATACATATGTACATATGTACTGTGTATGAACGAGTATGTGTGTGTGTGTACGAAAGTTTGCTATAGTGCGGTTATATTTTGGCCAAGTTACTGCAGCAATGTTTGGCGGCTTTGGCGTTTATTTATTCATTTTGTTTTTCTGTTTTATTTTTTTTTTTGCTCTTCTCTGCTTTTTAGACATAACCTTTGCTTTATTTTGCGGCAAATGAGCGGAATATGCGCACATTTAATTAAGGTCAGAAATGTATTTTTGATTTGATGACGGAAGGGCGCGGCCCCAGCTTGCCAATCTGGCAGTGATTGTTAAGTGTGCGTGTGCGTGTGCGCTAAGGGCAATTTTTTTAATTGAGGCAGTCAAAGTTAACTGTGCAATATCTTTTTATTTTCTCAAGGGTAACAGCTGAAAAAAAAAATCACCGAGTTTTGGCAATTGCTAGTTAAGCGCGAAATAAAATAAACTAGTAAAAAACAAAACAGTATTGTGGTAACAGGTTACGGCAGCATGTGGCCTAACCCTTAATCAAGACCCACAAGACGCCAAATTACTTCCTAATGAAGCGCAGCATCAAAAAGTTGGGGCGGCAGCCTGTGTAAATAACAAATGAAACGCAAAACTGGTTGAGGGTAACTATCAGAGTCTTCAATATTGTACTTTAAGTGAAGGGTGCTTTTTTTTTTTATTGTATGAAAATAGCGCAATTTCTCAAGTGGAGAAGAAGTAAGTTTTCAAAATGAACTCCAAAGTGTGTCAGCAATTACGTTCAAACAAATATTGAGGTTCAATTATATGAAGACATTATATATCTTTTGATTTTACGGTTACTCTTTTAAATAATTGACAATTATTTTCAATCATTAAACGTTTAAAGACCAATAGAAAAAGGTTATTTTTATATATTTTGTAATCTGTTGATTAGAAAGAAGCGTGGCTTTGCCTTCGTCATCCTTTTTCCGTCAATGTGAACGTCAAAGAAGTGATTTTAGTTCAAAAATGAACACAGAAAGCTGTGAAAAATATATTTTTTCCACTATAACTTTCCATGAACAGTTTATTTTTATACTATGTTTATAAAATAAAAATATAGTTATCAACAAAATATCATTTGAACTTCCTTCTGCTAATATGACCCATCTGATAACAGGAACCCCAACAAATACAAAAATAAGTATCACTTCTCTTGCATTTTTTATGTTTTATTTAATAGTTTTTAATAGTAGAAGTTATAGCCACTATCTCGGAGAACACCACATCTCCTCATCAGACTTCGTTTTATTTACTTATATTTATTCTTTATCACCACTTCCCAGGCTTTGAAGCAATGACCTCGGGTTTGCAGTGCCAATTCGCTGCATGCTGTGCTACGCTAGCCGAGTGGACTGTTGTGTTTATTTCATATTCCTTAAACAAACAAATTACAAAGAAGAACAGCTGATCTGCCGATATTTAAACTTGTTTTTTTGCCATTCTATTTATTTTAATTATTTTACTAATTTATGACAAATAAATAAAAATTTTATTAAAAAGAATTCTGATGAGGAGATGTGTTGTTCTCCGAAATAGCTGCTATAACTTCTACCACTAAAATGGTTGTTGTTTTTTCCAAATAAACTCTTTCATAAACTGGCCTCGAGCTCAATTAAATTTTCAATCATTAATCGTTGAAAGACCAATAGAAAAAGGTTATTTTTATATATTTTGTAATCTGTTGATTAGAAAGAAGCGTGGCTTTGCCTTCGTCATCCTTTTTCCGTCAATGTGAACGTCAAAGAAGTGATTTTAGTTCAAAAATGAACACAGAAAGCTGTGAAAAATATATTTTTTCCACTATAACTTTCCATGAACAGTTTATTTTTATACTATGTTTATAAAATAAAAATATAGTTATCAACAAAATATCATTTGAACTTCCTTCTGCTAATATGACCCATCTGATAACAGGAACCCCAACAAATACAAAAATAAGTATCACTTCTCTTGCATTTTTTATGTTTTATTTTTATGTCATATTTTTTTAAGTTGTGATTGTAGTACATTTCAAATAAAACAACAAGCTTTCTAAACATTTTTTAATTTCAATAATTTTTTCCAACATGCAGATTGCCGCCCTCTCAATTGTATTATATGTATGTTCCCAAGAGCACAGCGAACTACGTAGTTTACAAAGAATGATAGATAACAAGATTACGCAGTCCCAAAAATACTGACATCAGTGCAGGTCCAAATAGAGAAGATGGCGGAGCGATGATAAAGAGAATGAGATAACAGAGAGTTAGCTTCTTTTACATAGAGCACGCCATTTAAAGTTCCATCATTTCATTCCGATATTTTTCTATATTTTCTTAATATTTGTGAACATAAGAAAGCAAAATCCAAGCCTTGAACTAAATTAAAGTGCAAGCATGCATATGCAAAAAAAAACACAAAAATAAATTAGCAAATATTATCATTAACAATTTCAAGTACTTGAAAATAATTTATTTAATTAAAATTTTAATTTATAGAATTTGTATCATAAGTATCTTCCTTCCAAGGGCGAATCAAAGCATTATTTGTGACGCCGTTTGATAAAATAGATCCGACTAGTCAAAGTTACTGTCGAAGCTTAAGGTGCTCAAAACGTGGACTTATTTAAAATCAAGAAATCTACTTTGAGTAATAATTTTTTTCATAAATTCGTTTCAAGAATCAAACCACAGAGGACAATCCTGTCAGATGGGTACATTTTTTAATTAAGCGAAAGTCACATTTAAGATTATATATATTAATCTTAAATGTGACTTTCTGAAGCATCTAATTTTACTGCCATTATAAAGGAGCTGGAGAACATCCTCCTTGAGTAGAAAATGAGATTTACTATGGAATCGTTGTTGAGGTGGATAAGGCAGTAAGTCTCAAATATAAATTGCATCAAGTTTTAAAGAGCGAGTGTCCAACAATAGAATGGCATACAATTTATTAGAAGGTTGGTAAAAGAAAGAATTATAATGGTTTTATATGCAACAAATTTAAGTCCAGGTTAGAGGATAACACAATTAATATTTTAATTTCCTTAAGATCGCATTTTGATCAAAAGAAGTATAAATTCTCCCTCACTCCAGATGGAGGGGGTTATGTATTTATTTTCTATTTGATTTTTTTATTATATTTACTGTCCGATTCTGTGTTCTTCTTTGATTATCAAACATATACAAATATTCAAAAGTTTATAATTTGTCAATAACATTTTTTATATAAATAATTATTTTAGATTAATATACATAAAACTTGGTAAATTTTCAATTTTGAATATATTCATATATGTGTAAATAAACGATGATTTATCAAGAACCAGAATCGGGTTGTTAATATTGATCTCAAACAGTGATTAAAAATATTTTTACTGTATATGCATTTGCTATTGTACCAAAAATGTATTCGTATATTTGTACTTGAAGAATAAATTGCTTTGTATGTTGGTCAAATTAAACGTTTATTTTTTTGACAATTTTTATAGACGCCCTATCGCATCTTTTCCCAAGGACCGAAAATAAAAATAGTTTTTTTTTCGATGTTATAAATGTCCGGGACAAAAGATTGTTGTTGCAGAAAGTTATCAATGTTTCTTCGATCACAGCACCTACTGAATAAGAAGCTTTGATTATATTTATTACTGGATTTAAATATGTAAAAGTCCGGCTTGAACTTTTTTTAAACTACTTTTGATTTAAAAATTATTAATGTCAGGGTCCCTGATTTTTGCCTTTTATAAAGAAAAGTGTCGAGTGAGTAAGAACACATTAAAAAATCGAGGGTAATTTCAATCCAATCCAACTTGCATTACATTTTAAAAATAGTAAATGGGTAACATAGTTCCAGACTCACAAGCATCCGGACAGTTCTTAGAAAAAACTTCGAGATTTTGTTGAAAGTTCGAAACATGTTTTCAAATTGTAATTTTTGTTAAAGAATTGGCTATATATTAAAAGAAAAACAATGTAAATTTAATAATAAACAAGTAAAGAAGTGGCTAAGTTCGATCGAACTTTATGTACCCGACGCACGCTTTCAGCTAAATTTTTAAATTAACTAGGTATAATCTAACATGTGTGCCAAGTTTAGACGAAATCGATAAAGTAGTTCCAGACATATACATATGATCTCAATAGTGGGCGGTGACACGCCCCTTGTCAAAAATTTTCATATAGTCGGATTTCTGGCTGCAATACAACACCACATACTAAACTAAGATATTTCCCTTCAGCATTTATTGAAATGTCCGATTTTTAGTATTTTCAAAAATTACCGTTATATGACAGGTGGGCGTGGTTGTGGTCAGATTTTGATAAATATCGCTTAAATAGGCATAGGGTAATACGTTTACCAAATTTGAACAAAATCGGGTGGGTGGTTCCAGATATATACATACATATCAACTCATAAGTGGGCAGTGCCACGCCCCCTGTAGAAAATTTTGATACAGTCGGATTTCCTGCTCGAATACAACAATACATACCAAATTAGCTTCCATAGCTACTGTAATATAGCAATTTTGGCATTTTCGAAAATTACCGTTATATGGCAGGTGGGCGTGGTTATGGTCAGATTTTACCCATTTTCAATACCAACCTGCTCTGGGTCAAAGACAATCTATCTACCGAGTTTCTTTGAGATATCTCAATTTTTATTCAAGTTATCGTCTGCACGGTCGGACGGACGGACGCACGGACGGACAGACAGACATCGATAAATCGACTTCTCTTTTCATTCTGAACATTTTGGTATATATATGTCTATATCTATCTTGATTCCGTTATGCTCTTACAAGCAACCGTTATGTGAACAAAGTTATAATACCCTTGTACACAAGTGCGCGGGTATACAAAATAAATGGGGAACCGCTACAATTTGAAATAAGGTATGTTAGACATGCACCGATTTTTCATTAATCAAACCCTCTCTTGTTTTTGAGTCTTCTTTCGAATATCAGAGCTTCCATTACTGGGATGTCATCAGATCCATTTTTTATGCTGTTTTTTTTATAACGAACTGATTAAGTTCGTTATAAAATAAATTAATTCAATAAGGAATCAAAAATTACGAACGAGTTTATATATATACATACACATACACATATTAGGGGGGACTTACAACAAAAAATATCCTGACTGTTTCGCCAATTTGTGGTAGCATAGTTTCGAAGCTTCCAACTACAATTAGCCGAACCAAAGATAAATGACAAAATTATTTCATTTAGGGGTAAAAATGTCTGCACACATAGCGAATGAAATCGGGATTGAATATTTAAGTAATCCCTTGATCTTCTATTGTAAGTCGCTGCCTTGACTGCCTTTAGCTGCCCCTGCTTAGTTTCTGTCATTAGGCGGCAGTTTAGCGAACAGAAACACAAACAAATAAATTGAAAATAAACAAAATGATCATTCGGCTACAAAGAATCACATAAAGGAAGTGAAGCAACGCGAATTTCACAAAAAAAAAAGTAATTAATGCAACAACAGCCGCAATCAGTTTCAGAAAGGCACTGCTAATTGCTGGAGCAGGAGTATGAAACGTTGTGAAAGAAATGGGAAAAGGCAGCTGGTTGGCTGCTTAGCTTGTCTTGGTTATAGTCAAAATAGCAACTTAAGTAAGCAAAATGCTTCAGACAGCATGACTGACTGATAGACAAGCCGACCGGGCAGACAGAAAGGCAGACGGTTGGATATGCCTTGTTACCATTTTCCACTCAAAGCCGATTTTAGTTACTTAATCTAGCAAACAAATGCTTCTTGGTAATGGTAAAATGAAAAAAGTTAAATGAAAAAATGTGGCGGAAAATAAAAAAACAATATAAAAATGTCCAGAGAATGGGCGTAGTTGAGAGTAAAATTATACATTAATTGATTTAAATTTTAAGCCCACAAAAGCTGCCGAACGCTTTTATTTAATGCGGAAGTGAAAGTTTTTGAGAAGCCATTTTTAATTAATTTTTTATTTATCTAAGATGAAAGACAAAAGCACTAAAGCTGCTTTGTAAGGTAGTTGTATGTTGTAAGCAAGAAAAAAAAATAAAATATCATCAGAGAAGTTTATTCGAGCAGTGCAAAATTCTAAGGATTTTTTCGTAATCAACTTCTTATCAAGAAAATAAAGAATAACTCAATTCATTCAAGAAAAAAAGTATTTGATTTGAAAAGGAAAATTCAGCAAACATATTTCTGTAAAGTGGCTATACATCAAAAAAAAAAACTAACCTTTTATAATCATACTAATGATTGCTGGAAACTCTGCTGCCTTGGCAGCCATAGAGACTGAATCTTTCTTGGAATAGTTAGGCCAATTAGAAGCAAAAGTTGAATAGAAATAAAGAGTACGAAGCGTTTACCCTTTTGCTTCTGTAATTCATTAATTTAACATGCGCATGTCATTGGGTCTTCCTCGCCTTCCACTTTGCATTACCAGCAATGCGTAAAAGAAGTGAGATCATTAGAAGACATTGCTTATGAAAGCGATTATCGATTGTTTTCTGGGCCGTTCAAATGGATCAGAATGCAAGTGCAACCACACATAATAGATCATTTTCGTCATGGAATGTTTCTGATCACCCGACACCTGAGTAAGGTCAGAAGATAATACGGTCGTATTGATTTTTAATGTGAATCTGCTAGATTCTGATCCGCTGCTTTTTGAGAGCAATAGCATATTTCAACGGTGAGCCCAAAAAAAAAACAAAGAATTGATTTGATTGGAAAGTTGCTGCTTAGTGAAGGAGCGATATTAGCCATTGAGTAAGACAACGTCTCGCTGACAATAAGAAAACGAAATTCGTTCTGAAATGCTGTATTTAGCCAACGCATCACCAGGCAACATTTTTGGACTCTTTAGGCATTTGCTAATGCATTGGCTTTAACTAATTCCAAGACTACACTGACCGAAGTAAAGAGCGTAGATACTTGAATAATAAGAAAAGTACTGCCCCAGTCTGCCCAATGACGTTAACAGGACAACGAAGTTATCATACTACGTGAGTATTTAGTAGTATTTTGCTTTAATACACCGGCGACATTAAATATCGTGGAATTTTTCACCACAGCAAACGTTGTTCGAATACCCACCGACATAATAATCTAATAAAATCAACGGAGTTTATTGAGTCTTTAGATGACTTTTTTCAACAAACGTGCTGTCTTTACTAAGTTAATAACGTAAATAGGCCAAATAATTCACGCCAAGTAGACAGTGAAAACGGGAGCAAATTGAAACTTGAGAAAAAATATTATAATGGTCCTACTATACGATTTATACATATCGTAATAGAAAAAATATGATAAGACACAGCTCAGAAGTGTCTTAGAATCCAGGATTTAGAATAAGCTATACGAATTCATAAAAAAATTTTTGCGTTTTTGAATGAAACTCAAATACTGAACGGAGTGGTATGGTAAAATGGTTATAATTAATTTAATTAGAGATATACATTATATATACATAGTCTAAGATGGTCTGTGAATCCGCTTTGGATTTGTCCATATCAGTGAGTGTTTGGTTAACAGTCTTCGCGGCCAAGGTGATATATGTATATCTCTGCGAATTGATCTAAAAGGCGACTTTCGCTTAAGCTTAATTCGTTTATTGCCAAGTAGCTTTCAAAGCCCAGTGCAATGACAATGACTCAGATTTTCGCCTGTTCATATATATAATATTTTTGGCGCGTACACCATTTGTGGTGTGCGTCTTTATATTCTACCACCAAATGGAGGGACCTACAATTTTGTGCCGACTCCGAACGGCAGATGGCAGAAATACCCTCGGAGGTTTGCCATTGCCTGCCGAGGGGTGACCGCTATTAGAAAAAACTTTTTCTACGATTAAGATTTTGTTTGCCCTGACTGAGATTCGAACCTCGAATTCACCAGCATATCGAGTTATAGCACGCACCGCTACCAACTCGACCACAGCAGCGAAAAAAAAAAAACGGTTTGCAGACGTAAATACTTGACTTTTTTCAAAACTTAAAGTCCCAGTTTTCGTTAACTTACAATACAATAATTATCGAAGTTTACTTAACTTGTCTAAATAAATTTTCGGTATGAATATTCTGAATTAAAAGGTAGACACGTTGGAACGCATCCATAATACGTTATGGCCGTCTGGCTTTAATATGGTTTTGGAGTAAAATTTTACGCAATTTACTTAACTTGTTTTGGCGATTTTTGTGCTCGCTTTCACGGAAAATAATTTAAAGCTTTGAGAAAAAAAACCGAAAATTGTCTGCAATCTTAAGCTAATTAAAAATGCACTTTATTATGTTAAAAATGAGTGGATACTCAAAATAATTCTGATAAAAATTTGAAATTTTGTTATTTTTTTGAGTTTGGAACAAAGTTTTTAGCTGTGTTACTATGTTACTATGTTTTCAATACAGAACCAACCGTTTTTAATTCAAAAATAATGTAAATCGAATAAAAATATATAAATTCTGGAAATCAGCCAAACTGTGGTTTTTGCTTTTATTGTTAAATGCAGTTCACGTTGCTTGCGTAGATTGTTTGAATCGACAAAAAAAAAATTAATAGAAACTTATCAAAACAAAATTGTATTATAGTAATTTGGGCATACAATAATATTCAAATGCTTAAAATACATTTGAGGGTGTTAAATAAGTTTTCATATCCGAATTTTAATGTATAGTTTAAACATGTTCCGATGAACTTTATGCTCAGAAACTAACTAACTAATGGAATTGATTGCCCACATCTTCATACCTATATTATTTCTACTTTAATGGAAGATACCACACTAATTTAAGTTCTGTCCAATTTCGCAGCTGCTAATCGCACTTTCTGAAGTATTCATCTGGCATGCAATGGAAATCAATTTGGGGTAGCGTCATTAGGAAAAACTCTCTGTATACCTCCGTTCTTTTTCCCATCTTCACAACTGATTGAAGAAACATTTCCGTGAAAGTGAGCAGATATTTTTTAATCATTAATGAAGCTAACGTATTTAATCTGGTTCTGACTACACCAAAATAATTAAATCAATTAAATACAAAAACATGTAATTTTCCACAAAGCTAGAGCAATCAAAATACAAGAAATAAAATAAAATCAAAACAAAAGAAAATCAAAATCAAAACAACATTCAAAGTCGTTCTTTGACGACCGGGATTAAGTTGGCAAGAAAAAACAGCTTAAAGGAAGTACACTGCAAAAGGACAGACGGACAGACAATTACAGCAAAGTGCCAAATGAAACGAAGGTGTTATTAGCCGCAGCAAAAAATGTGCGTATATTCGGTAGGCGACAGTTACCATGGTAGCAGTGGCTATGACCGAATATGGCAACAATGCCAGCCAAAGGTAACGTCATTACAAACACGCGCCATTCACATAATGCCAATCTGCTTATTTTGCGAGTAAAAAAAAAACACAAAATTGCATAAATTTACCCAGTATTAACATTTCGCTCATTGCGCGTTAAATAATAATGTAAATTACATAAATTACAAACGCAATTTCGAAGAACCACATTTGCAAATTTACCATGCCAAATAATTGGGTTGTTAAAATTTGGGTTTAGTAAAATTTAAAGTCGAGTAACATGCATTTTCTCTTTTTTTTTAAATATTTTTGTTTTGAAAAAGTTAGTAAATTATGGCAAATATATACGCGCGCTTGTATTTTTAATGAAATCACTTTTACTTCTTAATCTAACTCACTGTTAGGTAAACACTGTTCTTTAGGTATTTTTTTTTCCTCTATTAATCTCTACAATTTCGACAGCAGCTAAATACAAGTGATTTGATTTAATCGCCTTCCAGTTCTTCCGCTGCATACATTACGGCTTCAGCGTTTACTATTTTAAAACTTACGCTATGTCTGTACTTGGAGAATTTTTCGTCTTTTCTTTTCTTTTCTACTCACTGCGCAGACTTAGTGCAGCCCCTTTCACTCTACTCCGCCCTTTTGATGTCTCATTTGTGGAATATTTCAAATTAAATTAAGTTTATTCGCGCCTCAACTCATTTCCGGACAACTTGGGTTTCCGCTTCATTGTCAATTGCAGTGAATTCGGATGGATGAATGGATGCGTGAGTGAGTGTGAGTAATTGTGTGAGTAAAAGTGAGTAGTGAGTGAGTGAGTGAGTAAATGCGAGAGTGGTCGAGTGCTTGTTTGCATTTACATAAAAAATAAAGGCACTGGTTGTTAGTTAATGAATTAATTATGCACTTTAGTTGCTTTCAGTCACTTTTCTCTTTGCATTACTTACCGAACTTTGGGGCGTTGAAATGAGTTGAGAGCATGGAAGATTTATTAGTTTGAATGTTAACTTTGATTAACTCTGCTAAGTGGTGTGCTAAAATCAACATTGATATGAAAGTTTACCCGAATAATCTTTAATGTAATATATGTACTCGCACATACAAACACTAACGTTGAGTCTGTAAAATTAGCAGACTTCAATGTTTAGTTAGATCTTTAGTATTTATTTAAAAAAATATATGATAAAAATTGTATGATTTTTAATTCCAAAAACTATTATGCGAAAAATAAGATTTGTTTAAAGCTTGATTTAAGCTAAGAAAATGTATTTGTTTGCATGATGGCAAGCTTTGATGAAGTCTTACACTGAATCACACAACTTAATTTGATAGGTAAGTGATTTCCCTTATGCGCGTGAACCGTAGTTAATACAAGCCAAATTAAAAACATAAAAATTTTGAATATTTAACCAAAAATAAGAGCAATAAATTTTTTTATAAAAAATATTTAATTCATTTAATGATCTTTATGATCACCAATATTAACTAGTGTTTTATTTAATTTTCTTACCCGATACAGCATTTTTTGCCGAACGTATAATGGCTAATTTATTGCCAAGCCAGTCAAATCAAACTCATTCAGCAAACGTGTGTAGAGTTTCTGTAAAATTTGCACTAATCCTATCGAACCGGTCGGTAGGTGCAATATATCCTAAAACATTTAAAAACACCTATCGGTAACATTTGCTAAAGAATATACATGAAATTGTATGATTTCAGTTTTTTATGCTCTTCAGTACAAAAAATCGGCACTTTTTTTTTATCAATTTAACAGCTGTAGTTGGTTGTGAACTGTGATTAAGAGAGCACATGTTGCGAAATTCTGCAGAAAACAACCATAATTACAACGTTCATAGCGGTAATTATTATAATTTTTAGTCTTTATCATGTGTTTATTATGTGTTTGAGCTTAACGTTTACAATTCGAGTTTGAAAATAAAGTAATTTTTGATAGTGTAATTAGGTTTTTCGCTTTATGGGATTATATGTCCCTGTTGTATTTGCACTGGGGATAATACGAGTATATCCCAGAAGTACACAAAATCTTAATAAGTTTAACAAATTCATATAAAAATAATAGGCATAATGGCCAGCAAGAGAGCTAAGCTTACAGGAGATGACATCGAAAATACACTGTTCGATTACTCAGAGCAGTCGGAGCCGTTTGAAGACAGCTGCACTGAGTATCTAGCGATGACGATTCATCTGCTGCGAAAGAAGAGTTTTTTGGTATAAAATGTGATGAGATTAGTGATGAAGAAGCCAGTTGTGATAAAGAGATTGGTTCCGACTACGAGAAAGGACATTATGCCATTACAGTAACACCTGCTACAAAGAATATATGGACGACCGCCAAAAATTGCTGCACGCGAAAAGAAATGCCTCCAGAATACAATCTGTCTGTGATTTGTAATATAAATCGAGGCTCCAGTAAATTGAAACTTTTTTGCACAAACGAAAGAGTTACTATCGTTAAGAAAACTCAAGGTGACTACACAAAAAGCCTCCAAATATTCACGAAACATATAAACATGAAATTTTGGCAATGCTTGGAATAATGACTTCTGACGTAAAAGTCAGGTACTGTACTGGTCTAAGAGAAAGTCTGTTGGCTACACTTTGATAAGAGACAATATGTCACGTTATCTCTTGCTGCACCCAAAATTGTTTTGTAACTCTCCCAAAAACCCAAATGGCTGTTCGAAAATCTCGTAGAGGCGATCAGTTGCCTAAAAAAGACTTGCACTGCGTACCGCGAAGATAGTTCATTTCAAGCCATAAAATGATACAATTTTACTAGTTACAATTTTTAATGGTGCTAATGTTATTAACACTGCTAAGATATTATATCACAAATTTCAAAACCAAAATACTGATTGGGGTTCAGTATCCCAACACCCACAGCGCCTCTTGTGACGAAAATTTAAATTCTGGCTCGATAAATCTTTTTACTTTTTCCTAATCTCTACGGTACACGTAGTGTCAATATTTTATATCCTGCAGTTTTTTTTTCGATTCAAAAGGGTCAAGTCGCAATAATTTTTAAAAATTAAGTTTAATTATTTGCTGCTTAATTGTGTAATAATAAACGCTGTATTAGACAGAAGCCACCAAATAAAACCCATTCACCAAAATCTCAGTGTTATGTCATCATTCCAACCACTTGAGAGTCACGCTCGATGACTATGGAAATGCCGATGAAATTTTACACTGTTACAATCCAATTAAAATGCGCAGGATATATTGTTGAGATTTAATATTAACGATATTTGGCGAACAACGCTTTTAAAAAACTTTACACACATCCCCTGACTGAGTGACAAATTTGCATTTGCATATTTCGAGTAAATATGTAGAAAAGAAAGAAATTTAAAAAAAAACTCGCAATAAATTCATATTTTAATATTTAATTATAACTGAAATATCAAACGTTGAATGATTTTCAGTTTTAAATTACAAAGAGCGCACAATGAACCAATGAACTCTAAATTGGCTCGTATGCATCTTCATGCAAATATATTTGAGTAAGTAAGTCCGTATGTACATATGTACGTATATAATATAGTGTCTGTATGCAGGTGCGCGATAAGATTTATTCGTTAGTCGTTTTTCAATGTCGCAAGCAAAAGCAGAACATAAATAAGTGTTCCAGTTCTCGCCAAGCGCACAAACACACATACATAAGTTATTATTGTTTGTTAAATTTTTTCCTTTTTTTAACACTTGCCGCTTTCACTTTCACAGACCAATAAATTCTTTTACGAAGTCCCAATTGCCGTTTAACCGTACTCTTGTAGAATAGAAAGTGCGCTGACGGAATACAGTTTCACTGTTTTTTTTTTTTTTTTTTTTTTCACTTTACTTAAATCGCCAACGCAAGTTCACAGCTTACACTGGGTCGACGATAATAAAAGGTTTGCACTTTTTTTTAAATTAAGTTAAGATTTTCAAAACAAAATCTAGCCAAATCGCTATTTTGCGGTCGCTGTTTTAGGTCGGTGGGGCCCGAATTACGGATGGTCGACAGTTTTTTTTTTTTTTTTAATTTTTGACCACTCTTTTCGTAACACGTTTATAGAAAGTTCCTTTTTTGAACAAAACACAAAACCAGAGGGCAACAAAAAACCACATTCGCATAAAACATATTTCGATGGGCTCAAAATATTTTTGCTACAATAATAAAAATGGGAAGAGCCAGCGACGGTTAGAAGATGTCTGCCTTATTATTTTACTTAAAGTTATAAGGAATAACTTTATTTTTACAGACACGCTTTTGATCAACAATGTAGACCACAATCATAACACGAGAGGTAGAAATTTTTAGCTTTTTTCGAAGTATGTTAATTGAAATTTATTAAGAATCGATTTTACCCTAAACAAATTTCTTAAAAATTCTATCAAATGTTTACACTTAACAGGCTTTAATTAAGAAATGAATATCGGCTTTTCACTTTTTTCGGTCAGTTGCAACTGTTAACTTCAGTTCGTTCCAAAAAAAAAAGTTTTATTTTTCTAATTGACAAATGTATTGAGCTCGAACCCAGTTTAATGAAGATTTTATTTTGGAAAAACGAGACCATTTTTTAATGGTAGAAGTTAAAGTACTATTTGTTGCAGAGCCAACACTGAGCCAAAATAGAGCAACTCCGAGCTCCCGGGTTCAAAGCCTGGGAGAATTGGTTATGAAAAAAAAATTTAATTAATTTAATAAAAAGAAGTCTGATAAGGAAATGTGGTGATTTTAGAAATAGTACTAAAACTTCTACCATTTAAAAACTGTCGTTGTTTTACCAAAATAAAATCTTCATTAAACTGGCCTCAATTATTAAACATTTATAAGGCCGATAAATAAAAAAAAGTTTTATTTTTCTTTTAAGAAATCTTGAGTTGAAAATTTTTTGTATGGTTACGCTTTCGGATGCTACTTTCCGCGTAACAACAGTTCATAATTCCATTCGCTTTGAGAGTGAGAGGAATTTAAAAGCTTCTTCTACATCTATGGAGATATAAACTACCAAATTGAAATGGAGTGCGAGTCGGAACACTCCTCGTTTTCACTCATTTGCATTATGTACATTAATCGGCTAGTCATAGTAGCATGATACATTTTTTCTTAAGCTCATGAATCAGCTATCACTTCTATATCACAATTTTTGCTGGTAGCAAATTGTTTTTCCTGTTTAACGTTGAGTTCGAGTGAAATTACTTATTTGATGCTAATAAAATAGTTGTTTTGCTAATTACAAAATATGTAATATACTTTCTGGAATATTTCTGGAGGGATGCATTTCCATTATATCAACAAATCATACGTTTATATAACACATTTCTGCTCGAACTGAATCAAATTGAAATTATTAACTCAACGTACTCAGCTACAGCAAAAAATAAATATTTCGATGATTTGAATTTCAAAATTCAATAATGCAATTACTGGGGAAATAAATTTATTAAAATCAACAGATTGTGTGACGGATGCAAAAGAAGCAACCGCTTTTCCGATGGAATTCCTAAAGTCATTGGATTGGCGAGGACGGGCCACAGCAAAATTTACAACTAAGGGCTTGATCAGTTTTTATTATGTTACGAAACCTAAATCTATCAACATTGTACATGTATGTATATAGCAACCATAGTTGTTCAAAAATTCAAAAATAAAATAATAAAAAAACAATACAAAATAAATACAGCGCAAGGTCACAATGGGCTTCTTACAGCCTAAGTGTGCCACCGTGCTTTGTGCGGTGGCAGCCACTCTAACCTAACCTAACCTAAGGTCAGTATTTAGAAGTATGTGGAGTTAATCTTGAGTTTCACATGGGCAATTCGCGTGTTGGAATGCGAAGAACGTAGTTAACCGCAAACAAATTTTAATTGGATGTGAAATCTTATTCCCTCAACCTATAAACACTTCGTACAAATAAACGTACACAACCGAGTTCAAAAAGTGTTTCATTTTATTCTAACAAATTTTGGATGGACGATGTTCGCCAGTTCTACTAGTTTCATATATATGTGCATATGTATGTAAACATATGCACGTTCGATTCAGATTGGTAGCTCTTGCAACAAACTGAGTTTCTAATCGAAAATCACAAATTTTCTTAAAAATCTCGTTTGAGCTCCAACGGATAGCCGAGCAGGTTTTCCTATTTTGAACTTCTCTTCATGTTATGAAAACATTGTATAAGTTTTTGGGGGCTTCTGCAATTTTATATGACGTTGTGGAGTCAGCTTTTTTTCGTGCCATGAAAACTCTTTTTAAGTCCGCAATAAGGTGATCTACATATATGTATTTTTATATTAAATGGAAAAATGCATAGATTCGTTTCAAAATTATAGCCGTAAAAATTACTTAATTTTATTTAAAATTAACCACAAAAAGGTATAACAACTTTACACAATTTCGTTAAATATTTGAAATTAAAACAACAAGTTTTAATAATAATAATAATCCCAACGGTTTTTATCCCCCCATAACCGCCCGACTGTCGCGAGGGGTGCATCCGCATGACTCACGGCTATATACAGTTCAAACACTGATTCCGAATGAACTCCCGTCGTGACAAAAGCTCCCGTCGCGAATTCGGGAAAAATGCTATCAGAAATTCCGACGTTTTCGTAGTTTGCGTTGCCAACTGTTACGCTAAGTTCGAATGAGTGTTACCAACTCTTTGCACGAAATTCAGTTTACTTACTTTTTTGACAGCAGTTGAAAGAAAATGCATATATTTTCACAAGCAAAGTTTAAAATAGTTATTTAAATACAAAAAATAATTAAATGAGTTCAATTAAATAAGTAAAAGAGCAAGCGCGATGCCCGAAATAGACGTTTCTAACCCGCAAATCATTTTTATGGTTTCCTCTAAATTATTGAATGGGTGTATGTGGTTGCTTACTTTGCTCGTTGCTCTGAGTTCAATTTTGTTTAGATAAGGCTTCCGTCTTACATAGCTAACAAAATATCGTTCTACTTTTTATAATAATTCAACAAATTAGCAAACAGTTTTGCATATCTCCTTTTTTCAGGTGGTTGCTATTGAAGTTTTATATTGTATTATAGTTTAATGTACATTGGCGCTTTATACTTGTGTTAAATACGAAACATTCAATTGAAATAAACAGCACTTCCTTGTGCATATATGTATGTATCGAAAGTCGTATATTTAACTGGGGGCTCAAGGCTTTTCAGCTTTACGGGATTTTTGGAAAATTTCACAAGTCTCAAACTACACCCATTAATAAACACTTCTTACATTTTTAATTACTTCAGTGAAAAATATCCACTCACTTATATTTATTTGTTCATTTTAATTGTTATTTTAATTTCTTCCGATAAGGGAAAGCGTTCGTAGATTATTCTCACAAATAAATGTCAAAATTGCGTTTCACTCGGAATCCGTGATGGTAATCTCCCGAATTTCGAAATATCGTAAGAATTTTGTGCTGACGTCGGAATTGATGATAGCGGAAGTAACAACGTCGGGAGCTCCGACGGAATTCACGATATGCCTGATAAATTTTTTTTTGCTGCGCCGAGTCATAAAAGGCCGGAGTTTGTTAAGTGTCGAGATCTATTACCATTCACCGTGCTACAGAACAAATGCACATTAGCTGATTATATAATAAAATATATATATGTATAATTTATTGAGAGTATTGTCTGAGTATGTAATATCAAATTTTTTCAAGTTTAGAATATTTTGAGCACAAGTTTTAAGTCGCTAAAATTTACCCTTGATTTTTGAGAGTTTTTTCGTTTAGGCTACTAAAATAATACATATTTGTAAAAATGTAAATGACCTTTAAAATTAGTAATCAGTGTTTTTTTTATTGATTTCGAGGTGAGTTAAATGACAGATTTTGTTTGAAAAAACATTAAAAACTTTACTAGTATGTAGAAGTTATAGCCGGTCATTTCTAATGACTTAAAACTTGCACTTTACGTACTAAAATAATAAAATTTTTAAACTACGAAGTTTTAATGAAATTTTGTCAAATTAAACAAAAATTTTTAATAAAGTTGAAAAGATGATTTTATGTAAGTTGTGTAAGATAGTTACCCGGTTAGCAAAAGAAAACTGTTGAAAACTAATAAAAACCAAAATCAATAGTAAAAACTTGTCAAAATGTCGAAGTCATTGCAACATTTTTTTTTTGCCGCCATTAAGCACAAAAGTGCACACTGTGCATTGGTGGCGCCAGTGAAAACAAAGTTGTCTGCGACAATAGCCCTGCTACTGAGCAATAAAATTGCTGTGGGAAAAAATTTCAACTTAATTCACACTTAATAGTCGAGTCATAAATTTTTTTTTGCGTGAAACGAAAGTACGAAAGTTTGAATCAAACGCCCACAGCGCACCGTCGGCATGAGCATCAACATGTACATAACATATGTACGTATGTACATACATACATAAAAAAATCTTTTCCCAGTTTCATTCACTCTCTCCCCCCTCTCTTTCTTTCTTTATCACTCCAACTGCCACACACTCGTACTCATTTGAGTGCACATGAATTATTTGCTTTTTATGCATAATCAGTATATACACTTTGAATGAGTTTTTCATATGTTAAACATGCAAAGATGACAGAGCATCAACTCTTTGGTGGCGCACACAAACAAACAAACATTCATACATACATACATACGTAGTGAGTATGTGGTTGTGAGTGTATGCGCTGTTTGCTGCGATTTGTTGCGCATCAATTTTATTTATAACTTTTACACATGGAAATTCATTTAAGCGCATTTAAGTGGAAGCTATTCATACGGAGAAATTTCATTTGTTCGCAAACTCGTCAAACGCCTTAAAGTATGCATGCCATAAGATATGCTCTCTCACACACACATTACAAATCATCATATACTAGCGTAAATGTGGCTTAAATTTTTTTTTTATTAACGACATTTCCCATTTTATGTTTGCATATGGATTGAGTGTCAACAAAGTGTTATTTTATAAACTAAATTTGTAGTTGTACTCTTTCCAGTTGCGGCGGTTGCGCTTTTTCAGTATGTGCGTTCTCTATTGGCTGAATAGGTTAAATTGTGTGTGAAGGAATTTGTGCATAGCAAAAGAAAATGCCCATGAACTTAAGTTTCTGATTATATTTGTTTTTTTTTTTTCTTTATCACCATCTGACATGCGTTGATAAGTTTAATGCGATTTTACTTCGTTTACAAGCAAGTCAACAGAACGTGGTGCAATATATTTTTGACGACTTACTTTAACTTGCAATGGTTCTGTGTTTTAGGTATTCACCTATTTGAAATGCCAAAATTTTTTTTATAAGCAGCAATAGTTGATAAATTTTTAAATCAAGGCAAGTTGATTAGAAGTTCAATGTTTCATGTCATTATAATATTTTGCAATAGCTTTCAAATACGATTCATTAATTAATGGTAATATTTTGGCTCTTACACTACATAGCTCAATGTTTCGAGCTCCGAGCTTCTTCTTCTTTTTTGCTGTGCGAATGTTATACTGTACCACAGATGTATTTTATGTGAAACTTTTTCTTAGAAATACTCTCGGAGGTTTGCCATTGCCTGCCGAGGAGTTGCCCACGGGCAAGATATTACGAACAGTCTAATAAAATAATAAAATAAAGTGCAGGTTACAGATTTACAGTTTGTTAAAACTATATTTATGTATGTATGAGTAGAAAGTTTGAATAATTTCTTTTTATCATATAAATCAAGGCAAAATTTTCAAAACTTTAATTTTAAAAAATCAAAGAAACTTTTACCCTCTTAAAACATGTATATTTTTGTACTAAAATTTTTAGTGCTACAAGGCTGCGTACCCAAAAATTGTATAACGTCTCTTTAAAAAAAAAATTAATATAAAAATTAAATTACATTTTTTAGGTTTTTTGTAATTTTGTATTAAAATGCGATTATAAGATTTCTCTCAGTTTTGAAATTGATTTTGAAATTAATTTCAAAGGTAAACTTTAAAGTAGATCTATACTGTTCGTTCGTTTTGTAAATGATTAGGCATTAAAAATCCTTTCAATTTTTTAAGGGAATTGCCGCCTGCTAAAATTCTTAATTTTTCAGTATTGGCACCTGTTCTACAACTAATCTTTAAATCGCGTTTTATTAAATTTCCGAAGCCGTGGTAAACAAATAAAAGGCCTGACCTGTAGATGTACAGTTAAGTTTTTTTTTTTTGAAGGATTGACACCGGTTGAAATGTTAATTTCCAATCATTTACTAGGTAAAGCTTACGAATTTTTTATGAGTCGAAAGCTAGGCAACTCTGTCATTTAGCTTTTAAAAGCAAAAACAAAATACACCGAACTCAGAAACATTTTTTAAATTTTTTTCCTTGGTCGAAAGGCTTTATTTGTAAAGAGGGTTATTTGTAACAGGGTTGCCAACTGAAAAAAATGTTTTTACTGTTTAGTTTATGTTATATGATAATTTACCAATAATTTTTTATTAACTATGGTCCCAATTTGCATGTCATTAGTTCTGCCTTCTCGAAAGGTGAAATTTCGTTCATCATCAAATAGACATTAAGCGCATTCACGGCTAAGCACACACAACAATTTTGATAGTTCAAACTTTGAGAAACAAGAGGAATCCGTTCACTTAGAAATCAACATTACCACCAATAATAATGACAGCTTTAAAGTCCAATTGAGAATATCCCTTGCTAACAAGTGCTCCATCGGTATACGAAAAACACACGCTATAAGTTTTTCATTTTATATGTACGTCCTATATTATGGCAGAGAAGCATTACGCGACATCTCCATAGAAAATAGCTGATGTTCTAACATCTGTATAATAAAATATCTGTCGTTTGCCTGGAAAATATGAGAAATTTATTGACAATTTTCACATGTCGGCGTTTTGTGTCTTGACATGCGAATTTGGAAAATGGTGTCAAACAAGTACGATCGCTTGATTAAAACGAAAATATAATAAAAAATTTTAAAATAAATGATTTATTTCACTTCCAAGAATAATAAATGCAATAGAAATTAATTTTTTGCTTCTGAATGAAAATATCTCCGATATTGACCCCACGAAGTTTACGGCCAAATTAAAAATTTGCTGTCAAAGTAAAAAAGTGGCAGCATATTTCAAAAATACAACAATTTGGCATATATTGTTGACATGGAGAAATAAGCGGTCACCTATTTCACGATATCTGATGAAAGCAAATAACATAAAATTGAGTTTAAATTAAAGAATAAACAAATATTTTTTAAATTAGAAAATTTCTTGAAGCTTTTCGTACATTGCTTGGCGATATTTTCGAATATGCCCGTCAATTAGGGGTAGAAATAAAAATTTGCTCGCAGTGTTAATGCCAGTTAAACCCAGTTAATAACGCTTTCAACTACTGTCATATGAATTTAAAATTTTGTTTTACCTTTGAGTGCGTTTTTAAGTTAAAAACTAAGAAATTACTAATATGTCACAAAAATATATAACATTTTTAAAAATATTTTTTATAAATCGTAAAAGCATACCTTGAATAAAAACAAATTAAGTCTTCCATCGTGGCTAAAACTTTCAACACTTATTTTCTTTAAAGCTAAATGAAAAGTTGTAAACCGAATAACACACAAGTGGATTTAATTCGCAATGCACAGACTCATATATTACGGCGTAGCTTTTACAGCTTATTTGAAATCACATAAATTTTGGCGATAATTCGCATTTTTATCGCAATCCTTTTCCATCTACCTAATTTACAAACTTGAATGGTCTTCACAAATAAGTAGTAAAAGAATTTAAAAACCAAATGAAATAATAAGAATTTTAAGGCATCGTGCAAAACGATTGAACTCAACCGCTATCAGCAAAAAAAAAGGAGTAAAATTGCTAACAAAAACCAAAAAAAGATTATAGAATCACATATATACATAGATATGTATGTACATATAATCGTTGCACACACAGACAAACTTTTCCTTATTAATGACATCAAAGTTTTAGATTTTGCAGCGCTTTTACGACTTTACGATTTTTCTTGCGATTTGCACGCCAATGAAGCGTTGCATGCGGTCCTTTGATGCTTTGGCAGTTCGCACGCCGACAGCCGCTTCAGTAGATGCGAGTTGTAGGCTCCCCCGACCCGATCGCTCTTCAGCTGGCCACTGCTATCGATTGCCTTCATTGTTTTTGTTACTATATATACATAAATATGTAAGCATAATGATGCCGCCGCCGACGACGACTTCCTCTTGCTAATTACTTCGCTTAATTCAATTTTATGGCATTAGCCCAGTACTTTTCGCAGCTAGTCTCTACGCTTCACTTCTCTGGCGGCTTTTATATAGATTTCTTTATTTCTTTGCATTTGTGGCAGTGCTTTGCGGTCAACGGTAATGGTTAATGAACCGCACATTAGTGCAATCGAGCGTTGCCATTGCACCCCAAAAACAATAGCGACGCGCACATGCAAGCGAATAAGTTTAATGCCAACTCATCAACTCGACAAAGCAAATGCTTTTTTTCCCTTTTCCACTTAGGGCTTGATACACACACTCGCTACGCATGTACGAGTAAAAACTCTGCAGCCCAGTTTGGCACTTTATGTGTTCATTTATCTTTGCGAATGCACTTTAAGACAAATAAATTAGACATTACATGTCGGATGCGTAAAGAGTGTAAATACTCAGTTAAAAGTACAGTAACCTGATATCTTATTTGAAGTAAAAAAGGTAACATCATATAACGTAGGGTTGCGTCACTTTAGATAGGTGATATAACAATTTAATAAATAAATTTAATTAACGGTTGCTTGACTTAACTGTGATAAGGTACTGGAGTGCACCTCGAAAAATGCTAGGTGAAGGAAAGTGAGATGTAGTGAACTTACATGTGTTCAATATGCGCGTATTGAGTTTGGGTGTGTTGAGTTATAGTGTGGTGAGTTATAGTGTGGTGAGATAGAGTGTTAAAGTTAAGAAGAAGGTTACTAGCTGTCGCCAACCACATCCTTTGCAATTTCACTTCAAAAATCCTACTAACGTTTTTTTAACAAAATTTTAAAATACAAGTTTCTGTTTGATATTTTTTTTATTTGAGCCTTTGTCGGTAAGCGCACTCGGGTAAGCTATGTATGTACATATGTATATGACATTTTTCGTTTTTCATTCCGTTCAAATTTTTCAATCCAATTTTCCCATTTTTTTTGCGTTTTCTTACTCTATTATGCTTTGCTAATGCCAGCCAGTGTTATCGCAGTCTTTTGAGTCGTTAAATTTAAACTTAAACATCCCATGATAAGAATTTTTCTTACGAATGTCCCTTTTTAATTGCGGAAATTGTCTTTAGAAGAACGACTGCATTCACCGATTTAGATTTTACATGATTTCAACTGAGGCGAATACGTCAAACTGGGAGCATCGAAAATTGAACAGAATAGAATTGTGCACGTGGAATTTATTGGGGCTTCTCTCCATACCTGAACTCACCACACCTACATTTACGACACCAAACTCCCCATATCTCAACTTACTGCATTTGAGTACACCACGCTTAATTCACGACACCTAAGGCACCACTCGTCAACTCACCACACCTAAATTTACCACACTTAAACTCACCACGCCTAAGTTCACTAGAACTGTACTCATTACACATTTATTCAGCGCACCTAAACTCACCTTCACCATACCTTAACTTGCTACATCTAAAGTCATCATGCCCTTTATCACCTCACGTCAACTCTCTTCATTTATTTTTATAAACAAACCTATAAACATGATGATTAAAGATATATTTATATACTAGATTTAACATTTCGATTAATATTTTCTCTTTACGAAAGGAAAAAAAAAACACATTGATCAAATCTATTCTCATTCGATAATAACTAAGAGTAATGATAATTTCTTACTAGACAATGTGCGTTTATTCAGTCGCATAGCAATATAAACGACATACAAGTAAAAATTAATACATTAGTACCGGCATTGTTGGCATTACGCAAACAATGAATCTGTGAAAATGGACAATTACGCAAATTGATGTATGAACATGAATGCATACAAATGGCCATAGACAATAAATGCATGCGATAGCAATAGCTGTTAATAAATGCAAAACCTAATGCGAAAACAAGTAAACATCATGAAAGAAGCATAAATATGTATGTATGTATATGTGTGCCTGTGGCATACCTACATACGAGTGCGTTCAGGATATCCTAGCAAATATCCTAGCAACTCTAATTTAAAATACCACCTGCCAGTAATTGATATAGCTGCAATGGAGACTTGAATACAAGAAATGGCATTCTCATATTGGAACACAAGTACACATATTTGCAAATTTTCTAAAAAAATAACTTATTTGATTCTGGCATTTTTACTTTCGGCTTCATAAAACATTAACAGTCGTTGGAAGTATAAAAATTTCTATTAAGATTTAACGAATAAAAACTCTTAACTCACTGATAAGTGTAAAAAATTGCTTTCACTTTTAATTGAAATACAGTTCTTTGGTATAAGAAAAGAAAAAACTTGTTTAATTGAGATAAGTTGTTCTATCAAAAGTTATCAGAGTGCAATTCGAGTGCATTGAATATTGCAGAAGTAATTGTGAATTGTTAATCTGGCGTATTCAGTGTATGACGACGTATTTTATTTTTCTGTGCATTTAGATTACGCATAAATACGCTGGATAAACACACATTCATACGATCACGTTTACCTGAGTAGCCACCAACATTGCATGTTACTCATACGCCCCGTAAATTATTTGGTCGAAGAAGGTTAGAAACAAAGAATTGTAGCAAAAATGCTTGAGCTGATTGTAATAAGTTGGCATTTTCTGGACATCATATGGTAAATGTTTGTTTACGAATTATTGAAACAAAATTAGCGTTATTGATTTCAACATTTCGATGTCAATTCAAGCCAGTTTTCTGATGTTATTTTAAAAGTAGGTGTAAAATAATTTTTCTTATCGAAGAAATGGGAAATCAATTAAATTCGGAGCTTATAATTTTAGTTTAACTTGTTGTAATATTTTTGTCAAGCATACATATATTTTGTTAATATCAAGAACGATCGTTACGGCGATTAATTACTTATCGTGCGCATTATGATTATTTGTTGTTTTTTTCTTAAGCATTATTTTTGATTAGTTTAGACTTAAAAAAAATTGTCAACTATCTTCTTTGGTATGAAGAGATGCCTCACTGTTAAAACTTAAATTTCATCACATTGTACTTTTCCCTTAATTTTACTATATTTACACAATTTCTGTTTCAAATTTCTTCATTAAAGGGCTTTTATCATCTTGTTTTTATTTATAATAAGAGGAGAACTTTATATTTTTCATTATAGATCAGTTGATTTTCCATTTGTTACTTTTATACGAGTAATTATATTTTTTATGTATAGAAGAAGTCAAAAAGTAGTAAAATGTATTTAACAAAATATATATTTATATTTTTACGTGTGAAATCTATGCATTTAAATTTTATTAAAATAGTTTATGCTTCAATTTTTTTTTTTAAACAACGCACACTAATGTCTTCATACTAATTCATAAAATAATACTAATTCGTAATCAAGAAAAGACAGTAGATATGTGTACTCGTACACATGTTTTCTTATTTTGATGAGCTAAATCTAATTTAAAATCTCAACGCCAGTCCCCAAAAAACTTCTACACAACGAAGTATGCTATTGAGATTCGGACTTATTTAAGAGCCCTTAGGCTAATTTTGATATAAAAATTAGATTCAACAGATCAAAAATTATTTCTTTTAAAAAAGTGATTGTCCAATTAATGAAATTATTTATTAGATTTGAATAAAAAACCAGAGTTTTCTTTATTGTTAGTTTCGCCTTGCTTGCATATATACTTAAGCGGAGGGAAAAACTGTTAACTCATACGCAAACTTATACACTAACAACATCAAAGACACCGCATATCAAACCGAATAAGCTCGACTCTAAATTTTTCTAGTCTCAATTTCATTTGCAGCTTTGAATTGCATACACACACATCAACGGTGATCTGAACACTTACTCGTATTAAAAAAGTATTTTGCATCGCATGCTAAACATAGACGTTTATTTAACGAATTAAATTAAATGCACTTTAACTAAAAGCTTGAACGCATTTATAAAGTTTGAATGCACTTTGAATGCAACTAAGTTGTATTCAAAAATAACTGATTTAACAATTCCACCAATTCTCGAGTGCCACAACACACTCGTACACTCAAACGTACGTGCATACACATATACAAACACATACAAATTATAACCACACCAACTCAAATGCGTTCTTACAACAATCAGCTTCCACGAAGACATTGCATTTATTATTGCGAAACTTCAGCATTACGCTCATACTAGCACAAAAGCAATGTATTTTATTGTTGTAGACGAAACAGTCGTTGGAGCCTTTTACTTAACATTTTCAATGGCTAAATCCATTTTGCGTACAGAGTAACGACGACAACACAAACAACAATAAAGTGTGACTACGAAACCAGTAGGAAAATTCACTAGCTCCGAGTAGAGGATGTTTATCCTTGACGTAACTGCAACTAATGGTGTCTATCATGCGAAAGCGGTTTCACCTTTATCGTGAATTTCGCCCGAAAAAAAATTCATCCGAAATTTTTTCATTCGCCCGGATTGAATCCGCCCATTGTGAGTTTCACCCGGAATAAATTTCGCTTCGACAATTTGAAAATAGAAATTACAACTCTGAAATGTGTATACTTGAAGTGTAAAATTATCAAATAATTCAAATTCAATTGTAATTTGAAAAAATTTATCAATTTTCCCGGTCTTTGAAACTTAAAAGTCTATGCAATTTTCCAATAAAAATTGGTCTTTAGCTCATTAAAACAAATAATAAAGAAGTATTTATTAAATCTGTGCTAACCTCTTCAACATCGACAGCACGACTACAAATTGGCAATTCCGCCAGTTGGGAAGCGTGCTTGCGATTTTTCATTGAAGGTGGATACTAAAAAGGTGTAGACAACATTTTTGAAATTGAGCTGGCGCAATCGTCTTTTAGTCAGATCCTGTATGAAATTGTCAAAATTACCGAGTCCATATTATTCCTGCAGTGGGTCTACGCTGGAAGACATACCGCTCTTGGCCAGTCCAAGCCTATTTTGCATAAAAAAAAATTATTTCTTCGCACATTTTAATATAAATTTTTTACCCCTTTCCATTTGGACTCATTTTTCATTGCTGGCCCCAAACTATTCAGCATCGTCCTGCTGTTTTTAAAACTCAGCTACATTTGCCTTTTTTTTGACAAATCCCCTTGCAATATCCGGCTTTTCCTGAATTCCAACTAAAAGTATCTCTATTTGAACTTTGTTTACTCCCAACTATTTCCGCCCGAAATAAGTGTTGCCGATAGGGGAAACGATGTTCGAAATCGGAAAATTTCCGCCCGAAATTTATAATAAGCGAACGGTGAAAAGTGAAATATTCCGGGCGAAACCGATACTCACTATACAAAATTTTGTGAGCGAATCACCTCATTTGTAGTTGATTAAATCTGAATCACTATGCGAATCACGAAAAAATCGATGCCGTCTCTAATTTTAATCGGAAATTTATTGAAAATAGTGATTCGCCATTTGTAATTTAAATAGTGCAACACGTGATTCACTTGCCGTGGAAACATCGTTTTATGTAGGAAAGTTTCAATGCGAACGTAATTTCAAAGACATAAAATTCAATAATTGATTGTCAGTTGAAAGCTTGAATTTTAGAATATTAAGATTGTTCATTAAGGTTTTCATTTTATTATGGACAGACTAAGCGCGGTAGAGCGTCTAAAAACTGTATAGGTGTAATGGCCAATATTTGAGAGAAAATAAAAAAAATAATTTCAAACAGACGTGGGACCATTTTTTTAAATTTATTTATGATAACAGGTCAGCTCCTAATTTCGCAATGTTTTGTATATTTCAATATATATTCTCTGAATAGCACACAAAAATACCGAAGATATTTAAACAAAATATTCCAAATCAACAGTAAGTTTTAGAATCTTCAAAATTGCGCACAATATTTATTAATTAAAAAAATATTGTGCTACATAATCAAATCTTTTATTATTCGAATTAAATGACTCTCCTGTCCGTATTTCAAAATTTGTCTAGTTTTCAGTGGCTCTGGTGTTTGAAATATTTAAAAAAAATTGATTAGGAAAATATATTTGAGTAAGTTCTGCGAATAGAAATTTATTAAATTTAATAATAATGCTAATGAATAATGCTTCATTCCCGTAAGTCTCTAGTTTCTTAAAGGGCCTCAAGTTAAAGTGACTTAATTTCATTGGAGGATTATCAGGAACAAAAGAAAATACAAATTATAAAGGATAACAATCTCTTACGCATAGTCTAAACATGTTTAGAACCAAGATTATTATAAAATACAAAAACCAGTTTTAAATTTCGAAACCATTTAAAAAAAAATTAAAAATTAATTACCAATAATTTAAGAAGTTATGTGAAATTTTTGAATCTTACTTTGAACGCAATTTATAAAAAAATGTACACACACTATTTTACATTCAAGTATTTCCTGCTGTTAAAGAAATTTTGAACTATGTACATAAGTACAGTTGTACACTCCATCACGGCGATCGTTATGTATGGCAAATAATTTGTTTGAGTTCGGCACGCCTAATTCATATAGATATTCTCGAAAAGAAAAATGATTATATAAAAATAATAATAATAGTTTGGCGCGTACACTATATTACTCAGTGTTTGGCCGAGCTTCTCCTACCATTTGTAGTGTTCGGTTTTTATATTCTACCACAAATGGAGGGACCTAAAATTTTGCGCCGACGCCGAAAGTCAGATGTTTTTAATGAGAAGCCTTTTCAGGGGTGACCGCTATTAGAAAAAAACCTTTTCTCTGATTTGCAATTTACTTGGCCTGGCTAAGATTCAAACCTCGAACTTAGGGGCGTATCGAGTAAATGCACAGCGACCAATGATAATTGATGGTGTCAAAAATTCGCCAACGTCATCAACGTCAAATTATTTCAAAATGTGTGACGTTTAGTATTTTCTGTTGCATATTTTCGTATTATATACAAGGGCTGCCTTTCAAAAAAAACAACGCTTTGTTTTTAAGAAAAAAAACTTTCAAGAATGTCTTCAATATCTCTGATATCAATGTTGATCCAAAGTCTTTAAGTGCGCAGTGTTTTTGCCATGCATTCCACATGAAAGATAAAATAAAATTAAAATTAAAGTTCTGGTATCTAAGGTAGCAAGTGTCAAAAGTACTATATCGGAAATTCTGCTTGGAATATTTGCTTGCATTTATATCTCACTGCACTTTCAAGCATTGGAATATAGTTTTTTCGCAAATAATTTTATAAAGCAAAGATAATGGAGTTATTGCCCAGCAGAAAATATTCCTAAGGTAAAGGTTTCGAAAACAAACCTTATCTCCCGCTCCTTTAAAGCACTTCCTTTTTCACTTAAACTGAAATTTCGTGTATACTACTTGCAACTGATAAAGTTTAAAAGAAACACTTTATACATGATATTACTCTAGGAACCGAACCTATGACAGTATTCGCACTAAAACTTGTTTTGTGTATCGGCTTTATCTCAAAAGGAACCTGATCGCCGGTAAACAACGACATGCAGATAAAATTTCTTAAACTAATCACATTTCTTGAAACAAAATAATTTCCCGCTGGCTTAACATTCGACATTGTTAGAAACAGCCGCAACAACTTAGAGTAAATAAACAGAAAATCCACATCCACACAAACTTTCTTCCTCCCCACTTTTTGGAAAACAAGAACATTTTAATTACTGTTACACAGAAATATTATATTTAGATACTTATGTATGTATGTATGTGCGTGTATGTATAGAGGTATGAATGTATAAATGCATTTCACGGCTTAAACTCAACTCAACTTTTGCCTTTGTGCAGACGAATCGCGGTGGATTTGTGGGGTTTCATGCGCGAGAGGGTCGCTTGACAAAGTGCAACCTAAATCATATATAGTAACACATACATTCATACGTCGAAACAATTGTATTAATATGTTCAGCAACCGTTTCAAACGCTAACGAATAAACAGAAGATTTGTATTTTTTTTTATTATTCTAATTCTGTTTGATTTTCGCATCACAGTGAAAATGTGGGGCTTATTAAAGATGGTCTTGTCATTGAATTAAACTGAACACAGTTAATCAAAAACAAGTAAAACAAGTAAAAAATGAGAAATGAGAACCATGTGTTTTATTTATTAGATATTAGTGATTTTGATTGCTAAAAAAATCCCAATAATAGTTAATATTTGTGGAAAATTTCATGTCTTTAGCTGATTTAATAAAGGAGTTTTGGACCAAAATGCAATATCTGAACTATCGGTTGTATCGCAGCTGTGTGATTAATTTATCAGACTTTAATGATTGTCACTGCTAAAATGGTTTTTGTGATAGCATTTACTTGTACAAAATTTCAAGACTTTAGCTGCTTAAATGGAGGGGTTTTCATGCTAATTGCAATATCTGAACAATCGGTTGTATGGGAGCTATATTTTATATATCTTTGATTTATATGATTTTCAGTGTTGATATAGGGCTAATAATAGCACACCTTCGTGCAAGACCCTAGCTGCTTAAATGAATGAGTTATGTAGCAAAATATTATATCTAAACAATTAGCTCCTCCGATCTGGCCGATTCCGACAAATGTCTAATAGCTCAAAAACTGAGGGACTAGTTTGCGTTCAAACAGACGGACAGGCGGGCAGAAAGACGGACATGGCTAAATCGACTCATCTCATCAGCCCGAAAATATCGGTATATTTTTAATGGGTCTAACTCTTATCCATCTGGTACTTACAAACATCGGACCAAACTTAACATACCATTTCTATGAAAGGTATAATGAACTGTCCAGCGAGTTTTTTGATTCTATGAAATTTTTTTATCTGTAACATTTTTTCTTCAATAACAGTCGAATATCATTACTACAAATTGTTCAAGGTTGATACAATTCAGAAGAGTTATCAGTTATTTTTATTTTGTTAATATAAAACCAAATTTTCTTCTAATATTTATTGCGGAAAAAACTCGAAAATAGTAAGTAAATTTTTAGTTATACTCGTACCTAAGGGGGTATCCTCATCTGATGCAAAAAAAAGGTAATTTTTCGGGATTTGATGACAAGGGAATTATATAAATTGTTTAATCGAGACAACTTTAGGGCGCAATATCACAAAAAAAAAACATCGTAAAAGTTAAAAACTGGCGGAGTAATTAAATTTCACTCTATATGCACGTCAATAAACCGGTGAAAACCGCAAATAAAATTTTATTTTCTGGAAATTAAATATATACTCAAAATGTTTGTATATTTTTTTTGTTTACATTAAGAAAAACGATTTAAGTTGCAAGAATCTGTGGTTCGTATAGAACAGTTTTTAATACTCTACAAAATGAAAGTTGAATAGTTTTCCCGTAATCGTGTACAAACGTGATTTTGAGAAAAAACCTTTTAAAGTTTTCGTTTATTGTACACTGAAGTTCTACACGTGCAAACATTACTGGCAATAACTTATAAAATACGTGAAATTCAGGGCTGTAAATTTAAGGGGATGTTAACAGATCGATTTGGAATAGATTAAGCTGAAAAAACCAAAAATCGTTTTTTTTTTTTTCGATTTACATGATTAAATCAATTGAACAATAAATATGCAAGTGGCAATGCATTTAAATCTATTTATTTTGATTAAGTTTTTTTTTTTCAGAAAGACGTACAATTTCACGAAATATTGATGTATGTCAATTTTTAAGTACCAAGAATATCTAACACTTTTTGAAAATAAAATCTATTAATAATTTTTTTTTTCGGAAATTTTTTTTTTTACTCAAAATCTTTTTTTAGATAAACTTATAGTGTTTGCGAAGGGTTAAAGAAAGTATAATCAAATTCCGAAGGTACTTCAAAGATATTACATGAAAGCTGCATTTGAGGAAATGCCATAATTTTATTCAGTCTGATGGTATACAACAACAACAAATGTCAATAAATGAAACTTCATTTCTTCATGAAAAAAACTGTACATATATGCACAAACGTTTTTTTTTTTTTTTAATAAAATAAGAATAAACTCAATTTTAATTTTCATATTAGTTCCACAGTTAATAAAGCAAGGGGTTTGCTGGCTTTTGTAAAGCGTTGGTCAAAGGAATTCCGCGACCCGTATATAACTAAAACACTTTTTACTTCATTGGTAAGACCAATGTATGGTTCCATAGTTTGGAATCCTCGTTATCAGGTCCACTCAGACCAACTAGAGTCAATACAAAAACAATTCTTAATTTTTGCTTTGAGAAATCTTCGATGGGATTCGCCATACAATCTTCCCCCTTACACTAGTCGTTTAAAACTTATTAATCTTCCTACTCTTTCGAGTCGCAGAGAAATGTTAGGTATAATATTTATGGTAAAATTAGTCAATGGATGGATCTCAAGTCCATTTCTTCTAGAGCAAATTAATTTTAATTTACCCTCCCGTGCAACGAGAAACTTTAAACCACTTTTCTTGAAACTATGCAGAACTAACTTTGAGTTGAATGAACCGTTTCGGGGTTTATGCCGAGACTTTAACAATCATTCCAGCACCTTTGATGTATCGGACTCACTTTTTATAATTAAAAGAACTATTCTTTCCTCTCTTATTAACAGCTAACGATCCAATTTTCTTTCTTTGCATTTCTCTAACTTTGTATTCGGCTGATGAATTCTTATTCTGTAGCTGAGCAGCTTGGGATCTCGACGCTTAACAAACTTTCTTCTGTCACGACTTGGCACCTAAGATTTGTATATTTAAAAAACATCCGTACGTTATGCGGATTGAGCCCCTCGAGTCGTTTGGGCGGGAAAGTGGGTTTCCGTTGGGTTCTAATAATAAAGAAGCTTGGCCCCATAATAAACAAACCTTCAATCCTCAACTGATAGTTGCAATGAACACAAAAGTCGACAATCAGAAACAGTTTTTTCCAGGAACTTTTTCATTCAAATATTAAAATGAATGCAATAACCACCATACGTCTTGCTTTTGCTAATTAGCATGTTTTTACAGCAGAAAGCTGTCTGCTACCACTGTACTGAAAAGCTTAAAATTTCATAATGTTTACACAACGATAACAGCTTTGCTAAAAGTTACAAAGTTACAGTTTAAAAAAATTAAAATTGCTGAATAAGTTTTAGCAAAATTTTCGTAAAAGCTCTTACCAAAGTTTTTTTGGTATTGACCTAAGGAGAAGCTTTACAGTTCATAGGAAAGAACAATTGAGCATGCGCGGTGTTTTGTGGTTTAATAGCGGGCGGGCGAAATAATTATGTATAAAATGATATGTGAGTGCATTTCAGCAAAGCACATTCTTTTCAATGAGCGCAAGTTTTGGAACTAAGAAATACCCTTAATTTGTATTAAACTACGTTATCAAGCTGCAAACATTAAAAAAATCTTAGATGTATTCTTAATTATGATTCATTAGTAACGTGGTAGGCATTGCGAGGATAGTGCGTTCTTTCAGACATTCCAATTTACAAAGCTTAGCGCCACCTTGAAATCACTAATTGCTCACGCTTTTACAAAAAATATTGAAGAAAACCGGGAAATCCGTTTTGTTGGACTTATTTCCTGCAAAAAAGTGAGCTTATGGAAAAGTTTGTTTTATGTACTTCATGGGAATTATTGGTTTTTACAACCCAAAAGCTTTGAATGTAAGCTCAAAATAAGATACCTAATTTTAATGTTGCTAGCTAAACTTACGTTCCATTTGAAATGTTTAAGTAGTACAAGAACCATTACCACACCCTGTGCTTTAATATTTGTCATAGCGCTTAAATAAAATAATTTAATTTAATATTTTAAAATCGGTGAAAGAAGGTGTAAAATTTAAAAAACACATAAAAGTAATCCACTACATCACTCAACATAATAGATTTGGTTTTCTCTTTTTCATGGATATGAGGCTTTGTTCGCATCTTAACTGATTTTTTTTTTTTTTATAAATATTTTCTACACGAAAATTAAAGCACCAGCTTGAAGTTTTTACAAATTACCGCTGATAATTGGCAATCCTTTTATTCTCACTCTTCATTCATATATTCCAAATAAAGCGAACTTTAAAGCCTTTTAAGACAAATGCTGGAAAATCAATTTGTTTGCTTTGAAACTTCTTGATTTTGGGAGACATAGAAATTAATTAAAAGAGAGATCAAAATTTTGCCATATTTTATTTTTGTGAACGGCAGGAAAGAAAGAAAGAAAAAGATTGTCGTTTAATATTTAGAAAAAGTTATTTAAATTCAGTAAAATAAATTATGGTATAGAAAATGCAACATCGCCTGCTTTCGTGAGCTATTCAAAGTGCGGCAATTACGTAAAACATTTCAAATAGTAACTCATACGCTCTGGCAAAGTACGGTCTTATTTGCCCTGTAAATTTTGGAACCGCCATAAATTATGAATTTCATATTCAAATATTTGTAACAAATGCAGTTAGCAGCATTTTACTTTTAGTCCGCGATATTTGCTTACATGTAAAATTGTATATAAAATCAACTGGTTGTGTAGTCAGCCAACTATCTTTTTTCAATACAAGCAACTGGTATTTTTAACGTGGGGCTGTCCTTCAAAATGGCAATTGTCATATTAGATCGGATATGTAACTGTCTCATATGAATGCAATATAGACAAAAAAAATAAAATTATACTTAAATTATAACAACAGTTTTAAATGGTAGAAGTTATAGTACTATTTCGGAAATCACCACATTTCCTCATCAGACTTCTTTTTATGATTCGGAGTTGCAGAGCCAATACGCTACATATTGTGCTACGCTAGCCGAGTTGGCTGTTGTGTTTATTTCATCTTACTTTTTCACAAAAATCTTCCATAAACTGGCCTTGAGCTCAATAAAATTGTAAAAATAGTAACATTTACTAGGCCAACAGAAAAATAAACAAACATATAATATATGAATAAAAAATATTCTCAAAACAGACAAAGAAATAGTAGGTCAACTGTGGTTCGAACATACCAGTTTCATACCCGTCTTATACCAGTTTCAAATAGACCAAAAAATACTAGTCCAACTGTGGACTAAACTTACCAGTCGGTTACTAGTTTATTTTTGACAAAAAAATAATATTCGAATTGTGGACCAAAATCACTAATTCGGGATAAAAAAGAAATTTAAATAAAATAAGTACATGAATTAAGTACTATTATGTTGTTATGCAAATGTATGAATGTGTTCTTGTAGCAAATATTCCAGCATAGAAAACTGAGCAGAAACTGAGTAGTGTTTGCTTCTATGTTACCTGAACAATTGTAGTTATTGTAAATGGTAGGTTAACTTACATAAGTAATTTATGTTCACAACTAACTCATGTATATAAATCAATATTTTCAAATAAAATATGGCATGAATTAATAATTTTGTATTTAGTAAAAGTCTGGTATTTTCGAACTAGTTCGATTTCAATCAGGAAACTGGTTGAAAACTAGTATTTTTTCTGACTAGTTTCGTGTTTCACTGCAGAGAGCCTTTGTTTAGAAATTGGGAATTATTTCTCCCTTGCGACATTTTGTCTGCAATAAGTTTGTAATACATACAAACAAGTAAGCAATTCAGTAGTCATATTTGTTTCCAAAAGTAGGTGGAGAATAATTTCTAAAAAATTCACTCAATTCATTAGAATCACGAAATACAGACATTGAATTTTAAAATCGTGGCACGTTCTAAACTTTAACTAAGATTACCAACTGGTAGTTTCCAGTTTACAGACAACAAACTAAATGCTTCGAACATAGTCGCATGGGTGACTTTTTGTATTACTCGTAACCATTCACAGACAAGGAAAAATCATTTAACAAAAAAAAGATATTGAAGAACCCCACTGAACTCGAAACTACTTTGTTCATAGGAAGCACCGGTCCTGTTGGTATATTTAAGGGGTGCATTTAAAAATTCGAAAAATTAATTTGTATATTCCAACTTTGGAAAATGGATATACAAACTTATTTTCCAAATCATTTTAATTCTATTGATGTGGCCTTACTTTTCAAATACTTTCGGATGTATTTTAATAACATTTCTTAAAATTATTTGAATAACAGTAAGTGTGGAACTAAACGTAACTGACTTGCTGTTCAAGCAAAAAATAAGCCACAACTTTATATTGCAATGATCTACAACATTCGCTTACGCAAATATTCGCAAAATAATTCCTTGAAAACGTTATAAAAGCTGCTGAATGAAAAGTTGTAAAACTTTAAAACTTTTACTTTAACGTTCATTCATACAGTTACTCAATTTATTTATATTATTACTCGCTTTAACTTCAGCGGCAAGTTGCATGCCAAGTAATACTAAGCCAAAAATTTAAATATTCTTTCGTGCACTTCAAACTCATTTTTAAGTAATTTGCATATTCAGTATGAAATACTTACTTTTACATGCTCTTGGCTGTACCACTAATCAAGCAAATTGATTTGTCTTCATGTTATCGTCAGGCTAGTGAATCAAAACTAAAAGTTTCAAACTTCTGCAAGAGCGCGACGAAGGCCTCTTCCCGTTTTATCAATTAATATTTTAGTAAAGTAAACTAAGAGTACATGTAAAATCAAATAAGAGAGAACAACTTATACGTTGTGGTCTACAAATGATTTTTTCAAAAGAAATTATGAAAACCTGAATACCTTTTATCGAAAATCGTGCATAAGCAGGCACAAAAAAAATCTTCTGGAGCACGAAACGTATAACCCACAAGGAGCTATTTCCTCTGTTCAAAATTATAACACCGGCCAAGAAGATATTTGGCTCTGACTTATACATGTTAAGTTTTAGTTTTGCCTACCGCAGAAATAAGCGATAACATTTTTTTTTTACCAAAGTTTGCTTTGTAGAAATTGAATCAGTTATTTTTAATTTTTCGGCAAAAATTGCTGATTTTTAAATATTTTTTTTTATAATTTCACTTTAAATTATGATTAGAAAAGTTTTTGCTGTATACAAAAGTATGTATTTTTTGTATTTCTTTTATGTTCGTATGAGCTCTCTCGTATTAGGCAAAAGCAAACTTTAGAAACTAGAAAGGAAAGTTCAAGTGTTTTCCAAAAAAAAATTACTTTTTTGTTGACCGGTGTTATTTGCTTTGCAGTTTGTTTTAGAACTTTGGCACACTCTTTTCTATTCTTTATGCGGGCACTTAGCCGATACCAGATTCTCGACTTTTAATGGTAAAAAAATGTTAACATCGAACAAAACTTATCAATGATGTTACACCTGGCTAGAAACTTTAACTACTCACAAAGCTATTGTGTAAATCTGGAAAGTTTTACATTTTTTTTACCCTTTCAATAGGAATTTCACAAAAAAAATACATGCGATGTATTTATATATAATATTTATTTCGAGAATAATGAATTGATGAAACCTTCCAGTACCATTGTTGTTGTTAAAGCTCAGACAGCAACAAGTAAATTTTTCATATTGTATTCGTAAATTCGTAAACTAAAATCGTAGATACAAACATACATACTCAAACAAATACGTAAGTCAGTTATCTGGATACCAGCCCCAATATTTCCTACGCCCTCAGGACTGTTGAGTTTATGTTTGGTGAATATGTTACAACCGTTTATCATCAAATTAAATGCTTACTACACAATTCAATTTTACATACCCACACACACAGAAACTAAGCAAAGTCGTCGCGTTCAGCATTTTTGAAAAGTCCACTAAATATTTTATGCAAATCTCAGTAGAGCTTAACAGGCAAGTTGGCGACAACTCCATTGTTGTTGGTGTAATCGCTGACTTTACTTACTTGCGAACTGTAATCATAATCATCATCGTCATTATTATTATTTTCATCATCATCAGCACAACCAACTGGCATTCCTTTAGTGCAGCTGTTGAATATTTGAACGCTAAGAGTGTGTCGTCGTTTTTGCCTCCTGCAGCGCAAACGAAACCAAAATACCAACTGTGAAAAGATAATCCGCAGCATAAAGCAGAGAAGGCAAAAGTTACATAGCTGTCGAAGTGTTTCTAAAAAAAAAAACAAAACGAATGAAAAACGACTGGACAGTTGAATGTATGTACCCTGTAGGAAATCAAAGTACTTTAAAAGCAATTTAAAAAGTACTTTTTTTCTAACCACAAGTGGTTTAAATTCATTTTATTTTCTTGTCATCAACTAAGTTTTTTAACATGGCGATGTCCTAGGAGCAAGTCAATTATCCGACTCTGCATTTGATTTCAACCACTTTCAAATATATTTGAAAGAAAGAACATTAAAATTACTTCTTTTGCAACTGCAATAAAATGTATTTACATATTTCCAGCTACTTTAAAACTGTTTGTTTTTTACATCCTATGTATTTTAAACTCGATTTGTTTTTAACTTCTTTATTTTATACCTACTATTTTCTAAGTTTTACAAAACGCATTTTAGTTTTGTTTTTATAAAATATATTAACGTGTGTATTTTTGTTTAAACTAAGCAAGGAATTCAGTTCATTTTTAACGTACGTTTACACGTTTTAACTAAAATTTAATTTAGTTTCTTCTGCGTACATACTTCGTAAAAACATTGTTTTTTTTTTACCGCCTGAATGGTCTAGCGAGTAACTTCCTCTGGGTCACGGTTTTTGATACAAAAGGCATCTATGTTAATAATGATAATGGAAATTGAAATATTTTAAGAATCACGCATTTTATGGGTTCGCCCACTGTCTTACCTTTCAAAAGCAGATAGAAATTAACAAAAGCTTTTACTTTTTTTTCGTGAGTTCCATCGAGATTGCAATTCATTACAACGTCCTTGGATAAAAGACCGAAAAGCATCTTTTTTCAACTACTTTAAAATTGGTTAATTTTTCAGACTGTCTGTTTTTTTCCGACAGGGTACATATTTATTTATGTATGTATGTGTGTACATTTTGATACTTTCATGTTCGAGTTAGTAATTGCCTTTAGAATTTCTTCGATTTGTATGTATTTATTTATGTAAGTAAATTTGTGTGTGCCATTTGACTTATAGCTGTTAAGCTTTTAGTAGCGAGTTTAGAATTGACACAGCTGTGTTTCAATTCAATGTCTGTGGTAATCACATTCCATTGATTGCTCATTGGCCATTTAGTTAGTAGAACATTTATTTGGCACTCAATTTAAAAGTTTACAACTCTACTGTAACTTTTCTTACTTGAGGCTACAATTTATGATCAAATAAATCGTTCGATACCTCATGAACTTGCCCAAAAGCTAAAGTTTATGAATGGACAAGTAGAATTATCAGTGCTACTTAAATTCTAAAAAATATGAAAGCTAAAGGGCAATGGGAAAGAGCAAAGGTGGAAAGCTGTTATTTGCTTGTATGCGTCGCCAAAACTTTTTGTTTAAGAGATACGATTTTTTTTCTTTAAAATTTTTTGTCTGATTATGGTGTGCTGCTGCATAATTATTTATTGTTTGAATTAGTTTCATGTGACATATTATGTGTTATGTCTACCGAATGCTGTTGAACTCTTGATAATTGTTTAGCTTTTCACATTAAAAAGTTCAATTATTAGTTGAAATTTATATTTACTACGCATCGTGACCACGCCGAATACAAATGTAAACTTAAATTAAATGCTGTGTTCAAATATTTTAGTTTACAATCTTACATAAAACTTACTAAGAATATTGAGTTCAGTAAAGCGCAATTATTACAAGGAAACAAAAACTTTTGGCTCACAGCCGCTTGGCCCAAATACATTTCAAAGTGTCTTCTTTTTAAATTGGACAAATTAAAAATAAAAAAAATACGCTGATCAAGTAATTTAATTTTGAAAAAAATGCCTTTTTTGATTTTTCCGAAAAAAAATTTTGACAAGAGTTGGTAATATTTTTGCATTTGGATGTTTAACTAATTACGAACATCTTGCTAGTTAAATTATCGAAATCGGTCAGTTTTTAGAAAAGTTATGTACATTTGAAAAAAATGTTTACATTTACAAAATTACAACCGCTTTGTGAAGTAAAACAATACAATACTGGCTGTTGATGGCGGAGGAAGGGCAAGTGATCGATTGGTAATCGACACCAACATAATTGGAATCAGTTAGTGGAACAAAAATCAGCTGGCACGCTTTCTTAGGCTCGGTAAAAATGGATTAGATAGTCATTGCGTCAAGTAACAAGTTAACCAGAATGAAATAATAATAGTAAAATATTAAAAATTATATAAAGGCGAAACTGATAACTAAAGCTATTCAAAATATTTGATTTCCTTTGCTCTTTAAGCTAATTTACGCTCTGTTCCCAAACACATATTGACATATTTTGACAATTTATTAATCTTTAATTACTTTAAATTATTTTTCAAAAAAAACTTTCATCGAAGTTTCGAATAAAAAAAAAATATTTTGGGAATACAGATTTGTAGCTCGTTCAATATTAATTTAAAAAGGTACAAGTATATAGAGGCTATGAATTACCACTGATTTTTGACAATTTTTATATTGAAAAAAAAGTCCAGTATAAAAGTTGTCAAAAATCAATTATGACTTGTGTACACTTTAAACTTGCAAATTTTCATACTAAAATTTAATGAGCTAAAAAACTGTAAACTCAAAAAAATTAAAAAAATTTTTTTTTTTTAGTTTAAAATTTTGAAGAAATTATGTGTTTTTATTGCACTTTTTATACCCGAGCGTACTTGTACACAAGGGTATTATAACTTTGTTCGCATAACGGTTGTTTGTAACAGCAAGAAATAAACGAGAAAGATATAGACATATATATACTAAAATGATCAGTATGAAAAGAGGAATCGATTTAGCCCTGACTGTCTGTCCGTCCGTCCGTCTGTCCGTTGTTACAATAACTTGAGTAAAAATTGAGATATCTCAATAAAATTTGGTATATAGATTGCCCTTTGGACAGGGTAGGTTGGTATTGAAAATGGTCAAGATCGGTCAATAACCACGCCCACCTCCCATATAACGGAAGTTTTGGAAAATGCAAAAACTTAGTTTTTTCGGTATCTATTAAAATAAATTGTGTGAAATTCGGTATTTGGAGCGATTTTAACTAAGAAAATAGGTATTTATGAAATTTTGAAAAATGGACGTTGCCACGCCCACTTATGAAAAAATTTCTGTATCTCAATAAAGGCGTAAGGTATCGTCACTAAATTTCGTGAGCATATTGGCCTTGATAGGCGTTGCCACGCCCACTTATAAAAAATGTCTGTATCTCAATAAGGGTGTTAGTTATCGCCACAAAACTTGGTATACATATTTTCCTTGACAGCAGTCTTACTATGGTCAAGTATTTTTGAAATCGGACCATAACCACACGAACCTTCCGTATAACGGAAGTTTCGAAAAATGCCCACTTATGCTAAAATGTCTGTATTTTCTCTCATCTCAATCATAAGATTTCATATAATCTGAAAATGCAATATTTCAGTAACACTAATACCAAAATTGTTTTATATTGGCTTTTATACAAATTTGGAAATGGGCGTGGTTCCGTCCATACCATAAAACATCGCGAGGGTATATAAAATTCGGTTTCGCCCGAATTTAGCTTTTCTTACTTGATTATTTTAAAATAGTTAAAAAAAGTGTGCTTATGGTTTTTGTTAGAGAATAAACTATATTTTACTTAAAAGATAATTTACATTAATTAGAAGAAAAATAAAGTGCACTACCCTGTCAATATGTGGTTGTGCTATAATTTGTGAACAAAGTATATATGCAGGTAATCTAAGCAAAAATTTTATTGATTTCGTCTTAATAATTCATATGGTGTAAAGCCTTTTAATTATTAAATAATTTTTTCAGTTAAATGACATCATTTGAAATTCAACTTACCATTTGTGTAAAATCGGGTGTAACTAAATGAAAATAAGAAACACTTAATTTTCATAGGCATATTTTTTTTCAAACAATGTATTTTATTTTACTCATAATCTTATTTGTAATTTGATATTTTGTTTAATTTTTTTCTTATTAGTAAGTGACTTTTTTTTATACATATTTCCGTACGCATACATAAAACTTATCAACTAACACATGGTTTTGTAAATATGTTTGTAAGTTGTTTAGTTGTTGTTGTTTTTTGTTTTTTTTTGTTTTTTTTTTGTAAAATTTTCTACATAAAGTTTTAATGTTGTTTATGTTGTGTCATAAATTGGCTGAAAAAGTATTGTTGTAAATTCAGTCCAGCTGATTTGTTGTTTTACATACAATAGAAAAAAGTGTAATTTTGGCATAGAATGATAAGTTCACAAATACTTTTTTATTTCCCCATACTGAATGTTTTTTACTGTTTTTTTATCGCTATCATAATAAAGCAAGACCTTAACTAACGTTTCTGTGCTGCCGTCATAAGTTGTTTGGAAACTAAGTTTAGTTGTGAATTTTTTTGTATTTTGTTTTCAATCTTCATGCGGAATTTTTTTAGCTCTTTGGCTGGTTTTGTATAAATCTGACTTCGAAATGAAAATGAGTTAGAAACTTTCTATATTTATGTTGCACAGTACATAAATTACGGATAAATATTACTTTGTAAATTTTGTATTTGTATTTTTTGCATAATTTTAGCCCATGTACATACATATGCATTTTTTTATTATTATTTATAATTTTAATACTTAATTTGAGCAGGTATTGTAAGTCTTTCAGATTTTGGTAAGATATTGATAAAATTCAAGCCTGCTGAAACTATATAGAAGTTAAAAAATATAGTTTACATTTCCCATTTACTTTTTTTTTTTAATATAAATGTTTATACCAAGATATTACTCATATATATATTTTGTTTAAATATATTTTATTTTTACTACTGGTTTTAAAATTAGTGTGTTTGTATAAATATCAGTATTTCCTTATTTCAACATATATATAGATAATTTTGAGCTTAGACTAAAGTTAAAGGTTAAGAAGAAATTGTTTTTCACGAAAGTAGAAATATAAGCTTAGCATTAGATTTAGCATTTTATTTGTTGGAAAATATATATACAGTTTTTACTTTAATATCTGCATTAATTTTTATAGTATAGTTGTATATAGAAAAATTAATTTTTCTCTGCATCATTTGGGTAATTTTACTTTTCTTAAGAAAAATATATGTATATATTTTTCACAACTTTGTTATACACTACAAGACTCTTAAATTCTATATAGTAAGTAACAACATTCTAAAACAGTCATGAGCCTTTTTTCTTGATATAAATATGTATGTATGTACATACTGGTGTATTAAGAAAATTTGAAAAATAAAACACAATATTCGAATAAAAACACGCAAATTCGGTGCTTTTTCTCGCTTGCTACTTTAAGAGACACAAGAAAGCTTTCAACTTTCACCAATTGCGGCTTTTAGGTTCATGAAAATAGCTTTTGAAAAAAATAAATTTATTTTATTTTTTGCAGTTAATCATTTTCTACTCTCAGCAACAAATATTTAATACTTCTTTGTTTTATATATTTTAAACTACATTTATAATACAAGGAAATGCAATGACATCATTTTCTTTTTTTTTTTTCTAACATGTTTCGATTTACATTTTCACATCTTTTGAACTTTCTAATTACAGCCTGGCTTAATGTTGATATAATGATCATTATGTATTTAATTAATGTAATAATGTTCAATAAAAATACAATCAACCTTTTCAGAAATTACATAAAAATATATTTTGTTTTACAACAAAAAGATTAAAAACTCAATTTAAAGTTGAGCAACATTAGACTAAAATATTTGAGACATTAAATTTCTTAATTCTAGCAATTATAACAAATTTTTTAAAATTATTACTTACTTTTTACCTTTAAAACTATGATTATACGCACGTATATGTATGTATGTATATTGAAAACCCTTAAAACTACTGACAATTCTTACAAATTTAACAATCACTTAAACATCACAATTAGATAATTATAATTTAAACAAAAACTTCATAAAATGCGACAGAAATTATTTTTTTAAGCGTATTAATTTTATTAAATTTTTTTGCAAATATTTTCTTTTTTTCGAAATTTTCACTCAATTTAAAATTCCCTCTATTTTGAACAATTGAGCAATTTTGAGCGCTCTTATTACGCGGAACATTCCCACAATCCTTACAACTCGGAATTCCTATTGATTCAATATATTTATTCCTAAACAATTTTCTAGTATTTTTTAACCACATTTACTCGCGGTTTAGCACTCTTTATCCTTATTTGACCAACTTTTTGCAGCTGCTTGTGACTCGGTTTAAATACTAGCTCTTTGTCTTGTTTTTACATTATTTGTTTCTCGTGTTTTACATTTCATAAAATTTGTATATTGCCAGTTTTTTAAATAATTTAATTCATCACTCACGTTTGGATTGAATGAATTTACAATTATAATTGCTCTGCTAACCGAATAAGACCCTTTTGCCTTACGGACAAATTATTTAGAAAGCTCCGAGACCAAGTTATAATAAATGAAACTTAATAAGTGTGTTATGTGAAATTGAAAATAATATTACGATAAATTTTTGTACAGATTTTTTTTTACTTCGGCGAATTCATAGAAGATGATATATTCCAAGGCAAATTCATTCAAGGTGGTGCTAATTCAACGTCGAATTCGATTTTTTTTGTTGCTTAATTGTCGTGATTGTCAAAACCGTCATCTTCTTTTACGTTTTTTTGTCTATTTACTTTGGAAACAGTCAGCTGATTATGACGTAAAAGCAAAAACTAAATTCGAGTATATATATATCAGCGGCTATCAGTACTTAGCACACTTTATTTAATACACTTTGATTGAATTTGCTTTGATTTGTTGACATTTCCCGATTAAAAATATTTGTTTTGCTCTATAAATACGCATAGGTATAGAAACTTATTAATTGAAATTTCTTGTAATCTTGTAAAATAATAACCAAGGCCTACCTAACATTAAAAATCTTACGAAAAGTTGCAAGTTCAAAACTGTTTGACCACAAATTTGAAATTAAAAACCGTTACTCTAACTTCAGTTTATTATTTTCCCATTTTAAATAGTATACTCGTATACTCGCAAATATATAAAAGTTAAAAAGTATGTATAAAATGAGTTAAAATTAAATAAATTAAAAAAATTTGTATAAAATGATTTAACTTTTTAATCAGGTATGCAGATTTTAGTATAGTACATACAATTTAAATATAATATTCAAGTTTTATGTGGCTTAATGTTACTATAAACTTTTCTATAAAATACACCAATGAATTCGGAAATGAGTATTAACTTATTTTGCGTCGACTTGAAATTGACTTCTTCTGCTAGGGATAAACAAGCCTTTTCAAAATTATTTTGAACATTTGGTACCTAAGAAAATCTTCAAAACTATAAGCGGATGAGAATAATTTTTCTTGATAACGCTGCAAAGAAAACAGAGCTTTAAAAAAAGCGTTAGCATTTTTTTAAATTCATGCTATAAACTTTTTCGATTAATTGAAAGATTATTTACGCCACATAGTGGTGGTTCAAAACTCGCACGCGCCTGAAAAATAATTTAAAAGAATGTTTTTAAGTGATGTTATTTAATCATAAAATCTTTTTATTGCTGGTGAACTCGGTTGCAAAGTCTCATCGTCCCACCTTATTTCACTGGCACCTAGTTGGCCTTTATCAAGTCTAAAACGCAATTAGTGAGTAACTTCCGAGCCCTTTTAGAACTGGAAAATCCAAGCAGCGCCAATTGTTTATATATCATTTTGTTAGGCAACATTTAAGTCTCCAAAATAGAGACATCATTTAGATTGCTTACTGGTTAACTGAGCCAGCAATACAAACAGCGCTTCTACATGCACCGCATAGCTCTGTCAACCGAGATGTAGGTAGAGACTGCGTAGCACATTATATGCGAATACATGGCGTTTACCAGAGTGAAGTACTTCACCTCAGCTACGATCAGGCGCCTCAGCATTAGCAACTCGCCTGCTAAGTAATAATTTTTGCTTTTGTTAGAGAAGGCTCTTGTTCGAGCGAACCGCAAACTGTTATGTACAGAAAAAAAAGCCTTGGAATATCACAATTTTGAAATTTTGAAAATCTTAACCACATTTACGATTTCTTAGCATTTAATAACATTAAACTCGGATAAATATAGTTCATTATTGAGTTTACATGAATAACAAGAAAGCATAAACATAATAAATATCAGTTTTATGCGCCTATGACTCATTATACATACATATATCTTTAAGTAAGTAAAGTTTACTTTCGATTATTTTCCTACTAACTTGCCAGTAGCTTCAATTCTATCTCTGCACAATCACTAATTAACACTTGCATCCCGCAGCGAGCGCGTCGATGGCAATCCTTTCAAACCTTTCTCCAACTTGTCAGCATCGCCGGCTGAGAATCGATAGCTCGTATGGCCATGCACGCCACCACTCGCACTACCTACACCAGCGCTTACGCTCAGCAAAGAACGATTCGTATTCAAACTATTCCGCTTGTGCACCACCGTTGCCGCTTCCGTCGCCGCACTCATAACTGACGCGCAGCTTGCACGCGATGAACGCCTACTAGCCAAAAGTTCGAGATGTTCATCAGCAGCGCCACCGCCAACGCCACTAAACGCATAATGCGTCACAGATGCGGTTGTAGTTGCTGTTGCTGCCGTCATGATTTTGCCAGGTGGCGAGTCCTCCAACGTCTCGGGTAAGCGTTTATAGTCGCCGCTATGCGAGCGATGTAGTTTCCAAGAGGAGCGTCGACTACTATTGTTACTTGGCGCGCTGCCAACTCCGCTGGACGCTGTCACGCCTCCTCCTGCAGTTGCTGCGGAGCCGCTAACAGGACCATTTTGTCCAATAATGCTTGCAGATATCACCGCCGGCGGACTGTTGCTGCTGTTCGTATGCGTCGATGCATTGCTGGAGACACTACTGTTACTGTTGCTGTGGTGTTGACTGTAATTGGTGTTGTTGTGGTTCGAGTTACGACGCGTCAAACGCTGCGACGACTGCGACTGCGGCAACATAGCTGCCACGTTTGATCGATCTGATTCGCTTATCACGTGCATACTTGCCACCTGTTCATTAGGTGCGGTGATTGTTGACGCCGTCATATTTGTCGTCGCCGCTGTTGTTGCGTTGGAGGAAGTGTAGTGTTCGTAGCGTGTGGGTGCTGTGGCGCTTTGCTGAGGCAACTCACGTTGCTCTTCAATCGGCTGCAATAGCGCTTCGGTGGAGCGACAGCAGTTACCGCTTTTACTCCCCGAATGCTTCATGTTCCAGCGGAAGTCAATGCAATTCTCATCGTCCAAGGGCGTATATGACATCTCAGCGCCACCGCTGCCACCATCGCCAAGTAAACGCTCTTTGGAGCCCGTTATAGAACTGGGGCCTTCCGCGGGCGATATCACTTCTTCGATGGTATTCAACGGCGATACTTGCAGCGTTTGCTGTTGCTGTAGCATTTCAATTTCAGTCTTAATCGCAGGATCAATACCCAACAAGCCGAGCACCAGCCGCGGATTGGACAGCACAAAACGCTCAAAAACTGGAAAGTCTATTTTGTATAAATCAGTTTGCGTCGAGCGCGACATCTTTGGTATTTCAGGCGCGGCTGGCGAGTTCGTTTTAGCGCTGCCACTGGCGCTTATACCACCCTCACCCGCGCTTGCACCACTTGCTGGCACACATGCACCACCACTCAAAGCCAACTGCATCTCACGTCCCCATATCTCTGGCGGATGCGATGAGGAGCGTTGCAATGCAATATCATCAGTACTACTCGCCACAAAATGCATTGCACTGCCCATGCCCACTGTCGTACCGCCCGTGCCGCAGATGTTGGGTATGGAGCGCGCCGGTGGAAATTTCAAACTGGCCTGTGAAGCCATTGTCGAGAAGGTCATCTCTTGTAGCGCCTGTATGGCGTTGCGCACCTCCATGCTCAGTTGTGCCACATCATTATGCAGCGTCGACACCTGTGAGTCCAGACGCTCCATCGAAGGCTTCTTCTTTATACTGCGCGCATCTTCGTCACATTCTTCTGCATTCATATCTTCGTCCAATGAACCTGTATCCAGACTGGATGTTATATTGAGCGAACGTTGTCGCTCAACACGCTCACGCAGCGTGATTAGTGAACGGCCCCGCGTATGAAGTTTCATTAAGCGTGGACTATTCAGTCCGAGCAGCGGCGAGCGGCCATGCAGTGGTGATGGTGTGGCAATGCTGTGATGTGGCGAGGCCGTCGCAGCTGAGGCGGCGCCATTTTCATTGTCACCATCATCGCCGCCATCGCCATCTTGCTGATTCTCGTCATCTTCGCTGATGCTGGGCAAAGGAAAGGATGGCCCAATATCGGAATCTTGACACTCGTAGCCTTCGCGCAAATTGAACGTGAGATCGTGTTGGATGTCATTGGCGAATTGTTGTTGGTATTCGGGATAGAGTCGCAGCACTTCGACCAGGCCGCCCATGTGAACACACTTCAGATCGCAATAAGTAAGCGCCTACATAGAGAAAAAGGAGAGAAAGAATAGCAATAAATTTTTTTTTTAACATAAAAATGTGACAACAGTTATTCTTATGAATTGCAAACATTTTAATCTATTACTTTAGATTATTGCATAAGTTTTGGACTAAAAAATCAAAATTAAGATGGTAATAAATAGTTAATCAATTGATTGGCACTGTTGAGGTTGTTTCGGTATGCCTTTTGAAAAACAATTTTTTTATTAGATCTCACTTTGCCGAATGCCCGGTTTCAAGTAAGCAGCTAAAGTTCTGCGATGATTTTTGACTATTTTTTTAAACTAATATTATATTAAATATTATTTTTTTAATAAAACAAATAATTTATGTTGTACAAAATCCACGATAATATTTACAAAATGTATGTCTTATAAGAAAAAAGTCTTTCAGATCAAATTTTCGGATAAAAGTTAAAATCAATTTCTCTTAAATGCTGTATGACCTTATACAAATTTTAAACACTTCGAATAAAAACACTCAACGTTTGCACATTCACTTGTATGCATACACGTACATAAGCAGTTAAAATAATATACGCGTTGCCATTCACCTTATTTAATATACAACTAATTGTGTGTGTGAGCATTATTGCTCATTATGCGCCGAGACGCCAAGAATTTTATGTTCATCATTGTATCATTAAAAAAATATCAATGTAAGCAGGAATGCAAACAACGCTAAAGTTGACGGTCACTTTTGCTTAAACTTCGAGTCTAGTCTAAAAGATATTTCATCAAAATAAAATAACTTATTTCGTTAAATGGTGTAAAATTCCAGTTAATTTACTTGAAAGGAATTTATATTTAAAAAGAAACCGACCAATTTTCTTAAAGTTACACTCTACCTGATGAAACAGTAGTCAGTGACCAGTTTTTTTGCATATATTTTTAAGATTTTTATATTAAACAAATTCATTAAAATCAATGGCTTGCCGTTACTGTATTATCATGTTTTCAATTTTCCATATACAAATGCAATAAAATTGTTCAAGTGTCATTAAATTAGTGGTTACGTTTGACTCTTCTTTTCTTTATTTACAACCAACAATAACGATTTACTTAATTTAATAACATAGTATGTATGTTTTAATAACTTTTTATATTGTTTGCATTTAACTGTTTATATCAGCGCTCCATAACAATTGGCAGTAAATCATATTGCATTTAATTGACTTGTTTCGAAAGTTCGAAAGCTTCACTCACCTTTACATCACTGCTACTCCGCACCACCACATCCTGACCAGCACTATTGGTTGTGGCAGTCATTTGGCCATTGGAGGTGGCAACTAAATGAACATTGATGTCTGAACCAACTAAATCACCTTTGCCTGAAAGTGAAATATAAATTATTTACATTTTTTATTTTTTGTAATGAAATGTTTTATAAAATGAAAAAAGTAGAACTTGGACTTGCAAATTTTGTGAATTCATTGGTATATTTCATTTAAACTTCTTGCTCTCCATTACAATTTTTCTTCCTTATTTATAACTCACCCAAAATGGCCACAACCATATCATCCTTGATGACCTCCATCGATCCATTACAAAGATAGTAAATGTAGTTTAACGCATCGCCTTTGTGTATTAAAAACTCGCCGGGCGCGCAAAAATTTGTTTTGATATGCAGTGAAAGCAGTTTCAGGCAACCCTGTGAAAAAGCAGTAAATACTGAAACAAAGTTCCTTACGTGGCAGAAAAACTGCGACACAGATATACATATGTATTTATCAATGCATTCGTTGTAGTTGTTTTTTTACACTATTATTTATTAAAATATATATTTTGTTTGCCTTAAAATTTAAACTGTTTCTCTTTCCCAAACTATATAAATTTATAACTTGTGTGCGATCAATTTCTTTAAAACACTTTAATGTATGTTTTGAGAAGTCAAATGATGAACTTGTTTAAAAAAAAAAGGTTAACTGTAACTATCTTTTTATTAAAAAGTTTATTTCAGTCTCTGGCTCCGTTCGCAGAAAAGTGCAAAATGGCTATAGGTGAGTAAGTCAAACCGATGAGTTTCTTGCAACTTATTCGATTTAAATGCTAACCCATGATATAAAAGTGATGAACTGTGATTTTAATGCCAAAATTGGTTAGAAAATTTTTTGATAAGAATTTTATAAATTCCCTTCCCATGACGACAACTTCATCAACAGACTGCTACTGCTCTACTTAGCCACCGCCATGTTGAGATAGTGGAAAGGCATCCAATCAATCGTGTCGTGTCCTTCTTTCTGCGAGCATTGACGGAAATAATGGCTGGGTGGGAGCCTTAAAATTTCAAATACAAATTTTTTATTTCTTATAACAAAATGTTTGACTGATGTGCATGAAATTCGGGAGATAACTTTACTCGGTCATTTTCATTCCAATTATTTTGGTTCTGTTGGGTCATTAGGGATTTAGGATTTTTTTCTTTATCTTCTAACGATTTTAAACATACATATGTATAACATATGAATATCTATTTTTAAGTTCACTTCCCTTCTCAAACGTTTTTTCAAAGATATCAATAATGTTGGCTTAACTTAACGCATATGGAAGATATGAGGGGTACACTAAAAATTCTTTTGGAAAACAGACATAGTAAATTGCATAGTAGTGTCAGTGTTTATGGACTTCAAAAACCTTCTAATCCGATGTATTAGGGATTTTATAATAAAGGTATTTTAGGAATCAGTAAGGTGTTCCGAGACTTCAGATATATGACAATTTTTTTGTGTGACAGATTTTAATATTTCACCACTATAAAATCTTTAAACTAGTTTTTAAAACACAAGCCCCCTCCGTAAAAAAATTGAGAATTTCGCACGACTTCCTTACATATAAATCTTTATAATTCGTAACAGAACTTTATGAAAAAATATATAATACTTCTTTTGAAGTCAATGTAGCGCTCTTTGAAAATAGTGGTTTTGACTATTAAAGATAATTTAAGAAGTAAATACTTTTGCACAGAGATCAATATTCGGTCTAAATACCGCAACATGCATATTATTAACACTCAAATATCTTTTTTATTAAAATTCTTTATTGCACAATTATTTTTCTGCTAATTAATTAAAATTATTTTTCAAGTAAACTTTGGTTGATTCTCTAACGAAAACTATAAACACCCATTTTTAAAGCTATTTACAGAATATGCAATGATTTAAAAAAAATTCATCAAAATTTCAAACTTAAAAAAAATTTTAAAATTTTTTTTGAGTATGCAGTTTCTGAATCATTTAATTTTAGTGTGAGAAAGTGCAAGTTCTAAGTGTCTACTCGTTACCACTGATTTTTGAGAATTTTGTTTTATTGGCAGGTTTCTCCATACAACGCAAAACTACGATTATTTTTTATATGGAAGGAATTGCGAAAGAGCGTCAGCATAAAAATTGTCAAAAATCGGTGGTAATTTATAGCAACTAGAAAATTGCCGTTTGTTAAATAAAATTAAATATACTACACAACTGCATACCCCAAACAATTAAAAACATTTTTTTTTTAATTCAAAATTTTAAAAATCTTAAATTTTTTTTTTAAATTGAAAAGTAATTTCAAATAATTGGTGGATATATAAATTGTCTAAATACATCGAAATGTGTTTGTGCTATTATTTGCAAACAAAGTGTATCTACGAGTGTATACGTCAGCAGGCACAAACACATCTTCTCGATAAAACTCCACTTTGCACTTTAATAAATCTCCAGCAACTTTTCTAAAGTTCCATTTTTTTTTCTTATTTTAACTATGTTCTCTTGTCCACTCGTGGCAGTTTTTCAAGTTGCCACTTGTATGTGTTGTACGCATTTGTTGCACATTTGACTGGTACTAAACTGCAGCTCAACTAATGCTTAGCTTTTTTTAAACGCATATTACACACCTGTTGTGTTGTACTGCCTTCATTCTTACCTTTCTCTGCCAAACATCACTCTTAAATATTTTTACTTCTTGCCATTTCACTCTTTGTCGCATAGAATCAACTCTTGAGTAATGCTTCTGTCAAGCACTTTTTCACTTGTAAAAGTCAGAATGATATTTTTCTCTCTCATGTTTTTCTTTGTATTTTTGCGCAAGCAATTTCTAACAGTAGTGCAGGTATACAAGTGTGTATGTATGTGTGTTGCATGCTTTTGTAAAACGCGCTAAAGTAAAGCGCTTAAAAGAAAAATATTCCGTAGACGCTGAAATGTATTTCGCTTTGAAGACAATACTATTGATATCAGTTTTCCGAAGTTACTTTTTTCGAATACCACATATAAAGGAGTACATAGTATATATGAACATAATACGTAGGTGTAAGATATTTATTAAAATTTAAGCTGCGGAACTTTTTAGGTGATTTTCGAATTTATTTCCATTTTCTTAAGTTAAAATTTATTAAAATTTTCGAATTTATTGGAATTTTGTTATTTTGTTAAGTTTAAATTTATAAACTAAATTTATAAATTAAATTTGGTTAATTTTTTAATCCTCAGCAATGCAGATTTTATTTCCAATAGCTTCAAATTTTGTTAAAAATGAAAGAAATCATAAGTCTAATAACTTGAATCTAAATTTTAATGTAACAATCAGAGTCGGAAATTCATAACATTTTTTTTTTTTGCTTTAATTCAAAATCAAAAATGGAGCGTCGTAGCTTTTAGAATTCTATGATGCATGATTTAAACAAATTATTTTAGTTAATCAACTTAAAATAGTAAACATCAACAATTTTTTGAAGCTCAAAAACGACATTACCAAGCCATAAAAAAAATACTTAAATTTTGTTTTCCTATACTTAAAGCAATTAAATTTGTGAGTATAATTATGCATTTGAAAGTTTTAGCGGGCATCAATTTGAGATTTTTTATATGCACAACAATAAATTTTAAATAAATTTCAACTTCAAAATATATAAATTTAAATGGAACCTTTGCATCATACTGAATTAAATTTGTTTTTTTTTTTTTTGTCTTTTGGACATTCGATTTATGGTAAGAAATAGGTACACAGGGCAGACGAGCGTCTTTGGTCCTGAAATTCCTAACAAAATCAGCGAACAATTGTATTTTTCAAGTAGTTTTTTGTTTTAAAATATCTTGTAGCCTCAGATATCGCTGCCCACTTACCATTATTTTTCTTTGTTTAAAAAGCACTTCTATTGAAGATATGCGCTGTTGTAAGAAAGCACAAAATATTGGTTATTACGTCACAAAGGAAAAAGGCAATAAATTGTCAAATATGTGGCAGGAAATCTCAACTAGTCTTTATTTTCGACTTAGCAATAGCATTTAATATATTTAAACAAAAACACAAATTCGAATTATCGTTAAAATTATTAAGCGCTAAAATCAAAACAAGTCCGAAACGTGAGAAACGTGAGAAACAGCGATATCCACTCAACCTTTTACCGCAAAATATGTAAAAAGATTGTTACTGTTTAAGAAAGCATCGTTCAAAGCGTCTTAACTTACTTCAAATTTTTAGACAATCAAAAAAATTTATTTTTTGTTGTTGACTTGTGTATTGAATCAAAACATTTCACAACATATTCACCAATATTAAAACATCAAAAAAAAAAAGACAAAATTTGAAGGCAATTTTTTCACAAATATTAGAAAATACTTTTATATTACCATAAATATAAGCTTGAAATGTTAGTTAAAGTGTTTTCCGTTACAGTAAAATAGAGCAATAGCTTTTGCACTGAGTCAGCAACTTAAATATGACTTCGCTAAAATTGTCTACTTTAGTAAAATTGCAGCAAAGTATAAGTACATAAATACACCTTGCTTTCTTTTCTAGTGCTCCTAAATGCGCACACATTTTAAAGCAAATTTTCTTTAACCTCTGTAGGGCAATAAATTCCATGCGAACAAAAGATGCGAACGAAGGCTCCCCATTTACCTCGCCTTCATGCCTGGCAACATTTTTTTCCTTTCTTTTTTTACTTGTTTTACATTTCACGCGCCTTTGTAAGATTTTCCACGTATTATTATTTTTCCTTCGTCTACTTCTGTTCAATTTTTGACATATTTTACACCAAAAATACATTTCTGTTTGCGTTCCTCTCCTATTCAACACAATCATTTCTCGCACGCAAACCTTGGATTCGATACCTTTTCGGCCATAAGAAAAAAACATGCAAAAGAAATATTTGTGTGCTACACACACACAACACTACTCAAATCGATTCAACTCTGAATTACCTGCGAGGCTGCTTCGAATATTGGCAATTGCAGGATCTCGCGATGTAAATGCATGGACACATCGCCGCGCAGCTCCTCGGGAAATTCACGTAGCGTCTGAAATGAATGAAATGACTGTTGTGAAAAAAAGGCCAAATGTCAGAGCAAAATGTAGTAACATATAAACATAGATAAAGTGTGCAAGATGAAGCTATATTCGCTGGCAGTTGTTTCTGGCATTTACTTGCGATATAAGAGTTTAAGCAATGGCACCTTTAATGTGACTTGGGTTTTTTTTTTAATAAACAAATAAATACCAAAAAAGTGTTATTTTGTATACAACCATTGCTCTAGTAACGGCTGAATGAAGATATACTTCGCGTTGTGTTGGTCTCCTCGTCGAATTGTTGATTGCGGATGAACCACTTGTCTGCCTTTGTTGTTTTGGTAACGACGTTTGATAAATTTAGTTTTTGCTTTTGTTTTTTTTTTAAGATTGGTTGCGTTAAGTTGCACCCCAGCTCTTCCCACTTAAATAACCGCTGCCAGAGAGCTGATATTTTACAAAAAAAAACCATCTAAGCGTCTGGTCCTTTCTCTGACAACCTTCACTGACTTTCCCAAATTACACCCAGATACCATTGCAATATTTTGATTGTTTTGAATGCTGTAATTTTTACAAATTACTTTATTAAAAATACAGTTATTTCACTAACAAATTCAATTAACCCTAGTTTTAAGATAAAAAAAAAATTTAAATAATTTAATAAAATTTCTTGAGTAGACGGTATTAAAGCCTATACAGTTTATTTTTAAAATTACAGAGTTTTACGGTTGATTATCAAAAAAAATGTCGAAGACTTTTCCACTAATTCCTTCTCATAAGCAAAATTTAAGCTTGTGATATATGGAAGAAATTGGAGGAGAACTTCAGTGAACAGAGAACATTTAAATAAACAAGGTAATATCCAACTGCTTAGGACTTGCAGATAAATATTTTATTTGAAAAATAATAAATTACATTTAATGAATGTAAAAAATTGTTAAATTATTTGTGAATGGTATAAATCAGGCCCTCAGCGCCAAAACGGCCTAAGCCCGAAAAAATGGTTCTGAGAAAAACGAAATTAAAAGAAAATTAGTATTTAAATACTTTTTTTTTATTAATCGTAAAAAAATATTAGTTGTATTATTTGTTTTAGGTTAATCATTAGGTGTTAATTAACTTACATAAAGCCTGTTTTAAATACTAAATACAAAAATTAAAGTGGCTTATGCCGTTTTGGAATCCATTTAAAAAAACTATATTGATAGGAAGTGAGGGTTAGACCATTTTGGCTCCATTAATTAAATCATACAAAATGTCTTCAGATAAATTAAAAAAAATAATTGTTACCGTTTTAAATAATACAAATTAATAATAATAATTATTCGCCTTCTTCCTAAATATCTTCGTCTTCGGCTCTCAAATTTGAAATTATTATTATTGCGGGTATGCTTTATAGGAGGTATGAACTCCTTTTAAGTTCCTGTAAATCCTTAAACTTTGCAGCTTCAATGAATCTTCCTCCAGGAAATCGCGGTTCCAATTCCAAATCTACGAAACTTGCTGGAATTCCTCTTTGAAATATCAACTTCTTGAAATAAAACATCTATGTTATTTGAATATTTGTATTGAATTATAAATTACTTCACATTTTGGAATCGAAGCCATTGAATCTTAAGCCATTCAACTTTTGAAGTCTTGTTTGCGGAAGTGATATGGTTCCCATTTTTTTGCCGTGATGATTATACGATCCCAATCATCAGGCGTAAAAATGTCCTTTTAATATTTTTCTTCCTTTTCAATGAGACCAAAATCTAGATCGCATGGTAGAAATGAGTGGCCAGATACTAAAAATGTGTACTCCGATCCAGAATTTTCGAAGTCTTGTAAATTCATTGAGTCAGCATCAGACATGTTTATTCACGTACTATTTTTTTTTCTTGCTAATACATTTTCAATTAAAAAAACTTATAACAAGGCGAATGTATACCAGGTGGTGTCAGTAGGGCGAAAACAAAACAAATATGTACAATGTTTTAGCTTTTTGCGGCTTGAACTGCCCAACAAACACACCAATTTGACACATGATGCCGTGAGACGAAAACAACAAAAAGTGTGCTGCCACCACCTGGTATAAATTCGCCTTGACTAACAACACACTTTATTATTCATTAAAAAATTTGAACAACCATGACTAACTTGATTTATTTTTCGAATATACTCTTGACTAAAACTTAACATTCGTTTTTGGCCTAACCCACATATATTTTTAATTTCTAGGATTCGATTTGGCCTAAGCGGCTTAGGCCATTATGACATCCACATTTTTTTGAACTTTGCATAGAGGCAAAACAGTTTTCAGCAGGTAGTATAACCTAGTGTTATACTATGCAATAGGGAGTTTTTATTATTATTTATTTTAAAAGGTTCCAGTTAGATCTGAATAGTCAGTTTGATTTTTTGAAAATGAGGGTTAGGCCGTTTTGGCGCTGAGCGCCTCAAATATGAAAAACGGAAAAGTTAATCCGCGCCAAGAAAATACTTTAGCAATAATGCCCTCTCATTCAAAAATTTGAACACCCATGACTAACTTGATTTATTTTTCGAATATACTCTTGACTAAAACTTAACATTCGTTTTTGGCCTAACCCACATATATTTTTAATTTCTAGGATTCGATTTGGCCTAAGCGGCTTAGGCCATTATGGCATCCACATTTTTTTGAACTTTGCATAGAGGCAAAACAGTTTTCAGCAGGTAGTATAACCTAGTGTTATACTATGCAATAGGGAGTTTTTTTTAGTATTTATTTCAAAAGGTTCCGGTTAGATCAGGATAGTCAGATTGATTTTTTTGAAAATGAGGGTTAGGCCGTTTTGGCGCTGAGCGCCTCAAATATGAAAAACAGAAAATTTAATACGCGCCAAGAAAATACTTTAGCAATAATGCCCTCTCACAACTCATCAGCGGTTACGCTGTCTACCATATAAAAGTGCTTCAGCTATCGAAGTGGCCTTTAAATTCGATAACAGCTGATTGTAGCAGTACAAGAGACAAGCGTCGTTTGTGCTGTTAAGGTTAAATAAAGAACAGCAAGGATTTTTGCATTGCCGCCAGTTAGAAAGAGATAAGTAAGGGTGCGTTTATTGTAAGTGCTGCGATAAGAGCTACGAGAGGAGCTGCGATAATAGCAGAGAAAATAATAAATGAGCATCGCGTATATGCGTTCACGTTGGAGCAGAGCTGAGAAGAAAGACTAACGATACGAGTAAGTGCAAAGAAAATCGTTGATCAAACTTTCTTCGCTCTAGTCGCTTTAATCAACATGATCACGGAGGAGCTAATGAGACACTATATGGGACACAAAATGCAATCCACTACAATATTCATACAATTTATAAAACTCGCCAAATATATAAAATTCATCATTAATTGGGTGTGCAGAAAATGTGTACTTTTAAATAAACTATACATATAAAGAAGTTGAGACAAACACAACATTTCTTCATCAAAATCGGGCATTTTATTGTTTTAATTCACCTTCAAATAAAACCGCATTGATATCAACTCTTTTAACGCAGCTTCAAAGCGTTATTCTACGCTATGTTCTAGTCACTGCTGTCTTCGCTCTCTGCGCTTTTATCGCATATAAGTAAAAATCAAACATTTTTTTAGTTTTTGCTTTTTGGTGAGCATCATGTCAAATGCCATTAGACATTTATATTGACAGCCAATCACAACGAATTCGCCTTGCCTAGGATGCTTAAATGTCAAAAAAAAAAATAAGAATAAATCATTTAGCAGTGATGATGAAGAATTTTACTGGGCTATTGAATAAATAAAACAATTTACTAAAATTTTATTTTAGGGTATCGAGCTTTGACAACTCAAATATTGCATTACAAATTTTCAGCAGATGGTATATTTCTTAATTTTCTTCACAAATAAATAGCACATTTATTTAGAATTAAGCTATTTATATTTCTTTTACACAAATTCAATTACATTAATTCATATGCACTACGTTAATTCCGAGGAATTCAGGAACATACGAGTATATTTTCTCATACGATTTCTTAACATAAACTTGCATAATTTTGGCGATAAGGGATCGATATAACGTATTTTATTATTACATCTTTGCAATTTATATCTAATATACCAGAGATTTTTTGGTTTTTATTCATAAAGAATTGAATAGCAAAACGATCATTTCGAATAACAACAGCAAAAGAGACAAGGTAATTTCTCACCGCAATTTTTTCAAAATATTTTAAAAGAAGATTCCGGAACTTTTAGTTGAGCTGATCGTCAGTTTATAATAATATAACGATACGCATGCTTGCAGACTATATGTTTAAATAACGAGTATAAGAAATAGCTGGTTAAGATTTAATTTCCGATTATTATCATAAAAATTAAACTGTACCACTTTAAGTTTCATTTTCAAACTTAAAATAAGTAGGTATATTTTTGCATACAATGTTTTAAGTTTTCTTAAATATTTTGACATCAGCAGCATCTAGCTGATTATTCGTCATTTTTATGATTATATTTTTTCTATTAGAGTAAAGTTAAGAGAAGTGACCAACAAACTTTTCAATTTACTTGCATTTAGAATGCTTTGTTCTTACAAAGGGCTTGTAAGAAAAACATTTAAGATAATTTATGATACTCAACACAATTTTCAGTAATAACAGATACAACAGAAAAAATTTCAAGAAAAACGCTTTTGAATAATTTTTTATTGAATGTTTAACTTAGTTCATCAACCGACTACCATCTAAAAAATTTTGTTGTGCGCATCTTTTATTACAAAAAAATGAGATTTGTTCATTAAATCTGGGACTATTTGTTTCTTTTTCAGATATTTTATTACTATTGCAATATAATGAATTTGCTACATTTGAAATCAACGCATTGTTTATTTTTAGCAATCCAATTTTGTGCTTATCGCATAATTTTACACACATCACTGGAGTGAATGGTAACAACTTGATTACATAAAAAAAAAAAAGAAAAATTGTGCAAACCTACATACCTACATACATGAAAAGTGAAAAAAATATATTCTAATAACACCTTTCTGTGTTTTCTTGTAATACACAATTCATTATAATTTTATTCAGTTTCTTTTTCTTGCAAATAAAATGAAAAGCAAATACTATGTTGAAGTACACAAAAGCAGCTTCTTCATATGCACACATACATATGTATGTATGTAAATATGTACCTACATACATATAATTTCATATATTCAGAAAAACCTAGGAAAATATAACTAACGTAAGCAAGGCGATTTGCAATCAGAATGCAGCAAGATATACAAATATGTAAAAGGACTTTTACCAGAAGATAATTTTTTTTCATTTTGTTTTTCATGTTTGCTACCTTCGTTAGAAAATTTTCACAAAGCCGATAAGTAAATTTATATTAAAATTTCGCGAAGCTATGAATGTATATTTCTACATATATCTATTTGTATGTTCATACACATACATATACATACACAAGTATTTGCAATCATACCCTGCCGGTAATCTGAGTAAGTTAAAAGCCAATTAAAAAGTACTATTTTCCTTACTACTACATATGGTTTAAATTCAGTACATTTTCTTGTCATCAACTAACTTTATTAACATGGCAATGTCCTATGAGCAAGTCAATTATCCGACTCTGCATTTCATTATGACCACTTTCAAATGTTTATATTTGAAAGAAAGAACATTAGAATGACTTTTTTCACAACTGCAATAAAATCTGCTTTTTCCGGCTATTTTAATACTGCTTTGTTTACAACAATTTTAAACTCGATTTGTTTTAAACTTCTTTTATTTTTTTTTACCTTTTTTTTCAACTTTTTAAAAACGCATTTTTTTTATAGTTTTTATAAAATATATTTACATATGTATTTTTTGTTGTAACTAACTTAAGAATTCAGTTCATATTTTTGTAGACAAACTTAACCTACGTCTACACGATTTTAATGTAATCTAATTGAGTTTTTTCTGCACACATACTTCGTAAAAGTATTGCTTCTTTAACGCCTGAATGGAATTGCGAATAATTTCCTATGGATCCTGATTTTCGATACAAAAAGGATCGAATAATTGAAATATTTCATGTATCTCGCATTTTATGGGCTTGCCAACTGTCATACCTTTCTAAAACGGATACAAATTAGCAAAAGCCTTCAATCTATTTTTCCGTGTGTTCCGTCGAGGTTAAAGTTCATAACAACGTCCTTGAACAAAAGAGCCAAAAAGATTTTTTTTGGGTTTTTATTCCTTTGAATATGTCATTCCATCAAGCTATGGAATATATGGAAAATAGCTTTAGATAGATATTTCGAATTTTATGAATATAGTAGCTGCTCACATAAATTCTTTTGTTTTCTTCGTTAATATTTTCGTCAACAGCTGTCAATTCGTCATTTGTTCTTATTGGATATGATACATACATATATGAATGACAATGTTTATACTATAGATTGGTTTAGTGAGCAAAACGTGGCTTTAAAAATTTTAAAAGGATTCAAGGAAGTTATTTATCCTTGTTTTTCTTAACTACAACATTTTTTAAATTATTTTTTATTACGCTCACTTAAATACATAAATGATAAATTAAAGACTCGCACGCTGCATTTGTTTCAAAGCAGATGATTTCCAACAACTTTAAAATTTATTAATTTCTCATACTGTCTGCTATTTTCCGACAGGGTAAGCACGAACGAACATGTTGGTGAAAACTTTCATTTTGCGCAGTTGAAGAGTGCACATCGAATCGAATTATTTTTCAATATGATTATGATAACTGCGCAGAATAATGACGAAATAGTGCAGCATATGATAAAGCAATCAATTGCACAACCCACATTCGAAAAGTGAGTTAAGACAAAATGTTGAAGATGTATTTGTTATTTGTTTTTAGAAAAAAAAAGTTTGGTCTTAACTAAATTTTATAGAATAAAGCGCAACTGTACAGTACTTAATATAGTTGGTAATTAATAAGTAAAAGCAACAAATTCTAGTAAATTTTTATTTGTCCTCTCTAATTAATAGATCGCTTTTAATTTCTTCAAATATTATTTTAATTACTTTCATTACGTTTGAGAATCACTGATAGGGCAGAAAACTGCTTGATGTACGAGTATATTACGATCTGCAGCTGGCAAGAAGAGTAATTAACTAAAAAAAAATATGTGCACTTGACAAATATTAAAAATATACATTTATAGTTATTTTTTTATCGAAAATTTCACTTAAACGAGCTAACCAAAAATTATTTTATAATCGGTGTTAATTATAAACAAAATATCGTGTTTTTATAATTCGCTTTTAAATTTTTGAACACAAAGTTTGGTTGTAAAGTTTTAAATAATACCTTTTTAAAAATAAAGTTTTATTTTTGGATATTTTGAAAAGTTTTATATTTGATTAAGAATATCCATACCATCAATTTTTTGGTTGGAGAAATTGTATAATTAAGGCAATAATAAATTAATGACAAGGAGCACGATATTTCGGTAGGAATCCACTTCGCTAACAAAATTTCATTCGCAAGTTTTTTTTCTCAATCAAGGAATATTCTAGAAATGTGTTTGCTACTTTAAAATTACTCTACTGAAATGTTCTCATCTAGTTTTTAATAACGTTGTAAGAGCTTACACTGTAACTCATTTCGTGCATGGCTCTTTAAAAAGGTAGATACATTGTGTAGCGCAATTTTAGTTGCAACAAAGTTTACTTTTCTTTGTTTTGATTATCTGACACTTTGTTGCTTTTCTACGTAAGTTTTTGTGTGGTTTTTATTTTCTTCCACTGCTTTCAGCAATTTGCTTTTGTATGTTTTGTTTTTTATCTGTATTCACATTGACACTTGAAATATTTACGTCTGGCCATTTAGGTAAAAGCAGAAGTTACTTACTTACATACAAACATTCTGCTATTGACATAAAATAAACAACAAAGTGTGTCAGTTTTTTTTTTGTTGTTTTTTAATTAAAGAAGTTTTATTCTATGAAGTAAACGAAGCTAAATGAGATAATCAAAATAACAAAACACTGGCTTGCTAAATAAAGTTTACGACTGTTCTATGACAAAAGCTAATACTAGCAGACAAAAATGTTTTTTTCCTAAAAATTTTCCAATAAACCAATCGGCCTTAATGCTCAAAAATATTTAAAATAAATAGTGAAATGGCCAAACAATAACAAAAATAAAAAAATGTTTGTAGTTTTAAAATATTGCAACATTTAAGAGTAAATGTCTTCACTAAGTATTTCAAAAAGGTATCCTGATTTGGTTTTCTTGGGGGTACTTGGGTAAGGTAATAAAAAAAAATATATAAGATAAATTAACTATGCAGTTTTGAACTTAGTAGAAAAAATAAAGTGCAAGTTTTACTAAATACGAACTATGCTTGATTTTAAGAATAATTTTTACTAGCTATGTTAAGCAGTTTTATTCACATAAAAAAATTCGAAAAAGCTTTATTTGCCGGGACCGAATTTTTTTTTTTTCGATGTAATAAAAGTCGATTATTTAAATAATAATTTGTTTATAATCACTTTAATATTGGGTACTAGTGAATTAATTTATTGCTAATGTTTGCTATATAAATTACAAAATTGCAAAATAATGTGGTATACTGCTAACCATATTATATTTTTTTTTATATAATTTGTATAAAATTTGCATCATTGTTAAGTGTAGACATTAATTTTAAACACTTCTATGTTATTGCATTATTATAGGCATGAGTTTTGTTTATTATTTGGCAAGGACTTTCAGTTGTGCATACAAAATATTATTAAATTATAAAAAATATATAGTTAGGTTGTAAATTTCATTTAGATATTTTTGTTTAAAAATTATTTTAGTTTTCTTTGTTTTGATACCAAACTTGTTTTGTTTGGATAAGCGGTTTGCATTTTATTAGAAAAGGACTTTTATTTCGGCCTTAAAAAATTTGGGGCCCAGTTTAACTGTTGTTTCTGGACTAAAAAAATAAAAGTCCGGGTTGGGCGATTACTTCATCTCAAATATAATAAAAGTCTAAAATATTTTTTTTTCTAAAGACTCTTTTTTTAAGTTATAAAAGTTCGGGTCCCATATGTAAGAAATTACTAAGAGACCCCGGAAAAAATGTGTCAAAAATCGATGTTAAACTGTCGCAAATTTAAACTTGATCTTAATTTAGTTGAATTTAATGAGCTATATGTAGACTTACTGGCTGAACAGAATGCAGTGCTACAGCCACAAGCTATTTCGTTAGCTACATCAGCGTTGTGGCAACGCTAAAATATATGAACACAATGGTATAGTTCATGTCAAGCAAAATCATCCAAAACAATTTTAAATTATTGAGCATGAAGAAGTCGCGTTTTTATCGGCTGACGTGAATATGTGCTATTTACCAATTCAATCGATTTTTCATTTTTTTTTTTTTCGTTTTCTATTTTAAAATTCAAATTTTAAATGTCAATGGCGTAACGCTACAAAAGTTCAAGATTGCTCAATCCTTACCACAGCCACAATAGTAAGCCACAGCTACAGCCACACATTGTGCGCAGTTTAGAACATTCAGCGTATTTTAAAATTTGACAGCTCTTACTTCTTACTACAGCCACACCATTCAGTTCAGTTATATAAATTTGCAAGTTTGAAATTTTGTTGAATTATTATAAATTTCATATTAAGCTTGAATTTTGTGCTTATAGGGCTTCTGTTAGAGAATGAACTGAGTTTTAATTATAAATAACAGATATTTTACGCGAAAAACAAAAATCTTGAAAACTGAATAACTATTTATAAAAATATATTGAATCGTTTTATTTTTTATTTGCTGTGCAATTTTTAATACCTGTCATTAAGTTCATGATTAACAAGGTAGGTGTGCTAATCAGGCTTAAAAAATTTCTGATATTTATGAACAGTGACTATGAACTAATGGCTTTATATAGAACCAACTCTAAAGTACAGTTATTTAAATTTACATCAAAAACTGAATAATAGAGTTGAATTGGTGCGCATTTCTTAAATAAAAAAGAGTAGTCTAGCAACACAATGAATTTCAAAGTTATGCAAAGCAAAATATTTTATGATTTCTCCCCAACACCGCTGTCAGAAGTCGCTCAAGTTTGACACATATATTTAAATATACATAAATGACATTGCAAAAACCCGCATCACTTTCACTTAATGCAAATGTCAGACAACCACACCATTTGCGCACAAACTCAGACAAACAAAATGGTTCACCAGTATTTTTTAACAAAGAAAACTATGTACGTAACGATACAAAGAGAAGTATTGAAAAAAAATAAAATACGAGTAAAAGTTACAAACCGGCGGGTTAAACGGAAAATTCTTGAAGCTATAAGTTTTCCATAGCAACTCGAGCAATAGTCAGACATACATACATACAGACATACAAACAAACATACTTGCATACAGATTGATTCGTAAATAAGTTCGGCCGCCATTTTACTGAGCGCTGCGAAAAGAGTTTGCTCAAAAGTATTCAACAGTTAGTCGCATACAAATATATATTTACGAGTTATGTTTGCATGTGGTTGTAGCGAACAGTTACGGTGTGTGGCACAACTTTGTGGCTGTCTGTCTGTCGTAAATATTTTTACATTAATCGTGACACTTAATAACTAACAATTGTTGGTGTGCCGAAATTCAGTGAAATTAGTGTTGTAAATTATTGTTGTAAATAGTAGGACGTAAAATTGTTGAGTTGTTACGTACTCACCTCATAAATATCAATGCCATGGTTGAGTGACCACGATGTCTGGAAGTAATCTTCAATCCTTTGTTTCAGTTCCTTGGGCATCTGCGGCGGCGATGGGAAAATATTGAATATGACGCGTAAGTTTATTGCATAAATGTCCACATTAATGAGGGTGCATATGAAATAAATTGAAAATTGTTTTAGTAAATTACAATTTATCTATTTTACGTGCAAAAATATTTGTGTGTATACATATATTTAAAATATTCCCAATTACATATAAGCCAGTCATTATCAGAGAAGAGAAACTCGCAAAGTAGTTATTGATATATGCACTTTTTTAAGTGAAAGTCAATCAATATCAACGTATCAGTTATTCGAAAGAAACTCTCCGACTCTCTTGATACTAAAAAAAATATTCAGACAGTATTCCTACAACATTGATTTCCTTGGACCTATTTAATTTCCAGCCATTTATAATTCAATAAAAGAGCTGAGAAAATGAAAGTGAGGGTAGTCGTGGCTAAAATGAAGTGTGAATATAATTTAATGAAATAAACAAATCATCGCATTTCTGATATGCAAAAGAAGCAAGTCCATTGTGACAGTTAAAATGTTTATCTTGAAACCAAAGCCAGGACAATAAAACCGTCAGCTAATCGAAAAAAAAATTTACGAAATTTTATTGGAATTTAATGTGTTTGAGGCATTGTGGCGAAAATGGTTACTTGAAGCTCCACTGTCTAGGAGATTTTGTACAAAGTTTAACAAATGTTCTAGGTCTGGACTTATTCGAATCAAAAGGTGCTCGTTGTATCAGAAAAAGTTTTCTCAGTAATGGGTAGACTTAATGTAGAGGCATGAATCTTCCAAATGGACTAAAAAATTGCATGCTGAAAAAAAAGTAGTTACAAATTTTTGAACAACGTTTTGGACAAAATCTGACCAAGCCTAAAGAGGCAATAGGAACCCATAATATTTATTTGAATTTGAAACACTTCTAAACAAAAGTAATCACCCTCATCGTGAGTTTCGTTTTTGTCCGAAATAGTTTATTTTAAGTATAAATTTCAGTTGATTTTTTTTCAAGCGAAACTCACAACCTAGAGTAATGCGATAATTCTTAGAAGACGACAAATATACTTTAGAACAATCAAATGCAATTTAGTAAGAAATATTTCGTTTTGAGAAAGCAACTAATAAAATTAAGGAAACAAAAATTTTTAAAATTTATTTGATGCTTTCACTTGTTATGCTAAAAATGCTAGTCTAAAGTACAAAAGATTTACAAAATTAATTTTGAAATTTATTTAGTTTAATTTTATAATTAAACGCATTTTAAAAAAAATTTGACTATTCTAAAGATCAAATGATACATTTCATAATTTATTGGGAAAAGTGTAGTCGTTTTTGTAGTTGAAAATATAGCTATGGAGCAAGGCACATTCAATAGGTAGCAGCAGTAGAAAAATTGAAAAAAAAAATTTGAGCTCTGTATATTTTGTTTTTGCTTTTAAAAGCTAAACTTTCAAAAATATTTTATCAACTACCTTGAATTGTACTGAAAGCATTCTTATCACAACGAAATTCAAAATTTGACAATTCAAATTAAAATAAAATATGAAAAAAGTTCAAAAAAAAAGTTTGCTGCGGCTACCTATTTGATGTGCCTTGCTATGGAGTAAATTTTTTCATAATTTGTCGACAGGTTACTCATACGCCCAGGCAGTCAACGAACTTACAGAGCGGCCAGACACACTTAAATCTTATGGGGCACTGCAGAAAGCACTAACTACAAAATCTTGAATATAAAGGAAAAAAGTAAAGTTTTTCATCAGCATCAAAATAAAACTACAAAAGTATAAAGATCTAAATCTGTATGATCAAAAAAAAATTTTTTCCCAATCGTTCGATTTAATTTACGCACTGATGAGAAAATATTTCATCGCGAATTGCAAAATATTGCAAATTTACATTTTTAATATTCGTCCTTTTCTGTTTTCTGCCATCGAATACACCGATAATTGAAGTAAAATTAAATTGCGTGTCGTTGTACAGATGTGAGAACAAATTGGAAAGCCGAAAGCAAAAAATTGCACAAAAACTAACCAACGACCAGATATACTACATATGTATATACAAATGAATATACATACATATGTAGCTTATTGCTTGTAGAGCATGATAGTAAGTGAAGGCATTCAGAGCATCTCCACTGACCCGAATGAACGTTAACTCACTTAACTCACTGTCTGTCTGCGATTCAACGTGTGAAAAATTGGCCGCCGTCAGTTTCAGTTCGTGCGCTTCCAACACTCTGCTTTATCAACAAAAACCAACTAGCTGTCGTCCTTCCACCGCCTCGATTTGTTTTTATTGGCCCATTTCGTAAGTCGTAGCCGACAAACACATTTTACTGCTTACTAACGCATAGAGGATGCATACTCACAAAAACATGCAATGATGCGTAGCATCACCTGAAGAACAAACTATGAGCACATCTATTTTTTTTTTTGCAACAAAAAACTTTAGATCAGTCAGCAACAGTTGGCGCAACAATGTTAGTTTGTTAAGTTGTAACTTGTTTTGCTGCTGAATGATAACCAAACGAAAGGACGTCAACAGAAAGAGGTAAATGAAGTAATAATCAGATGCAAGCAAGTTTTTAGAACCCAATGAAACTGAAAAAAGGTTGAAACGATATACTTAAATGAAGACGATTCGCATATTTTAGTACAGTAACTTAAGGGACATCAACTAATTTGAATAGAAAGTCAAGAAGGTACATTATCTTGATTCATGTTTCGTGGTTTTTGCTTCAAACTTATTCACGTAGGTTAGCAAAACCTTGAAGTTTTGTAAATATGGGTCAGTTTAAAGTTTATTTAAATTTTTTTTAGAGAGGTAGAGATTTTTTTGTTTACAACTAACTTCATTTGCTTACCAAATATATAATTTTCGGCTCAGTTATTTTATTTTTACGTATTTGAACTTCTTCTTTGTTATACAATGATTTAGACCCGTCATGGTTTTTAGAGTTGGGTAAACTTATTTTTAGTGTGCAATGTAGCATTACAGTATTATAATCAAAACAAAAAGTTTTCAACAAAACAAAGTCTGTCTATGTCTATGTCTGCAGCTATGTGGACAAAGTGGCAACTTTGAGTGAAATTATTCTTTCAAAAATAGACTGGTATATATTTCAATGTGCATATTTTTCCATTCTATTCCCGCAGATATGTGTTTGTTGTTTCTTAAAGTTGTTTACATTTATATATTGCTTATGTTTTTATTGACTTTTATTGAGGTTGAATGAAGGCTAAGTCGGGTTAAAAATAAAAAAAAATATTCAAAAAATGATGAAGGGGACGTCCGTAAAGAGATAGCATTAATTAGTATCCAACTTTAAAAAAAATGTATGAAAGCAAATTATTATTATAATTTTTTTTTTCATTTTTCAATTTCCCACCTTTTACGTTCTTGATAAAAAAAAATAAATAAAATACAAGATTATTTCGAGGATTGAGCAAATTTAAAACACACGATCTCTTGAATATTTGTTTATAACTGTCAATGAAAAAATTAAACTACAAAACAAGCACAGGCCGAATAATTTAAATAATGTTGGTGTTAACTTAAATTTTTTAATTAATAATGTTCGAAAAAAATTAAATCGTTATCTCATATACGAACTAAACATAAAATTGAGTAAATATTATTTTCATCTTATTATTTATTTCACTTACAATTCAAATATAAAAATTTACCAGGAAAAAAAATTAAATTGTTACATAAATGTTTGTTTATTTTTCTGTTGGCCTGGTAAATGTTAATATTTTACAATTTTGTTGTTGTTGTTTTTTCACAAAAATCTTCCATAAACTGTCCTTGAGCTCAATAAAATTGTAAAATATTAAATTGTTACAGTAAAAAAAATTTTAATTATAATATATAGATAGCAAACAAAAAAAAATATTAATTTTTTTGAATGATGTTAAGAACACAAGAATTTAATTTAATTTTATTTTATTTTCATTCTCATTTATACGTAATTTTTAAAAACTAAATTTATCTAAAATGGTAAAAAGTAAAACTAAAACTATCGAGAACAAAATTATTGACGAATTTAACAAGACAAAATAATTGTCTGCAAATATGTGAAAAACAAGTGATTCCCCATTTTGATACTAAAGCTTTTTACAAAAAAATAAACACGTTTTAAATATGTTTAAATTTAGAGTTATTGCACAAATATTCATAAAAATTTCAGACATTAATAAAAAAGTTTGAATTTTTCAAAGCACCCAGTTCAGTAGCATATTTAATTTAAAAATAAAAAAGAACAAGTTTCAATTTAATTTTGAAATACTTTTTGACTAATTTTTAAATACTTTTGCGACTGCTTCTATCTACTGAAGTCAAGGCCGAAATTTTTCGGTAAGAAAAAAAATTGTAGAAGAATACTAGCAAACATTTTGAAAAACGCTTTTTTGTAAGCAAGTTTTAATAAAAAAAATTTGAATTGAAATATACCCTAACTTTTTCATCTTTTTATTGATTATATTTATTCTTTTATAAATTTTTTTTTTGATTGGATATTGAAATATTCTTTTATAATAGTAATTGATATTCTATGACTTGGAGTTCTTCCATTACATGTTATCGATGATTTCACCAAAAAATTATTTGCCATCAATCGTTCACAAAATATAGCACAACTACATATTGAAAGATTTTGGTACTTTATTTTTCTTAAAATTATTAAAATTATTTTTTAAATAAAATGTGGTTAATTTTTAAAGAAAACCCCATACACATCCTTTTTAAAACTATTTACAAAATGTACAACGATTTTAAAAAATTTCTTTAAAATTTCAAACTTAAAAAAAAAAATGTTTAGAATTTTTTTAAGTAAGCAGTTTTTCAGCTCATTCAATTTAAGTTTAAGAAACTGCAAGTTTTAAGTGCCTACAAGTTATCGCTGATTTTTGAAAATTTGTTTACTTGCAGTTTCTTCCATACAACGTATGGAATCGCGAAACACAAATAATAACCAAAAACAAATGGAAAAATATTATTATTAAAAATTATATTGCACTCGATCTAAATTAAAATAAGAAGAAAAAAAATATTTTTAAAGATATATACTAGCCGCAGTCAATATTAACAGAACATCAATACGCGCATATTATTTTCAATATTTAAAAAAAAAAACTTCTTTCACCTCATGCCGCAATGGCGTGAAGCTCATAAATTTCACACTTGCTAAAAACGAGCAACCAGAAGCATTTAATTTGATATACCATCAACAAAAACAAATACGAAATGAATAAAAGCGCACATTTAAATATGCCACAAGCGGTTTTAGTACTTCTGGAAATAGTTGCAACTAATAAAGAAATTATAATATCAATCATGCGGGAAACTGCGGGAAATTGTGAATGTGACAAAACACTTTGGCACGTGTTGCTCGCGAGCTGACAGACTTTGCTGGAGGATGCAGATATGTAGAGAGGGGTTCGTGTGCGTGTGAATTTTAACAAGTGTGAAACATTATTGCAATGATAAGCTTCGGTAGTATACCTGTTGGAAATGGTTAATACATTTTTTTAGATTAAATTATGGTGGTTATTTGAAACTATATTTTATTATTTTATTAATTTGGCGCTTACACAATATACATAGCTCAGTGTTTGGCCGAGCATCTCCCACAATTTGTGGTGTGGGTCTTTTAACTTATACCACAAATGGAGGGACCTACAGTTTTGTGCCGACTCCGAACAACAGATGTATTTAATGAGAAGCTTTTTCATGGCAGAAATACCCTCGAATGGTTTGCCATTACTTTGAAAATATATTTACTAATGCTAATTTTGTATAACGAAGCAAAATTTATTCTTATGTTTCCATCATTAAATCATTCGTTTTCTTAAAATGCCCATCCCTATTTCGCAGATGTATTAGAAAGCGAAATTTATTCAAACGGTATTTAAAACATTGAAATTACAAAAATTTGTAAACAAGTTTTAACAGGAAAATTCCGCCAAAAACGAATTTCATTTACTCTATATTCTATAGGTACTTTCTTAAAGATCGCAATTTTCTTGTACATTTAAAGAGGTTCCTGGGCACAAAATAAGATTTCAACAAGCGGAATTATCGAGTTTCAATATTTCGAGCTTCCGGCCACAAACGCGCGTGCAAGTGGCAAAGAAGATTTCAGAAAAATGTACAACTAAAGGAAAATTGAAATGAACATTAATTTTACGTACGTGAATATATTCAAACATACGCAAGTAATTAATACATACGAGTATATATGCACATATACAGTTAAATATTAAAATCGAAAAATATCAATCTCACTCACCTGATGCAACGCAATGAAATCCTTTAAGTCACGCCATTTACTCTCGTACAATGAGCGACGTGAATACATGCGTTGAATTATCGCCGTCACATTACCGAACACGACCGCGTGCATCAATGCTGTCCAACGGACACAGAAGACGGGCGGCAAAGGCGACACATCACATTGAGTTGAAGGGTGTAAAAGAGCAAAATGATGTACAACGTTAAAAAAAAAATATTCAGTTAATTAAAATTTAAAGTCGAGTTTACATAAATACTTTTGAGCGATATTTCACATAAATTATGACATGCGTAAAATATATACAGTCATACAGTGGTGGTCAAAATAAAAGCTGCGAAATATATTTTAAAAATTTGACTTATTCAATTTTGAACAATTTTTAATTATGGAAAAACTTGGACTCAAATCAAACTCCACAAAAAAAATTATTAAACTTTGCAGAAGTTTCATTAAAATTTCATCAGAATTTTTTTAGAAAATGTTTGATTATGCAGTTGAAGTTTACGTAGGTTTGTTTTAAAATATAACCAGTTTTAAAACGGCAACAGAGCAAGTGGCTATAATAAAACATTGATTTTTGGCGATGTTTTCTATACAAAGAGGAATTCGTTCGTATAACGAAATGGACACAATGCTTACGAGAACATTCTCAAAAATCAACTTCGTTTTAGCAACCTGAAACTTCCACTTTGTGGAACTAAAATTATACAGACTTTAAAACTGTGTACTCACAAATTTTTTGAAAAATCTTTATAAAATTTGAAATTTGATAAAAAATTTTATTAAAATTTATGATTTTTTTTGAAGATTGTCCAAAGCTTGAATCGTGAGTTGGAGAATCGTCTAAATTTTTATTTAACACTTACCAAATTTAACTGCTAAAACTTGTAAATTAAAGCAGAGCTATTAAGTCGACCGCCACTGTATATATATATGTATCTACACTGCAGACACTCAGTCGTTATGTGTGAGTATTTTGTGCACCATGTCATTAAATTTTCTCTCTCACTCTCTTAATAATTTCTTCTTAGTTGCTTACCTCCAATTAGCATCATAATTATAGAGAAGACCTTTTCTGCTGTCGTATTTGCTGACACATTGCCAAACCCCACCGATGTTAGACTGGTAAAGGTGAAATACAGTGCCGTTGAATAGGCTTCAGCATTGGTGATATTCGTGATAGGAATTTTCAGTCGCTCCGACAAAGCGTGCATCCAACCTGGTGAAGAAATTATATAAAAATTAAGCGTGAAAAGCTAGTGAATTCAGCTTATTTAAATTATCTTAAGCGTGAATTGAGTAGAATATTCGACAAGTCTTAATCATAAAACCCCAAAAATCTTTATAAGAATATATGAGGCATTCCACACTATTTCAATTAGTCAAAAACTAATTTGCGAGAATTTTGGTTATATTGCAGTTATATATTATTATTACTATAAACGCAATATTGACCAAAAAAAATTTTCTTTCAAAAGTTATACAACTTTAATAATGTATGTATATATTTATGAATGTGTATTTCTATGTGCTCAGCGGAACATTTGATTTTATTAAATATTGCTTCACGAAAAAATAAAATTAAAAATTCTCATGCCCAATAAGGAGATACTTTTTTAAAATTGGCCAGTTTATTATTTGGTATGCGTTCTATCACATATTGAAAAAAAAAAATTTAAATAGTGCAAACATTGGTTTTTTAGAAAATTGTTTTTTTTTTTTTACTAACAAAGTTATGTAAAATTTAAAAAAAATTGTTTTTTTTACTAACAAAGTTATGATTCATCTATAAAAAGGTACTTAATAATTTTCTTGATAAAACTAATATTCTGAAAGCTATAAAGTGATAAACAATGGCTTACGCCGAGGCGCTTTACAGTTGCATAACTTTTCATTGAAATAGCATGAAATGCTTCATATAAAAGCATTATAATTTCGTTGGGTGTTTTCAAATTACAACGATGATAAAAATAAATATAACATCGACGACAATGCTTACAATAATATTTATGGGAAAGAGTGTTCAAGAGAAAGATTATTCGAAAGATTTATGGACTTTTACTTTTTTGCTACAATTAAATTTCTGTTGATGCGCGTAATTATGAATGCTACGTTGTATATATTTTTTTTTTTGCCTGTGCGTAGGCCATTTTTTTCGCTCATACTGCTCGATACACTTTAAATATGTGTATACTCTACTCACAAATTATTTACAGATCGAGGCACTTTTTTTTTTATTGTTATTAATTCAAAATTATTTTTCAAGTAAAATAAGGTTCATTTTTTGAGAAAATCCATACACACCCGTTCTTATTACTTACTTATGTACATTTAAACTATTTATTAAATGGACAATAATTAAACAAAATTTCGAACTTAAAAAAAAGTTTTTTGAGTATACAAATGCACATTGTTATACTAAAATTTAATGAACTACGAAAAAATTCTACAAATTTTGAAGGAATTTTGATAAATGTTTTCTATATTTTTTTATAAAATTTTAAAAATTGTTTTTTATGGTGTTCGTTAGAGAAAACGATGTTTTAATTAAAAAATAGTTTTCAATAAATAAATTGTCCAAATGTGTAATTATGTGTTTGTGTTATAATTAGTGAACAGAGTGAACCTATTATCATTTAGCCTTCTGCTATGATAAAAATGTTTAAAAAAATATTGTGTCAATTTTACTTACCCATATAAAATTGCATTTATTTTTTTGAAGTTGATGTTTTGAACTTAAGCAAATATTTTAAATAAAATATAAATTGCTAGTTGGTTTATTTTTTTTTTTTTAGTTATTAATATTTCGCACTCTACTAAGCGCATCATGAGAACAATAAAAAAAGAGATTTTGTATTTTCCTACGCATATCGCATGACGAAACATTTATTAATCGCTTACTACGCATTAATTATTTTAATTCGAAAAAGCTTTAAACGCTTTTATTTATTCTCTGCACTTTATTCACAAGCACTTCATGCTTAATATAATTTTATTTATTGTATTTAATAACTTGGTGAGTTAAAGTAACCCACAAACACCTTACGTATGACAAATACATTTTTATAATTTTTTAGTTAGATAGAATTAATTATTATATTTAGTGGCAAAAACAATAGAAAGCTAAATTTGCGGAGTTTCGTAACATATACATATTCACTCACAAATTTCGATATGAGTTTAACTTAAATTTCCCTAAATTGCATCCAAACATCGTAAAAAGGGTTAAGCGATGAAATCGTGGAAGCATTCGTATATTCGCTTGACGACTTAAGATAATTTACTCTCGCTCTCTCGCCTACTTTCTATCGTCCGGAAGAGGAAACTTGTAGGCAATTTCCTTGTCGTCTTTAGTAGTTCCGCTCGTTAAAATACAAACGAATACACAAATATTTATGTTTCTAAGAGACATTCGTGTACATTCATTATCCAATGCGTTTCTCTCTCTCTCCTCGCTTTAGCCTGCGAGTACTTTGCGTGGTTTGTTTGCTGACATTGAGCTGTTGCTTTGCAATGAGCCGCTGACGGTGTTGTTTCCTAGTTGTCATTTCTTTCCATATCTCTGCATGCATTTGTGTGTAGGTTGGTGTGCAGCACCCTAACTTGTGTTTGCGGCTCTGGTGAGCCAACAATGTTTACATACAGATTTCGCTTTTACGCAGCATATTTTTCTTAGTCTGACATTGTTGACACTTGTTTGTTTTTTTTTTTGTATTCTTTCATTTACTGCAGTCGCCTCTATCGGATTATATGAAGCTGGTTTGCTTTGCCTTGTGAAAGCTATCTTCTTTACTTAAGCATTTGCTTCTAAGTACTATGTACGAGTATGTACATACATACATATGTATGTTGTGTATATTTATGGTTATATGTATGTATATGTATGTGTTACAGTTAACTCGTTTAGTTGAAGTGGGTGTCAGCGGACGTCAGCAATTCTTCGATACGCACATTTGTGTGTTTGTATAGTTGTAATTGATTAACAAGAGCAGGAAAGGTCAATAGGTCAATCCAATTAGGGCAGAAAATTTATTGAAGCATCACTTTTGATTTATTAAATCCCCACTCGTTGAAAAGTGCGTGACGGTCATTAAGCATAAAATTGGAATCTCAACTGTCAAGGCGCTTTTACAAGCTACAAGGCCAGTTGATAAAATTGCATTATCGGCAATATTAGTAACAAATTTTCGAATATATGTATATACATACATATATGTATGTATGTGTATAGGTTAAATGCCACAGTAAGCGTAATAATTTTACTTGAATATTTTTTTAAGATTTATTAAGAAACTTTACGGTAATTTTAGAAATTGTTTCTTCCATGTTTACAGTTCATATCAAACTGACTGTGCCTTTTATTTCTGTCGATCTCCTTCCATTTTACCATTTGGTTCTTACCAAAATTTAATGAAATCGTAAAACTTAAGATGCGAGTTTTTAACAATGTTTAACCGTTCCACAAAATAAAGGAGCAAATTGTATGCTTGAACCACTTAAAGCAGCACATTAAAGCTAAGTTTTAATACACATTTGTTTTAAGCATATCTTCTATTTTAAAGTATACACATCTCAGGCCAAGGTAACGCAAAAATTTGTGTTAATGCATGGAAAAATTCGTACCTACTTCTTGCGTATTTTATATAAAAGAGATCGCCCATAAAAAAGCGTTTGAAAAAAAAAAATAATTAAAAACAAATAAGAAATCTACGAAATTTTAATCAATCTACTTTGATACATGGGATGTATTTACAAGTGTCGTAATGGCGTTTAATCATCTATTATTATTTTTTTAATTCAAGAATTTAATTTTTTGACTTCCATTTCTATGAAATATAAAGTTAAAGCTACTGAAAAGTGTTATGATTTCGAAACTCCAAGACACTCTGTGAACCCCCTTATTAAAAATTTAATTCAATATTGTAAAAATGAGACACCAATACACAACGTTAATTGCCGATCGAAGGACAATAAATAATGGTACTGTGGAATGAACAATCTTGTACGCTTGTAAGATTTGGTTCGATTGCGCAAATCGGACTGATTAGTATTTTATTAACACTGCAGAACTGCTTATTGTGTATTCAGGGCTACGTCAGCGTAGTTTCAAGACTAGTTGCTGACTAGTTCGGAACCATTTTCAAGAACGGCTCAGGATATTTTGGGACTAATTAGTAAACGTTTTGAGAAAAGGTCGCGTACGTAATCAGGAGAATTTCGGGATATGTATTTTAGGACCGATTTGGGACTAGCTCACGTCTATTTCACAAACATTTCGGTACTAGTAGACGATCATTTAAAACAATTTCATAACTATTCTCGAACTAGGTCAAGTTCATTTCGGAACTAATCACAGACTATTTAAGGTCATTTCCGGATTAATTCACCAAATTTTTGAAACTATTTTTGGACACGTTTTGAACCAATTTAGAAAAATGGGACAAGTTCAATTAAAAAATATTTCGGGAACAGTACGGAATAAGTACTAGACCACTTCTAACTTTTATGTAGAATCAATGAAAATGGACAAATGAAACTAATTGTAAGTTCCCGACATAGCATATTAATGCATGTAACAACTGAATCGTCCAATGCGGCTTATTCTTTAATTTTCAATTTTTCCACTAACTATTATGTCCGCCAAATGTTATTCAAAAATCGAAACCATCGGGAGAAAATTCACGCTGTACTTCCGTTGCTCAATATTAACCATGAAAGATGTAAGTGTCTACAGAGTATTAGTTTTTTAGCCACCAATTTTCTTATACGTTTTTGTTCAGTTTACCTGTTCCCCTACTTTCTAATAAGATTTTGAAATTGGTGTTAGCTTTGGAAAAATCTTCATCAAGTTTTACAATTTGATTTTAATTAGTTACTAAACAGCTCGTGATTTCCGGGGTGGAGCGCAAATATTTGTGTTTGTACTATGCGTGTACCCACTTCCGGCAAGCAATGATGAGTGCAACTTGACTGCCTTTCACACTTCTCTGTTTACTAATAAGTCATTTAAAATGTGTCATGGGAGCAAAGTCAATTCGTGCAGTGTGATTGACTTTTAATTAGTTTGCTTAGAGAATGCGGTGTTCACTTCTTGTTGCTGTTTACTACTAATAGTGTATTTATGTATGTACATATATTGATACGAAAGACAACCATAACCTAAAAAGCAAGTGTGACTTGGCAATGAAACAAGGATAGCTAACAGCTAACAGCACGCAAGGCTGTCAAAAACAGCATTGTTGGTATAAAATATCTTAGTTAGAAAATTCACGGCGGTGTTATAGAAAATTTGGAAATAATTAGCAATCAATTTGGTAAGTGAGCTGCTAAGCTTTGTAGGTATTTTCGGTGTTGATGAGTATTGAAATAAACTTTAGCTAATTAAATCATCTTTATGAATATTTTAAAGAAATCTCAGCATTTGCAATGGAGTCAACATTATAATGGAAGAATTTTTGAAGCGTTTGCCCTCGCATTAGTCCTAAATTATTTAATGAAAAAATATGTAAAATCTTAATCTCGAGTAATTATTAAGTTGTAAGTTCAGTCAATACTGGTAATTTTCTACTACTGCACTGCCAGAAATTCACGCTTATCATGAGTTTCTTTTTCGCCCGAAAAAGTTCACTTCTCACTGTTCGCTTATTATAAATTTCGGCTGAAAATTTAACGCTTTCAAACATTGTTTCCCTTTATTGGCAACTCAAATTTCTGGCGGAAATAGTTGGCGGATTAATTGAATTTGTTCGCTATTTTTTGAGTAGCGCAAAATATACACGGATTCAGAATGTAAGTAATTAAATATATTTCAAAAACAAAACAATTCAGAATGTTCAAAGAGATATACTAGTATTAGGTAGAATGCAAGAACAACCAGATATTGCCAAAGAATTTTTCAAAGAAAACAAGTAAAATGTTAGCCGAGTTATGGATAGAGATGAATAGTTCGGAGCCTGCAAATCAGTCCAAATAGGAAGAGGTAAAGATTTTATAACTTAAATGGGTGAATAAATACATATGTTTTTTTATAAAAAGCGGTATGTCTTCCAGCGTAGGCCATTTTACCCACTGCGGGAATAGTATGGACTCGTTAATTTCGACAAATTCTTGCAGAATCTGACTGAGAGACGGTTGCACCAGCCCAATTTCAAAACTGTTGCCTACACCTTTATAGTATTTATTAATATTCAGCGAAAAATCACAGGTACGCGCTAAGCTTCCCAACTGGTGGAATAGCAAATTGTAGTCGTCAAAGATTTGGAAAATTTATATGTTTTTTCAAATTGCTATTTAATTTTAATTATTTGTTTTTTTTACACCTCAAGTATACACATTTCAGAGTTGTAATTTTCATGCAATTTATTTCGTGTGAAATAAGATATTGTAGAATATTTTGGTATTTACAAGAACAACCTATTTATGAATACCAGAATTTTGAAGAAAAATGTATAAAGGCTGCCCACAGGGTGACCCAAATAATGACTCTTATTTTCGAAGTCGCATTGCAAAAATACATTCCTATGCGAGCAATGCTGAACTATTTTTCTGGCAATGTCAAGGCATTTTTAATACAAATTTATGAGCTCTGTGTATTTTGTTTTTGCTAATAAAAGCTAAAGTCTCAGAAATACAAAATAAAAATTTACCAATTCAAATTAACATAAAATAAAACAAAGTTCAAAAAAATAAGTATTTTGCTGCTACCTATTTGATGTCTAATATCGTCAAAGCTTTTTTTTTTTTTTTTTGGAAAAAATAAATCCTGAGTTTTTATTAGCTTTCATTTTTACCTTTTATACCTTTCATAGAAATGGTACATTAAGTTTGGTCCGATGTTTGTAACTACCATATGGATATGGGTAAGACCCATCAAAAATTATATCAGATCAGGGTGGTGAGCTGAGTCGATTTAGCCTTGCCCGTCTGTCTGTCCGGCTGTTTTAACGCAAACTAATCCCTCAGTTTTTGAACTATTTGAATAAAACTTGGCAGTCAGGTGTCTTTTTATGATTTATTATACATTTGTCGGAATCGGAGAGATAGGACGACTATATATGGGAGCCGACTGTTCGGATATTACATTTTGCTCCATAACCCCTGCGTTTAAGCAGCTAGAAGCTTTAAAGAGCCGCTATTAATAGTCAATTACTCGATATGCCGCTGAGTTCGAGGTTCGAATCTCAGACAGGGCAAGCAAAATCTTAATCATAGAAAAGTTTTTTTCTAATAGCGGTCACCCCTCGGAAGGCAATGGCAAACCTCCGAGGGTATTTCTGCCATGAAACAGCTTCTCATTTAATACATCTGCCGTTCGGAGTCTTCACAAAATTGTAGGTAGTGTAAGCGCCAAATTATTATTATTATTATAAACTGTGAAAAATAAGATTTAGCTCCCATACAACAGATTGTTCTGATATTACACTAAGCGCGAAAACCTCTCTAATTATGAACAAAACGTTGGTGTTAACTTTTTTCGAATTGCCATTTTTTTCAAACAATTCGAAAAATGTAAACAATGTTACACCCATTGCAAAAAATTTTTAATTTTTATTAGTTTTATTTTTTTGCTTGCTTCAATGTAAAACAAAAGTAATGGATGCTCAACTCAGCATTTGCACCATTTAATCATCGTCTTCATTTGCTCAAAACTGGATATACTTAAATATTTAAAAGTGTGTCTCTCTTTTTGCTAAATACCTATAATTGCCACATCTTCTTTAAAATCACAAGTTTCTTTCTGTTTACTTTAGTTTACATTTTCATCTGGCAGTTTAATTGTTGCATACGAACCAAACTAACTATGTAATTGGTATTCATATAAGACGCGCAAAAATATCTACTGAACTAAGAAAGTTTTTTTAATGGAATATATAATTATTTCAGATGTCTTATTTTGCTTAAAATTTACTGAAAATATACTTTTTGTCGAGATTTAAAAGCAATTAATTAAACGTTTGTTTACTTAAACTACCTTTTTAATAAAAATGTGTATGTAAACCCAAAATTGTATAAATTTATTCGCTTGAAGTTTCATTAGTATACGTTAAATTTAATATAAAGCAGCTTAAGTTAATGAGCTTGATCTTACATAACTGCGATTGCGAAGACATCAAACGCGATGTCTAAAATTTATAAACCAATTTTCTGGTAACTGCGTCGTTGCCATGACAATGGCAAATCATCAAATTCGCTCAGTTATACAATTCTAAGGAAGGCGAGTAGTAAGCAGTCAATTGCTCAACACATTATATTTGTACGGTATGTAAACGTTCAGTTTATCAGCATTATGCAACATTGTTTTACTCTTGTGGATACAGCAAAAGTACACACACACGCACACAAACACAAACAGCAAGGAGATTGCATACTATGCTGACTGTGTTTATGTATGTCTCATATGCTGCTTTTCCTCAGACAAGTGCTCCTAATGCGTAGAAACATACATACACCCACCACTTGTACAATACAAGCAAGAATATGTTGTGGTGTAGCAACCTTGCTACGAGGTACTACAGAGCGTATGAGTAATTTTCATTTGAAAGCAAAGAGCATAAAATGCAACACATTGCGGTGACACATATTCATTAAAATGAAATGCATGCAGACGCATGTAGGAAAGTGCACACAGACATATGTACATATGTTACGCTTATAAGTATATGTACATATATATATATACATACATATGTTTATTAGCGCGACACTCACCTATATCCCAGCTGTTATCATTCACCATGTACTCCTTTTCGGCAATGATATACCAAATGCACGCCAACCAATGCGCCACCAGCGAAAAGCATAACATCAGCAGTGTCAATATCATCGCGGTATATTGTGAGTATCGATCCATTTTTTGCAATAGCCTCGCCAAACGCAACAGCCGTGTCAATTTCACCAAATGAATGTGTGATTCCTGTGGGGAAAAAAGATGTGAGAAAGATGAAAAAAAAAAATCTAAAACCAAAGTCAATTGTGTGAGGAAAAAATGTGTAGCTTCTTCGCGATAAGGTGATTGGGGAAACAATTAAAAAAAGAGAAGTCAATATGCGAAGGATAAATGTGACAGTTTTTTTTTCCAAGGTTATTAGAGCTGCCGTACTCAATGGCAGTGATCCAATGTCAAAATTTGAAGCAAAAAATTGGAGGTTGGAAATAAGCTGCTCTATAATTAAGACTTTTTGTACGTTCTAAAATTTTAACAAATCGCGGCGGCGAATACTTATCCATTAATGTTTGAAGTGGCTTTCATTTTTGATGCTAATTATACAGAAACTAAATAATTTTAATTAGCCAACATTATTCCCGTTTCCAAAGAAACGTAGTGCCTTTAAGCTTATATAAAAGTAAATTTAGCAATAATTGGCTCTTTCGTTTTTGTGCACTGAAGTAAAACTTTTTTCATATCTATATATTGAGATATATTGTTTAAGTTCGCGATCTCACTTGATATTTTTTTGCAACATTATTTTTGTTTCAATTCAAATCGATTCTAAAATAAATTGTTATATTTTCAATCTTAGAAATCTGATAAAAATTAAAAATAAATTTAAAAATTTTATATTTTAAAAATTTTCTACTAAGTAACTAAATCCCAGTCTAATGAAATACACAAAATCAAAAACTGGCTTCAAAGAATGTGACTTAAACCTGCCTTTGAAAGCACAAAATTGTAATCGGTATACTTTTTGTTACTGTTATATCAGCTACATTAGTTCAAAACGATTTAAAATAAAAAATGTTGTTAAATTTTTTAAAAGAATTTAATCATAAGTTATTATTCTATGTATGTTAAAAAGTATAACTTGCAATTGTTCGAGATCAGATCGCTTTGCTAAAATGTAAATTTGTGGAGCGCTAAATGTTCCATTTTTCAAATTTTTTCGATACTCAAAGATTTGGAAAATTTGTACAGAAAATATAAAATAGAGTAAAGATAAAGTCGACTTAAAGTTCGAAGAAGCTTTTTAAAATAACTATCTGCTGGAAATCTGTCAAAAACGCTGCTTTTAACTGTAATGCTATTTTTAACTTGACGATAAATATGAAAAATTGTATATCAATTCCATAAAAAAAGGTGGGTTGAAGCGCATACATATGTATACCAATTTTAATATCCAAAATTAATGTTTATCAAAATGTCAAAAAAGTTAAAGTGAAATTATTGCGCTTGGTTATTGACTCCGCATCTTGTTAAATGTATGTCAGACGGCTGTTGTAAATGTGAAGTGCGTAGAAAGAGGAAATAAAAAATGTCACCAAACTATTTGTTAATCTCTTTCGATTGATGAATATGTTACAATATATTTTACTCGCTTATATTATAGCATTTATCATTTAAGTATTTTCAAATGTGAGTATTACACTATCTACCCCGACTTGAAAGGGAAAATTTTTTTATCAAAAATTTCTTGCAAACAGAAATACATTCAAAAGTGTGCCATTGCCTAGTGGTAAGGCTAAGTGGTAAGCACTATTCCGTTGTTATTATAATTTGATAATTTATGCTTCGACTGACCTTCAATTGTAATATTTCGATAAAAATATCATGCACAACTGCACACTCAATTAATAAAACAAATAATACAAATTTACCAGCGCTTATTTCATTTATTAATCTCTTAAGAGCGTCTTATATTTTTTAATAAAACCAGAAATATAAAAGCATCGCAAAAGTATTCACAGTTCAGAAAAACAAATTTCAATCTATGAATAATTTGGCCCACTCAATTGTAAGGGCTGTCACCACAGCCAAGTTAGTGCGGGAAGAAGTCAATTTCTATAACCAAAGCAACCACAAATGCTGAGATAGACGAAAAACCAAAGTAGACTAGACTATTTCCAGGCATATTATTATTGAATACAAATAAAAGCTGCACACAGCAGCAAACAGAAACACGCACACACACAAAATCTAGGAAAATCACAGCAGTTTGTATGCTTTTATATGTGTCAATAAAGGGATTAGTCTTCACAATTTGTAAGTTTTTGCTTAAAAGTAACAAACATGGAGGCGAAGGACCTTCAAAAATAAAAATAAAAAATTTAAGAAAATGTTTATGAAATTTTTTTACTATAGCATTGGAGTGAAATGGTCAAAGAAAACAGTATTTGATTTTTATTAATTTCATTACACAATACTAAAAATGTTTGCTCGACTCCGTGTTGTAATCTAAAATTACGTATCATTATTTACATTAACACATTATCTCCAAAAATTTTAGGGCCACGAAGGATAATTTTTGGAAATTTTCATAAAAAAACTTACTTTGTTAGCAAGTTTCAACAGCTTCTCTTTAATAATTTAAAAATATTCAATAGAAGCTAATACTTATCACAAAGCTTAAATGGATTTTATTAAAGAGTTATATAGTTTTTTACATAACCAACTGATACGTTTCTAGACGCAATCGAATCTAAATTTTATCGTTTTTATGTTTTATGTTTGCCTAATTTAAGGAGAAAGAGGCTCTATATATAGAAAGTAACCTAATTCTAATACTGGATATTTTACTAAATATTTTTCTATATTTTTCAGCAATCAAATTAAATGACACACAAATGTTTGCAGTATACTTTGAATAAAATACGCTTTATGAAACAATTTTTGTTCAAAATTTAAGAAATTTTTAAAATTTCCATAAAAATTTTGAAGTTTGTAATTAAAGCTTTTATGTCTGTAATTAAGTTGTTTAAGTCAGCGCAAATAAATATGTGAAAAAATAACCAGATATGGAAAAGCATTATCCTTTTAATTTTAATTAAATTACACCAGTTTTAATTTGTTAACACTTTATTCTCTAACAAACGAAACAAAAAATACAATCTTTGAATGCAGTTTTATAGCGCAATCAATTTAAGTATAAAAAATGTCAAGCTTGAAGCGAAGTAACTTATGATTTTTGATAATTTTTTTTGGTTGAAATTTATTATATAAAAAAATTATAAAATACAATAAACAAAATAATTTTAAATAAAATAAGATTCAACAAAGTAGAATAAAATAACATAAAACGAAATAGTTATATAAAATATAAAACATATTGAAATGAAATATAATATAACAAAATTATTATAACATAAAAAAAAATTAAATTAAATAATAATAAATATATATATAATTTTGGCGCGTACACTATATAGCTCAGTGTTTGGCCGAGCTTCTCCTACCATTTGTGGTGTGCGTCTTTATATTATACCACAAATGGAGGGACCTACAGTTTTGTGCCGACTCCGAACGGCAGATGTATTTAATGAGAAGCTTTTTGATGGCAGAAATACCCTGGTTTGCCATTGCCTGCCGAGGGGTGACCGCTATTAGAAAAAAAATTTTCTATGATTAAGATTTTGCTTGCCCTGACTGAGATTCGAACCTCGAACTCACCGGCATTTCAAGTTGTAGCACGCACCGCTACCAACTCGACCACAGCGGCCACGCAATATAAATTAAGAAAAAAATACAATAAAACAAAACAATTTTAAATAAAAAAATGTAAATATATACAAAGCAATATTATATAATAAAAAATATAAATAAAATACGGAAAAGTTTTCTTCTTGTTTTCAGGAAAACTTCTGAAGGAAATGATGGATAGAAAACTATACGAGTACACTTACTGTCCAATTCTTTTGTCTTAAAAAATTATCAAACATTTACAAATATTCAATATTGAAAATATATCAAATTTGTTTGTATTCTAATGAAAAATGAAAGGTTTTTTTGTTTTCTTAATTATAAATATCAAAAATATTATTGAAAAATTATAAACCTTTTAATATTTTTAAATTTTAGATCATTTATTAAGAACACATTACATCGGGCAGTTACTATATATATAGTTTATGCCACCACTTTGTATCAAAATAAATACATAAAAATAAATTCATTATAAAAATATAGTTCAATCTTATTATTAGGACTATTCATTCGGAATCAGTGATTGCGCAACATGCCTTTGATTGAAAAAAACAAAAACATAAAACCAAATTAAATATAAAAATCAACATTACTTTACTTCAAGTGCACGCTATGCATCATTTAAAATAGAATTAAATTTTATGTAGTACGAGTTTGCGTACACACCAACATTTTGTATTTGCCGTGCAGTTATTAAAACAATAATGTCGCAGTGAGTGCAGCGTTTAAGCTGTCATTGAAGAAATTGTATTTGCATATTTTATGGCGTGCAGGCGTTGCAATAATGAAAAATTTTTAAGACAATGCCAAAGTGCACACTTAATCAAAGAAGTTTAAAAAGCTACTCTTTGAGTTAGCGAATGAAAATGTTGAAACATATTTAATGTGGACTTTGTTTAAAACATAATTACTCATTTATATGTTTGTAAATAAAACATTTGCTTTAAATTACAGCAGTTTTTCTTGAAGTACTTTTTTAATAAGTGCTACCAAATATCACATTTTTCGTTGCTTTTAAAAATATCTTGTTTTCAATAAGAAATAAAAAAAAATTAAATTACATATATAAATGCTACAGTTTATGTTGGCTAAAGTAAAACCAAGAATTTAAAATTTCTGCTTTTTAAAGGCGATAAAAATATGCATCAGCAGCCAATAAAACTTTCCTCGTATTTTTTTCTGTTTTTATTTAATATAATTAATGCCATTTCGGGAAAAAATTCAGTCACTCTGTTTAATAAATATGTAATTCATCTTACTTTTGGAAAATAGAAAATGGGAAAAAGGAAAGTAAACTATATTCGTTTTTAAACTCGTAACAAAAATCCTTATGGTAAATTGTTCTTATTTATGAAACATAAAAACAAGCAAATAAGCACATATTTTGTCGTATATCGAAACATATAATATCATACGTATATAATATTTTATTTATTCTGAAATTGGTCCTAGCTAAGGTTCGAGAAATCAAAACATAAAATTTCACAGATTTAAAAAGGAAAAATTATTTATAAACAAACAAACAAATACATTTTTAATATTTTCTTGTATTTTTTAAATAGGACTTTTAACTTACTGTCCTAGAAGCGCCTATTCAGTAAGCAATAGTTTTAAAGATGTAAATATATAGTACTTTTGCCTATAAATTTAATAATTAAATTTATATACACATACATTTTCAGAAATTTATTTTGATCAATTTTCATAAATTTTTAAAACCTTTTGATCCATAGTTATTGAAGCTTTTTTATGATGTATTCAAAAAAATTAAAAGACTGGTGACTTTAATTGAAACCTTTTAACGACTCTTATCCTTGCCATCCTGCCTGACCACTGAGTGCGTAAACTCTCAAAATTTGAATTATGAAAAACGCACGCTTCTCTTCCAAAATAAGCATAAGAAACTTCCGGTGTGGCAATACCTGAAAAGGCTTTATTTAAAGTTTAACAAAAATGTACAATTTTAAGGAAAACATTGAAGGAAATATTTAATTAAATGAACAATCGTTTTTGTCTCATTTTGTCCTAGATTATATTTACTTTTAATTTTATTTTGGTTACCATTAAATTAGTCTACTTATTTTTTACCTTTTACCGACTGAAGCGTCTCAGTTTTCTTAAATATCTCTTTAACAATTAAAGCGCTCCCTAATCGTATCTAATTGTTGCTGATTATACTGCAGATTCACAAGATTTGCTAAAACAGCGAGATGTAGAAGAAACAAAATAGTTACCAAAAAGTAAAAGAGGAATATGCTTGTAATCCCATTGCGATTAAAATGAAAATAGTCAAAGCGAAAAAAAAGTCTTATCAGCATTGTTTGTAAGACAAAACGATAAGAAAGTACACAATACGTTGGGCAAAGGCAAGACGAGGAAATAGAAGGAAAAAAACAGCAAAGACTAGATAATCAAAAGTGAGTGAAGTTGAAAAACTTTCGCAGAAACAAAACGAAATGCACCAAAGTAGGGATAATGTGAAACATTAGGTAAAAAACTTTAAGCAGCAGATTAGTAAAAATGCGCTGCTCAGCTCACTGAGGGTTGAATTTAAGCTAAGCAAGGCAGTGAGCGAATAAATAGCTACCGAAGTGAATGACAGCGGAAGAGAATAAATTGCTGTGCGTCAAAAAAAAAAAAAATGACAACTACAAACATTTTAAGGAAACAGCTACATTGAAGTTTCAGCTGGATTTGAAGAAATGTAAAGTTCAAAAAGTGGGAGGCATGTAGCTACTTATATAGATTAATATAAGAGTATTAGGGCAGTCATTAAGAAGGACATTTTTTTCGAGATATATGAGAATGACATTCAATCAATTGTTGTTACAATAAGATACAAAGATTTTGGAATGCTAAATTAATTTTATTTTGGGCGTTATATTATAATTCCAAATATCCATGCGATAAATATTTTTCAATCTTCAAAAATTTCGATTTTGAGACTCATATTATAAAAATTGTTCAAGTCTATGTCAAGACTTTGTCAGCATTTTTAAGGGACCTGTTCGAAATATTGTTGAACGACTCCGGGACTATTTTTTTATATAAACCAAAGTGTGTCAAATTCGTAAAACATCGGTATATTTTTAATTTTTTTTTTTTAACTTGGCGCACCTTAATGACTATACTGAAAAAAATTGTATATTTATTATACAAAGAATGCCATTTTTATAAACCCATTAAAGTTAGGCGTCAAACAGATGAGTGTTTGCAGTGGATTGGCATCGATGGGTCAGCTTTTACAAATTGACTTTGGATGCCCCACGGCATTTTTAAGAAAAATAAAATAACGAAAAAGTTAAGAAGAAAAACTGCTTAAAAGCTTAAAACGCAAAAAAAAAAACTTTAAACAGCAAAAATCGTTGGAAATTTAGAAAATACTTAGCAAGATTTAAAGCCTTAAAGCTAATAAACAGAAATATTTGCGACTTGTTGCTTTGCATCCAAACTTTTTCATGTTCTTTTTGCCTATTGCTTCTCACACTCACCTCTCCATCGTACAAGTCCGATGCGTATAGATGATCGAATGGTAGCGCCGCCAGCAAATCAACCACAAACCAGCCGCGCAAATAGTTAATAGCAATCAACTTCGAATCGGAGACCACTTCACCTTTGCTCGAGACGAACGTTGTACGAAAATTCAATAAAATGTCTGCAAGGAAAATATAAAGTAAATAAATATGTACGTATGTACATGAATATTGACTTGCAATAAAATGCTTACAAGATATAAGAATTCAATAAAAAAAATTCAATGAAATCGTCTGCGGAGATTTACTACATAAATGTAATAAAAGTCGATGTATCTAAACCAAAGACTAAATTAAAATGAAAAAGCAGCTTAGATAGCCGTAAATATTGACGAAAACTATATAAATATCAGCAGCTGTGTACACTTGCGTTTGAAGCGAAGTGAATTGCCGCCAGTGCGTATGAGTTACTTCGATATTTACAAATGTTTGTGGAAGTGAGTTCGTATGCGCACTCTCTTTTGTTTTGGAGTTGTGTAATATATTAAGTTGTGGAACAACTGTTTTGCAATTGAATGAATTTCACAGGGCACATCAAACACATTTTAAAAAATTTTTTTTTTTCGAATAAAAATTTTTAAATTAAAAATGTTTTCTTTACAAATCAAGCTAATTGATAAAATATTTTGAAACTTCAGTTATTATCGAACATTTTGTTTATGCTCTGCTGCTGCTACCTCTGCAAGATGTCTTGAATTTAATTCGAAAGAAAAATTTCCAGAAATTTATACTTCTATGGTTATTGTAATGTTTTTATAATTCTTCGCAAATTACTCTCTACTTATTCTGTATGTTTCCATTAAAATCATCTTTATTTTCACTTCGAATATAAACACTTCCCAGGGCGAAAAACAATTGGCTAAGTATAATTTAAAGAGAAGAAGGAAGTTGGCTAAAAAGTTTTTAAACTGCAACTATTATTTGTCGCAACATGAAAATTGCATTTCATTATTCTAAGTAAAATAAATTAAATAATAAAGCTACATACTTGCAAATGTTTTAAAAACAACTAGCTGAAATTTTGAAGAAATTTCTGAGAAGTGTAATTTTTTATTGTGAACTTTAGCAAGGTTTTAATATTTAGGTAAAAGAACAAGTAAAATTTAAAATAAAAATATTAAAAATATTAAAAATAAACAATAATAAACAGAAATTTGACAACTTCTTTTTTCACGATCACAATGGCCTACCAAAATTAAAAATCGTGAGCCTCTTGCAGGCTGCCATCTAATATTCTTTTCTCTCAAGAATAGCCGTGAATTACAAAAATTTTCTGACTTATTAAAGTGCATTCCAAGCAAAATTAAAATAACTTTCTTTAAAAATATTTACTGAAGCCATAAAATATACATTTTGATTTAGTGTTATATTTAGTTTTATATTTGCATTACAAAAACCTCAATATTTAATTATCTACAGTACAAGTGGACTGCCATAACAAATTTAAAAATTATCGATACAAAATATTGGAGATAAATCAAAAAATGAAATTTCCAATTGGAACAATTAATTGCGAAATGTTGCATTTTGATACTAAAGTTGTAGGAAACAGAAAATATGCGAGTTTTAGCATTTGTGAGAATTTTTGTAAATGAAAAGAGAGATTTCAATAACTGCAATTTAAATGAATATAAAATTTATATTTGTTGGAACGATTTTCCGTCATCCCTTGTCAAGTTTGGTTTGGAGACAAACCGGTTTCGGCGATGTGCCATCGTCAGTGTCAAATTTCGTTAAAAAATCTTAAAAACTTGAAAGATGGAATTTTTGCGTTTTCATATGTATTCTTTGAATTTCTTGTCTTCTTATCTCTATGCAATATTTCGCAAAAAATTTTGTTTTCTTTTTCATTTGTTTATTCCTTTTATTTTATTTTCCGCTACCAACTTACCTGCTATAAACAACGCTTCCACAATGACATCCGACACCATTGTTTGACGATCCGCCTTCGCGAACGCCGCATTGTATGGCACCAACACAGCCACATAGAACGTCGACACCAGTATAATCCAATCCCAGAAGCCTTTGAATACACCATAATGGGGCAGAATGAAACGTGATTTTTTTATTGATTGCGTTTTGTATTCGGGAAAAGGCGCCTCTGTTGAATGCAGTAAATTCTGTTTGGGAAAAAGTAAAAAAAAAATGAATTCAACTGCAAATGAGAACAAAACACCACTTTTTCGCTAAAAAAAAAAAGCTTTAATAAAACCCCGTGCACAGAATCAAGGTGTGCTAATTGCTGGAGTCATCGGTAAAAACAAAACGTCCAGTTGTGAACTTCCTCACCTTTACCCTCAAACACAAGCGTACTCGTATTTGTTGTGCGTGTGGAAAAAAAAAATAATTAAATTGTGCATAAACTGCTTGCTCGAGTTATTCATAGATTCGTTTGATTACTAAAAAGAGCGTACGTGTGTGCATTTGAATTGACAATAACGCACACGTTTTTTCATTAGCCTACAGAGTTGATGTCCGGTAAGCGGATTAATTCGATTCGGTTTACCTGCACTAGCAGTTGTGCGGAATTAGTTTCATTTTTTGCTTTTACAAAATTAAATTTTCAAAGGTTGATGAAGCATATGGTCAGGGTGAGTATAAAATTGCATGCAGTATTTGTTATTTAAAAAATAAATGTTGAACCACGTTCGTTCACATTACTTATATGTTAGTTCTAAATTTAATATAAAAATTATATTTAATCAAAAAGTTTTATCAAGCACTCAAACTTACTAAAAAAACTTATAATTTATTTAGTAAAGTAAAACTTTCAAATCGCTTAAAATTACCGTCAATTAAAAAAATGTCAAACATCATCTTGAAACTAATATTTTATTTTACATATTTACATTCAAAGTGCTATACTTGTAGAACTCTTTACTTAACCGTCCGTTGCGTGAAAATTTTATATCCTTTCATTGTGTGAAATGTCCAGACTAGGATATGGGAAAACGCTTTCTAGATATGTTTAGTTATGAGAGCACAGTTAAAGGGGATAGATTCGTCCTCAAAAAGTTGACAAGGGATTTGGCAGAAATCGATAAGCGCGTTCTACTGGCCTGATGCTGTTGCTGGTGAACAGATTCATTTTCATATTTACATTCGTAATAATGTTCTTTCACGTCACTGATAGGAACTAAGGCATTGGGCTCTAGTTCGATGGCTTCATCTTTTCCATCTTCATTAATATCTTCGTGTTCAGGCCATTCTTCTAAAACTACAAGCTCATTATCAATATCGGATGCTCTTACGTCATCAATAGGAATATAATCTTCGTCATCTTCCGCCGCATTAAATTTACCCAACACTTCCTTATGATTAAGAATTTGTTCACTTGATAGACGACAAACTATTCTTCCGATAGCCAAGTCAGCTTTATCTACTTCGTTTAAAAATTACATATTTCTATACACGCAGTGGTAACCTGCGTAGGCCATTTACCTCAGCATTTGAAATTTTTATTTTCATATCAGTTCGAGACTCTTTAGTTTTTCGACTGGTATCGTATACAGTCGCCGATTTCAGAAGACTTAACGAAGAAAGAAGCTATACACCTTCGAATATCGAAATGACTTGCCACATCAAACAACGAAGGGTTAAAAAAATCAAATATATTTTGTGTTTGCAATTTTGATGTAGTTTTGTTAAATTGTGATAATATTTGTAAGAAGTCATAACGATATTACTTTAATTTAAAAAAAAATGAAGTCGAAATACCTTTAAAGTGATGTTATTTTTCTTGTAGGTCTTATCAAGTAGAACAAGAATCCAATTTTGGAATTTCTCCAACATCCCCAAGATCTCGAATTAAGCTTAAAAACCGATTTTTAGTACTTTTGCGCACTTATTAGCCTACATCTTAGCTAATTAAGAACGGGTTTAGATAGAATAAACTCAGACCTTTTGAATGATATATAGATACCTTAATAAAGTTGAAGAGATTTATTTGCTTTTGCACACCAAACATAAACTTTGATACTCTTTTTGTCCTTTTTTTGAATTTTGGCGATATTTTCACAAACTATTTTATAAGAAAACTAAATAAGTTTTATTTGATTCAAAGTGTACCTTTAATACCGAGTTTAAAAAATGTTTCCTTTCAAAAAGTGGCCAAAAATTTACTGAGTTATTCAACTTTTTATAATAGCGAAATTTTTGCAAAAACGAACTTAATTTACCAATAAATATTATTAAATGAAAATATATAAATCAAAAGTACTTTTTTTATAATTTTTTCCTTAGGTTAGCATCGTCAGTTTCACGTTGTACTGACCAGATGGTATATTCTGCCATCATGTTTATTTTGTATTTTCTTCGAAACGTTTTTCGATCGTAGCCATTTCTAAGTGGAAGTGTTCGCCTTGTTCATCACTGAACTTTCCCAGATTATGTGGGAAGAAGCACAAATGCGGATGCATTCATTTCATTTCACCATATGAACTTAAAAATTCGTTTAAAATTGTAATAAAATCGTTGCTTCTGTTGTTCCCAAGGAAATTATCACAAAACTCTTACATTCACGTTTCTCAACACAGCTTATCTTGTTCATAAAGTTAACGCTCATAATTTTGCGAATTTGAGGTACAATGAAAATACCTATATACATATATTATAAAAAAAAAAAAAAGTAACTAGGCATGAAAACAAATTAATAAATACCAGCTTCACTTAATATTATGAAGACAGTTTTAAGATGAAGAAAAGCTTCGCTATTAACATCCAATATCTTTACAAACTGTTTCCCAGCTTTAAATGTAGTGGTGGTAAGATAATATCCTCAGATTTTACCAATGGGGGGCTTAAAACGTATCTGATGTGACTCTCGAGATGGCCATACTTTACGCTCATAGCGATTGGATGCGCGACTATCCCATTCATAAAGGTAGCAAGGATATTTTGTGTAGCCACCTTGCATGCCAAATAAATTGTATCCGTAAATAAGCCACAAATATATTTTAGTTTTACTTTACAACGATTTTTATCTTATTTACCAACAAACGCAACAAAAGATAAAAAAAACACGTGCAGTTATAACGGAAAGTTATAAAGACGTCAAAATTGATTGCAGAATATTGTTGGTCAGTACAACGTGAAACTGACTATGCTGACCTAAGGAAAAAACGATAAAAAAGTACTTTTGATCTATATATTTCCATTTAATAATATTTATTGGTAAATGAAGTTTGTTGTAAATTTTTGCATAAATTTCGTTTTTATAAAAAGTTGAATAACTCAATCTTTGGCCAATTTTTGGAAGGAAACAAAACAAATCAAAACTTATTTAGTTTTTTTATAAAATAGTGTGTGAAAATATTACCAAAGTCAAAAAAAAGGAGAAAAAGGGCAAAAAAGTTTAAGATTGTTGTGCATAAGCAAATAAATCTCTTCAGGTTTATTAAAACATCTATATACCATTCAAAAGGTCTGAGCTTCTTCTTTCTTAAACGTTAGATAATTAGCTAAGATATGGTCTAATAAGTGCGCAAAAGTACGGTTTTTAAGCTTAACTCGAGATTTTGGCGGTGTTTGACAAATTCCAAAATTGGATTCTCGTTCTACTCGATAACACCTACAGGAAAAATCACATCACTTTTGTTTTGGAGTGTCACACTGTGTAATCGCAATTAAAAAAAATTAAAAAATATTGTCTCAAATTTGTAGATATGAAATGTTATGAAATTCATTATTTCCTACGCTAACTATGGAGTATGCTTACGAACTAGATAAGCGGGTTCTAAAAGGACAGAACTTGTTCTTTGTATCAAAAAGCTATCGTATTACTACCAAATATCTTAATATTTCCTTAAGCCATCTTAGTAGTTATGCGAATTTCTAAAGTTCCTTCATTAAAACAGAGGCTCCACTATTTAGAATAATAAGATTCGCCGAGCATAAAATTTGGAAACATTTAAATTCTTTTTGTTTTATGAATCTAAATAAATAAACAAATCTTTGATTTCTTAAAAATAGTAATACAATTTTTTTGTTTTTTTATTGAAAACTTCTGTTGCGCTAGCTATTAAAAATAAATAAATAATTTCATACTTTTATTTAGTGAATCTGATAATCTCAGTTATTTTAAATTTTTATTTCATTCGTCCCATGATAACAGTTATCAACACTTTTTAATTATTTTAAAATAAAAACATTTGTTATAATGAATTTGTTTAAAATTAACTTATACTCACATTGCCTAATTTTAATTTCGTCTTCACCTTCTCCGGCTTATAATGCCCGGATAATTGATAGAGCACCGCACGACTACGACGTCTTCCCATATTACAGCCAGCAGGTACATCCAAATTATTGCCCTCCATGCCATCGCCATCAGCATCCGACACCGGCGGCCCACCCAGGCCGGGTAGGGCGCCTAAACCAAGCATGCCAGCATTGGAACCGGCACGAAAACGCGCACCCAGCAAAGCAGCTGTAAGGGCAAAAACTTCGCAGCGTAAACAAAAAAATTGCGAACGGAAACAGAAGTGACAAGAAAGGATATAAAGTGAGTGGGTGAGGAAAATTTGGCAAGAATAAATGCAATGCATAAAAAGAAGTAAAAGAAAATATTTAAAACAAAAAATAAATAAATAAAATATAAAGTGAGCAGCAGAAAAGTGCAAATATTTATGTGTGAAAATTGTTGTAAGACGACAGAGCGAGAGAAGAAGAGAAAGTATAAACAAAGGAAGGATTATTAATGTTTACTTTAACGTTTTAATTATTTTAATTTTTTTTTTTTTCTTGTTTATTCTTATACAAGTGCATAGGTTCTTATATATTTCTACATTAAATACAATTGCAAGTGTTGGTTATTATTTAGTTGCGCATGTGTTTGTATGTGTGTGAGTGAAAGAAATTGTTTTTTGTTTAAACGTTAAATAAAACTTTTAATTACATTCAAGTCAAACGTTCTGTTTATTAAATAAAGCAAAAAAAAAAAATAAGCACTACTAAATAGCTATTCCTAGAAACTTATTCATGCCATAATGCACTCATTAGTGGATGGAAACTTTGTTTAAAATGCACTCAAGTTTTTTACTATACACAAGCATGCACACACACACACACGCGCGGGCGTTGTAGAGCTTTCTTTTAGTAGTAGCATCAACTGGCCAGCAGTGCAGCACAAACAAACAACTCCAACAACATTTTCTACGTTACTTACATACGAGTATAAATATGTATATATGTATGTATGTACATATACCCCGTCTCCCGTTTTTAACCACACCAAATGAGATTTAAAACATTTCGTTTATTTATTATTATTATTTTTTTTTGGTTATTTACAATTCATTGCGTTTTAGAACTTAATTCAAACTTTAAACAAATTTTTATAAAAATTAAACATTTTTACTTTTTAGAATTTTTTTTTTTGAGCTTGTTGTGGTGTAGACAATTTTGATTTGAAAAACGCAATTTTTTTTTTGGAAACTTACTAACTTTGATTTTTGAAACTTCTTTAACTGATGCTCCTCCAAAATTTTCTTCATTTAACGCATTCTCCAGATTTGAAAAAACTACTCAACACCGTCAATGAAAAAATTTCTTTGTATGCACTAGAAACAATAATTTTATTCTACATTCAATGGCTACAAAACTGCATATTCAAACAAAAAATCAACGAAAAAAATGTTTTATAAAACGTGAAGATTTCCTTTAATTTTCTATAAAATTTAAAACTTATTTTTATATAGTTCTTGTTAAAAACTTACCAGTAATTTAATTAAAAATTAATGCCATTGCATTAAAGAAAAATAAAAAGTCAAAATTATTCACTATGCCGTGCAGTCACAATTTTGTTTTATGGTGTAGCTTGATTATGTGAAGCATCTCGCATTTAAACTTATTGAAGCATTAAATGCAGCAGTTGAAAAAATTGTTTACATTTTCATTGTGGCAACAAAACTTTTCTCATTTCATAAGCAAATATAAAAATGTAATAAAATACTTTCCAACATGATTTTAAGCATCACTTTTTTCTTGGCCTTTATTTAGGTGCACTTCATCTTAATATTTTCTGAATTTTACTCGATTTTGCGCATACTTATTTGCTAATTTTTTTTCTACTTACACTGAAGTATATTTTTTTCTACTTACACTTAAGTATAAACTTGAGCTTGACTATCTGTGTGTAAACACTCATTCCTTTAAGTTGCATGAAAGTAACAAAGAACTGCGGATCTAAAAGCTATAGAACTGGACTGAATACTAATACTGAAAGCGAAGCCACTCTTTCGTTTGATACGGCAAGAAGTTTTATAAAATAAATCTTATTTGAACTACAGATCACTAGAGAACGACAGCGTTAGGAAAAAAAACTCAGATCGCATATCGGATTTTTTAGAGTTTTTTAAAGCTTTCACGCTGTTGGCTCCGATTATATATATTTCTATATATAATTTTTAATTCGAATTACAAACTTGTTTGAAGCTAAAAATCATACAAAACCAGTGTTGGGTCTAATGACTCCCATTTGCCATTTGAACTTTGTCGACATTGCAATATTTAGGAAATACGCACTCAATGCAAATATAAAAAACTGTAAAAATGTATAAGTAAACGATCCAACTTAAATACACATTACCATTACATATAGGCAATTTGTGTGGCGGTTACTTGCACCAACACATCCAAAATATATCAGACTAGAAATGTTTCGCCCTGCAATAAATTACAATTACAATGTTTTGCAAATTGAAAAAAGAAGAAGTTGAAAAAATTTGGCCGCCAGAACTCTTGATGAATACCTTTAAATACGCCAATAAAAAAGGACATCACAAAAAGGATACAACCTTAAGTTATTACACCAACATTTGTTTTTTATTTTTCTTTCAATTCATCGCTCAAAAAGGCTTATAAACTTTTTCTTTTAACTCCTGAATCTTGATTTGTATTGTAGTAAATTTGATTTTAATTCAAACAAATTGTAGTCGCGAGATATTAATAGCGAAAACAGCAAAAACTTAATACAAAGACTTAAGAAAATCAAAATTGGGTTGAAATGTATTTGGCTTCCAAGTACAAAAACCAAAAGAGGTTTTTGCATTAAAAGTACTTTGTGCATAATCGTACAATGTTTGTACGCCTGCGTGTGTGTGTGTGTTTTTGCTTTTTGTTTTGGCCTAAGATGAATGAAGACCTTGAAGCTACAAAGTGATGTTAGCGTAAATCATAAATAAGTGCTCAAACGAAAATAGAAAAAGTCGTCCATGATTTATGATTACATGTTGGCACTGCGATTGTGATTTCTTGGTGACAATATAAAAAAGAAAAGCTGCAGACAAAATGAGTGAAACAAAATTAAAGTGGAAGTAAATTATTAAATTATGCTAAAATGAAACTACGACTACTGCTTTTCTTAAGCAGTTTGAATATAAACACTTTTTCGAACGCAAATATTTTTTTTTATGTAGTTAAAAACACAGAATAATTTTGTAATGTTTTATTTTGACTTGAATAAATTTAAAAAACATAATTAAGGGAAAATAATTGTTTTTTCTTGTTGTAGTAGTTCTTTTTATGGTTCACCGGATATCGGTAAAAGAATATTAAACTAATATTACATACACCTTATGAAGAAAAAAAAAAACGTAACTTTACTATTAAAAACAATCTATTAATTTGGGGATTTTTTTTTTTAATTATTTATAGGTTGTAGATCGATTTAAAGCTTTAAGGGAAATATTTTCAACTCCTCAATTAGAGTGTAAGTAGCTTGGGACTTTCCAGCTTCAAATATTTTGTATGTAATGTCAAACTTCAGAGTGCATATCTACACAGAAAAACTAATTTCCTAAATGTAGTCGACCAACAAAACTATGTGCCTTCATTTATGTAAATTAGGACCAAATTCGTGAGATGCTGAAAGCTCCAATAAAAATATAGATAAAAAAGAAAACTCTTGGAAATTTTAGAAAAGAAATTATGTTCATAGGTATTACTCGAAAAACCAAAAAAAAATAAACTACGCCTTCGCAAACATTTGCACATGCAATATTAAAAAAAGTTCACAATTTATAAAAGCTCAACAGCACTAAAATCCATTTAAACTGCAATTTGAGTTACCAGTTTGATTATTTCTACTAAACCTTGTATCAAGCACAAATCCTACAGCTGCCTTGAAAATCAATACAGCAATAAGAGATTAAAGATTTCGCTCAATTAAATTTCATTGAATATTGAATAGCGAATGGCACACATACTATGTACATATATACGAGTAAGTAGCTAAAGTGACACACTAGGAATTTCATTATAAAATTTACAATGTAAGTCTTCTGCGTAGGCAATTTTGTTTTCTATTCAACTTTGGTATAATAAAATGCAAATGCAAGGGGCGTAGAAGTCTCGAAACTTTTTTGTAGAATTTAAAAATTTGTGTGACAACTTTGTTTATAGTTTGAAAAATTAGTTATGTATATAGTTAGAGCTATAACTAAACTGTATTAAATGAAACAGATATAACATCGAAAAAAAATTCCATTGAAATTCACGCGATCCTCTTCTCAAACTAGATCACAGATCACAACTAGTATGCTTCGCCAGCTCAACTAGTCAGCCAACATTTTTTTTTCCATACAAGCAACTGGCATTTTTTACATGGAGATGTGTTATGAGATGACAATTGTCAGATTTGAATCAGAAATGTACCAGCCTCCTACAAGTTCAAAACAAAGACAAAGAAATACTATTCGAATTGTGGACCAAAGCCACTAGTTTGTGATTAAAAGGGGAAGTAAAATAAAATAAATTCATGAATTAACTATAATTTAAAATATAACACATTTTCATTTAACAGTTTCAGATTTGCTAGTAATTAGTTCTACAATTTCTAAGTACGTAAAGAAAAGGAAAATAAATACAATCAAATTGATATCATTCGAAAAATTAAATTAAAGCATTTTTCATTAAATGTTATTAAGTGTAAAATAACTTTATTTAATTATTGCAGTAATTGCAAGTATTCATTTTTATTATTCGTTTTGTGTTTGGTATAATTCTGACCTTTTTTGATTTCATTCAGTAAATTCTACATGTAAAAAAAAAAACTGACTATTTTTGTGTTTCACTATCGCGCACGTACGAATATGTAAATAAGCACTGCGCTTGTGCGTAAAATGGTTTTTCATACTTCTGAATAATTAATAAACACCATAAAGTGTGACATATTCATCTGCTTCACTACCCGACTTGTGTCGAAATTAATTACAAATGACATTCGCTTTTGTATGGCTGCGAGTAATATTCGTAAATGAGTTGTCCATCGTAGGTATGTAATTGTTAGTGAGCAATACATACTCGTATGCATTTATGTACAAGTGTGTAAAAACAGCTACAATCACACTTATGCCAAAAGCTGGCGTTATTTCTTTCATACTCGTATCATGGCTATTGTATTACTCCTACATATATACAAATGTACTAATTTACAACAAAAATTTTAAAATTTTATTATTTCTTCAATATTTTACTTATACAAATTATTACTATTGTCTTTAGTATTAAAAATAAAAATAAAAAATAAATATTATGTTAACACCGATTTGTACACATTACTGACGTAACAGCGCCAAACCTAACTCGCTTGCAAACAAGTTTACTTGAAATTAGTAAATAGTACATCAATTAAACTGTAAGAATAAAGCAACTAGAAAATTTAATTATTTTATATAATTTTATTTTGTTTAACACTTTTTATTTGTTTTATTAAATCTTGTTTTATTTAAGTTGATTTTATTGTATTTGTAAAATTTGATTTTATTTTATTTTATTGCATTTCATTATAACTTTTCTATCATTATTATTATATAAAAATTCATTTTATTTTACCAATTGTATATAATATAGTATAAAACTTCTTTCTACATTATTTTCATTAATTTAGTTTTTATGATCATGTTTATGTACATGTTTTGTACAACAATAATTAGTGCATATACTTCACTATTGCAAGATAATTTCAAAATAAAGCCATGAAGTTATTTTGGTTATAATTTTTCTCAGTTTCGAACTAAAACGTACACAGAGATAAAAAAAAACAATAAAGTATTATGTAAAGTTTCTTGTTGGAAACGGAAAAATGTTATAACCACATAAAATTACATATTCAGATAACCCGATAACCTGGACAGGTTATTAATAAATAAAAAAGTAACAATTACTTCATGATTTATCTAGAAACAAATTAACTTAAAATTAATTGAATTTATTTTTAATGTTTCAGTTAAGTCGTCGAAAAATTGTGGCATTCAGATTTTGATTTAGCTAAAACAAAAAAGCTTTCTTTGATCAACATTTAATTTCCTGGCATCACAACCTCATATACTCGTAAACAAAGTGGACAGCATTTTTATTCTGAAAATTGTTACGTATATCATTCATTTATTGTCAATAAAATCTTAATGATTTTCCATCTAAATGGCAAAATTTATTTGATCTTTAAAACCACAACACAAAAAAAAAACAAAATCGGAATTATTTTTTCATTTAGGCAAACAAGTTTCAAATTAAACAAAAACGAATGTATATTTTGCGCAATAGCAATGAGCTAACAAGTAATTTGGTTTCAAATTGCAACAACAAATACTTAATACTTTAATAATTTTTTGCAGTTACTAGTCATTTGTTCAGTGAAAACTTTAAACCAAGTTCAATGTGAGTAAAGATTAATTTTGAATTTTTTCACTGTTGTCGCTTCACATCCTCTTCCATGTAAACAAGTTTCGAGTATGTTTTTTAAGAAAAAAATGCACAGTTACTTGAAACTTGCGTTTTATTGTTCTAAACTTGCATTAGCTATAATGTTGTATACTCAGAAAAATCATTTTAAAAAATTTTCAAAAAAAAAGTGTAGCTTTGATAGAAGTGAAGTAGTTATATGGTATAGGGACATTGTTCTTATTGAATTTGTTTTATTTTTCAATTAATTGAAATTAAGTTTCATACAATGACATTTTAGCAATTTCAATACTCAAAAAATCAATAAAAAGTTCTTCAGAATTACGAAATTTTTTATTAGAATATGCTCATTTTTTAAATTCAGTTTTGTAGCTTGTTTTTATTTGCATGTTAAACAAACTAATTTAAAATAAATCCATATTGGAAATATGTAATGACCATTTCATTTTTTTGCAGACATGAACAAGACAATGCTAATAAAAGCAATTTTTTTAAATTTTAAAATTTTTAATGCCCTTAAGAATATTTTATACATATTCTTGAAAAAAAAAGAATGTAAATTTTTAAAATACATAAACTTAGTAGAGAAATGCCAAGCTCTAATGCTTGAATACAACTCCAAAAAAAAAAATCCAAAAAAAATTTTTTTTTATTTCTGCTGCTTGAAAAAGTACTTTGCAATTACGAAAAATTTTATATATGATACACAATGTAAAATATTAAATTATTTTGCCTTAAAAATATAAATAACCAACAATATGGAAATAAACATTGGTTTATGTTTCCACTGAAGGGTAAACAAACTTCAGCATATAGATACATATTTTGCATGTAAAAACATCAAAAACATTTTTTAAAATTAAAAATTAAGCAAACCAAAAATATTCATACGAATAATATGTCCCGATGAGCACTCAACCGACGTATTCTTAAATAAACTGCCACATAAGCTTTGTTTATCAAATTTTATAATAATTTGCACAATTCTGTAAATAATTTAAGTACGAACCTCATACCTCGAATTCTTTTCAATGCTTTTCGGTCAACTTTAATTTATTATTGCTTGCCGTTGCCGAAAGCTGCCACACAACAAGGCCAATAGCCAAGAAAGTAAGTTATAAAACACTTTTAACAAATACAAGTACGTATGTATGTATGTATATAGGTGAGTGGTCTCACTTTGTCAGTCGGTCATTGACTGGTGCAAAAGTGTATTTTTGATACGTTTATATATACACACACACAACCATCTTTATTGCAGCTTGATTACATTTAGGTTTACATATATTGTAGCTGTTGCTGAAATTCAGTCGAATCATTTGATTTATTTTTAGTTGCAAGTGTATTAAATAGAATTCAGTGAACCGTAATTAATTACTAATTGCCCTTATTTCGCCAGCTGGCCAATAAACTTGAGCGCAAGTATTGAGGTTAGTTATTGGTTGACTTTATTGACTTCGAAAATCAACTGAATTCATTGTTGTTTGTCTTTATAGACATTTAACTAGCCCATTGCAGTATATTTTATTCAATATATGTCACCTGAGTTATACACGGAAGGTTTTTGCCAAAAGTGTATAAATATTTTTGGTTGATTTGTTAAGTTAAATGGTCATTTCTAGGGTAACGCATGCAATTGAAGAAAAGCTGAGAATAATGCAAATTTATTCTTCGAGGAATGTACAACTTTTTAATTCTCTAAGAAAAGCCATTCATGCTTCAAAAATTATAATTTTATATAAGTGTAGGAAAATTTTAAAATATGTATTTTTGTGGTTTTTTTCCTAAGAATATTGTGCACCTTATCCAATATAAAGCATGAACAAAACCTATGAAATAAAATGAGCAACACGAACGGCAAAAAAATTTCCAAATTCACGAAAACAAATACTTAAAACTTATACCTAAATGGAAGACCCCGCGAACTTCGTTCCGCCCAAAATTTATTGAAGTAAATGAAACACCTTTTGAACTCTGTTGTACATGTATTTAATTTCGCATCATTTTGCGTAGCTTTCTATTTTTTTATACTTATAGCAGATTTTCCCAGTTAAAAATGCAGCTCTGATCAACATAGAAGCAATATTTCGTCGTCGCGGTAGTTATAACCAATCACCTATCGAGGTTTTCTCTACGTAACATTTTTCCCTGAGCAAGCACATCTAAAAAAAAAGTATTCTTAAATCGGGCAATCCATTCTCGCGTTATGGGGGTTTATACGTACGCAACATTTGTATATATTTGTGTATATGTGTATATCTATGTATATTTCGCTGCTAAGTGAACAACTTAAAATGTAAACGCTTTACCAAAATTGAGAAACAAAATTATAGAAATTAGAATGCTGATAACTGCAACTTAAAACTTTTAATAAGTTTAATTTAAGTTTTTGGTAGAGTGCCTTAAATATATACATATGTATATATATGTATGTACTAGGCATGTCCCGCCCTTTTTTAGCTCCTGAATATCCCGGGATAAGTCTATTCAAATTCCGAAATTGTAGAAAACAAATAGCCATTTATTTTTCAAATTTTGTATTGTTCTCAAAAACTCCCCTTTCAAGGGTAAAACAAAGCCTTTATAGAGTTCACAATCGACAAATAACACTCCCTTTATAAATGAGCTGGAGAATATCCCTCTCGAGTAGGAAATAAGCCTCACTATGAAAGCGATGTTAATAGAACTACCGACGGGCTGTGCCTGAAGTGGATAAGGCAGAGAGTCTCAAAGATAAACTGCATCAAGTTTTAGCGAGCAGCTTGCAATTGTCCAATAAGTGAAAGGCATGCAATTTATCAGAAGGCTTGGTAAAAGAAATTTAGAGTTTTTGTAATAAAGCGATAAAGGATATGTCCTAACGAAAGCATTTAACTTAACTTTAACGACAAGTGTTGAGGTTGCCGGCTTGAGTATTGCGCATGATGGTGTGTGTTCGACTCCCGCAGAAGCCAAGTAGAAAGAAGTCTGATGGCGAAATGTGGTGTTATCCGAAATAGTACTATAACTTCTACCGCTTTGAGCATTGTTGTTTTTTCCTAATAATTTTCTCAAAAAACGCAATCGGCTTTAGAGCTCAAAAATAAATAACTAAAAAACATATCAACATAAATTAATTTCACTATTTACAAAATATAAGAAACACTATCTAAATTACGTTTATGCCAATATTCGTTATCTTATTTTTCACTATCAAAACTGAAATCTTCTTCTACTTGTATTGCAAATATATGAGCTTCAGGATCAAAGTGCAGCTTGTCTTTGTCGTGCAATATATTAAGAGAAGTTTGAGGAATCATTGGGTCTAAAGATAGAAGAAGATAGTTAAATAAATCGTCAATTGTATGATATGCAGAATCATTTCTAGTTTGTGCTCTCCGACAAACTTAATAACCCTATTTTTGGCTTTCAGAGCCACTTCACCGAGCTGGCTTAACATTGTTTAGCCGCTGCTCTATACGTATAACCTAAAAACGTAGATTTTCTTGGTAATGTGGTGATACACAAACTTAGTGCTTCTTCAGATCAATGGCAGCAGTTCTTGATTGCTATATTGTGCTGAGCTATCGGCGCGCTAATAAGACTTAGCGCCTTTAGGAGACTTTTGTTGAATATCATCTTTGCCTACATCGGCTACAGTTCATTTTCTACATTTCCCCAAACGTACTTGAGTTGCGCATTAAAGTTCTTCCATATTTATTTTTGATACCAAGTCTTTCACTTTCATTTGTTGGCCTCTCTTACAAACGATTTGTGTGGTCTTCCTTGCACTGAGGGTTCTGAAGTAGCAATAGTGTATTCTCTTTTTGTTCTAATTTTAAAAATAGCTACAACCAGTCATAATTCTTTAACAAAAACTTTCCTCGGTCTCTGTGACAAGGTTTCCAGGGTTTTTCGAGTTTTTTATTAAATTTGTATAAACTTGATTTTAAAACTTCAACGGGAATATGATTTTTCTCCAAAATATATTAAATCAACTCATTGTATGCCATCTTTCTTGCCAAATGTTTGCTGGAAAGCCATTCTCGAATAACTCTAAATGAGGCAATACTTCAAAATATAAGAAGTAAATAGATGGCGCACGTGAGGGCACTGTTTTTGTTATCTAAGATTGTGACCATAAATTTAAATACAAAAAATGGTAATTTCAACACCTTAAAATACATGCACAATTTCTAAATCCCCACATTTCGAAAAAAAACTTGCAATATTTTTATTATTGCTCGTTATGATATTACTACTACATAATATTGCACAACCTTACCACCATTGGTACTCGTATCAGACATGACAAGGATAAACCAATGAACATACGATAAAAAAAAAACAGATTTCTATTAATGCAAACAACAACAAAAATGAGAAGGAATCAAACTCTTGATGTTAGTCAACTTTAACTTACTGACGCGATTAAATAAAAGCAGATTTATTTAAACTTTCATTCAATTTCGATGATATATGTCGTAATAATCTTGACATACTTTAAAATCGTTTAAAAAAATGCACCTTAATTTGTTTGCTTTTTTCGCGATAAGTTTACTGTTCTAGACTATCGTGTATACTTAATGGATAATTTTATTATTATTAGGCGTCTTTTATTTGACCAGCAATTTAAGCTATTAGTTTATTTTGTAAGAGAGACTTAGCCAACATAATTATATTGGCTTGTGAAAAGTTATCTTGGTTTGTATATTCAACTAGAGGCATTGCCAGTTCAACCCTTTTTTTCATTCACAATAGTTGGGTTATTGCAAAAAAAAGAATAGTTGGCAATGCCGATAAGCTCTAATTTGACAGATGAATTGTAAACAAACCAAAAATAGAAACAAATGCATCTAAATGTATAAAATGGAACATTTTATAAAAGAAGCGATAATTATGGATTTTGAGTTCAAATTAAAACAAAATTGAAACTTTTTGTGTTTTAGTTTCTTGGTAAAGCGTTCACAACATTAAATAACGAAGAAGATGACGAAATTATGAATTTAAATAAATAACTGACATTTTTTTCATTTCCGATAGTTTATTGAAGTACGTTTTGTTTGTCAAAGACTTAGCTATTAGCTTGTGATTGTCAAATATTTAAAACAAGCCTATTGAAAATTTGAAAGGCTTGTGAAAAGCGAAAAAAATTCAAAACTATAATTTTTTAAGTCATAGTTTTGCTCCTTTTATTTTATCATTCACGTGCGGCAATCTGATCGGATTTATTTTATTATTTTTCAATATTAAGTTAAAAATAAAAACGAAATGCTCTGAAATGACATAAGGTTGTAATACTCTAATATTGTAGGAAGTTTCGACTTTAGCAGTAATTAATCATATCAACATTTATCTTAATCAACAACTTCACCGCAACTCTTTCTGCACAAAAATAGCTTAAAGTATAGCCGCAGGTTGGTAGCCCCCCGGTCCCCCACACAGAGAAGGTGACCATTACGCTATACGTGTTCATAGCTGACCCACATGTCTATGTTTATGTGTACGTTGCATACTAATATATGTATATACATATATTTGCTTGAATTAATACAAACACAATATCACGCATTGCTGTCAATTCAAATCAACTCAATAACGACCAACGCACATGCTCTTTGTTCTTCTTCATCGTCGCAATTAGATGCATGCGTGACTATCAGAAGCAGCTTTACCAAAACATTAGCAGCAGGAATGTGAATAATTCAGCTTAACAGTCATTGAGCGTACGATGGATAGTCCAGGCATAGAGTGGACACCGGCACACCCATATATTAGCACCGCCATTAACAAACACACGTTTTCACTCTCATTTACCACAGCCTTATCTGACACTACCAAAGCAATCGCTCATCACTGCCAACACCTTTAATGAGACAAGATTGTATTTGTGTCTACCGAAGTAAGTGGCAGCACAAAGTGTCGGTAGGAATGTGAGAGGATGTGGGTGGATTACTAAAGTTCACATCAAAATATCTTTGAATTAGCTTTTGTTTCATATAACTAATTGATGAATTTTTGATGCGATTTGTATTCCAGATATTATTACTAATTTTTTACACACACATTTTTTATATCGATTTATTTCAAAAAACCTAGTACAAATACTATGAAAAAAATTGGGTTTTTGCTACACTAAAAATTTACTCAAAACATACAAATAAATAACTGTTTTCGAATGCGCAGAGATTAAATGATTATTTTGAAAACTTATCAGCAAAATTGTAAGTTCATTAATAGGTCAAACGAAAATTTAATCATTGTTTTATTTATACTAAAATAAGGTATTTTACCAATATGACAAACCAAGGAATGTCTTTCATATTTCTCATGAAAATAAAAACTAAAATGAAAGCAAAATAATTTGAAACGTTTTTTTTCGGCGTTTAAAACTTTATAAAGAGTGACAGCAACAAATTTAATTTAGTATTTTATCAAATAGTATATTTACATAAACTAATATGGTGTTGTGTGGGAACTGAGCCTGCAGAAGGAGGTGGCTTTAAAGCTGCCACGACTTTCAGCATATGAAGTCATATCTGATTACAGCAGTTGGTTACCACTTTAAATATTTTCATAACTTGCTATTATAATTATTACTTGAAAGTATATTTTCCAAAATTTATTTTTATATAAAAAAACGCATCAACCTCGATAAAAAGTAATTCTCAAAAATCAACGGCGACTGGACACTTGTGTGTAGGCAGTAAAATTGAATGGCAATGAATTGTAATTGGAAATTTTTCAAAACTTCTGAGAAAAATGTGTCAAGATGGAAGTTAGTTACATAATAAAAAAGAGCGAAATTAAATTAAATAATGCTTTTTATTGGAAAATAAACTCATATTAATACAAAACAATTAATATTAAAAAAGCAGAAGGCAAAGATATCCACTGTTTATTTTCAAAGAGAACCACTATTACTATAATTGAACACAACTGTGCGTAGAACATTTTGATGACGATATAATCTTTTGCATTTAAATGTGTTTTTAGAAAAAAATATTATATTATTTTTTTTTTAATTTACAATTAACTCATTTTTTATAAAAATAGAATATCAACGCGATTAATTTCTTAAAAATTATAAGCAGTTATCTATGGAATATGGACAGCGATAATATTACGAAATACAATACACAAAGAGACATATTGCATGCAAAGTAAAATTATAATGGCTATACAAGAAAATTTCTATTTCTATGTGTTTGAAGAAAATTGCCGATTCAATTTTTTTGCGATTACATACTTATTATTGTTCAGTTTCCTTTGTTTTATTTAACTTGTAGGTACTGTATTTAAAAATTATTTAAAAATGAGAAAACGAACAAAACTCAAAACACTCAAAAAACAACCAAGAGCTAAGACAATTTTGGTATAATCTATTTTTGCTTTTTTTTAGGTGAAAAATCGAATTTGCGTATGATGAACCGAATTCCACACTATATCACCTTTAGCTATCATAGCACATTCAGTAAAAGCAAGATTTCATAAGAGTTAACACTATATATTTCAACTAGATATGTACTCGTATATAAAGCGCAATTGAATCAATATTTTATGTATTGAACAACGTTTCACTAACTTAGTAACGAACAAGTAACATTTATTTTTTATATGGAAGAAAGTCGCACACTCTTGACGGAAGAAATTTTAATAAATCACAGGTTGTTCCTAGTCATTTGAAAATTTCACGTTGTTAGACTAAAATTTAATGGGCTATAAGAGTGCATACTCAAATTTTAACACTTCTGAGAAAAAAGTTTAAAATCTATATACAAATTTTCCTATTTTCTCCAGTTTTCAACAAAGTTTAAAACTTTGGTTTTTCCGTTTTATGTTAAAGAATGGACTGAATTTTAATTGAAAATTCTTAAATCGAAACAAATAAATATACGTGGCAAGCTATGTCATTTTGAATGATGTTGCTTTTGTATTTTTTTTTTTGTTTGATTCAGATTCCACTCCTCTTTTCAAATATTGCAAATCAAAGCGCTCAAAAAAATCAATATCAACACTGTGTATTAAATTTAACAAATGAGAAATCAATTAGTTGCATTCGTTTAGAAAAAGGCTTACCGTCTAATTAAAGCCAATCCATTAGAAAATTAAAAGCATTCACAGAAAATAAGCCAAAGGTAAAATCAGCAGTACAGGATGGCGAGAAAGGGAGTTTGTTAAATATACGAGGGTCGGCAATAAATAAAAGCGTTCGCTTATTTACATCAATAATGGTAGATTAATGTAAACTTGTAGGTACGAAAGAATATAAATAGTCGCGGCTCGAAATACATTTGTTTCTTTATAACGCTTGTGTCTTTCAAATAATTTTACTAAATGATTTGTTATGAATTGAAGAGTGCTTAGGCATTAAATATTGCAGCCAAAAGAACACTTTTTGAGTGTTTTAAAATTTTCTTAATTGGCTTTGCGTTTCTTTTTAAATTGAGCGAATGAAAAATTAATAAATTAAAAACAAAAATCTTGAAGGCGGAAAATGCATATACATATATAATACTCACATATTGGCAGTATGAGCAAGTGCAGTCAGCAAACATTTCAGTACAGATATATAAAATTAGAAAATAAAAACCGAGTAAACGCAAGTTAAAAATGACACTTGAATTCAAAAGAAAATCCAGTGGCGTAGCCAAAAATTAGTTATCGTTCAAAATTTTTCGTTTATTTATTTTTTATTTTCAATTATAGTTCATTTGAAAAAAATGATATGCCTTTACATTTTATACTATGTGCAAAAATTAGAAATCTTCATCAAAAAAATCGAACAAACAAATTCCAAATGAACGACATTGCGAATATTGAAAAAGATCACCTCCGTTTTGAGTTGAGCCAACATAATGTTTTTTCTCTTTAGTTGAATAGTCAATGATTACATTTTTACTCACTGAAAATGAAAATTTATGAATATGCATATGAATTAAACATTCACATATAAAAAATTGCTTACCAATGCAAATCAAATCGTTTTTGTTTGATTGCCAAGGAGCTACAAAATAAAATTTTAATACTTTATCAGCACACTTTATTTCGTATGAGTAAACTTCGTCAAAGAAGGGTATAAGCCCTCCACAGTGAAGCAACCCTCTTTAAATTAATTTTTTGGCGCAACTGCAGATATGTCAAACATGCTTTTATGTGTTTGTCACATGTATTCACAGATACTAATACATGTAAAACCAAAAACGCAAGCGCACAACGTACATTTGTACCAAAACTATCTCCCTTTGATTGCTGAATTTCTACACATTGCGCAGATAGGTTACTGCGTTATGAGTATTATATATGTGGGAAAATTCCATATTAAAAAATTGTTAGATTAGTATTTCATATTATATCACAATTTTTTTATCTTTTTTAATATTTTACATATACCGATCTCAAAAAATATTCACAATGCCTTTATTTGCACATTTTGAAATATTTTATTGCAACTGACAAGTAACTTGAGAGAATCTGCTTATTTTATTATAGGTGAAAGTGGTTCTCGGAATAGCTACGAAATTTTCGTACTTCGAATTTATATTATTTTGGAATTTATATAAACTTAATAAAACTTAAATTATTTACAACATCACCCTCGCACGAGCATTCTCATCTACTTGCATATTGGCTTTCTGCATACACATTTCCAATTTAAGTTAATTGCGTCCGTAAAAGCAAGCAAATATTGCCGTTTGCCAATAAAATTCACACATATACATTACATGTGTATATGTTGGTAAAAGTATGCAATTGCAAATAAATATGTTATACGTACATATTTTAGTACATATTTTTATCAAGTAAATTACTTGTATGTTAGTTCTATACACACAAAAATACTTTGAATAATTAATTTGCTGATAGTTTAACTGCATTGAGTGGATTAATTTTAAGAACTTATTTATTATGCTAATTTCGTAAATGCTTATAAATTAGATAAATTAGAGCCGCTGACGCATAGTAAACTTCTATTAGACATATGTATTTAATAAAATTAATATACTCGCATTAGAAGAAATATTAAATTGGCCGAGCTGACACTTCCCACGCACACTTGTACGTCACACATTGACGCCTGCGAAAACATCAAAACAATTTCTTGCATGCACTTCAAAGCAATAAATATAAATAGAACATGAAAATTAGGCAAACCCTCGTAAAATAAAAAGAAAAATAAAAAAATATAATATGCATTTAAGGCGTAAATGACGCCAAAAATACGTCAAAGTACACAAACACAAAAAGCCACTTAGAAAAGAACAACAAAAGAAGTCCCAAAATTGACGGTAGTTAAGGCGGGCAAATCAGTAAATCAGTGACAATCAATATTGGAAACAGTGAGCGAGTCTGTAAAAGAATGCTATGGAAATTGCAAATAATACCCGCCGCAATGAGGGAATGAAATTAACGAAGAGAAAAAAAAATTTTCCGCACTGTCGGTGTGGCAATGAAAATCATTATGAGCAATAAGCTACAGATTTCGCATAAAAATGTATGAATTGCAGCTTTCGATGGGGAAGTAGACAACGCAGTAAGCAAAGGAAAAATTTTAGTTCACAGTAAAAACTGTAAGCGAAACAATGGAAATAAAAAACGCGTTCAAATGGAAAATGAAGGAATAATGAAACAGTGCGAAAAAATAACAACCAAAAACTAAAATAAATAAAATAAATAAAAAATAAAAACAACAGCAGACAACCAAAAAGCGTAAAACGCATGCTTACTCTCGAAACAATGACCGTTGCTAAGCATAAGTAAGCAAGGATACGCTCATGTTTTTCAATATAAATATATACATTTATATACAATATATTTAAGTAATTGAAAAAAATAATAATACACGGCGTAAACGTAACATGCCCTTGACTAAATTCGAATGTGCGTGCAAATATGTAATTGTTGAACAGGCACTTTGATATATTTGTATATTTGTATAAGTACGTGCTTAAGTTTAGTTGTTGCCATTTCAAATTAAAATTGTTTAACAAATGTCTGTTGTTTTCTTAAATATCATCTAGTAGTATGATTCCCTGAACTATCCTTACAACAAGGCATAAGTACCTGAAGGTGTTAAAAAACATAAAAAAACCCCAGGATATCTTGTCTCAATAGGCATGGAAAACAACGTACTGAAAGTTTAATAGTCAATAGTAGACATATAGGCAAGACAAATTAAGGTACTGAGGCCTAAGCTCTAGAAGCCGTACTTCTAATTATAATAATTAAAACTCAAAATGTTTAAATTTATTTCATAATTAAAAGTGGATTTGTTAATGGTATGGCGTTTTTATTTAAATCACTTTAAATGTTCCAAAAAGCCTATAATAAATGTATCTTTGCAGAATTACGAATAATTTAGATTTGACATAAATATTAGTGAAAGGAATGGCAGCTGTGAAGTTGTTTTGGCGTTTTTGTTCCAGTAGTGGGTCTTGATATACAGTTATAATGGCTATATTTTATCCTGTCGATTAATTTTTCCTTCCTGAGCCACATCAAAAAATTTCTCACAGCGTCTGTTTACTATCAAAAGCGGCTATAAAAGAGATATAGGCTTGCATCAAATGGCTCGCAACACTGGTATTTCTAGCACAAATAAATAATTTGTTCGCTGGCTTTAGAATCTGCTACTTAAAACCCAATTTTAATAACAACATAGCATTGAATATGCTCAACCCCGTTTAGCGATTCAACTGACTCAGCGCTGTACTTTTCGGCACATCTTTTCGGCACTCTCTTCTAGCAAAAAAAGGTCCAGTTTAGCTCATTGGGACGTGCCACCGCCGAGAGCATCCCACTGAACCATTAGGAGTGCAAAAGAGTTGCAAAGGATCGCCGTCACTGAGAGCCATTTACCGACGTGCAGTCACAGTGACGCCAGTTGTCCGACCGACTATACCCTTCCTTTTTCTATCTATCTTTCCCTCTCCATACGTAAATATATATATAACTCTTTGTCTATACTCTGTCTGTATATGGATGCTTATTTAAAAATTTGATTTAAAATCGTTTGTTACATTTGTTACAAATAAATAAAGACATATTTCCATATCCTTTCTGAATAAAAGATACACAAAGTAGTTATCTTCAAAACCTCAACCGAATATAACGCCTACATATAAACTTGAATGCATTTCTAAAATTTAAATTTGAAATGGCATCAGGCAGTCGATTAAGTTATATGGATAAACATATTAAGATTACGCTTTCGGGGTATGACTTCCCTATAATTGATAATCTCTGAGATATTTTCTCATAATCAAAGACCAAGACTAATGCGATCAAGCTGAAAATTGTGCCATATACTTTAATTATATTGGAGCGCCTTGTTTTCAAAATTTTCTACAGAATTTCTGTAAAAAGTGCTGCTTCAAACTTCAGAGTAGACTTTGTCAGGACTTTGACAACGATCCAATAGCTGCGTATCTTTACGCAGAAAAAATCATTAAAAATACAAATTTAAAAGGAAGTGGTCTACAACAATAATTTAGTGTTGAATAAGAGTAACGAAAGTCATAACATTAATATTAAAGTGTACTGCTAACCAATGTGTTTAATAATTTATATAAAAACCATACCCTCCTTCAAATAAGCAAATGAAATTCGTGCAATCTTCTTCTCTCTTCAGATTGTTTCCACTTACCGCTATCACATTCATCATTCACATTCATCTCCAACATTTTGGTATGTGTGATATCTTTGTGTGACGCCAAAAACAGCACCACATCTCGTTTCTCATTCTTAATTGGCACAATGTCAAAGAGACACCAAAACGGTGAACCTAAAAATAAAAGTAACAAAGTAAAATTAGATTGTTAAAAACAGTGAGCAATAGTATGTTTGTACGTATGAAAGTAGCAAGTAAATAATGAGCTCATCAGCTCTACTCCAGGGGCGGGAAATTTTCCCTCTTTAGCAATTTGTACTTCACATGTGGAAAAATTTATAATAAGATATTCATTATTTTCAGTCATTACTAATACTGGAATAATTTTGTACGAGATGTACATTTTTAATTAACATAATTATAATGATAATAATAAATAATGAAGTTTTTCAATGAATATTATTAAGATTGGCAGTATCTTTAATGACTAACTGATTTCAGTAATGGTGTGTGCTAAAAACCCGTTTGTAGGTACTTACTTGACAAAAATACGTGCCTTTGTAAATGATCACAAATGAATCACTTGACTTTGAAAAAAAAAAAAAAAACGATTCACCGGCCACTGGTCCAGATAAAGTTTCAAATTGTTTTGAATATTTCATGAGTAATTTTTGTAGCAAAAATACTCGTACAATTGAGAATGAAATTGGTTATTAAAAATTTTATACACAAAGGCAAACAGAATAAAGTTAAATTTTACCATAAAAAATGGTATATCTGTCGGAGCTATGGTAGATATGCCAAGCAATAATGTATTGCTTGAGTGAAGCAATGGTGGTACACTGCTATTTAAAATAAACACTTGTTAGGAAAAACACTTGGTAAATAATAAAACTCAGTAAGCTCAGAGAAGCCAAATGTGAATAGTAGGCTATGAAATTGACTGAGATAGGAAAATGAGTTTGATGATAGAGTCGTTTTTGAGAAGCAGAGTGACGCGAACGGTTTGAGAAAATAGTGTAGCCACCTGCGAATCACTGCATATCATAAATAGCATAAACGATATGGAGAATTCAACATATATATTTGTATTTCTAACTGCATCCATTTGTATTATCTGCATCTATCTGTATCTTTTTGTATTGTTACGTTTTTACCCTGAAACGCCGATAATTTCCAAAATCCTTCAGAATGTGAATAACATGACAACGAACGAAGTTACTGTTTGATACTTCGATTTGGCAATCTTTTGAAAAACTCAAAGAACTCCTGAATCTTTGACTCAAGGGAGAAATTACCCATTGGCAACTGCATTGGAAACGCAAAGCAACCCAGTTTACTTAGGAGGAATCTGCATTGCCAGCTAGTGCATTGGAAACCTTGGAAAGTTGTGACCAAGACGTTTATCCAACCATTCACACTATACTAAAAATTTTTTTACAATTTGTGTCACAAATGCTAGCGCCGAGCGATCTTTTTCAACACTGCGTTGTCTGACAACGTGGCTCAGAGCGACCATGCAACAAAAAAGACTGGTCGGTCTCTAGCACTACTCCATACTCATCATAATATTGAAGTGAAAACAGAAGATATCGTCGAACGGTTTGCAAACCTTGAAGCACACCGAATGGTTTTGTAATTCGTGTTTCAGTAGTCAGCTATTCTGCTTAGTTAATTATTAGGAGTATATTTTTTTACAAGATGGTGAGGTTCTGTCATCCATGCAATAAGATATACCAAAAATAAAGTTCGAAAAATTGTATAAATATGCGTTGCGCGCTGTAGTCTATAGACAATTTTAAAAAATATACAGAAATGCCCTACACTTCAAAGGTAAAATAACTGTGGGTATTGGAATAGCATAAATCTTTAACTATGCATTTTCTGGAAATTTAGCTAATATGACATTCTTATATATTTTTTAATTATTGAATTACTACCGAAACATTCAATTAGAAAATTCTCTTTTTCATATCAAAAAACAAACCTAAATTCCAGAAGAATTATGGTTACTTTAACATTTTATAAAAATTTAACATTTTATAAAAATTTGAAGTTTCCTGCAATAAAATGTATATACATATATACACTAAAAGCTTTCTTAAGCTGACACTGACGGTCGCAGCGATTTTGTCCGTCTAAGGGAGATGTCCGCCCAATAGAGCGTTTTAAGGAAAATTAAAAAAAAACCAAATATTTAGAATGTTCGCACCACTAAGGAAATAAATATGTTAATACATTTCAAAACATTTGGTAATAAAATTTTATTATTAAACTAAAATATTCATGTATGTATTAGAAATTCAGATTCATAAATCATACACTTAAATGAAATTAGTATAAGATATAAGTACATATACAAATTTTAAAAATTAGTTTTGTTGCTGGGAAAATTGACGGATTGTTGATTACTTTAAGTTGGTTTTTTCCATTTTTTCTCATTTTCCACAAGACGAATCTCTAAAGACGTTAGTTGTTGATATGCAACAACATCACTTTTTGCAATCGTTTTCAAGCGAGAAATTTCAGAATCACTTAAATCCTCCTCAGTATTAGTAACGCCTTCATAATCAATTTCAATACTGTCATTTTCTGTGTATGCAACGTTATGAATATTAAAATAATCCTCTAATATAAAGTCACTAAGTTGTGCAATTTTATTTAAATTAAAGAGCGTTGCTAATGGAATATCATCCTCAAGCTCAAACAGTTCGACATTCGAATTTTGTATAAATCCAGATTTTCGGAAACAGTTTTCTATGTTTGACGCTTCAATTTTGTCCCAAGAAGCTTTAACAAAACACAGAGCAGCAAGTACATTTATTTTTTTTGATAATTCTGATGCGGATTTAGCTGTATCCATATTTGATAGCATATCTTTTATAATGAAGTTTCTGTATATGACTTTAAAATTTTGTATTATGCCCTGATCCAAGGGCTGGCATATGGACGTTGTATTATAATTTTTCTTGTCATCCACGTCTTTTTGTTCGATTTCCAATCGACTGGAAAATCGGCAATTTGTATGTGTTTAAAAGCTCTCGGGCGGCCCGCTTTTCCAATGACTAATAGCTTTTCGTTTTGTCCAACCACATTGACGCAAAACATAATGGTAAGCCTTTCCTTCGACAATTTACCACCAGTACATTTCTCTGATTTTAAAGCCAACGTTTTGTCAGGCCTGGACTGAAAGGGGATGTTTTTGCTTCTTGCTACAGCGAACCAGTCATAACACAACTTATCGACCTGGGAGCCATTAGGTGTGAGGAAAATTCTTCCATTTAGCTTTGACGTCTTCTTTATTTTTGATAATTGCTGCAGATTGCGTTTTTCCAATGTTAAACCTTAAGAAAATCGGAAGAATGAATTGATGGCCGACCAATAAAAATTAAAAAATGTTACCTCTTTGCAATATCATCCACAGAAATTTTTTATTTTTCTTGGAAGTTTATTATTTCCATTTTTTCTTTTAAGGAGAGCACATTTCGCGATGCCATTCTGATTAATAGTTACCCACAAGTGATGGTTTTCAACTAATGTTTATCAAAATAGTACAGCACAAAAAATCCCATTTCTAAAGTAACGGTTAATCGCAGTACATAGTTATGAGAAAACTGTATAACAATTTGGGAGAGGGAAGAGAGCAACTCACCCACACAAACTCTAAATTATGGTTGAATGCGTTTGCCGACCAATGATTTAAAAACTGGATAAAGCAAGACAAATGGTGAAGTTGGAAACAGAGTTGTCCGCTCATGGGAGATGTTTTGTAATAAAAAAGTGTCCGCGTCCGTCCAAGGAAGCGTCCGCTTAAGGGAGCATGATTCCTTCTTGAAACAAGGCGAAAATTTTGGGACCAAGGGACTAAGAAATTCGTCCGCTTAAGAGAGCTGTCCGGCTATAAGAGCTGTCCGCAAGGAGGGCTTTCACTGTATATGGAAAACCGATATATGTATACACGAGTACGTTGAACAAGCTTTAATGAAATTAATAAGAATTCAGCCACCTTTAGCTTTAATCCTCCCATCATTTCACGCTGATTTGAACACACTCCATTCCCAGCAATATTTTTTTTTTATATAAGTTAATTTCAAAAAAAAATTGTTAAAAGCAATTTACAGTCACTTCTAAAATAAGATGCTTAAAACTTAGTATTTGGTTCATGTTGTACCAGAACAAGTTTATTTAAAAAATGTAGAAACATAAAAATGTATACCTCAAGACAAGGGAAATCATTTTTTTCTTTTTAATTATTAAAACAATGTGATTTCGATTGAAATGTAATATGCTCTAACTTTTCCTGATTCTAAATATTTAAATAAATATTTTAATAATAAGTTGCCCTTTTAAGAATGCACTCCTAATAAATTATTCTACACCGTATTTTCAAACTGGGAACAAAACTAAAAACGCTTTAAAAAATATATATATTTCTTGACAAAACTTTTTAGTTTGCTTGCATTTTCTTGCCGTTTATTTTTTGGGAATTTTTTTAAAAACATTCTTTTGCCATTTTAAAAATTTAACGAGCTACAAAACTGCATATTAAAAAAATAATTCTCAGATGCCTAAATTATATGAAGCTTTGAAGGAAATTTTGTGTGGTTTTGTTTTTTTTTTATCTAAAAAGTTTGCAACTGTAAATATTACGCTTTTCATTTAAAAATTAACTTTGTTTTAATATAAAGAAAAAAAATGAAAAAAGTTTATAGAATTTTAAAATATTTGGCCACAATTTTTCATACTCGACACGCCCGCTGATGACTGACGTGCATACTTCAACTTAGCGTGTTTTTATCTCAGTACATTAATAATTTTTATAAGCATTGCAGTTTCTCCTTGCTATTCGCAAGCACATTTTCCATGGCTAATATAAAAATGCACTACGCCTTAAAACTTTTGCTATATATGTATCACTTAACGACCTCGCTTTAATATCAGCAATATGATAAACACGTTATCATTCGCTACATCAACGTTAATGAGGGCACGGTCAGCCATTGCACTTACATTGGCACATACATACATAGCATGTACATAATTTTCTACATAGGAAAATTTTAAAAACACTAGACTGTGGATAGACCAAGCAGCATAGTCTACTTAGAGGTGCGACAAAGGCTGAGTTGCATGCATAGATACATAGGTGACATGTACGTGTGTGTGCGTGCAAGTGCTTACTATGTGTGCCCGTGCTCTTGTCTTTCATTTGCTTCTTTTGTTGTTATATTTTTTTCACTTCGATGATGTTTCAGCCTTCAAAGGCAACAAGCACTCAAATATGGCGCCTTTATTTGATGGCTTATTTTTACTAATATGTTTAACAATTTGACACACTTTCAGATCTACAAAATTCACTTAAAATACAAAACATATGATTATTAAATTTAATGAGTTCACATTGCATCAGCGAGCACTCAAGCGACTGTAAACGTTTAAAGAGAATTTGCTAAGGATATTGGCAGTGCGCGAGAAATAAAAAGCTGAAGGCCATGCAATAGTTTGTTAGTATCTGAGTAAAAGTACGGACTAGCAGATGAGTTTTTATATTATTTCATTAACGGAAACAAAGTTTATTTATTCTTATCATGGCCATGGTTTAAAGTGGCCATATTTTGCATATTTCGGTAATTTTTAAAAGTTTGAAGATTAAAAAAAGGCTAAAAATCTCGCTTCCTCCAATTTAACAGCGTTTCACACAGGTTAAAAATACTTGCTACTTTACTAACTCCTATAGAATTTTATTTATCATTTTGTTTTTATAAAAAATCCTTGTAGAAGCATAAATTAAACATCGACAAGATTTCTAGATACGATATAAGCATATTGATAATATAGTTGATAGAAAGAGTGAAACACTTAAAAACAGAAAAAATAAAGTCACAAAAACTATTTTCAAAACAGTCTACTTTCAACATCAAAATCAAAAAAGAAGTATAAAATTTTCTTTTACTATTTTTAGCATTTGAAGAATGCCATTTGTAAAGCGCTCTTAGCATTTAAAAGTAAATATATAAATACTTGATTGTTCCATTTTCGTTTTTCTTACCACCTTTAGATGCTTCAATTTTCATACAGACATACCAACCTGCAAACCATAAATTACTGTGGAGCCCCGCAAAGCGGCTTATGTCAAAGAATACCAAAGCAAAAACATAAAGCACCTGTTGATTGTGTATTGGTTTTTCACATATTGAAAAGTGAAGTAAAACCAAAAAAAAAAAAAAAAACAATGCCATAAGCCCAACAATTTCTCGAACGTGTCCACCTAAATCGTATTTGTGTATTGAAAAGTAAAAGCGCCTGCAAAGCCAAAAGTACAAATAATGCTTTTATTTATTACCATTGTCTCGGTACGTGCCATAAACATGGTAACTGAATGAGAAATGGCAAAAAAAAAGTTGCGTATACGCCATGTCGCCTATGTGAAGCAACGTTGTTGACATTGAGCGCGTACGCTAACTGATATGGCCAGCACGTGCCACTCAATAACTTTGGTCGATAACTCTAACGCATACACAGACACACAAACACACACACACACACACACACTAGTGAAATATGATATGTGGCGCGCCAGCAAAATGTACACTTACTCAACAAATTGTTCACTTACAGTTGCCAACTCAAATGAAGCTTTGGGTAAATATTCTCTACTACGAGTAGAAAAGTACCTCAGCGATTTCATTGTGTGTATACAATGTCTACCCGCTGGGAGTTGTTGCACGAAGTAAAGTTAAATATGAGATTTTTCAGAACGAGCCGCACACAGCCATTTATATTTGTAGATATGTCTATTTTGTTATATGAACGTACTCATACACAGTAGCCCATATATTTATTTGTCAGCTGATATAAACAAGTGCTGCGTTACATACATACATACATACATTCATAGTTATCCCTTTGAGCCGCACGAACTGCTGCTGGGACAATGAAAAGCCACTCGAAACTTTGAGTGTGCCTGTAAGGGTAGACGACAATTTGTTGATCTTTTTTGCAAACTTTATTGTATCATTGTTGTAATCCTTTGTGCTTTTGTCGTATTGTATTACATAAATGTGTTGGCAGAATTGGGATATTTCTGTCGGATTTTTTTTTTTAATTGTAGAGGCAAATGTATTTTAGGAAGGCACAAAAGTATCAGTTGCAAATATTTTTCAACGAATATTATAAATTTTGATTTCAAAAGTAGAATAGAATCGAAAAAAATTTAAATTAAAAATTAAAAAAAAAATATATTTTTTTTTTATGGTAGAGATAAATATTTTGATTCTAAGCAAAGATCATATCTATAGAAAATCATTTATTCAGATAAAAATAAATTTCAGAAAAAACAGAAAAATTTAACAGCAAAAGTTTTTCTCGAACAAAACTAAAAATTATTTTATGCCTAAATTTTTGTATCTCAGAGAGATCTTCAATTTATTTTATTTCATTTAAACTATTAAACTTATAATAAAATTAAATATTTAAAAAGTGAGTTAGCGCTAGCTGATGATGCCATCGGCTATGGTCATTTTAAGAACCCTTTAAGGTGTTAATTAATATTTTCTAAAACTATACAATAGCTGTAAACTGGAATATTATTCCTTAAAATCTTGTGAAAAGAAACTCCCTTGGAAAATTGAAAAATCCTGATTTTCAAAGATTCTCTAACATTTCTACGAACAATGCTATGCTTAGAGCTTTTTCGAGATGTTTCTTTGAATTCTGAAAAGTTAGTGCCTTTCATTTGGATTATGACAAACGTACGGATAAGAGTATTGAAACTCCCACTTCTTATTTTTCTCATACATTTTTGAACCACACTAATGTGTATACCATATACATAATATACTCGTATACATACACACCTATGTATGCAATTGAGTACATTAATTTATGTGACATAGAAATTCATATGTTTTGACTAAACCTAAGTCTACCTCAAACTCTTGAACATTTACAAATTATGACTTTTGTTTGTACAATAAAAGTTTCACTAATTTGTGGTTGGTGTAAGTGAATTAAGTTTTATTGCTAAAGTTTTTGAAGTTATGTAGGGGTTTTAAAGCACCGCATAGATATTGGTTGGCATTTTGTATGTGGTCAAGTTATGTTAGATAAAATCTATTTTTGTAAATCCTTTAAATTAGTGAATAAGTTGGCAGTAACTTTCGACCACAGAGTGGCTGTAATCAAAATACTTTAATACTATAATTGGAACTGAAACTAGAAGATGAACAACTTAGAACATAATAATGGGTTATATAATTTTCAACTAGTCAACTCATATTTTAAGAAGTCGATTTTATTTAAAATTTACTTTGCTTTTCTATAATGGATTTAGATTAATTGAGATGTGATAAAGTTAGGTGTGGTGCAGATAGTTGAGTAAATGGGAGATCAGTTTAGTAAGTTTAGCTGTGGTAAGTTTGGTTTGGTGAATTCAAATGTGGCGAGTTTAGTAGTGGTGTGTTATGTATGGTGAATTTAGTTAGTTTTAGTTCAGTGATACCATTATGGTATTTAGAAGAAAATTATACACTTCTAGTTGCAATACTTTCCTTCTTTTCGTATCAGGGTACCTCTTTAAATGGTTGGTATTGTTTACTCTTCATTTTATATTTTAATCAATAATTATCTGAGGTTGTTCGAATTATGTTTCTGTGGAGGAAATATTATTCTAAAAACGTCACTTAATAATCCAAAAATTATGTGCTTCGCGGAGAAGACTATTACAAAATTTGACTGAAACTTGACTGAAGAGGAAGCAAATAGTGAAATCTAAAAATTTTGCTTTTCAGTTATGAGTACTAAGAATGAAGGTAGCATAAATTATTGATGAGGTAATTAAGACTTACTTATCTGCATTTTTCTCTATTCAAACAAAATTGGAATAATTACAATCACCCATACAAACAACATAGCACCAGTAAAAAACCTGCTATCTACCCAACGACTGTATCCCGCAGAGAAGCCGTCGGCCTTCAAAAGATTCCACATTGGTCACACGAGGTTAACAAACAAATCCATATTGGAAAGAACGAACAATCCTGCATGCATACTGTGCAACAACAACAACATGTCGGTATATCACATGACAAATCATTGTCCAACAGCTCTAGCCACCACAATTCATAATTGTTCAAATGTACAACAATTACTTTATACCGTAAATGAAAACAATATAAAAATGTTCTCAAATTTAAATAAAAAACTTAATATCTTCTACGAAATTTGATATGTTACATACACATCAACTATTGTATTATTAGTATATTGAACTTTGTATGAGAATAACAGGCACTAGCCGAAGGCCTTTAGATGCCAGTGCTAGAAAATTATATTTAAATTTGTAATTAATTACTTTTTTAAATAAAAAAAAAAATAATAATAATATAATATTAAAACAAATAATATAATTAAATAAATTTGTATATAATTTTAAACTCAGAGTACAGACGCTACATAAACTGTCCAAAAAACTTTTAAATATTTTATATGCTCATGTTTTAAGCAACCATTTAATTTTTTGCAATAATAACTTCCAACATAGAATTTTCAAACTATTTTATGAGCCGCATTTTTTTATTACGTGCCTCCGCAGTTTGAGTTTATTTCGGTCTCATAAGAGTTGTGCAGAGTATTTTTAAAGAAAGATGACGGAGTATTATTATTAAAATTTTTCGGGTTTCCAGAAGACAAATGCAGCACATTTTGGTGCGGCGAAAAAAAAATTAAACCGTTGAACACTCAGCTGAAGAAAATATCCCACAAAATATTATTTTATTAAAACTTAAAAAAAAATTTTAATAAAATGAATTATTTACTTCTTTTTGGCATCGAACTTTTTATTTTTAATGCAGCATTCCAAGTAGGTAATAGGTAATTTACGAATAACAAAACCTTAAAAATATCATTTAAATCAAAAATAAATTCTATTACAGAATTATGATCACGCCCCATATCCATACTCATTAAGAGTTAATTATATTAAAACCTACCTCACTTTTAGTCCTTCATTAGTAATGTTTAGTCGTTATGTATATTTTTAATTAAAAGTACTTACCATCTTTTTTATAAAAAATTACTTCCAATTTCAACTCCGTCTTATTCATCAGACTTTTCTCAATTTGCTGTTTATGCTCCTCTTTTGTATCCGGACCGTACAGGAAATGGCACGAGCATCCTGTTAACACAATGTTGCAGCCAGTGCCGAGTTTACAATTGTTGAACAATCGCACGATATCACCAAAATGGTAACAATCACAATTTAATATGTATATGTACAGGCGACGTGCAAATGTCCCTCAATGTCCGTTGAAATGTCGGCGTTTACAGTGATGAACCGTCGACGTGAGCAATTATACGACAGCAAGTGTTTGTTTTATTTGAATTTGTTGTTGCAGTCGTTATTATTTATTTTTTTAGTTTGGGGATTTTTCCATTTGCCAGGTTGGCCGTGAATCCAATTATTTTGGGTATTGTTGGTTGCCGGCATTTGATTGTGGTTGTCATTGGTTGTTTGTTTGCAACCGGAGTTCATGAATTTGAAAAAAAAGGAAAAACAAGAAGAATAAATTTAGAAATTCGAGAAAGTCAAGCAAAAAGATGCGTGGGTGCTGATACATACACGTATGCATAGTGGTTTATTGTAAAATTCCTATGCAAAAATGGAATACGGTTGTAAGCAAAAATATAGTTATTCATATAAGTTTAAATTGCTAAGTGTTGAGATTTCGATTTACTTAATAGTGAATTGTCAAATGCTACAATTAATTTTATACTTTAAAACTAAGAGAGTTAAGTCAGTGTCGTGATTAGGTTTTGTTACAAAGAACGCATTCCTTATGTGAAAATAAATTTGTAAAAATTTAGAAGCTCGGTTTAGTAGCTAATTTTACTTAAAACAAGAAAAAAAAGCGTAAACGAGAGATTAAAGAACTATTAAAAATATAGCTGGCACCATAAAGACGATATATTTTGATATAGTTTTTCAACTTTTTTCTCAGAAGTGCTAAAATTTTTTTGAGTATACAGGGCTATACCTTTCATTTTAGTTAAACATTGTGAGAGTTTCAAGTGAATGGGTATTACCGTGGAAATATTAGAATTTGCTTCCATGACACGAATAAGCAATAATTATTTTTATATGGAAAAAAAAAGCCACAACCTTGACAAGATAAGAATTCTAAAATATCAACGGTGATTTCTAGCTACTTGAAACTATTACATTGTTATACTTTAATTGAATGGGCTATAAATTGCATACTAAAAAATGTTTACACTTCTAAGGAAAAAATTCGATATGTATATCAAAATATGTTGACGTTTTTTAGCTTTCTACAAAGATTAAAACTTGGATTTATATATTTTATGTTAGAAAATGAACTTATATTTCATTAAAAATTCTTTAAAATATATAAATGAAAATGTATAAAACGTACAAAGTGACTCTTAGTTACTTTATTACTGCTTTCAGCCATATTTCCACTACTACTTTATTCTTTAAATATTTCCTTTCCACTTACCTTTTTGCATTATTTGCGCTCGTGAATATCCTGTCAAGTCCACGAAGCCATCCGAACAATAAACAATTGGATTGCCATTTGCCTGCGCATTGCCGAGCACGAAATTCGAATCTGCAATATATGAAAATAAAACAAAAATTGAAGAATATCAATGGAATTTCAAAAAAAAATTTAAGGCGAGAGTGGGAGTAAAATAACCTCGAACACACACTGCGAACCAGGTGTGCATTAGAGTTTATTTTTATATTGACTTGGGCACTTATTTGCCAATGACATTTATTTTATTATTTTCTGTTTTCTTCCTTTGTTGACTTTCACATCAAAGAAAAAGTGACAGCAATATGGGGGCTTTGTTTTCACTTATTTTCTAATACTAATTTTTTGAACTACGTTAAACTCGAAATTTCTGAATTTTTCTCCTACTTATTTCAACTAATATACTTATTTCAACTAAATTCTTACTAATTTCCTTCACATTTCGGTTAGTTCACCTTTGCTTTGTAGCCTTCCAAAAAAAACTTACTATTGGACAGACATTATTTACCAATTTCTCGAACTGAGCACATGAACAGATGATAAAATATTTGATACGGCATTCACAATGAGATGAGTTGCAAGTGAAGCAATTATTTCATATTAACAATCATACGCAAGTTCTTTTGAAAGTGGAGTAAAAACATTTATTGACATTTCGAAAAATTTGATTTCGACAGCACTAAGAACTTATGAGAAACCCCCTGTCAAATGCTTAAGAAAAGTCTATGCAGAATCTAAGATTTTGATTTCCATTATAAAAGGCTTCAAAGCAATCATCGGAAAAGACCGCAAGACTCAACATCCTGGATAGTTGTAGGCCTTTGGCAATAATCAGGAAGGAAATACTAAATTCATATCCTGCTAGCTCTAAGTAATTTAATTCACAACAAAGCTATATATTTCTGTATACTCATACATATAAAAACCAATTAAAACTTCATCAATCAAGAGATATACAAACATTTGAATGAACTCGTATAAATAAAGACGTATAGCAAACACCACTGAAGGCCAAACGTGCAAAACGAAAAACCAAAACCATAAAGTAATGAAGTTCTGCGAATCCATTTAAATTGAGCAATATTTTCATATCCCTACCTACATTTTGTTGGTGTACATGCATGGCAAGAGTTATGAAAACATGACCGTCATCAAAGTTTATTTGTTTGCAACAGGGTCAATGTTGCCAAAAGTATAAGCAAATATTTGCTAATATTAATTTTCTGTTGAAATCTAAGAAAATAGCAGAAGGCAAGCGGTGTCCTAACGAGAATGCCCAAGGAGTAACAAGACATTCTGTTTTTTTTATTTGCTATGCTCGTGAGCGCCATTAGTCAAAGAGGCACTACCAAGTTGCCCAGCACAAAAAAATATTTTCCGAAAGCCTTGCTAATTTAAAGCAATTTTCACATCTACCAACACCAAAAAAAAAACCGCCAGCTACAATGATTGATAAATGCGTTAATTTCGGGGACAAAAAGAATTGTACGTACTTTCGATATGTATACAAACAAACATATTAATAAAAATAATAATTTAGCGCTTACTTAATATAGCTACCAACTCGACCACAGCGGCCACAAACAAACATATTGCAGTAAATTACACACTGGTTCAGAACTAGTGCAGAGTGAGCAGAGCAGCTAGCAGGACCCTACTTTTATTTAAATATTATTTTGTTCAATTAGTTAAAATATAGGACAAAAGAATACAAAAATTAAGTTCCATAAACATAAAAAATAATATCAACAAAAAAATGTATTAAAGGTAAAAGTTTGGGAATTAATTTAAGTATTTATATCAACTTTTTGGCCTGCGCAAAAAAGAAAAATTATTGGGGACAAAAATAAATTTTTCCAGTTGCACAAATTAATTTCACTCTCCGAAGTCTAAACTTGTTTAACGGACTTCTTAATTTCGAGGATATCTATAATTAAAAAAAATATTTACTATGCGTGGTAAGTATTAATAATGCATTGAAATAGTTATTTTAGGTATTAAAAATAAGATAACCTGCATGTTGCACTGAAAGTATAAAAATATGAAAAGTGATGGGAGAAAAGAGAAGGACAGTTAAAAGTAAGAAACGAACGATTTTGGTTGGGTTGCGTCTTTCATCGATTTGGTTTGGGTTTGTATTAAAATGGTAAATTTACTATTACAGCTTTTAGATACAATGAACGTAAAGGAAATTTTCCTTTTCAAAATAAGCAATGCAAACAAATGAAATTGCTTTTCAAGCATTTCTTATTGGTTTCAGGCATACTCTTAGATTTTGGTAGTTTTATTAAGCTTTCCAAAGTTTTCAAAGTACAAAATAAACTAAAATAATTGCAATATTTTTATACAAACTTTAAACAACTGCAGTCAATTGCAGACTGTCCTTTGGTTCGTTTTTATTTATTTTCTAATATAAAAAAATGTATTTCCACCAAGCAATGTAAACAATTTAATAAATACTCCTACTAGTATTTATCTTTAGGATTCGTTGCTTTTAACACGCTTTTTCCAAAAAATTCAGATTATTCGGCATTTACTTGTATGCATTTGCTTTGTATATCGAATGTGCATACACTAATATAAAAAGGAAAATGAAACCTGATTTACACATTTCCGCTTCCACTGTTACTTTGCATGCGCATCTGCTGCTGATTGCGGAAGGCTAACTTGCCGCAATTGTGGGTGCTGCCGTTAACAGCCTGAGTCGACCAGTCAAGCAGCCAACTAGCCAACCATTCAGCCAATAAGCGGCACAATCATAACGCACACATATGCTGGCGCATTTTCCAGCAAGCGTTGTTGATTGAAGTCACTGCTGTTGCATAACCAATATCACACTACGCCTCGCATTTCATTACGATGCATGAGGAATTCTGATTTGGCAACATACTCGTACACGTTCGAGTCTGTTTGAGTGTTTGTACCTTTCGGAGGTTGTAATAATTTTTCAGCTCCTTTTTATGGTGGGTGCAACAGGCGCCAATGTGCGGTTAAACTTTCAACACGCAGTAGTGGTATAGAACAGCAGGTAGACAACTAATTATTTTTATGGCTATTCTTCTTTTTTTATGGCGCTACAACCGTTTGTCGGTTTGGGCCGAGTTCAAAAAGCTTCGCCAGTTCCCTCTCTCATTCGCTCCTTTTTATGGCTCGCTATCGCAATTTTACGCCAGAAGCAGTGGCGCGTTGAATTCACAATCCTAACAATTGTTTTTGTTTTTGTAATGAACGCGGTTGTTTAACTTATTAAATATTATTTCAACTGCATGGAATTTTATGATCAATGCCATGTGTACAACAGGCGTAAAATGAGAAATCGTTTGGAATTAGATAAAGCGGGCAAGTCGATTTAGAATTCCAAAACCATGATTAATGGTTATGCGTGAAAGCTAAAAAAATAGTGGCCACCTAAATAATGAGTTTTGAATGCAAAATATATAAAAGTTGTTGCTTATTCTAAGATACTACTAAGGTGCGAATTGACAAAAGAGCGATATTGATGCGCGCACTCTGAAAAATCTCAAAAAAAGAGTCGTTCTAAAAGCGCGACGCTTCTAAATCCAGGAAAAATTGGTGCTGATGGTTTAACTATTCAGCTTGCGCGTGCTCTTTTACATACTAATATTATCAGATGAACACATGTCTGCCAATAGAAATTTTAGTATCGTTTGTCCAATACAAAACAAAGGCTGATCTTACAGCGTGCGACTGTTATCAAAGAATTAGTTCTATTAATAATGCGTTTAACATTTTATCTAGGGTATTGTGTTTAGGACTGCAACCCGCAATCAATGAAACTTTGGACCAGATAACCATCGATCAGGTATTTGCTATAGGTCAGGTGTTGGAAAAAGCTCGAGAAAAAAAATAGACACGCTACCTTCACGCTAACTTTAAGTTGACAATTTTTATTCTCACATTCAAATCGTTCAGACACCATATTGGATTAAAACGTACAATTCAAACGTACAGTCTTTACAATCGCGCTGTTATTTTTGCCTTTGCCAAACTGGATGGAAAAGCGAAACGAATAGATTTTATAAATAACAATCAGGGTAATAACATTCAGAGACCTGAGTCCCCTCTCAGCGGAAAATCCCGACCTACTGTATGACGCAAAAGCTCAATTGTGGGTTTTAAACGAGATTGCCGGTGGAGGGTTCAAGAAATGGATTTTTCGAAAGTTTTTCGAACATCTACGTTTTTACGATGTCGCATAACGCAGTTGATGGATCGATGAGTGGTACGAACTTTGCAAAAGCATAGTGCAGCGATTGATAACATTGTTCTACCAAATTTTGTAACACGAAAAGTGAAAACTTATTTCGAAATACCTACCAAACCTCACTACATGATCATATTTCTTTAAATTTGATCAGGTCTGTTTTTTCGAATTACAGCTATGATCATTGAAGTTAACGTCAATTTATTATTACTTAATTTTTATAGTTTTATTTTTAAGAAAAGTGACTGTTGTCCGTGTTTGCTGAGTGATGTAATTCTTTAACAATGTCAACAAAGTGTAAAAATTATCCAGACAAATTCAATTACATTTGTGGTGAATTTACTTTTCTAACTCATCGAAGAAATTTAACACCATTAATAAAAAAAAAATTGTATTAAAATTAATTTTGCTGGGCGACATGATAAAGTGTGGGTTTCTCATATCTGTTTTGTTACCTGTTGGGGGCTTCTAACCGTATGTGCAACAAGATGTCAATCTATGCCTTTTGGAGTTCCTACGATTTGGATTGAAACCACAGACCGTTCATAACATTGTTATTTTTTCTTACTAATAAAAAACAAATTACAATTAAAACCAAAAACTACTTAATTATCCTTATGTGCCATCAGCTAAAAAAACCGATTGCTCACAGTAAAGAACTACCTATAACAGAACCGGCTCAACGCTCTTATCTGTCAACTGAATAAAAGGTAGCAGATAATACAAGAATCAATGCCAATCATCAAGTAGCTCCTTTATCTTCCGATTTCAAAGAAAGAAAGACCACTTCTACTGTCTCAAGAAGATCTCAATGATTTGGTTCATGACTTACATTCGTCTAAACAGCAGGGAGAACTTTTAGGATGTTGACCTCTTATTATGTTTGCAACTTGGGCATACAAAATTGTGTTGGTTTCTTCGTGAATGGGTTTGTAGGGATATAAGAAAACACTTTGTTCGAAAAGATTGGCCCAAAAGACAATCAAGGAGAAAAATTGGTAAAACATCCTTCATTAGTAAAAACTGAAGTTATCAGCCGTGCTTCCAGTTTCACATTCACAAACATTTTTGTGAATTGAATCCGAATGGTTGGTTGTATGTGAAATGAAAAGTAAATGACAAAAAGTGTGTGAATGTTTTTTTTTTTTTTAATTGGAATAATTTTTAAAATATTCTTTGATGTTTGTAGAAGCCATTTATGACATTTCTCTATTGGTTATTCATTGAAATATGCGTATTTTTAAGTGTTTTGTTGATGGCTGCTTAAAAAAGCATACATAGCTGAATACGAAAGGGAAATTTCAACACCAGCTGTTTGTGAATTGACACAACGATGACCGATATGTGCGACAGGGATGACCTGATATGCGAAGAAATTTGTGAAATTGGGAGTACACTAATTCACTTTCACAGGAAATTTTTAAAATCACATTGTGGAATTGAAATGTGAAACTGGGAGCACGGCTGTATATTTTTACCACCGCTCCACATAAGATTTGGTCTAATGAAAAACTTTTTGAAAGCAATGGATACAAATTAGGCTGCATTTTAATACCTGAAAGAAAAGTTTCACAAAATCACTGATGCTAAAATTAAAGAAGACATACTATTTGTTGGTACTCAAATCATGCAAGTGATCAACGATAGGAAACTTAAAGACAATCTCAGTGATTTAGAAAAAGCTGTATTGGAATCATTTATCAAAATTACCAAAAATTTTCTTGAAAATCATAGATCAAATGATAATAAAAGTATGGTTAAGGAACTTCTTTCTACATTCTCATTGAATTTTTTTTTTCCAAATTTAGGCGCCGTTAGTTATGAACACGGAGAAAGATTCCACCGAGCCATTTCTACGATTGAAAAACGCTACCAGGAGAAATAGAGTCCATCTCTGCTGGCGAATTACTGGTGGGGATTACACCGGGACGTTTCTGAAGCAAATTATAGAAGAAACCCCTTAACCTGTACTTATATTAAAATAATAACATCATCACTAACCAATTTAATAATCAACATTCATTTGTTAGGGATTAAAGGGTGAAGTAATTTGTAAAAGCGCTATGAATTGAAGTAAAAAGATAATACTCCACTTCGCATCACTGCGCTGGAAAGCTAATTAATTGCATAAATCATTGCAAACGCAACAAAGCATAGCTCAAAGGCTAGTTGTGGCTTTGAATCGGTTGGTTTATAAGCGCGCGATTATTTGCACAAATACTTGTACATACACATGCAGCCAAGGAAATTCCATAGTGTAATTAAATTAGTCCTGCAGCTATGTATGTACGTTCAACCGGTTGAACAAAAATTTGTAAATATTTGCACAAATACATACACATGCAGCCAAGTAAATTCCTTAGTGTAATTAAATTAGTCCTCCAGCTATGTATGTACGTTTAACCGGTTGAACAAAAATTTGTAAATAATTTTCCTAATTGTTCCCGAGCACTAAGCCAACCAACCAAGCGCGCGCGTTACAAAATCATAACAAATTGCGGCTTTTATGCGAGTCTGGTTGTAAAAGCGCAGCGAATCGGTTTAATTGCAAATGAAATAAAAGTTCACTAACAGCAGCAGCAGCAGCAGTTGAAACCCATTACATACTCGTATACTATATAATTAGTGGAATAACATTCAACTCGAATCAAACAAAAGCAGCAGCGATTCATTGCACGGGAAGCTTGCAGGCAATCAATCCACTAGATTTCGAATGCTGCGATGAGCTTTGTAGCTATGGTGGCCAAAGGTTGTTACATTGTCACCAACCTTAAAACCGTTTTTTTTTTGTTTTCTTTGTCATAACAGCAACATAAAGTCGCTGAAAATTTGTGAACAATTGGTTGCTAGTGGCGCGTAAAAGTTGATGGCAAAACATGAGGGCATCACATAAATCCCTTCACTGGCGGATATAGAAATTTAACAGGTAGGGTAAGCTGCATATTTGGTTCGTTTCATTGCGAGATTTGTATTGAATGCTTTGTTTTAAAAATAATTTTCTGTACTGCAGAATAAAATAATATTGATTTTTGCAAGAGCACAAGTTATTTAACTAGAAAACTCAGTTGTAACGAGTGCGACCAAAGACATGCACTCGTTTTTTCACAACGACTTGGGTTCTACCATAAAACATAAAAATTTAAAATGAAATTATATTTGAAAACGTGATTAAGCTATGTATATAACATCGGTAAGATTCTAACATTCAACTAAATTACTAAATAATTTTTAAGAGCTTTTTTATAAGCGTTAATTTTAATTTTCTGCGAAAAAATGTCCACAGAATAAATTTTTAAATTTAATTTGCTGTAATTTTCAATGTTAATGTATTGTGATAATCGGTCTTTGAATTTCATATTTTGAATATTTATTATAACAAATGCGAGATCCAATATTCAACAAAACTTTCATATACGTTTTTGGTGATATATTGGGCCTCGAGCTTGTTCAAATACATTTTCGAGAACTAATTTTCAATTTAAATACAAATAATTATCTAGCAAAAAATATATTTAATCAAACTTCAAAGTTTATTTATAACTTAAAAAAAACCACAACAACGAAATTTCAAATGTTTGCTCGTCATTTTTTGAATACAAATTTTTGAAGCCCACTCATTTGATCCTTAAATTTTTTTTTGTTGTTCTCTTCTTATATACAATTTGCTTTTACAATTTCAACAGCAAGTAGCAAAATCGCCAATAATATTATTTAGAGTAGCACACTGTAATAAAATATTGCTTGATTGTAAACAAACGCGAAGGCGTAAGACACGAAACATTTGTTTAAAATTTTACGACTCATAAAATTTCAAATTTTTACCACCCATTTTATGGCGAACAAGTTTGACCTTAAAAACGAGTATTTTATTTCTAAAATATTTTCGTAAATTTAGTCGATGACATTTTACGCCAATTTTTTTATTTTACACATTTTGTGTGAAAATGTAGATTCCGAAGTAAATTTACTCATATCAAAGCGACATCTATCGTTAAAGCAGGAAAATGGCCTGGATGAATGGTGAAGAAACTACAGTTTAGTGCTCCTACAGCGCTTTTTCGACCATGGTTCCAAGCATAGATTTAAGATTTTGAAATTAAATTACTGTAAGTCATAAAACAAGATAATAAAAATCGGTTGCAAAAAAAAATAAAAATGGAGAACACTTTTTTTTTATAATTCAACAAATTCGAACTCACAACCTCGCGTGTGGTAAGTCAATGCTCAAACTCATTGGCTATTGCATTGCCGGCAACGACGTGAGCTAAAGCACAGTGTTTTTATGAACAACTAAAATTTGTAAACATTAATATATTTTTTTTAGAATTTAATATGTTATTTTTAAGACTTTTGAGAGTGCGATGTAATTTCTATCTATCTTTTTATATGCAAATTTCAAGAAATTTATTTTAGAGGTAAGCTTTTAGTAATTATTTCGTGAAAGTTTCTTTAGTCAGCAAATCTTGAGAAACCCATAAAACGATGCCCCTGTCGCTACAATAAAGCACTCTTCAAAAAAAACCCAGCTAGTAAAGAAAAAATGTAAGTAACTCTGATACATTCAGTAATTTCAATGAAAGCTAGGAGAAAACCAGGATGTGAACAATAAACAAATGCACCAGTGGAAAAAGATTACCTTGTGATAAATGGGACAAAATCATAGTCAAATAATGCAAATTAAATTCATAAAGCGATCCGCGTGCTTCAAGCACTCTCCCAGCAATGATGCGCCTATGTGAGTTTGTATGCTAGTGCTTTATATACCTACATACATACATACATACAACTAACTATTTGTTATCGCATTTCAACAATTGTCGGTTCATAAAACTTTGCCTTTCAACTTCCACAGAATATTTGTACAGCTACCGAACTCTGAACGTGACGGATTTAATTATATTCTTTCAGCCGTAATTATACTTCCGAGAAAAGTCACAACAGCTGAATTTATTTTAATACTTTTGCACACATACATACATACATACGTAATACATAAAAGTATGCTATTCGGAAATGAAACTGAAAATTGTTATTGAAATATTTATAGCTTTAATCAATATCACATCCACCGATGGATTTACGACTAACAACTACAAGCGCAAATGAAAGTGGAAAATGTCTTTATTAACATACAAATTGTATTACATAAGTTTTAAATTTTTAGAACAGATATTGCTTATTGAAGAGTATAATACCAAATGGAAATTTGGCTCACATTTAATTAAATAGTAACCAATGGATGTTGTGGCCGCTGTGGTCGAGTTGGTAGCGGTGCGTGCTATAACTTGATATGCCGGTGAGTTCGAGTTTCGAATCTCAGTCAGGGCAAACAAAATCTTAATCATAGAAAAAGTTTTTTCTAATAGCGGTCACCCCTCGGCAGGCAATGGCAAACCTCCGAGGGTATTTCTGCCATGAAAAGGCTTCTCATTAAATACATCTGCCGTTCGGAGTCGGCACAAAACTGTAGGTCCCTCCATTTGTGGTATAATATAAAGACGCACACCACAAATAGTAGGAGAAGCTCGGCCAAACACTGAGCTATATAGTGTACGCGCCAAAATTATATTATTATAACCAATGGATGTTAATTTGATTGAAATGCTAAAGTGAGAGAAAATTTCTGTGAAAAAGGCTGTTTATTTCATGTGAAATGAAAAACTCTTACATTTTATTTCAAAGCGATAGCAAATTTGTTTGAATTCGCAAGAAGGAGAAATTTACGACAAAGAAAAAAACCTTTCGAATAAAACATCTTTCTATTCAAAACACAGAGTAAGCAGTTAGCTCTAGGGGAAGAGAGATTTTTTTATATAATTTTTTTTTTAACCAGAAACAAAAAAGTTAGTAAAATACCTCAGCTATCCTGAGTTCTTTGCATTTCATCGGGACTCTTGCTTGACATACACATAAGTCCGTACATTTCGACCGTAGTGTTTCTATCTGGAGTTGGAAGACATCAATGTTATGTGTGATATTTTGCAGATACTAGCGACTATCGCCTTGCAAATTCACATGAAGTTTTATAACTCTTTAGTGCCTTGTAAAGCTAAACATTATTAGCGTAGATAAAATCATTTGCAGCACAATTTTAGGCAAAATAGTATTGACAATTGTCATGTATTGAGTTTTGCCTAACTCTTGTCTATTTCGCGTTGATGGCGTTTCTTATCCGTATTTACGTAAACTTGTTTGTAGTGCTTACCAATTTTATTTAATATTTTTATATAAGAAATATACAATCAATTCAAATCCAGTGATCTTGTATTTTTTCAACATAAGCAAAGTTTTTTTTTTTGCATAGTTTCGGGCGCAATCGTATTTCCAATAACCATAATAACATTTTTTATAGGCGTGGCATTTGGAACGTAAACAAAGCTACAAGCATGTACATATTTCTAAGAAACAAATTTTTATCTCTTAAGGCATCATTTTATATATTACAGTATGCACTTTTAGTTCTGCTTTACTAGCCTTGCAATTGCGAATTTTATACTTTTATTGTCTTTTAAACCAAATGTTATTTAAATGCATTCGCATAAGGTTCAAAACTGCTATAGGGTAATTTCATCTCAAATCATCCAGGCAGTTAGAGTTAGGACCTTTATTTTTCAATACATTTTTTTTATAGTTTCTACATCCAAGAAAACCAAAAAAAATCCTACACATACATATGTTCTTCGCAAGAACATGCCAGCACGAATAGACTTTAGTGGAATGAATTTGAGTGTACTCGTATAAAAAAATATTTCTAATACCAAATGTACTTAATAAATGCATTATAAATTGCCATTATTTCACTTTGACTTCAAAAAATCATAATTCCTTAACAAAGAATTTAGGCTAGTAGAGGCTGCTAAATAATTTAGTTTATATGTATATATGACTATAAAAAAAAAGATGAAGGAAAAAAAATGATGCAATCCAAAATTTTTTAGGTCAAACATTTTTTGATTTTTTTATAATGACGATATACAATTTTTTTTTAAAATAGATCATGTTTCACACTTTACTTTTAGAGGAACCCTTTACCTACAAATAGAAACAAAATTTCAAAGATAGGTAATTTTTTCGTAAAGTTATCGAATTAATCAAAAAAATTAACATGCACCAATAGAGCAAAATCGAGTTTTCAAACAAATTTTCAAAAATGCCCACGACGTAAGAACTCAAAATCAAGCAAAAAGAAAAAATGCGTGCCTCTTGGATTTAGAAACTATAAAAAAAAATGTTTTAGAAAAAAAAAAGACCTAACCCTAACTGCATGGACGATTTGAGGTGAAATGACCCCATTTTAACAACTAGTTAAGTGAATTATTCATTTGCATAAAGATTGCGCATCAAACATTCAATGGAAGTCTCTTAAGAAGTTCCCAAGTGTTTCGCTTATACGCTTTTCATGCAACATACGAGTTCTCAAAAACAATTAAGATTAAATACTTCATACACTCAATGAGACACCAAATCACAACCAATTAATTCAATTAATTTTCCTTTGGTTTATGTAAGTTGAATCCAATTCATATTTTCACTTAAGAGCATTAAGATTAAGACTAAGTACCTGCTTATAAGCAGCTCTTCAACGGCCCTCACGGCCACACGACCCAACCAACAATAACAAAGTAGCGGCAGTGGCAGCAACAGCTGTTAAGTCATAAACATTTTAGCAGCACTTAACCAGCCATGGAAGTGGATTAGCAAAAGCTTATGGTGTATGTGTGTTGATGCTACATGTTGTTTTTTTATGTGTGTACCTACACAAACACACACACTCACACACATGTTAATGTGTAGGAAGTAAGCATAAATAATGCGCGTATACATACTTACATATGTTATATATGCTGTGGTATATAGCAAGATTTATTGCGCTAGTAAAGTTGTATGCGACACAAATTGACGAAAATCAACGCAGTTGCACTTCAAGTTACATAGTCTCATTGATTTATATATAAGTGTTTGTGTGTGTTTGTGTTTTGCGAAAAGTGTCATAAAGTTGTATAAGTGCTGCACTTTAAACTTTAATACTTCATTGGGTGTTAAGTCACAATATTAAGCAGATACAATTACTTCACTTACGTGTGCCATCGAAACGGGTTGCGATCGTATCCAGGAAGGTATTTTGGGGCGCAAGCAGCCCCTTTCGGGCTGGCATTGGATTGTAGGGTCTTTTATATAATTTCTTTTCACGATGAAAATCTGCAACGAAAAGAAAAATATATTTTCTTTAACAATTATTCAAACACATATGTATATAATTGAATAATTAAATATAAATAGTCTTTTTTAGTATAGTTATATAGAAAAATTAATTATTCTGTGATTAGTGTAACATTAATGGAACTGATTTCATCATAATCTAAAATCTTATGGTTATTTTCCAAATTGGCAATGAATACAGTTTTTTATTCTATATATAACTAGAAAACTTGACGAACTTCGACCCACCCACAATATAAATGGAACACTTTTGAACTCGTATTTAAAAAATGAGGTTGCTACCTAAATTTTCTCATCCGTTTTCGTAGCTTCCTACTTTTCTTTATACTTATAAAAGATTTTACAAGTTTAAATATGCAACTTTGATGAATATAAAAGCAATATTTCGTAGTCCCAGTTAAGATTTATAGTTTTCTGGATATCTCGACTCCAAGACTGGTAAGCAACATAATTTTTCGCAAGCCTATTTTCCATCATGAATTTCATTACAATCGGTTCAGAAAAATGACTTTTATGAAAAACTCAACTTTAGAGCCACGCATCTGATAAATTTTTCTCATACTATATATGTCTTTCTTACCGTTACAAATACATATATAGAATGTGACTAAAATGTGCTACCTATCGAAATGTTCTCTCCATAAATTTTTCCTTGGGCAAAGACAAACATAACTAAAAAAAGTCTACTTAAATCAAACAATCCAAGACTTATTGAATAAATTGGTTTGTTGTAATCCAACCGAATCGTGCTTCACTCAAAATTGTTATTCACGCCTAAAAATTGACAACGTTCGTGAGAAACTGCAATCTGTATTTGAGAAACAAAATATCGAAGAAGTAAACTATAAAAAATGGGCAACCACAGATCGCTGTACTATTCTCGATATCTGCACTGAAGCTGAAGAATTTCTCGATGTACTGATGGCTGATCTTCAAAAACTTTTATTTCACGACTTTGTGGCAACGAAACAGAGTAAATATTTGACTGAAGTGAAAGAAAATTTTAAACCAGGAGAATTCGTCATTGTTCAAGATTTTGCTGAGGACTATGCAATTGTCGTGCAAGACACAGCACAAGCCTTCCACTGGAACAGTGACCAGGCAATGCTTTTTCCAACTGTCGTGATATTATCGCGAAAATGATGAATTGAAGTATTTATGTCTAGTTGGAATAACAGATTGTTTGAAACGAGACTCTGTCGTTGTTTACATGTTTCAGGAGAGACTTATTGAATACATGAAACGCAAATTAGAAGACAACAAGAAAATATTTTACTTTTCAGACGGGGCTCCGCAACAATTTAAAAATAAAAAGGCTTTTGCGAATTTATGTTATCATTGTGAAGATTTTGGGATTGAAGCAGAGTGGCACTTTTTTGCCACTGCTCATGGGAAAGGACCCTTGTGATGGTGTAGCTGGTAGCGTTAAGCGTCTAGTCAGAAAAGCGAGCCTGCAAAGGCGAAGTCAGCACGCAATTTTGACTGCAAAAAATGTATGTGCGTGGTGTGAAACTATTATCGATAAAATCGATTTCTTCATTTTAAAAAGTGAAATTTATGAAGCCACGAAAAAGTTTATTGAAGAAAGATTTTCCAAGGCGATAACCATTAAAGGTACTCAAAGGTTTCACACTTTCATAACTGTCGATAACCCAAACAACATTTTAAGAGTTAAAATCATCTCCAGCTTAGAAAATGTACAGTAAATGGAAGTTTTAAAATAAGATTAAGTATTATCACCCAACAGTATACCGCGACTATTTCGCGCATTTACATCTGCTGATCCCATCGAGAGCATCTATTTATGAAAACTGTTTCTAATGTAAAAAAAACTACGGGGAATCCAATAAAAATCTCAAATTTTCAACAAAAAAAAGTTGAGGTACGACAAAAAAAAATAATTTTTGAAAAAGGATAATATTTTTTATTGATTTTTGTCGCTCGATTACAGATTCGACAAGAAATTCATGTTCTAAAAATTGTAAAAGCGCGCCAAAAACCGATAACCGATAATGCGAATGCGACCTTCCACGAGTGCATCAATGGCTTATTTTTTTGAGCTATATAATCATATTACGAAGTTAGAACGAAATCGGTAAACCACGGGTACAAAACCATGTCGGCTAATGAAAGAATAACCCATATAGAGATAAAGCCATTTTCCCTCCTTTTTTTATGTCAAATTTGGTTTTGAGAGAAATCGGTTTCGAATTTGTGCCGTTTGAAAAATCAAATTTGACAAGAAATGACGAGAAACCGTTAGTCCCGATTTACATTATTCAATTCGTTGAAAGCAATTCGTGCTCATTTCTTTTTGTGTTTACCGTTTGCTTAATTATTAATAATTCATTACGTATTTTTTGTTATTTTAATTAATCGTATATATCAATGAATGTTGTTTCTTAGTAGAAATACCTTAGTTATAACAATAATACTTAATTGTCGATTTTTATTGTTGGGAAAAAAGTCGCAAGCAATCGTACCTAAGTCTGTGTTAAACATTTATCAAACATATACATTGCAATTTTACAATAATGGAATGACGCGCCAAGTCTAAATCGTGCTCAGTGTTATACGAAACAATGTTGCGTGTAAAGCGGCGTTTTTATTTGGTGAAAAGATGTTATATATTTTTGAAACAAGTAATAATAATTGTGAATCATAAATAATACCAAATATATGTTATAGAAATATAGATTTAAATTCATATGAAAATTTATCAAAATTTTTACCGAGCCAAAATAAGAAGTATTCCGCAATATTTAAGGCTAAAATGTATCCATTAGGAATTGGTAAAAATTGTATATTTTCTAGCTGGCACAACTGTGCTTTTACTGCCAAGCAAAAGCAGCTTTCTGAAAAATTGTAATAATAATCTTCGAATTATAAAATAATTTATATTCATCGTTTTTTTATTAACTTAATTTTTAAATTTCAATGGAAATTTTAAGCGTTATTGTGAATTTAAAAAAAATCTGTAAATTCTAGTTTGCTTTTTTAAGACCACATCGTAATTTTTCTGCCAAAAAGCAAATGTTTGTCATTCCCATTTTTTTCATTACATTTTCTTAAAAAACTTATTCACAATTTAAGAAATAAAGCATAAATTTAAGTTTTAAATTTTACAAGTAATTTATAAAAATCATAAATTTCTCGAAACATTTTGAATATTTTATTTTATATACCCCTCCATTTCACTATAATAAAGTGCAAGTTTCGCACATATTCTACAGATTTTTTTTAATATGGTTTAAAAAAATAATTTTCTTATAACGCAAATATTTTATATAATATAGTAAAATATATTTATCGAAGCCGAAGCTCCTATTTTTAAGTAAAATAATAATTATATTGTTCTAGTTCTGATAATAAATAAATAAATATTTATCGATCGCGTTGAAACCTACTAAAAAATTCAATGCAATATTTATTGGAGGATGGACAAGCCAATTTAAAATAAATTAATATTATATTGCAAAAATTATAAATATGTTAAAAAAATTTTACGTGAAAGTCGTCTCAACCTGTCCTCGTTTTACGCCTCACGTTGTACTCACATTCGATCTTATTTTACGGCACAAAAAGAATAAATTTCATCATTTTTAAATTAAAACAGAAAGTCGCTTGTAAGGAAATGACAAAACTGTGAGAAAAATAATTTCAGTTATATTTGGAAGACATCAGCCTACTTTCGGACATAAAACTTAAGCTAGTCAAAACGCTATTGGTGCCTATAATATCTTATATTTGGTTGCCTGGACATGGTATCCATGAAAAAGCTACAATTACTAATTAATAATGCTGCTAGATATATATATATAAAACGAAAATTTTACCACATTTCTGAATTATCTATACAAATCCATGGCTGTAGCTTATCTACATTTTTTGACCGTCGCTTATTGTTATTTATACACAAGATAATCTTCACACGTTGTCCAAATTATCTCTTCTTTAAATTAACATTTGCGCAGTCAACTCGTACATGCAACCTTATATGTAGTCCCACAATATAGGTATTCAGGTACCTCCATAATGTTTTTCGTTAGAGCTGTTCAGCTATGGAACGCTTTACCAAATAAATTAAAACTGGAATCAAATCTAAGGCAGTTCAAATTGGCAATTTATTCTATATTCTTACTCTAAGTCTTAATATTTTATATATTGTTAATCGCTTTTCTTTCTTTCAAATTTATGCTACCTTATGTACACTACATTAAGTCCTATATTGTTCAAAATAAATAGTTTTAAGGTATTCACTCTTATACGTAAGTAGTTTTCGTGATTATTACACGTTAAAAGACTATGTCTTACTTGTGTCTAAATAATAAATATAAATATAAATATTTACATTCATACATAAGTTATAATGCAAGCATATAGTAATTATCAATAATACTAATTAAATAAAACCAACTCTACTATGCAAACATACATTTTGGAAAATAATCTCAATCAACACCTGATAATTTATTGTGACCACGAACGCGGATATGAGCTATGTGTTATGGTTATAAAAATAAATTACACTACTGTGCAAAAGATCCTTTTAAATAAAAATGTTTAAATTTAAATTTATTTAATTAAAAAGTAGAATAAGTTTCTAGTACTTCACTCGAAGAATATTTTCGAAAGATTAGCAAAAAAAAAGGAGTTTTCTAAAATTGTTTTATTTTTTTTTTTTCAATAAAATTGGAAAAACATTTAGTTGCACTGAACGCAAATTAATTATGGTGGGAAAATATATTATGGGTTTACAAATTGAAAGCAATTTTTTTTAGAAGTTTGTGGTTTAAAAGCTTTATTTTCGTCATTCTTCATTACAATTTGCATTTGCTTTTTTTGGCATAACGAACACAATATGAAAACTGCACCATTAAATTTAAGTATTTTGATTTGTTTTTTTTTATTTTATTTAGTCATTTGATTCCATTTTATAGAAAAAATAATAATAAATATAAAATATAATGTCAAAGTTTAGTTTTGAATAAAATCACTATCAATATGAACAAAAATTAAATGGAGAGTAAGCAATATTTTTTTCAGAATGCGATGGCGTATGAGTGAATAATGGATGACAATTAAAATTTGCAACGTAATAAGCAACCAAATTTTAATAATTCTAGAATTATCCTAAGTGACACAAGCAAGCTAAAACTCTTGTATGTGCATTTCTTGCAATTAAAAAAACAATAAAAAATTTACGTTTTATTTTTAATACGGCCTTGAGCTCAAATAAAACGAAAATTTATATTAAAAAATAATACTAATAATAAATAGATCCGGAATATATATATCTGTTGAAGAGCGAAAGTGTTAAAATAGTCACCAAAAATTTAGTCGACCAAAACTCACATCGAACTGCTGAATAATTTGTAAGCAACGCAAGGGTTCTTTCTACAATAATGTGCAAGAGGGCGAGACTTCCGTTAAATAAAACTCAAATGTAAGCCTTGCAAAACCTTTTGGAAAAATATTGATTTCATTGTTCAGTGTTATTAGTCAGCCTGTGTGATAAAATTATCTTTCATATACTTAAGTTTGTTCATAAGTTTATAAAGTAGTGCTCTCTGGCACATTATTGTTCATTCTTTTACATATAAAACCACACATTAAATTTTGTAGAAAACTATAGATGTTTAAAAAAGTATTCAATAAGTTTTCGTCTTAATTTCCAATATTTCGCTCTAAGATGTTAGGATTTTTTCCAAGTTCGCTGATTTGTAGCTTTTAGTATAATTGGCGAAAATTGCCGCCGTTTCATTGGAATTTGTTTCCTATGCTGTGTGTATTTATTTGTTGTATTGAAAGCACCACACAAATTTTATTTTTATTTTATTAACTAGTGTTATTTATAAAATAACATTAATCTCTTTTGTTCGTACTATTTTAATTTTATTTTTATTTAACTATATATTACCATACACAAGTAAACATATGCATAATTAAATCAATTTAATTGCTAAAAGCTGTTTTAGTCATGATTTAAGTGCATAAGTATTTGTTTATGTTCGCCAAAATGTCGGTGCATTTAATTGGCTATTAATGTATTTAAGTTAATCTATGCCGGAAATTTGTTTACCTTTGGGTATAGTGTAGTTTAATGTATATTTAAATATTTCCTATTAATTGAATAGAATAGCTGGTATGATAAACTTTGTTCCATGGTTAAATATAACAAAGAGTAAAATTTAAACTTTTATATAAAAAAAAGTGAAGATTTTCAGTATTAAATAAGTAATATTTATTTGCACAAATGGCAAGCTATGATTTGTGTAGTATTGACAAAAAACTGACATGTTTAAAAAATTTCCATTGAAATTCCTAATTTCAAAATCAAGTTTGAGTTTAAGAAAGTGCAAGTTTTTCGTATATAAAATATACGAAACAAAAATCAAAAAAATAAGTGTCAACTTCAAAATTAAACTTTATTATAGTGCGTCTGTGCACGATTTTTTATTTGGCGAAAACTACAGAATAAATTGACATTTTCGTCAAACAATGTATACTAAAAACTTGTTTAAAATAGATTATTTTTCAAACTTTTGACTTAAAAGTAGTAAAAAAAATATTTCTTTATATTGGTTATGTGAACACACAAGTGGTAGTCATAAAAAAAAATTTTACGATTGCGGCCGGGAAAACTTGCACTTTAAAATAAAATTGAATAGAAAATTCAACAATTTTATAAAGATGCTGATTAACCTTCAATCTATGCTGGGGGTATAGGATTCCCCACGACGGCAAAAACATGAACTTATTAATGTGGCATGAACGACACAAGGGCAGCCCTTCGAATTCGGGTCTATTTCGATTCACATTCTATATATTTTTCTTATTACCGTACTTAGTCAGACCATGCCCGCCAGCGCTATCGACGCTGGAGCCTTTTGCACCCAGTACCTCCGAAACACCTACAATAATGTTCTCAAAGTCCTCTTCTTCTTCCAGCATACTCGTCGAAAGAATAATATGTTCAAATACATACATAGATTTATACACCCATCAGGCGGTTATCTATGCCTTGTCAAAATTTTAGTTTTTATTGAAGAAAATACTCAACACCCTTTACAAAAAAAATTCAAATAAATAAGCGGTACTTTTTGGCAAAAGAATTTTTTTAAAAGTCCTGAATAAAAAGTTTGAAATTTTGATGACAGTTTTTAGAAATTTCTTTTAATTTTGTCGAACTTTGTATAAACTTTGCAGGTTTTATTTACAAAATTATCATTTCGAAATTTATGTACCTTTTTGTGACCGCAATTGTGTATACATATATATATATATATACATATAGTAGTTAGCTATATCTGGTATAAAAAAAACAAAAATATTGATAATTATAATAATACTCCTTAATTTAATTGTAATATTCTTTTCAAAGCACTACCCATATTGATGTATGTTTTACTTATTATTATACGAATTGTACTGGTATCACCAGTGGGGAATTCAGTTCCCCATGCACGGGTTAAGGGTGTAGAAACCATGCACAGAGTGAAGGTTAAGAGAGAGATATATGGTCCGTTTTTCAGATTTCAACAAAATCTAACCTTGAAAATAAAAATGAATATAAGGGTTGACTAGAAAGTATGAAAATTCCACTTACATTAAAAGTGGCTTTGGAAAGTTTAAACCAATTTCAAAGAAGTTTGTTTGAGCACCCAAAAAAATAATTAAAGTTCTACAACAAAGGAAAAAGATAATTTAAAAAAAATACGTATCTCAATCAGTCAGTTTCTGCAATTTTTTCAAGCTTTCGCTCCATTTAACACATTAATTTAAAAAATGCATCAACCTTTAAAAAATGCTAAACATTTTTTTTCAAATTTGCTTGCCTTTCAAGTTATTTGTTCTATTTATATGAGTTTGAAATTCTTCAATAAAAATGCAGCGGTTTAAAATGAAATAAGAAGCATTTCTAGTAAAAGAAATATTGGCAGTCAAATATCGAAATGGGTCGAATGAACCCTTTCCGTCTTTATGTGGTTAATATACAATTTTTGTATCCTCCACAAACACAATTAAACGCAATATTTTTAATACGAGTATTATATAAAATTTAGAAAACATTTATCAAAAATTCATCACAATTTCGAACTTATAAAAAAAAATTGTAAAATGGTTTCAGGCATACAGATAGAAATCATTAAATTTGAGTATAAAAAAGTGCAAGTTTCTAGTGGCTAAGAAATACCAGTGATTTTTGAGAATTGTTTTACTGGCGCTCTTTGGCATTTTCTGCCATATAAAAAATAACGTCAGTAAAAAAAAATTAAAAAATCAGTGATAACTTGTAGACACTGGAAACTTGAACTTTGTCACACTAAAATTAAATTATTAAAATGTTTTTTAAAAAGTTCGAAACTTTGATAAATTTCGCTAAATCATTTTTTCTTAAAGAACAAACCACATTTTACTTGAAAAATTACTTTAATTAATTAGAAGAAAAATTAAGTGCCCAAACCTGTCCACATTAGGTTGTGCTATAATTTGTGAATGGAATATATTTAAATGGGCCATTTTGTTTGAACTAAATTCTACCATAATTTCCTTCATTAAATTGTTATCGGAAATTAATTTTAAATTTTGTCACATTTTTCAATACAATTCAAAGCTTTATAGTCACAAAATTGTATTCAATTTTCATTTATTCTTTTTCTCCTTTCTATTTATAACCGACCGAAATGCGCATATTTCACTTAAGTGCGTTTCAAAAACATTTTCTCTGTACTCAATCTTAATTAAAGCATTTGAAAACTTGAAAAGGTTCTTATGTCTAAAATACAAACTTTTAACAGCAGCAGAAATTCCAGCATCAAACACCACACAGCTTATTGGTTGTGGTGTAGCAAGAAAAAAATTAATGAATGCAAATAACTTACATACACTTTTACTACGATAAATTCCCAGATGCTAACTTCGCATTGCGCTCTTTTCAGCATTGCTCCTTTCACTTACTTATTTCTTAGATTTGTAGTTAAAAAAACTGTAGTTGTATATATGTATGTTAGTGCATAGCAAATGCGTTTAAGATAGAAATGTCGGAGATGACTAAATCACAACGCAGACAACAACCTCAAGGACAATGCAAAAATGATGAAGAATGATGAGCAAGAGAAAAAAAACTAGACAACAACCATCAGCAATGTAGAGCAGGCAACTTGTAGAAGTACGCTTTTGAAGAAGTTGTGCAAGCAAGCTGAGTGAGTTAGTTGCAGTTTGAGTGTGCCAGAGGTAAGTGAATGGCAGTTAAAGGTAATCTTCGTATTCTCATGTTGATTGTGCAAGCAACTAAGTGACTTGCGTTTCACCGCCAACCAACCAAAAAAGCTTGTAGTGCTTGGCTTACCATCTCTGCGTTGTGGTTTCACCGGTGGCATCATTAATATTAACATTCTCAGCAAAACACTGGCATTTAGAGGAAGAGCGAAGAAAGTTCGTTTTAATTTTATGTATTAGTTTTTTAATAAATGTACTTGAGCGCCAAATTCACTATGTGACGCTAATGAAATGCCACTGATGACAACTATTGCACACTTGGGGGTAAGAACTCGTAAGTTATCACTATGAACAAAGACATTTGTTGGCTTAAAAAGTTATATAGTTTTTCAAATGAAAAAAAGTTACAATTGCATTTTCGACAAGTCTTAAAAATTCACTGAATTCACAAATTGATTTTCACACTCTCTCCACGCAAAATATGTAAACACAAAAACCCACGCAAAACTCTTCGCCCATGAATTTGCGTGTCACTTATGGCTTTGGGCGTACGCAATTCCATTTTTAATATGTAAAACTCCTTTTTTTTTGCTTCACTTTTCAATTGGAATACTGAATAAAATTGACGCTCGCGAATATGCAACGCTATCTGGTGACAGGCAGGCGAGTACTGGCGTTGGGTATGGCCATGAATAAATATGAATTGGCGTAACGTGGAAAGCGCAATGTGTGCAACCCCACCGGTAGTGTTTGCAATTGTAACGAAAATAAACAGGAAAGCGCGTGGTGCTAACTCATTCACCAATACTCGCTTACATATTAAGGTGTATCAAACATCATGTGAAAACAGAAGGTGCGCTCACACACCCACATTTTTGAATAGACGCCTTAATTTCAGATTTACTGCCCCAAAAACTTGTCGATATTAACGATGATGTTTACTGCATAGTACCATTGAGAGTTTTCCGTCACTATCGATCGGCGAATCAATTTTTTTTTTAACTTTTTTTCTCTCTCTTACTAACATATAAACAAAAAATTAACTATATAAGTATATTTTTTTAATGTTAACGTAATTAACCTTAGATTACTTAAAATATGTTCATAATTTATTAATGTTACTGTAGCATTTGCCAAAAAAAAATTCTAAAACTATTCACCCAGAGCTACTCATCTTTGTCTAAAATAAAAGCGCTTCGATGCGTCGATCGTCAATGCATCATTGAAAGCTTCGAAAAGAACTATAGAACATATCGATAGGCAGACTTTCGTTAGTTATGCAGCTCTCTGTTTTAATAATAAACTGTTTTCGAGCTTATTTTAAGTGATGGTTTATATTCGAGGGAAAGTGCAATCTAAAAAGTTTTCCATATTTTGCTTAACATTTTGCGACTGTTTGGAGTATATGAAATTTTCAATGTTACGTGGAAGTCATACGTTTTTTTGTTTGATTACCTTAATGCCTCTATCATAAACTCAAATAAAAGTAGATAAAAAGTGTTTTGCTTTTACATACGAGTACATACATACGTTTGCGCGTCAGCGACAGCGAGTGAGTGTACAACTCAACGCCAGTGCACTTTTCAAATATCCGCAAGTTAATATGCGCAATAATAACACATCAGCACTTGCATTTATTAATGTCCATGCAACAGCATACAGTGGTGGTCATATGATTTGCAACTAAAATCAAAATGATAGCTAGTTTGTTCATTACCTAACAAAAATCATAGAAAGCAAAGTATCAAACTTCTTAGAATAGAATAGAATAATATGTAACAAATTTTGATCAATATTTTTCAAAAAACTGTTGCAAATTTTTTAGCCTATTGTAGTGCAGCCTATTTAATTTGAATAAAAAAAAAATAATAATAAATACATATAAATTTAAAAAAAAGATATTAAATTAAGTTGGTTACAAGTCTATGGCCACCGCTGTATATAGTTAAAATGTACGAACTACGTAATCGAAAGACATAAATAATCACTTCAATAGCAAACAATATCCTGTCATATCAAGGTTTTTCTTCCCAATGTATATTGGCTATTAGTACTTACCTATATTGACAAAAAAAATTTAAAGGATTGTTAATTCTCAATTGTTAACTTTCGTCACATATTTTCAAGATCACAATAAACAATCGAAAACTTTTTTTTTTTTTTTTTTTATTGAAATAGGAGAATAAAAACCTAAGACAATATAAGAAAACAAGCACAAGCAACTAAGGCCATCGGCTTCTTGTTAACATTGAGTATTTTTACAAATATGTGCTTTTACTCGTATATACGTACATATATATGATATTTATATATACATAAAATTATAAAATATATTAAAAATTATACTTAGGTGGTACGTAGATCACACTTCAAAAAAGATATTTAATTTGCATATGAATTTTATGAATTTTTTTACATTTTCCTTAGTTACGGTTTTTAAGGTATCTTCACAAATCCCTTGTCGTAAATCATCTAGTTGGGGGCAGGTAGTTATAATGTGGTTTGTAGTAAACAAATCCATATTACAAAAGTGCAACGTATGTGCTTGTATTCTATCGAACAAGTGTTGGTGTGCGATTCTGGTGTGTCCCAATCGAAATCGTGTATAAATAATTGATTGTTTTCAGGGTATGTCGGCTGGGAAGATGGGTGGATAACGCATTGGGTGGGAGTAACCTGTCCAGAACTCTTCTGCTAAGTTTAAATAGCGGTTGTATACCGCTTTTTTGATATCTGCTGTGCTAAGGGCGTCGTAAAGCACAAGTGGCGATTTTGTTGCAATCGAAAACTTGTATATTTGTTTTTTCCTATAAGTTACTTGAACAATTATAGATGAACAAAAAGCGGTTTACAGTATTCGTCGATCACTTTTGAATCAGAGTTCGCATTTGCCTCATTCTAACTCCTCACTCGCACAACTGCTCGCTCGCGAAGCTGCAGCTCACTACGCATCAGACGAGGTTATTTGCAAACGAGCAACTCATAAGCACGACCACATACTCCAAGTAGCAAGCGAGCGAGTAGGCAAACGAGGCCAAAGCCCTAATAATGAATTATGTGGTAAAATATTTTTACCTATTACATTTATAAAGGAATATGTTTAACCAACACGGGATCAAGTCAAGAAGATTTGCAAACATTTGTCAATCATCGCGATAACAAAATTAAAACATATATCATTAATCGTATTCTTTAGTAATATTCCTAAGGCTCACTTAACTAAAATCGCCCTTTGAAAACACATTATTACAAAGTTGATAGAAAGTGCACAACAACAAATCTTCTAGGGTTTTTACCAAGGTTAGGTAGAAAGAATTAGCTGGCACTAAAACTGCGCAAAGCTACATATTTGCTAGATGATTTTACGGGCTACCTAACCTCGTACTCACTCACTCACTCGTCATAGCCGTGCAAGCGAACCAACAGGCAACTACTCGCCTCGTCATGCAGAGTGGGGAAGTACACATCAGCCTCACTCTTTCCAAACGAGTTGACACTAACTTGCCACGCTCAATTGCTAGAGGAGCAAAATAAAATGCTCGCCACTTGCCCTCGCTGTAACCACGAACACTCATTGCGAGCGCCTTGTTGCCAGAGCTCAGTCGGATTTTCTAAAATAGTATGGTTATCCTCTTAGTCAATGGAAACGTTTTTTTATTTATACAGACTCTTATTTTAAGCATCAATTGGGCTATATAATTAATTTCTTATTCTGAAGCTCCATGGATTCCATATGCCAGCAAATATCTGTACTTTAAATCAAAAATATGTATACATATGTCTACTCTTATTCAAACTAGTTAAATACTTCTCAGTCCAATGTGTAAATATTTCATATTTAAATAAAACTTTGCAATCGCTTAGTTGGGTGAAATAATATTTTTTTCATATTGCTTGTATGTACCTATTAGATTTACACACATGTGTACTCATGTAGCCATAAATACTTTCACACATCGACACCGAAACTATGTAGTTACAGATGTGACAGCCATAAACTAGCGGCGCTTCCTTCCTCCCACAACCGTTAAACCATTTATTGATATACTCACCTCTCATTCACCCCAAACAATTGTTGAACAGCTGTCACCGCCATTATATTTAATTTTAGAAGAGTTTATTATATAAAAGCGATACTTGCAATATCACGCAAATTCTCCGGTTTTACTAGAGCAAAAATTTGAACGGGAGCACATCCATACTCACTGATATGTATGCATATGCACATAAATAGCAAACCAGTTAAGCTGCATCAAATGTTTAAATATATAAAAGCAAGTATCTACATATGTACATGCATACTATATCTATATCGTAGTAAACTGGGTTACTGCTCTCGTTCTATCCATTTACCATACATTATCCCTTTTAACACTGATCTATTTTTGGCAGCACGTTTTAAACGCCAACCGCAGCTACAATATTCCTATTATAAGCATTACAAAACTTTGCTATTCTTATTATTATTAAGTGGAAATTGTATTGGTTTTATTTATACGTCTCCCGCTCTTCAATTTTTAGCGCTGAATTCAATCGTACATATTTAAATTTGCTGCTCTGCTACCCCACTCTGCCAATTCATTGCACTCATTTTACTTATCTGTTGCATTTCACAACCACTCAAAGTAGATAATCGTAATCGGATATTTATTTTCGTTTTTTTTTTCTTTTTTTGTAACCCACACACATACATATATATTTTCAAACTGTTTGTTGCTGGGCCCCCCTTTTTATCTGTTCCCGCATTCATTGACACTTTAGTATATATTTTTAGTAAAAAATTAACTCCCACTTTACTGATCTATTTTTTTAATAATAATTTTCTTTTACAGAAATGCGCAATCGCATGCAATAATTGGTAATCGCTTTGCTAAATATAAATTTATTTATAATTTAAAACATCTCGTATCTAGGGGAAGAATTTAGCCCTTAAATGGGGACTGCCATCGACTGATTGGCAAATAACCTTTCCCCTTTCTCTGATAGTGCATACATACTCGTATTAATATTTACTTATGTTAGTAATAAAACTACGCTGAAATATTATAAGTAATTTTTATTTTTTATTTGCAAATTTCAACAATTATATTTTTCTTTATTAAAATTTGATTATATTCAATGTAATAGACTTATAATAATATATTAATGTACTCTCAATAGATGATGGATTACATACACAATTACGCTTTAAAACAATTTTTACTATCCAAAATAATTTAAATTTGAAATCAGCTGATGAACTTTTATTCTCTAGCTGAACAGTTTTAGAGTCTCGACACCCAACAAACTCTTTCATGACTCGGCATACAAAATAAAAAATAAATTTGAAAAAAATCCGTGCGTCATGCGGATGCGCCCCTCGCGACGGTTGGGAGGTAATGGAGGGTAAAAACCTTTGGGATTATTATTATTATTTAAGCCCACGTTGTAAACCTTAAACAGTCTTCATGTGCATCCAAACTCTTAACTTTGCAAATTTTCTGAAAATTCACTAACAATGACGGTGGACACAGTAACGGTACTTTAAGTTATTTTCTAAATAAAATTTTAGTTCTTTCTAGTGCATTTTCAGTCCTTCTTCAGTAATTTTTGAGTACTTTTTGATAGACTCTTGTTCGATATATTTAAGATAAAAACTTTTGAGACATTTGCGATAAATTTTTTTTTTAATTTTTAAGTACATTTCAATTCATTTTTCAAAACTTTTAATCATTTCCTTTGCTTTTCCGAATTTTTTTTTTTTTTTGATACACTTGTAATTATTCTTTTTTTCTACTGTTCCGATATCTTTTAATTACTGTTGCGGAATATTTTCTGTAAGTTTTTCATATACATTCGGTACATTACATAACTTTTTGGCACATTTTTGGTTAAAAATGTCGCAGTATTTTTTCGGTACATTTTCGGTTTATGGAACAGGCAAATACATAATAGAGCTAGAACAAATAAAAAAATTGGGCGTGGCCCACCCCTTTTTACTGCTAATTGATATACATTTTTTTTATAGAATTGAATTGTGGTGGTTTTAAGGAGGTGTATTTTCAATATTTTTAAATGCTTATATTTTAAAAATTATTGAACGTATTAAAATATTGGTATAGCTGGATTGGTTATTTAGAGAGTTTTTACCTGATATTTTATCTGTACATACATACGTACATGTATTATATAAATATTTCGAGAAAAACAAAAAAAAAATTAAATAATTCCCATATTTTAAAAAAAAAACTATATTTTTCTTTTAAAAATACATAATGAACTTCATACATGCAATATAATATATATTAAAAAGAACATAAAAATACCTTTCATTTGACATATAAATTAATACAAAAAATTCTTCGACTCATGATGTTTAAGAGTAAGTTGATATGTACATGTTTGAATCACCCAATTTTTTAAATTACTTAACTATGCAGTTGTTTTGTTACACTTGTGTCAGTTGTTCTTCGAGCTCCGATCCGACCAAAGTATTTTGCGTAGAACACTTTTATGCATAGTTGGTCCAAATCCGGCTACGCCATCCACATTAGTTTTGCGTAGCACGTCAAATTTTCGCAGTGTTTTAAAATAATGATTTAAACGTATTCTTTAAATTGCAAAATTACGTCTTTAAACATTTTTTTAAAAGTCAATGGTAATTTTCAGTACCCGCTCTTGCTTTAAATTGAATGCGTATACAGATTTAATAGTCAGAAAAATTGTAAATTTTTTATAAAGTTCAAAATCTTTATGGGATTTTTGTTAAATTAGTGTACATTTTGTATAAATGGGGTTTTATTCTTTTTTACTGTACTTTAAATAAATAATGATTGAAATTATTTTGATACATCTAAAAAACATTGAAAATTGTCAGCAATTACACTGTCCAACAGCACTGAATAGCGACCCTATAATTCTGAAAGGGTATGTTGAGCAGATCATTTTTGTAGAACAAACTTATGGTCCAGCACGTCTGAGTTTTTTTTACAGTGGGTCAAACTTTTCATTTTTTGGTCGAAGGGAGCATTATACTATATGAAAAAAATGTTGTAAGTTAATGTCTGAGAGAATTCTTATGGTCAGAGTTTTATTGTGGAATTGTATGAGGATTTTTTTTGTGGAAGATCTTAACCCTCTACCTGGTCTCTTTATGGGTCAATTGGACCCTTTTTTCGAGAAAATCAAAAAATATATTTAAGGATTAAAATATTCTACGAAAATGTTTGGCGGAAAATTTCAGTGGGGGTCACCAAAGACACCATTGTTGTAAATAAAGCTCTTTACGATTAATTGACGTAAGAAAATATTATTGGTGACTTAAACGTAATCCACGAATCCCTTGTCCCAAAAGATAAGGTCATACTTCCACCCCTGCATATTAAGTTGGGCGTGGTGAAAAATTTTATTAAAAGCTTAAATACACAAGGAAATGCTTTCAAACGCATTCAAACAAATTTCCCCAGATTATCTGCAGCAAAATTAAAAGAAGGTAAAATACGGTTTTAAGAAATAATTTATTTCATTTAATGTAAATTACCTTTTCTAGGAATGCTCGTTGGACCCGATATAAGAAAATTATTACAAGATGAAGAATTTTATGGTCATCTGTCGGATATGCAAAAGACAGCATTTGACTTTATGCAGCTGGTAATATCAGAATTCCTTGGAAACTCAAAAACACAAAACTATGCAGAAAACATTGAAAGCATGCTAATCGGTTTTAACAATATTGGCGTTAAGATGTCACTAAAGGTGCATTTTCTGCACTCTCATCTCAATTTTTTTAATGAAAACCTTGGAGCGGTTTCAGATGAACACGGTGAAAGGTTTCATCAGGATATAAAGGTATTGGAAGAAAGATTCAAAGGGAAATCCCAAAGTGTAATGCTTGCTGAATACGTATGGGGCTTGTACAGAAAGCTTGACGCATCGGAACATTCACGTCAAGCTAAATACAGGAAAGCATATTAAGTTTAATCTTTAATTCATTGTCATACTACTGCTGAAGCAAAAAAATAAATATGTACATACTATAATAAACCACTATTAAAACAAAATTATAATTTTTTTATAAAAGTTGGCGTGTAATTTTGCCAATTAATCGTAAAAAGCTTTATTTACAACAATGGTGTCTTTGGTGACCCCCACTGAAATTTTCCGCCAAACATTTTCGTAGAATATTTTAATCCTTAAATGTCCTTTTTTAAAGGATATTTTTTGATTTTCTCGAAAAAAGAGTCTAATTGACCCACAAAGAGACCAGTTAGAGGGTTAAGATCTTCCACAAAAATAATCCTCATACAATTCCACAATACAACTCTGACCATAAGAATTCTCTCAGACATTAACTTACAACATTTTTTTCATATAGTATAATGCTCCCTTCGACCAAAAAATAAAAACTTTGACCCACTGTAAAAAAAAAATCAGACGTGCTGGACCATAAGTTTGTTCTACAAAAATAATCTACTCAACATACCCTTTCAGAATTATGGGGTCGCTATTCTGTTCCATTTAAAAAGTCTTCATTTGTTGGACAGTGTTATTAGTGATTTGCTTAAAATGTGTTGTTTTAAGATAGTGGAAAGTAGAACGTTCATTTTGACGGAAGCACACAAATTTCGATGAGTGTGTATGTATGTATATCTACCAAGGCGTTTGTTCAATAAAAGAGTATAAGAAACGGTTTTTTATAATAAACTTTTAGAATATCCGTATTGGTGGTTGTGATTGTTAGTCGTGTACAAGAGCGTCTCTGTCTCAACTAAAGAAACTGGTTTACGCTGGAGAAAAGTTTCCATTGTCATATACGTATTATCACTCATATTTTTATTTAAATACATTTTTCTAGCTTGGTAAATGTTTAAAAGCACTATTTTCTCAATTTTTCGCACCCTGTTTTGCCGATTCAGTTGAGTGCTTGGCGATAGCCGGAATCCAATTGGGTATCGTTTAAATGTGCACGAAACAAGGCCACATACATATGCAAGCAGAATGGAAATGAGAAAGTTTTTCACGTCAAAATTAGACCCCTCGCTCCCATCAACTGATCGTTCTGTATCTGATTGTAAATTAATTGTTGCCGATTTAAATGAATCCTTTATTAACTGTCCCGCATCTATTGTACCTCGTCCTCATTTCGTTCCACTAGCGGCTTCTAAATTTGCTGCACCTATATTAAAATTTGTCTCTGATATTGTCATCCCTCTCTAAGGTTTTTGAATCATTGTTAGCTGAACAAATTAATACGCATATCCACAAACATAATCTTATCTTCCCTTTTCAGTTAGGATTTAGGGCAAAACATAGTTGCTCACCGGCTATGCATAAAATTCTAGATGATATTAGGTTGCCTTTTGATAAGAACCAGTTAACGTTACTTTGCTTGCTCGATTTCTCAAAAGCAATTAACTCGGCAAATCATCAGATTTTGTTTTTAAGATAAGCCAAAGCACTACTATGGGTTTGATGAAAATTCTGTGAAACTTTTAAAGAGCTACCTAACGGACAGGCACCAACGCAATAGGGCAGGTGTGAGCACTTCTAAACTAGCAAAGCTTACCTCTGGTATTCCTCTGTGTTCATCTCTTGGTCCCCTTTTATTTAGCCTTTTTATCAATGGCATTTTAAGGGAATGTCAGTTCGCAAAAATGCATGCCTCTGCGGATGATATCCAATTATACCTGTCAAATAGTTTTGAATATATAGACTTATTAGCTAGACAATTTAGCCAAGATATTTACTCCATTGAACAGTGGTCCAAGAAAAACGGTCTTTGTCTTAACTCTGTAAAGTCATTTATTTTACCAATTGCCAGAAAGCTTCTGTTACGTTGAGAAGCCTTCGTCAAACTGCAGAACTTACCCCGCACTAGACATCAACTGGCAATTCAACTGATAGTGCCTATTATAACTTACTCTGAATTGGTTTATAATAGGCTGGACTTCATTTCGGATCGTAAGATCAGTTTATGGGCTAAAGAAATTTAACCACATATCGCAGTGGATGTTTTAGGATGTGAAATACAGGACTATCTAAAGGCAAGAACCTGTATTTTTCTTTTCCGGTTTATCTCAACCAAGACCCCTAATTATCTTTATGAGAAGTTAATATTAAATTTTATAACATCAACTAGACTGTTTTTCGTTAGTGCTTTTAGAACTTGGAATTCTATTCCACGCATTACACGAGGCAAGTTAAACAAAAGCAACTATAATAAAATCATATACTTTTATTTTTCGAACAAACTAGTCAGTCTTGTCATTATTTTAAGTCTTAGTAATAAATTACTTTTAAAATTATACCTGTATGATTTCATTTCATTTTCATGTATTTTTGACTATTTGAATTGATGTATTTATAGTTAATTTTAATGTTATGCAAATTTTGTTGTGCTAAAAAACAGAAGATTCCTATTGTACTAATGATTCTTGTTTAATAAATAATAACAATAATATTAATAATCAATTATTAATTAGTCTATTGCAAGAAATCGAATTATTTAAATCAATTAACTTTTGAAGGCCTAACAACTAGGACCCTTAATAAATCTACTCACAATTTCTGCGAAATAAAAAATATAACCTTGTATAATAATATGTAATAATTTCTAAAAATGTCAGTAAAAAATAACTAACTGCATTTATAAAAACGTAGAAACCTGCAAATATTTTTAATCAGAGGACTTTGAAAATAGTTTTATTATTGAAATTGGCCAGTGCAGAATATTTAATAGAAAAACAAAGAAAATGTTTGAATGCAGAGAATCAATAGTAATATCAAATAATTAGTTTACTTTGTGTAAGAAATTGATTACTTAGCTGTACAAATGCTGCACTTTAGATTTTGCAGGGTTCTTTTCAATTTGTCTCCTTAGTATTTGCTCGCAATTTATGTGTAATAATAAATCATAATTCGTTTATTTGTATTTATTTATGTAGTTGTGCAATTTAAGCTACTTTCTTTTGAGACCCATCATCCTAAATAAAAATAAACCCATTTAATTTAAATTGTTTACACTCAAGCAATGCGCAAATCCACTTTTCCCCCTCGCCCCCGAAAAACTTTGTGAAATTCCAACGAGGCAAACGAGAGAAGAAACGAAACAAAAAAAAATGCCGCACACAATCTGCAAGCATCGTATTAACTGGACTAGACTTTGCAAATATTTACTACTAATAAGTGTAATATTTTGTATCCACACTAATTTTTGGCCTTTTTTTCTGAATGCAACCAGCTGTGGCCATAAGACGCCGCTTTATTAGAATTTGCGCAACCAAGCGCGAATGAAAATTATCCAGTAAACATATTTCGGAATACTAGCGTGCTAAGCAGAAGTGGAATAGGGCTATTGTAGCAAGACAATATTTTCTCTTTACTTTTAGTATAAATGCGATTGCTAGTTATTGTTTAGAGATTAAAATATCTATAATTTCTCTAACTGAGTTTTAAAAAAAATGAAACTATTTATATCGTTCTCAAATTCAAAATATTTAGAGAATAATAATAAGAATACATATTTAGATAATTATGTATAATAATATAATATTATATAACTATATAATATGAGAAACAGAACTCTTTAATTGTAGAGTTTGTATTTGCTGGGTATTTACGCGTTGGTTTTTATATACAAATTCTCGTATACGAGTATGCTTGAGTTTATGGAAATGCATATTTACAAATTATATGATTTTCTAGCAATATTTAACTCATACTCGCTAATATTTAATATTTATCTAGGTTGATGAAGTGTAGTCATCAACGTTTTGAGTGGAGCAATGCCTGTCTGGCTGATGAAAATGAAATATTGACTGAGGAAAATCGATACACAAAGATTAGAAATATATGAATTACATAAAATGTAATTACAAACGCACAGAACTGGAGTAAATAAAGTACGCTTATGTTTATCATTATGGAGTTGATGGAAGAGATAGTAAAAATAAATACCGAGCGGAGGAGATAAGCAATTATTTTGGTTATTTTCTCTTTTGTTTTACCTTTCAAGCTATGCATTTTTTTTTTTTTACTTCTTCTTTTTGATCGTTAGTTACTGCTGTCCATCAAAATAACAAGTAAGCAAAAAAGTTTGACAAGAGCTCTCAATCATAATTGTTACAAGTCTCGACATAATTGCTCTGGCTATGTATTCTTTTGGGCACTGTGTTGTAAAAAAAAATTCGCGCTTAACTGACTTATGCAATTAATATATACGCATGTAACTTCAAATTGACGATAAAGTATAGAATTGCCAAAAGACACAATAATTTCATGTTAAAATATTTCTTCAATGAAGTTCAAAACAATTTTAAGTCTATAAAAGTTAATCCCAAACTATTATATTTTATGGTAAGCATGCTAGAACGGAAAATATCAGTTATTATCGAATTTTTATTTAAAAAATTTGGGCGAAAATAAATTTCAAATTTAAAAATAAATATACTCGATAGCTAAGGAATGAATATATGTATGTATATATGAGTATATGTATGGTAAATATACCTTGAAGTGAATCACCAAACTAGTCAGTAAAAATACTAGTTTACAACTAGAATTTCGTGAATTAGATCGAACTAGTCCGAAAAAGACCAGACTTTTACCAAATATACATATATATATAATATAATTTTGGCGCGTACACTATATAGCTCAGTGCTTGGCCGAGCTTCTCCTACAATTTGTGGTGTGTGTCCTTATATTCTACCACAAATGGAGGGACCTACAATTTTGTGCCGACTCCGAACGGCAGATGTATTTAATGAGAAGCTTTTTCATGGCCGAAATACCCTCGGAGGTTTGCCATTGCCTGCCGAGGGGTGACCGCTATTAGAAAAAACTTTTTCTATTATTAAGATTTTGCTTGCCCTGACTGAGATTCGAACCTCGAACTCAGCGGCATATCCAGTTATAGCACACACCGCTACCAACTCGACCACAGCGGCCAAATACAAAATGATTTATTCTTGCCTTATTTTATTTTCCAATATTATTTTTTATTAATAAATTATGTGAATGCATAAACTTATTACTAGCAAATCTAAAACGGCTAAATAAAAATTTTTCATATTTTAAAATTAATTAATTATTTTATTTATTTTATTTAACTCCCGTTTTTAATATCTAAGTAGTAGTTTTGATCCACAATTGGACTAGTTATTCTTCGTATTTTTTAAACTAGTAGCAAACTTGTATGTTTGCTCTATAATTGAACTAGTGTTTTTTTGTACTAACAATTGCCATCTCGTCCCCATGTTAAAAATACCATTTGCTAGTTGGGCTTCTTATGCATACAAGTACTAGTCATAAAGAAGTATACAACTAGTATATTTGACTGCAAGGTATTTCTAATAAAAATTGTAGGCAAGTCATAATTCAGTGATTTTCTCTAGATTGGTATTTTTCTTGTTAAAGGAAATTTAATTTTTTTTTAATAAAAAATAAAACAGAGAATTGACTTTGATTTTTCAGTTAAAGACAAAAATTCATATTTGACATTTCTTATTATGATCAAATTTTAATGTTAAGGACAAAAGATAAAATATCAACTGAAAATTAAAACATGTAGTTCCATTAAACAGTCAAATGTTTTTTTTTTTGCTATTCTTAAAAAAAATATTTAATATATTTTACACAACTACTTACATATTCTCATGTAGATAGCTGGAATATTTAAATATATTAATTAATCTTTAATATTTCACCTAGAGAAATGTTTAAATTTTCATTTGAAAACTGTATTTTTAAAGAGATTTGATTTTCTTATAACGAATAGTCGGGCAAAAATTGTAGAAATCTTGCAACATATTTATAATTTTTGCTTAGTTTAATTTGAAATTTTATCATGAATAGACGACATACTCTATGTCTTGATTAGTCAGTTTTAAGAGCGTACTTTTCATATAAAAAAAATGTTTATCACCATTTTCTTGAAAATTGATACTCTTTCAGATTTTATATTTCTTTATTTCGACGATGAGCGTACTCATTATTCGTCTCCTTTTATAAAATCTCTCTTTAACTTAATTAATTTTATTTATTTTCATAAAATAATGAAGTCAGGGATGTTATAGTTAGATCGAATAGTTCGAAAAATGTATGTAATAAAAAGAACATAAACTAAATTCTGAATACTCCATTGTATTTTCTTTACAATTTATTAGGAATAAAATTTGTCATTTATTTTAATTTCCTATCCACTCTAAATTACGTATTTCAATTTAATTTGGGGCATTTTAATAAGCTTTGACATGAATTTGAAACCTTTTCTTTCTTAATTGTTTAAATTTAATTATAATCAAACGCCTTTACTCGCATGGATAACATTGTTCTTAAATTTTGCAAAGCTCTTAAAAATACATTCAAAACTTTTACAAAATTGTATCATTTAACTCAATTAAATACAAAATTTATGCAAAAGGCCTAACTTTTTTGTATTGTTTTTATTTTTTGAACAACTAACAATAAACAACAAAGAACAAATTACTGCAAATACAACGAAGCAAATAACATACGAATATCACAATCTAAAACTTGTGTATTCAATTCCCATTCGTAGTAGAGATACGAGTATACTGTGCGACAAAAAAATGACTCCACATAATTTCTATTAATTAGTTTTGTATAAAATTACGAACATAGTTTAGTCATCGGCAGAGGCCATAAAAGTCCAAATAAAGGATAGAGGAAATTTCCATAAAAATATCAGTCGGTTACTAAGTTGAGTATTTAGTGATTTCTCTTTTTTGATAGTTTTTTGTTTACTTGGGTTTATATCGATTTATTAGAGAATGAATTATATAAAATATAAAATTTATTGATTGCAGCATTTTGTCGCACACTATATACTCGTACATACATAAGTACATATATTTCCTATTTGAATCATTGTTCCTTAGTTACCAGACAAACCGAAGTGTTTGTTCGAACCGCACTTTTGTGGTTTTCATTGTTACTGATAAACTTTAAGTCCCACAAGAGCGTGAACGTGCGAATCAATTTACTTAGAAGAAAGTTATAAGAAAATTAACTACTCGAGTTATATTGGCTCGCTAAATTAATAATGAAATAAATATTTTTACTCCAGACGAGGAACTCACTTTGAACTTTACATTAAATGACCAGTATGATTACAACTTGAAGGTTGAAATTTATGATCAAACGCATAGTTCGCCAGCCATAACTTTGACTTTATTAAATATCATTTAATTTTATTTTATATTTATTGTATTCTATTTTACTATAACCGTTTTTATAAAGCTTTAAATGGTCTTTTAAAAGGTTAATATTATTTATTATTTTATTTTTAATTATCTTGATTAATTTTTATTTAATTTTGTTTTATTAAATTAAATTTTTTTTATTTTATTTTACTTCACCTTATTTTATTTTGATTTGATTATTTTATTTTATTTTATTTTATTGTATATTTTTGAATTGAAATTTAAATTGCAAAAAAACCTTTAAAACAAAGTGTTTGTTAAAGGCAAGATTAAGAATAATGTATTATAAGTGTTAAAAAAAGTTTTCAAGATGTGTAATAAATATTTGTATTTATTTAAACTAAACAAGTTAACCCTCTTAAAAGCTTTTAGTGACTTAGAAAAGTAAGTTAATATCGAGTTTGCCTACAATATCACAATGCTTTTCAGAATTAATCTTTCTCGTTAATATTTTGTAAAACTTTAGCACATTCTTGAACATAAACCAGTTATAAGTTAGCAAAAATATTCTTAATATTATCATTTCATAATATGCAACGATCTGCAGGTTTAAATGATCGAAAATAGTTCGCAGATTTTTAAGCATTTTTTTTTAATTAAGAGTGTCAAGCTTTTTTATCCATGAAAGAAAAGAATATGCCGCACACTAACATTTGTAGTAGAGAAGAGATTTTCATTTTAATTATTATCTTTTTGTTTATATTAAAGGTGAGACTTTTATTGCAGCTTCATACAAATGTCCACTATTTGTCAGCATTTTTCTTTAAAAATTATGAAAAGAACGTTACATACCCTAATGTGCACGTACGCACAACTTGATCTAACTTTTTCAACTTTCGAATATTCTTCTTCTAAACTTTACCACAACTTTCTCAACGCATATGAAAATGAATAGCCAGACACACAACTAAAATGAACATGTTGAAAGTTTTCATATTTTCTTTATAGTATCCTTAGTACCAAGGCATGAGTGCAAGTAAAAATGTGTAAAAGTTTAATTAAATTAAATTGAGTTACTTGCTAGCTTACCTTCGCAATTAAAAAAAATTCGTATTACACTCTTTCTTTGTATGGCTACGAGTATTAATTTGCTGAAAACAATAGTTTTCTGCTTGTTTTTCGACTTCTACGGCTTAACTGTATTATTTGTTCACTTGATGCTGTGTGTTTTTTAGAAAGTTTTTTTTTTCAACTTAAATAATAGTTTGAGTTTTAAAGCGATGGTTTTTTAATCGTGAAAATGTATGTGCGCTGGAATAATAGAGAAAATAAAATGAAAATGTAAATTACTATCGGCCCGAAGAACAACCAATATATTGAAAGCCTATAGATTACACAGGTCTGCAACAAAAATGCTGTCTGGATCTTTCCAACTGATTTCTATGTACATATTTAGGTGTTCTAAAAACTAAAAAAAATTTCAGAACGTAAGGTTATTTTACAAAACGCAAAATTTTATTATAAAAAAGGAGTTTTTTGGGCTAACCTGTAGGCATTAATAATAGGTATAATTTTATTTTGATTACTCTTTTTAAATGTTTACCATAAATATCATTAATTTCTAAATAAGGAACACCCTGTGTGAGCTGCGTTAACAAACATAAACATGTTGTAACCTGAACGTGCGCGCTCCGATTGTGTAGAAAGTGGCGAGTTTGTTTATTGTACCAATATTGAAGGTTTGATGGATACATTTAAGATCTCATACGACCCAGCAAAGTGGCGTTTTTTCATAGATTCTTCAAAAAGAAGCCTTAAAGCAGTTCTGCTTCACAACGGCGATTTCTATACTTCCATTCCTGTCGGTCATTCCGTACACCTCAAGGAAACCTACAAGAACTTGAAATTAATTATTTGCAAATTAAAATATAAAGACGACGGTTGGCAGGTGTGCGGTGATTTCAAAATCTTGGGCATGGCGCACGGATAACAATCTGGGTGTACCAAATTCCCTTGCTTTTTGTGTCTATGGGATAGTAGAGACAGAACAAATCACTGGACCAAAAAGTGTTGACCTCCGAGGGAGCTTAAAGTTGGCGAAAGAATGTGCTGCATGAAACTTTGGTGCCTCCTCATAAAGTTCTTCTACCACCGCTTCACATAAAGCTGGGATTCATAAAGCAATTTGTAAAGTCACTTCCCAGAGATGGAAATTGCTTCAAATACTTAACGTCAAAGTTTCTAGGCCTCTCGGAGGCAAAGTTGCAGGAAGGTGTTTTCGTTAGACGGCTTATGGCGGATCCACTTTTCATCACAACCATGACGGATCCTCAAAGAGAAGGGTGGATTGCCTTTAAAGAGGTCATAAAGAAATTTTTAGGCAATAACAAAGATTCTAACTACAAACAAATCATCAAAATAATGTTATAAGCATTTCAAGCTTTAGGTTGCTTGATGAGTTTAAAAGTACATCTTCTTCATTCCCACCTCGACAACTTTCCAGAAAATTTATGAGACGTGAGTGAAGAGCAAGGTGAACGATTTCACCAAGAAATTAAGGAGATGGAACCAAGATACCAGGGAAGATGGAGCGTTTCAATGATGGCAGACTACTGTTGGACGCTTCAAAGAGACCTTCCCGATGCTTCCCACAAGCGAAAATGTACCAAACGGAGTCTCACTGAGAAAAAGAAATGTGTTTAGTGCTTACTAATTAATGTATTTTACATAAATAAATTAGTTATGTTACGCAATTATAAATTTAAAATTTTTTTTTAATCTTTTAGATTTTATTTTAAGATGATAACTTGTTTAACATAGATACCTAAATTGTTAGAAAACGTGATTGGATTCAGCAAACCGAAAAACATAAGAATTATACAAAAAAACCAAAACAGCTCTCAATTCTTTTTTTTGCAGACTTGTGTTATTCTATACTTAAGTTCCATAATGAATGAACACAAATTTAAGAGTTGAATCTAAATGTCGATATGATAAATGTGTAAGGTTGTGACCAAGGATTAAATCATTGCATTCAGAAAATCAGTCAGCGATTTTCCACATTATTATTTTCTTCGGACTTAATTTTTTTTTCAACTCATAACAAATCTTGTATTTTTCTTTCCTCTCGCCTCAAAGAAGAATCGATATGATACATGTTCAAGTTAACGATAAAAAAAAGCATCGATTTTAATAGTGACTTCCTTTTTTATTTTTTATTTTTCATAAGTTTTAAATTAAAACGTAGTTCTTTTTCTTACAAGCATATAAATTCCAAACTTTAAAACTTTCTTCTCAGAAGATTGCACCATTTTTTGAGTATGCTTTATTAAAGACCATTAAATTTCGTTACAATTATGCACAGGTTTCAAGTAGCCAGAAAATATCTTCAAAACTTTAGAACCTTCCCAGAAGTTTTGATCGATTTTTAAGCTTCACAGTAGAGAAAAATTATACACATAGAATTAGCAGTACTTATCTATAATTCACTACGAATAATATCCCAAATTTCGACGATGGGTCTTTCGATTTGATATGTCAACTAATAAATATGAACAATTTTATATTAATTTAGTACACCAAAAATATAAAAATATTAAAGTGCAACGAAAACTCGACTGTGAATAACAGCCTAGAATTGCTGAATATCATTTAAAAAGATAAAACAACGAACAAATAAAATTGCCACAAATCTATTTGACTCAAACATAAAACAATATACAAATATTTTATTTGTAGGTGATATTAAAAAGCAATTAGAAATTCCACAAAAGTTCAAATATTGAAGTTATTTTCAATACATTAACGCACGAGCATTTTCGTCAATTAATATTTGTGGCAAATGAACAAATCATATTTTTTCACAAATCTACGATGCAAAATAGTTAAATTATTCTTTGTTATGCTACGTAGTGGTTTTTGTATTCAACATATGGCGTACTGAATTTTATGTGAACCACAATTGCTGTTTATCATTTCCTCTTTTAGTCGCATCCGCACAATAATAGATTCACGATTTTGTAAATAGTTTGTATGTAATTCATGGTCATGTGCAATCACAAAATTATAAGTACACATCGGTGGAAATGTGATTTTCCAATATTTGCTTACCTACACAAATGCATCAACTCTTATGAGTAAGTATGTATGTATGTATGTACATCATCAGTGCAACGGTTTTATTATTATTTTTTTTCACAATTTTCCATCACAGCCGGTAAATATTGTCATGGAAACTTAATTCAAATTGCATATTTGTTCGAAGTCATCTATTTTGTGTATGTAGATAAATATTGAACGCTTGTTGACCTAACCTCTGCATAAATATTCATGAGTATTTAAATTCTCTCTGCCATACTATGTACTTAAGCACACGACACTGCTGCCTATTGAAGGTGAAATACCACTAAAACAAATAATTTCCTTCATTATTTGTTTTGAATGAACTATAGGCCAATTTTTATTGACAATTTAATGCATAGTTTTACAGGCTTACTCAACCTTATAATAAGGTACAAACAACAACTACACAGTCAAGTTGAAATAGCGGCGGAACAGCCGCACTTGATTGTCGTGAGTTGTAAAGGAAAAAGAAAAAATAACGATAGCTCACACAGCGTTTAGATGCTAGCTTATTGAAGTGTTACGTGGTGGCGCGGGTTCGAATCCCGCGGCAGCCGTGAAGAAAGAAGTCTGATGAGGAGATGTGAAGTGTTTAAAATGTTGCCAAACTTGAAAGCGAATAAACACAGATAGATTTCATTTCGTTTGGAGCAATTTATGGAACATTTAAAACCCAATTCTGACAATTTTTTTTCATTTACCTAGTTTCTTCAATTTTTCACATTAAATACAGCTCATCAAAATTTAGACTTTAAAAAAAATTGATTTTTTGATGCGTAACGCATTCAATTTTAATTCAAAACAGAACAAGTTTCAAGTGATTAAATATTACGGTTGCTCTTTGAAAATTTTTTCGCCAGAGGCTTTGGATTCTGCATTCATATATTTTATTAATTGGGTTGATGTAAGAAAATGTAACAAAAAAACTCAAAATTTGCAATTTTGGCTATTAATTGAATTGGGGATTTGTATGCTCAAAAATACATTTTAAAGTTCGAAATTTTAATTTCGTATTATAAACATTTTGATACTGAACGAACTGTCTGATGATAAAAAGTTATTAAGACTTTTGTCCCTTAGAACATATTTGCGTGTATTATGATTCTGTCATTAAATAGCCGATTTAAAATTATTTATTAATATTAGTTTCTATATAAAAATAAAAACTAATGCGGCCACAATAAAACCTGTTAAAGCCAAATATGTAATTTTACCAAAAGTTCATAGTTATATGTTTGTATGTAAACTAGCGTAAAAATATTAGAAGTCGGTCACTTTTATCATGCTTTTTCTTATATCTAGTACTTTCCATAAAATTCAGTTCATTTTCTAGTAAAAGCCATATAAGTACAAATTTCCAGGTTAGTTCAAAATTAATAGTAATTCTTCAATATTTCACTAAATGTATACATATTTATTTATTTATATACGCATATACATATATATATAAAAATTATTTAGTTTTTGAATTTTATTTTATAAATTTATTTGCGCCGTAAATAAATATACTACAAACACTGGTGATTATATTTTGTTTTATTATTTCGTATATGAAAACATTTTGAACAAAACAAAACAATATGGTACTTTGAAATGCAAAATTTTAGGAATTTTAGGATAGTGAAGAAACTTTAATTGATAGCAAAGGAATTATTTATAATTTTATTTGTTGAAATTACATAATTTTTTTAACAAGAAATTTCTGTGATACATTATAGATATGATAAGGTACAAAATCGCTTGATAAAAAAAAAGCCAAATAAATTTAAAAAGCCGAAAGTATAAAATGTTTCCTTTTTCCTCTTTTTGTCTTTTATGCCTTTTTTTATGTTAATGTAAATTTATTCTTGTAACTTAAAAAAAAACTTCTGTTATCTCAAATGTGAAACTTTTTCTGCGTTAAATCTAGTTTCTATATTCAAAACTAACCACTATGTTGGTAATTAAAAAAAAAACCTTTTATAAAAGAAAGCACTTTTATGGCACAAGCGAGCTTAAAAGATATTTAACTCGTACCATTACGCTGGAACTGCAATAAAGCAAAAAAAAAAAATAGTAAAAACTATTAAAGTTAAGTAGGGAATGACAAATTAACCGCCATTTTAGACAAGCAATCATACTTTTTATTAGAAAAGAGTGCGTAGTGATGAAAGATATTCATTTTTTAATTAAGCAAAATGTTTAAAACTTCAATTTATTTTTATTTAGTAGAAAAAACTCTTGTGGAATAAAACATTTTATATAAAAAAAATTAAAAAACTAAATTTAATATGCGTTCTATTCTCGTAAAACCATTTTAATCCACCTCCACACTATTTCATAATTTTTTCATTCAAACTTCGAGTAAGCTTCAATATTCCGCGTTTTCATTGCAATTCTCTATTCATTCACTTGGCACCTGTTGTCCTTGAAAAAATAGAGCATATGCAGACCGTAGTTAAAAAAAAAAAAACAAAGATCGCCTCCAGAAAGGCTACCCCAAAAATTAAGCTGATTGTTATGTATCTTTGCATATGTTTGTATGTAGCTATATACGTGCATTTATTTTCGGCAGCAATGCGAGGAAATTGGAAAAAGCATTGCCAATAGCAACAAACGCGCGCATGCCAAGCTAAAACCAAACTACGGAGCAAAACAAATTTGTACGCTCGCTTGCAGCAGTTACTCGGTTTTGCCTTTGGTTGTTGTCGAGCCACGTTTTTTGTTGCCAATAAAGCTAATTTGCGTTTTGGGAAGGCGCGATGAGGCACTAACTATCAGCAGCAGGAAATACATATACAGCATGGTGTTGTTTGTGCATTTCTTAAATATTATTTGTAGAATTTTGCGTGCTTGCTAGCTGACTGGCTGGTGACAAGCTGAGATGGAGGTGACTATCTGTCATATATGAAAATGCCGCACCAAAAAAAAAACGAATTAAGTAATGGCATTAATGAGGATGTGAGCAACGAGTAATCCTTTGATCAAATGACAAAATGTAGATTCACTGAAAATTTACTTTGATAAACCACCATACAACTTTTCACAACTAACTAAGTTTAAAATTATCGCTCGATTGAAACAATATACGTAACATTCATCAAAAATTGAGAGAAAATTAACATTCAATGACATCTTAATAACGTGTTCAAATTTATTTTTTAAAATGCCTGATAAATTAATTCATCAAACTTAAGAAAAAAAAGAATAAAAAAGCTAAAATGAATGTTGTCGCCTTTTCTTTTAGTCGATCATAGGTACAGCCGTGGGACAACTTCAACGGAGATTAAATGATCAGTCGCAAATTAGATGACTTATAACGCCTTTTTGTAACAGTAGTCTAAAGATGGATCCCTCATAACATATTAGAGAACAACAAAGAATTAATCCGGCTAAATGTGCACCAAAGAAAGCTTAATTTGGTACGTATGTGTGCTTAAAATATCGTGACGGTTTAACATGAAAATTTTAAAACGATTCCTGTCAATTAATATCCAGAACTTTTTGGACAAATTCGATACTGGAGGAGTAAACGTTTTTATTCTTAAAAAAATGCATCATTTACGCTACAATCCCAGATCCCATTCGTTTTCTTCACCAGTTTTAAGCTCCAGTGACTATTGTATGGCTCCTTAAGAAATAGCAGCCCGGTAAGATATTTGGTTTGAATGGATCAGTCTTGCCCGAAGCAAGCTCATAATTTGGGAAACATATTATTTGGAAGAAATAAAAAAGACAATATAGTGAAATAAAACGTTTTTGCTGGAAAATAAATGTTTAATTCAAAGTATGACTCATCTCTTAAACTAAATACTTTTATGTTTCCACTTTCCGCTCTATCTGAAAAGCAAAGGATCACTAAATTATATTTAATATTCCCAAACTATTTCTTTAACCTTTTTTTAACTTTGTTTGGAACAAAGAAAAATGTTATTGAATGTGGTGCCGCTCTACTTCTTAACCAAAATTAACAAATGGATAGAAAGTTGCTCAAAAAAGTGTGTTTGCAATTTATCAAGGCAACAAGCTATCAGCTCAGGTAAAATCATCAATTCCATGCATGTATATGTGTGCGTCCACGTGAAAAGGGCCCACTTTGTCGCATCTAATTTCCGAAATATATAGATTTTTCGGTACATGGAAAAAAGAAAAAGACCACGTTGAGGATTCTGTGATGAAGAAGGCCACCGAAATTCAGTACGGAATGGTATACCACTACGAGTATGTCCAAAGCGAAAACGCGATGAGATGTGATAAAATCTGTGGATTGATTACTGTCAATGACTGTAATGAATGAATTACTGCTAATTTGTTATTTGTTGTCTTTGTTTCATCTTTAATTTTAATAAAATATTCACTGTTGAGTACATTACAATTTTTTTACTTCCCCATCTTCCTGATTCATTAGTCAAACGATAACGCATTCATAATTTTCTGTGATCATCGGTGGAATTAGTTGAAAAAGCAAATATTTAGAAAAGGGCCCACTTTGTCGAGTTGATGTTAATTAGTTGTTTCACATATACTAATGATTGAAAAATTATCTAATAGTATTTTTTCTCATGCTGACTATGTTGCTGTTCGATTCAAATGAACACCCATTTAACGTCCGAGCAGAAATTAAAAAAATCTAACTTTCAACTTCAAATTGATTTTTCTCAATTAGTCATTTTTCGGATATTCACCGTCAAAGTTCTATATTTCCCTCAATTCTTCAGTTAGGATGATCTAATTTGTCTCAAAATGTTCGGAAATCAACCAGAAAGATGCCTATATGCATAACTCCAATACCGCCGAAGTGGGCCCTTTCCACGTGAACGCACACATATAACCCGCTTAAAGAGTTACGAGAGTCATTTATAAGCTTTACAGATACATTGAAGAAGACCTGAAATAAATTGCACATCATTATCGAATACTTGGAAAATAGAGCAGTATTAAAGCATTTCACGCCTTAATTTTTATAATAATATTCATCAATAAATAACGGCACCAGCAGCTAGCGCAAACTTTTTATTTAAATTTACTACTTAATTACACGTTTAATTGATGAAATAAAGAAATAAAATCAAACAATACCAATTAAAAAAAAAACCAAATAAATCAATTAAAAAGTTAAACAATGAGACAATAGTGAAAAAATCTCTAACTTCTAGAACATTTTGCTTAAAGCGCCGCTAACTGTTAGTAACAAATATGGCAGCATGGAAGTTATCATGCCACTAAATTTGTTTGTTTTCCTGTAATACCCTGTTTATATGTATATAGTATTAACTACGACAAAAGAACATCGAGCATTATTAGTAAGAACGTCTAATGTGAAAATGTAAAACGTAGGAAAAGCAAAATTACGAATTAGTGCTAGCAAAAGTGGAGCAAACCACAAGTGATACTGTGGCGTATACGTAACCTGTCTCGACTCACGTATACTTTATTCATGTTTACGTATGTATGTATATGTGTGTACTGCATTTAACCGTTAAACGTGAATATGAACATGTACTACTATATATTTATAAATTTATACACAGCTAAGTAGAAATGAAGCCTAAAGGCACCAAAATGGCTTGTAAGCGAAAACGTGCCGCGCATCAAAAACTGCGCCAAAGGAAATATTAGTTGGTTGTATTGGCAAAAAAACACACACACATATATTTAGATATATTCGAATATTATAGCACCATATGTAAATATATTTACGCAATAGACATGTTCGATAATGTTGAAAAGCTCTCTTTTGCCACGCATTACGTGCCTTCAACGCTCACACATCCACTTGCCCACTTTTGTGTTTGAGGCAAATTGATTTTAGTAGAACTACCATTTGGAAGCATTTTAGGATTAAGTAATTTTTGTTGTTCTCTACTCATAAAGCAACAACTGGTTGAACATTGAAATTCAATTTACACGTATACAATTTTCCCTAAACTTGATTTATTGGGCATTTCTCATTTTCACACAAAGCTGTAGTAAATCTTGCCAAGAATACATGAATGAGCTCATATTCGTATATATGTATGTAAGCAGTTGGCCTTTTCTACATATTCTACACCATGAGAGGCATTTCATGAGTTAATAATTTCGTCGGTATTAGAAGGCTTTATTGTCAATAGGCTTTAAATATGTTCTAAATGCTATTTTAGGTCTTCTTTCTTTACCTTTGCTGAAAGATAATTGGAGATGACCGTTACTTAAATATTCAGTTAGAGCATGTAGTCTAATGGTACTCAGACGCCTTGTTCTTCTATCTACGTTTGGCATCTGTTGACGCACATAGAGCGCTGTGATCCAACTTTGACTCTTAGAAAATCTTAAGACTAAAGGGGGACTGAAAAACTAGCACATCTTCATTGAAATTAAAATGTATTCATATCACCAAGCCAGATAAAATGCTCTCTACTGAATACTTATTCGAAAAGATATTTTTGCTTTCAATCAGAAGTTCTGTACCAAGTTCAATATATATACACTAAATCAATCATAAATACTTCCGTACATGAACAACTGAGCTGACAAATTATTAAGGAATTATCGCACTGGTTAAGAGTGACCAAACACCAGCACACTTCCTCGGTTTACTCGTGTAAAGATAATCTATGCAAGATTTCACAGTTGAAATATTTAAGTAAATAGATGAATCATACCTGCAAATATAATTATAAGCCCCAAATGCTCTCAATATCACGAAATAAATAAGATTTTTGAATTTTCTTCAAATTTCTGCATTTTATTTTTATAGTTTTCATAATAATATTGAAATAAAAACTAAAAAATTAAACAAGTTATCATTAAGGTTTAAAATATATTTCAATAAACTTTACAAGTTTTTTTATTTAGACGTTCCAATTGCGTACACTTATTACCCTAATAAGTTCAGAACAAGCTACAATTTCTTTCAGAATATATATAGATTTATACACACTTATGCCTTTAATGCCGCTCCAACCTTGTCTGGTTATTTATCGCATTCACTTTAGTTTCAATTTAATAACCCAAGCTGACGCATCTAACATACATATATACATACATACAAGTATATTTAAATATTTACGACAAAAATTTCATTATATTCGCATTGCACAACTTTTTTTGTTATTTTGCACGTGATTTCCATTTCCATTTTCACAGTGGCAAATGCAGAATAGCTATTGTCATATTTTTAATTTTTTTTATTTTTTTGTTATTTATGCCGCATAAATCCAACAACAAAGGAATGTGCACTTGAATCGTACTAATAAGAGCACAAAAGCACTGGTTGCCTAGCAAATGCATGTTACTGTGCTTACAGACAAAGCGAGCAAGATAAACTCCCACATACGTACAGACATATATAGCAATAAAGCCACGAGACATAAACTCTCTTGAGTAGGGAGACAATACGAGCAGAATGTAAGAGCCATGCAAAGTCCTTTACGTATGATCAATTGGTGCATTGCTGCAGCTTAAGTAATGATGCTCACGAGTTTTATGTAGTTGTAACGGTCACATGGCTCTTTGGTAACACTGAGAGCTGTGCAAGGAGTTATTTTATATTTTTTGAATTTGCATTGAAAGGGCACGCACGGATAATATCTTTTACCTGAACGGCTGTATAAATCCGCTTTGCAGTTTTAAAAACCATAAGCGTTATTTTTTTTAATATAAAACTTATATATACATATATCTTTACATTTATAAATAGTATAAAGGATTATTTAGATTTCTGTTACTGTCATTTTATTGAATATATTTAGAGTTCTCGACCTATTTATGTGCGTTTCTAATGTGAATATTTAACGAGAATAGAATATGTAGATTTGTGTTGTTAGTCAACTATCGATCAACTCTTGATACTACCGCTTTTGTTTTGTATTGATTGATGCAATCTCTGAGATGTGGTCACATACCACATCTACCATTGATGAGGTTTCCCTCTTAAGTAAAAAAGCTCAATACCAATTAATAATACGCTCCTTTGAAGTGAATCGTGCGCACGACAATTGTGCAAACGGTACACTGATACTTCTGTTAATTCGCTATAGCAAAAATGAACTAACTACACCTTAACTGACTGTCAAGTTAAGTAAAATTAAGTTAAGTTAAGTTTAGTTAAGTTATGTTAAGTCAAATTATGTAACGTTAAGGTATGTTATGTGATGTTCTGTTATTTGATGTCGTGTTATGTGACGTGATTACGAGGATCATAGGATGATCATTCACTATATCGAAACTGAACTCAGCACACCTTAACTGACTCTCAAGTTAAAAAAATATTATTCCATGTTATGTGATGTTCTGTTATTTGATGTCGTGTTATGTGACGTGATTACGATGATCGTAGGATGATCATTCACTATATCGAAACTGAACCCACCACACCTTAACTGACTCTCAAGTTAAAAAAATATTATTCCATGTTATGTGATGTTCTGTTATTTGATGTCGTGTTACGTGACGTGATTACGATGATCATTCACCATACCGAAACTTCACCACTCCGTAACTGACGCTCAAGTTAAAAAATGTTATGCTGTTTTATGTTAAGTTATGTTATGTTAAGTGGAATTATGTTCTGTTAAGTTATGTTAAGTGATGTTCTGTTATTTAATGTCGTGTTTTATGACACTATAACGATGATCCTATGCTCACGTGATGTCATGTGGCATGATAATGTTATGTAATGTGATTTGATTTTGATTGATTTAAATTGATTTCTATTAAAAGAGCTATTTACATTTTCTTTATTTCAGCTGACAAAGCATAACTTTGCAACTAATTTAGCCCAGCAATTTTCTCATGTACTAACGTGAGGCAGCGTTTACTGGTTTTCTCAAGGTATGTAAACGAAAGGTGAAAACGCATTTGTAGAAAAAATGCTCAAAAATTTACGGTAATTCGTAGCCTCGTCGAACATGCTTATAGTTATAGTGAAATGAAATGGGCTAACTACATATATATTGGCATACTCAAAACATGTTTTAAAAATGTTTTAAATTTAAATTTTGTTTAATGTTTGTTTATTTTTGAATTTGTATGATTTTTATAAGAGAATTGTCTTTATTTCAAATACAAAAAGTAATAAAAAATCAGTGAGAAATAGTAAGGATTAATTGAATCAAAAGGGCTTCTAATTCGAAGTGAAGTACCTTCAAAAACTATATAGTACGCTACCAAATGCCTCAACATACTACTAAAATAATTCAAACCAAAATAAATTATTTGATAAAACTATAGTTTATTGCAGTATAACACTAATACATATAAATAAAGACTAATTGCGTCACCTCTTGCACCCCGTCGTTACACCTTCAAGATTCACACTTTTCCATCAACCATTCCGTCGCAATTGTATACGACTCTCGGTGAAGCCAGTGAAAAGTATATCACGTCCATGTAAATATTCAAACCACACTTTTATATCCGTTTCAAATGAGATTGCTGGTACCGCACTCAAATCCATGCGAAATCCATGAAAGTAATACGGAGTATCGCGTTTGTAGGGACAACCCTGCACTAGATTACCAAAACGATTCAGTGAACCGAGTGCCAATTGCAAGAATGGCACTTGATTTTTATTACCCATCACTTTACAACCATTCAAGCGGGTAAAGTTCATGAGTACAAAATCTTTGGAACGTCTTGGAAGTACTATGAGCAAATTTATATGGAACTGACTTAAATCCTTTTTGTATAGCAAATCAGCAGAAATGCTGCTACGCTTCGAATTAGTTTTCACTTGACACGACAATTTGGCAACGTAACCAGCGGGATCAATAACGGTACAATTGAATTGTTTAAAACTGACTTCGAAATTACTCTGCAAGTATTCATGGAAAATGTTTAGGAGTATAAAATGAAAGAGAAAAAAACGACGCACCTTCGAATGCACATTTTGTAGATTCAGACACAATAAATATAATAAAAGTGTTATATTTAAATAAGTCGACTGCTTCATTTTCACTCATCAGCAACTGAATGAATACCATTTCGTTCTAATTATATTTCTATGGCGCGGCAAAATCAATTTCGTGGTTTGATATACATATATACACTTGCCTTAAATAGTAAACGTTCATACACGAAAAGCTTGCCTTAATTAACGTACATCGTCGATCAAATATACAGTAGACGCAAAAGCGTTGTATTTGATTAAGGGAAACAAAAGAAATATTGGTGATAGAGTTACATAAATAAACATTTTTTTTTTCATTTTAAGCTTCGTACAGTTTCATAAGTAAAGTAATTATTTTCTTGTACATTTTTTTGTCAGCCAGTTTGTGTGAACTTGACAGGTTCTAGTTGTGAGCTTTTTTAGTCTATTGGTATTTTTCTTGCATTGTGTTGGTGGAACGTCAAGCTCGAAAGACATTAATATTTTAAAAATAGGTTGGCAAAAAAATTCAATTAATATGTTTTGACAAGTTGTTATTAAAATATTTTTTTAATAAATAAATATGAATTAAATTGCTTAAGAAAGTCTAAAAAGATTATGTAAAAAATGTAATGAAACATAACAGCAATACAATTGCGAATTGACAAAAAAAAGTTTATTTCTGACATTGGGACTGAATTATTTTATCATTTTTAGAAAAATCTCTATAAATAAATATATTTTTAAAAGTTGTTAATGGCCGATATGAAATTTACCCAACATGTCAATAAAAGTTCGCATTTTAATAAAATCATAAATGAGTAACAAGTTAAAAATTAAAATATATACGTACAGAGAAGTTATTTGTGCAATATTTTTTTGGTTATTTTGTTTTTATGAGAATTTTAGTGTAGTATTTGCACTCTTTTGTATTTCTTCTTCATTTTTTTCAAATGAAGTCACGATGACGAGTCAGCAAATGTAAAGAAGGCCAAGTAGTAATTTTTTTTCTATCCCTCTTTTTATAAAGTAACGAAAAATATATAGAAGTTAAACATAACCAATTTCATTAAAATAAAGCAAAAAACCGAAAATTCACAATTTTATGGCGTAAAGTGCTCAAAGACACTTGAAGGTAAAGAAATTTTAATAGTTCAGTCAGTAACAAAAATCGAGTCACTGCTCTACGACTAATGGCTGTTTATTGTGATTTTTAATTGCGGATACACGTTAATCACAAATCTCTTTTTTAAGGTCTTTTGCTTTAAATATAACAGCTGAATTTCAATTTATTATTCCAATACAAATCAATCGCTTTAATTGTGACTTTGAAATCTCAGCCGAAGAGAAACTTAGCTTTTAAAATGTCCGCAAATTCGATTGAGTACTCATTGGATTGATGAGAATTGTCATCAATCTATTGTAGCTAAAGCTCAAATATGCTTTTACGCGCAGTGCTACAAAATTCATAAACTTGCTATTCGAATTGGACAGTGATTTTTACCATCATATAAAAATTTTGCGGAATCGTAGAATTTGAAAATCACGATGAATGGTCGCTGACTTTCTCAAGCAAGTGTTTGTGTACATTATGAATTTCTCACTTAGTTTCAGTATATTAAAAACTTATTATTGGCGTTAATAATTATTTTTTAATCACTTAAGCACAAAGAGGCAAGGCATGAATATTGGAAAATAATTATAAAACGATCAAATCATTATATGAGTATGTGTGTATTTTTTTAATTGTCAATGAAAAACAGCTTATTACAAATTACAAAGAATATTAATATTATATATAGTGATTTGTTTGGCCCGTGAGTTTATTCGCGCTAAAGTTAAAAATGAAGTTTATGTGGAGATGTGATGATGTACGAAATATCAGCCATAACTTCAGGCGCGACATTTAACTTTTTCTATTGCAAATATTGAATTAATAGTTATATGGATGAGACAACTAATAGACCACTAATGCAGATTGTTTGGATATCCGTTCCAAATAATTCGAACCGCCCTTATGCGCCTTTCACTTCATTTGTTTTCGAATACCACGGAGCGGAAACTTGATGAAAGTTCATAGTACGGCGGTCCAGGCAAACAGCAGAAAAATTGCCTTTGACACTCTTTGGAAGACAGCAAGACCAACCCGAGCAGCTACCACCACGTCATACACGCAAACAATTGTCCACATACACATATATTCATATAAACAATAATAAACAATCTTTAAACCATAACACTAATCACTGTTGTTATATTTTTTCCAATTTATATATTTCTCGCAAAAATTGTACTTCACATCGGTGCGTAACTTGCCCATAAGTCGCCCCCGTGTGAAGACAGATTGTGAAGCGGTTCATAGTTGAATGTTTAATTTTAATCGTAGTGAGTATTGTTTTTTAAAACGTTATAAATGATTTGACTAGATTATAGTGTATTGAAATATCACTTTTGTTAAAGGCTGATACTTGATATGGAAGCTATAACACGTCAATTTTTGCAGCTTCTGGAGACTTAAAGGGCAGGTGCATAAATTCAACAAAAATGTTGATCTGAGGTTGCTGATAAAGTATCAATTCCTTTTATTTTGTCTTGTCACTAAACGTAAGTTGAGAGGAAGTGTTGAAGTCTGCATAATTCAGGTGTGGTCAAATTAGGAGCGGTAACTAAAATGTGGTAGGTTCAGGCATGGTGAAAGGAAAAAGAACTGCAACTTCGTATTTGCCATGTTGATTTTTCATTTTACTACCGCCACTTAATAATATAATATAGCGTAAGATAAAAAAATTAACATATACATAACATAACCGAGCAAAACATAACAAAACATAATTTTTTGTAGCATAGCATAGAATGTAGTAACATAGCATAGCACAACCTTACGTAACGTAACATAACATAACATAACATAACATAACATAGCATAACATACCACAACGCAACATAACGTTTCCTAACATTACGTAATTTAAAAGTCTAATAATTTTAAAGGAAATATCACAACAAAACATAAGTTTAAACGAAGTTAGGTCAAATATAAATATTTATGTTGTTTTTGTTTTGACTTCTTCGTTGCTTCGAAGTAATGATGATGGAGAAAAAGTATTACTCAAGAAAGTTCATCTGCTGATTTTAATATTGCTAAGCTTAGCGCTAAAAGGCCTCATCTGCGGTGGAAAGTCCAAAAGACTCGGGTAAACGTTCGTAATCAATTGGCGACAATTAGCTATAGATAGAGAAAGCTTACATTTTATGCTGAGCTCCGTCAAAATCGCCTAGACACTTAAAGTGCAAATGAAGTAAGTAAGAAACTAGCAGCCTATATATTTTTTTCATCTGTATTTGTCCATTTTCTAGATTCATTCGTATGCCGTACAAACGGTTTTATTTCTTAAATTAAAGCAAATAAAAAAATGTTGTTTACTTGATTAACAACAATATCTGGCGAGTAGCATGTTGCACACATAAACGAGTATGTTACACTCGCTTTGTATAACGTCTTGGCCACCACCATGAATGGTATACACCAAGAAAAAATTTTGATTCACTTTCTGAATTCCCAAAAGTATTTTTTACAATCTCCTTAACATTACTTAACCATATAAAATTTTGTATTGTATAATAAATTCAATTTATACACCAACCAACCAATCGTACAATCTGTATTCATTACCATTTTAAATGAAAAATCCAACCACAAATGCATTTCCGCTAGAAAATCTAATGCTATCATCAAAGGATCAAAGCTAAACGAATATTGCAAATAAAGCACAGTCAAATCTCCTTAAAAGAATATGTACGACTGCGAATTATTGCCAAAACGATGCAATGTCCGGCAACCAAGACAAAGTCATTTACATACACATGCAAGTGTATGCAAACATATGGACGTGCATATGTGTATCAGTCGTTGTTCGCCAGTGTCGTTCGTATGTTTAGGTATCATAATGCATTGCGGTCGAATTCAATGCAAATGGACGACAGCATGACCAGCATATTGATTTGAATTCTCTGAATAAGCATTACGATCTACTGAATTGCAATTCAATGCAGACGATGTCAAGGTTTAGTGCATAAGCTCACGTAACAAGTGCCAAGGGGATGCGTTCGGTAGCGCCATTGCATTGCTTAAGCAATTGATTGATGCAAATTTAACTTCAATATTTATACGAAATGCAAATACTCAAATGGATTGAAAGATATGTGTGTATTATTGATGATTTAATAATTGAGATGTTAAGGGTGACGACACTTTTCAGTGGAAGTGATAAATGTGCATTTGAATTGAAAGAAACATTTTTTTTTATTGCAAATACAATAAATTTACCTTATTCAACTTTATAATCAAATGGTGATTAGTTTCTTTGCTTAAACCTATCAACGCTATTGTCGAATGATATTGTTTAGCCTGATCGAACCGTACTTGAGGTTAAGGTTTAAGGGTCCTTCATGTATTACAAGACATGCCAAAGAAGAAGAGACATTTAATCAGTGCCTCTGTTGCTTCGATACCAGAAAGAAGCAACAAATTTATCCCTTAAAGCCTGCTTCCCAAGAAGCAAAGAAAATAATTTTACTCCCTTGTTACCCAAGTATGTTTTTTTTTTATAATCATTGGTGGCGAATTGTTATTTAGAGAAACCCCAAATCTATATACGAAGTTGGCTCTTGGTTTTCGAAATGCTGTGAAAACTAAAAGGCATGTAGTTATTGGAAATTAGGTTAATAATTTCTATTATACCATGCTGGCTATTCATCTCAAACTGCGTGTCCATCGCTTGCTTTTGGGCCTCATTTAAAACTCGAGCAGATTTTATTAGAAATCAGTTATTGTGTCAATCGTGAATCTTCGTCAACTTTGGACTTCACCAGAGCCGCAGTGAAGTCATCAGTGGAAGATTTTAGACTCGTCCTCTACAGCAAAATGTCCGTCTGAAATCTTCGGAATTACTTGGAAATAGTAGATGCAATCGTTCCATATGCACTTTAGCAATCATTGAATATTTATAGAGACTTTAGCATAGAATTTCTGTTAGCGTTTGTGGTAGAATTTCATCTGCTCCATCGTCAGATATTTTGCGTTTTCTAGTCTATATTTTAAACGATTATTCGGAAATTTATAACTAAGTTTCGTAAAAGAATTGCGAAATATTTGGTATTTCTGATTTAAAAAAAAAATGTTTGAGTCACCAACTCAGCGAATTTTTGCTAGTCACCGCGTATTTGTTTATTTGATCTTTGAATAGTTTCATGCGATTAGAGTGCATAAAAGAGAAAACTACTATAATAAAAATATTATAAACAGACATTTTTCATTTATAAGAAATAAAGCTTAATTCTAATCATTTAACGGGCCCCATTGTAACTTTCACTACCACCCTCCATACATTCGGCTTAGTTAACTCTGGAATACTTTGTTTTTTATAACAATGCAGTGTTCATTACTTTTCCTACTAAATTGTAACAATTAACAACGCACGTATGCTCTTTAAAAGCAATTGCGAATTAACTCTGCTATCTGTCCAGCCTCTATAGGGAATATAATTTAGTGAAACATTTTAGTGAAACTATTTACTATCGATGTTACTATATACGTACATAACTAACTAATCGCCTCAAAGTAATGTGTGTAAAGCTTAAAAAGTTTCGAAAATCACCAGAGAGATAACAGCAGGAGCCGTCATACTCGTTCGTAAGATAGATTTGGCAAGATTTTGACAAATGATTGTCAGCACAGGGAATGATAAATCACTTACTAGCCAAACGATCACACACTAACATGTATAAGTAACATAAGCGCACAAGTAAAATAAAGTTCAATATCGAACTATTGCATTGTTAACTTTTCTAGCATTTTCTGCTTGAAAATTCCGCAGTAGACACCATCCGCATGGTCGGTTGCACCCAAAAGCACTCGACAGCAAAGGGAATATAAGTGAATGCAAAGAAAATTGCTATGCAAGCAGAAGACTATAGCAAAAAAAAAAAACAAAAAGAGCAACTTGAACGTTGAGGATACTTGAAGTTGTTTGCGTGCAACCGCAAAGGAATTGAGAACTTGCACACACAGATATACACACACGTATTCTCTGTTGTTTACAACTAAGTATGTAAGTGAAGAAATTTAAGTTTTTCCTTCAAACCGCAGTTCTACTTCCTCATTCTTAGTTTATCTTAGCTTAACTACGAAAATGCGCCAACTATCATGGCAAGCAATATGTAAAGTTGTCTGTGACAAGGCAAGCAAAATAGCATGAATGAGTGCCAGAGCTCCACCCACTTGACTGCCAAGAGATTCCCTTTAGTGCTGAGAAGTCTAAATTTAGTAAATTGCAGCAACGCCCAATTGAGTAATGAGTAGCAGAGGATGTTATGCAAAAAGCCACTAACTTCTTACATATCAGACATTCTTGTTTACATCTCTGCTTATATCATCATAATTAGATTTGTCTTGTGTGCCCACGATAATTTAATGTTTGTGTGCTGTGTGCTTCGTCATCGTAAATACGCCGACAATAATTATCATTAGTACTTTATTAATGATATTGTCATTAATAAAATTTCCATTAAGGCTGCCTCCCAGTTTTTGTTATTCTTCATTTTTCTGCTGCTGCAGCCGTCTGTGTGTTTGGCCTTTGTCCCACCATAGTTTTCGCTGCTACAGCGCAAAGGCAGTTGAAGCCGTACAACAGGTGTAAGAATTGCTGACACCAGTGAAGAATTTTACAAGTAGACAAGTCAAGTGTCAAAATGCTGCCAGACACAGTTGACAACGGCTTGTTGTTTAGCTTAATAGAATCGCCTCTAAATATGTACAAAAGAAATGAAGTTGCAGTGAAGGAAGAAATATTTGTTGCTGAAACAAATATAAACCTACTTTGCTAAAGGTAGGCTTTGAATTCTGCTGCCGATGTAGATTTGATTTTTTTCTTTTAATTTTTTTTTTAAATAAACAATCTGTGTTATTTATTCATATAAAATCAGAGATGTTTTCGTTTTTGACAATTGTCTGTACAACCAACTAATGAATGTCAACGCAATTTTTAGATTTTTAACTTAGGCACTTGACGTACTTATATTTTCCCGCTGAGTGCTGATAGAAATGACCAACTTAAAAGCTTATGAAAATATAAAAAGAACCAACTGCACACAAAGTAAGGCGTTCTTTGTAAGTACTGCGCGTTCAACAGTAATGGGCAAAGCCACAATTTCATATATGTATTTGGACAATTTATTTTACTTATGAGGCATTCCATGCTATTTCATTAAAAAATCGATATTTTCTTTAGATTTTCCTATAAATTGTGTATGTTGTTGAAACCTCAATAGATATGACAGAACGTCCGAAAAATATTTTTTTAATTTTAAAATCGTGCAAACATTATTTTTCGGCAAAATGAAATTTATATTAACAAAGACATACAAAATTTTACTTAAAAAAAAATTTTTTGTTTATCTCTATAAAAAGTACTTTTTAATTTTTTCGATAAAAGTAATATTTTGCGGCTATGAAGTGATAAACAAAGGTTTATGTCGAGACAACTTACATTTTTTATAAAAAAGAAAAAAAAAATATTTACTCTATATTGCGTTTACAGACATTTTAAGACCTCCTCTGCATCATACCACAAATTTGCGCAAAAGTAGTTTTTGACCAATTTAAATAGTGCGGAATACCTCTTATATTTAATTTGCACTATTTTTCAAATAAAATACAATTAATTTGCTTATCTGGTTATTGTATGTAAAGCTTAAATTTTAGCTTTGTAAGAAACCAAAATCAAAACAAACAAATTTTCTTCGATTTTACGCTGCTTTTTAACAGGGCTGGACTCGTAAGGCATCAACTTTGTGCAAACAATTAAAATATTATTTACAAATAAATGACTTTCGTCTATTACTTTTTTTTTAATTTACAGCCCACGCTCTTTTTTACCTTTACATTTTGAAAAATCTATATCCAGCGCCACCTAACGTAATTATAGATTTTCTAAATTTGCTGTATCGATCGCCATCTATCCGATTCATTTTCCATAAAAAAAAAATAATCTACCTCGTATTAAATAAATATGTAAGTTTCCAGAGTTTATAATTCAATTTGTCCAACAAAAGCAGTTACTAAATTTTTGTATTACAAGGTTAACCCATTAGACTTGCTGTCTAATCATGCAATGTACATTTTCACTTTTTTCTGAAAAAATAAAAAGTATTTTTAAATTGTCATTTTTTTTAAATATATTTTTTTTCGCTTTTTTAGGAATTACAAACTTGTGTGTATGAATTTGTAATTTGTAATTTAAAAGACAAACGTCTAAAAAAGTTTACTTAAGAACTTCGTCAGATGTTCGTATATTTTAAAAGTCTTCAATCTGTAGATATCACTTAAAATTTTCACTATGATCCCATGGTCAATGAAAATTTTTGCCCAAATATTATTTCGGAGTTTTTTTATATATACGCACGAGTAAACATTTTTCCACCCTTGTGGCATAACTATTCATATGTGTTTATAATTTAGAGGTATATAAAAATTGTTTATTGAAATATTTATGTGAGTAGCTGAAATCTTTTGTATACAATTTCCCACATACTCATATTGACGCTAGTATGATCAGGAAGGAAATAATTGTAATTGTAAACTCAATTGACACGTAATTTGGCTGAATAACTCTGATTGTAACTACTCGGTCTGTGTCTGACAATCGACCAACAGTCGCAACAATAGAATCATCCGCAAATACAATACATACAGTCACAGTCAAAATAATTGCACCACGACGTTTTAAAAATATTTGACTGTTTTTCTTATTTTTTAATTTTTTATTTTTTATACTTGCCAAGCGTATCTAAACAATTAACGTGTCAGCTTAGCAACCCAAAGTTTTTTGGTTCGGTGCGTGGAAAAAGTGTTGACGGAAATTAAAAAAGATCGTTGTGATCTCCAAAATAGCAGCAATTTCTACAACTAAAAAATTATATTTTTTAGTAAAAATTTTCTAAGAACTGACGTCGATCTAAATAATAGTTATGGATAAATTTCTAAATTTTGAATTTTTATTTTTGAAAGTTTAAATTAAAATTTAGTAATGAATAAAAAATTTACAAATCTCTTCAATATGTCGAAGTGAGATTATCTTGATCGTTGGTGTGATTATGTTTGTATATTAAATAAAAATATATAAATTGTGTTTGTGTGCCGAACAAATGCTACGAGCCGGAGCACCCACCAACGTTTATTGTGATGCGATGTAAAAGGTGAGCTTCAGTACGTCGTTGTTCTTATCATTCTGCTGCTGCTGCAAAAAGACATGCATCCCTACTCTTTCAGCTGCTTTCCTATTATCATTGTTTTAATGATAATGTAAAATTAATTGCTTCCATTTTGTTGAGTGACAGCGTGAAAATTGTTACTTTTATTTTCCAATCCACCAACAACAAATTACTGTAAGCTCATATAAAAAGCTGTTGAATAATAGTGCGTCCATCTACGTTCAGCAGTTGATTGCTGTGCTTTCCATAAATACATACAAATGTTTATACAAACATGCATTTATGCACATATATACATACATTATATATATACATACATACATAACTTTTTCAATTTCTGCTGAAGTGCTCAATATATATTTATAACTCAAAGTCTCGAAATTTTTACGAAATTTAAAACAATTCAAAAAATTGTTTGCAAAATATCAACATTTTTAATCAAAAGTTTGCAACAGAAAAGTATTTGCTCGTGTCAATTCAAATTTTTTACGTTGAAGTGCAAATTTGATGTTGCAAAAAGTTGCTTTTGGTATATTGTTATTTTTTTGCTGCTATCAGCCTTGAAAATTTTTTTCTATCCATTGCATGACAAAAAAAAAAGAAAAAAAATTAACAATTCTAAACACTTCAAACTTGCAAATTTATTTTACTGCTTTGAGTGGGCTTTAAAGATGCATTTAATTATACTTCCCTGATTTTTCATTAAATGCTATATGGTTTGCTATATTATGTTACGTATTTTTATCCAAGTATAAGATATACTTTTATGCAATTTTAAAAAGGTGTGATGGGTAATTTTTTCTTATGGTTGTGACCAAAATTTCGCTAGGCGACTCGGTAGAAGAGTTCTTACAAACAAATAGCTGCAATTCTTAAAAATTCATCAGATTTTTGGTGTTGATATTAAATATAAGAATTTCACACTTTTGAAAAATAAGCTAATCAAATGTTTGAAATTATTGAGGAAATGGCGAAAGACTGTCTTAATATATCTTTTGCAGAAGTTACAGAAATTTCCAAATTTTCATAGAGGTTGATACTAAACCTTAGAGTTAATTTTTTATAACTATCCTGAGTCAATAATTTTAAGTTGTAATCAATATTCTAATCGATTATACTCTCATTTCACAATAGTAAAATGTTTTCACTTTCGCATAAAAGCACACAATCAGCAATAAGAGCTATTTAGGAGAAGACTCGCGCTCTTATCAAAAAAATTAATACTCGTATCACATTTGTGTGTGAATGAACCTGCAGAGCGCTTATCGCTAGTTTAAGTGATACATATATAAACATTTTTAAACTATGTCCAATGAACTCACTTATTGACGAAATTTAGCAACTAATTTTTCCTGTATTTTATTAATAATATTTTTTTTAATTTCTACCAAAACCACATAAACATAAGTCTCAAATAAATGTTTAACAAAATTTCAGAAAAATTGTATAACCAAGAAAACGCAAAAATTGTCTTAGGTATGCAGTTATGTAGTCTTTTTAATTTAAATATAATATACAACTAGCGCAAGTTTTAAGTGCTAATCGTGGAATTTTTTAATTTTTTTCACCACTTCTTTTTCCACATAACCTAAGAGAAAAATTTATTTTTAGGTAATAAAATTCAACATACTCGTCACAAAATTATCAAGAATCAATAGTAATTTGTTAAACACTTGAGATTGAGTTAATAAAGTTTTATAATAAAATTTAAAATACTAAAAAGATTTTTTAGTTAACTAAATAAAACCAATGCGGTCAAAAAATAAATCTATCTATCTAGATATATAAAATAGAAAAAATGTTTATGTATGTCCTTTATAGGCATAATATAAGCAAGTAGTAACCTGTTCCACCGGGTACATCTTACAAAAAGAGTCCGGCTTCACAATTTATAATTACAGATGTAATTTTTACATAAGCTAATTGTTGTTCCTCAACCAAAAGTGGTTGTTTATTTATGTTTAGGAGTCTAATAAATGTTTAGAATTGTATTGAAATTGGTCTGTAAATACGGATTTTAGAAAAACTTTCGACTCCAGCGCCACCTATCGAGTAAATTTTCACACAAAGTATTTATGTTAAGGAGCCTAATAAATGTTGTGAATTTCAATCAAATCGGTCTGTAAATACGGATTTTAGAAATATCTCGACTCCAGCGCCAGCTATCGACATTATTTTTGCTCTATGACACGCCCAGTGATTATATGCTCTTACTGGAAAACTTTTATTAAAATCGGTTAGGTACTTTTGAGGCTTATAAAGGACATACATTAACATTTTTTCTATTTTATATATATAGATAGATAGATAGATTTCCTTTTTGACCGCATTGGTTTTTTTTTAGCCCGGTAGCACACGCCGGCTATCCGCTAGTCTTGTAAATAAACCGAAATCTCGAATTTTTTAATGCAACATTTCCAAAGTTTTAAAATTTTGATAGTGGATCATTATTAACATAGGTTTTTTGTAAATATCTTAGGAACTACATAACCGATTTAAGAGTTTGATATCTCGTTTTGGAAAACATAACAACGGCTTTTAAAAAAAAATAATATAAAAAAAGCAAAAATAAATAAAAATATATTTATGTGATTGGTGGTGCAATATGAGAATTGGATTTTGCCACGCCCCTCCTCCCGCAGACCGAAAATCAAAAATCAGACTTCACAGTGTCACCCGCCTGAATATTCTGAAGAATTCCCTGAAAATTTCATCAAAGGCGTTTTGGAGTCCATACGTTACATACATACATACACACATCGTGTTTTATATATATAGAAGATAGAAGAAGATTCGAAGTTTTGACGAAGATTGATTGAGTAATTACTAATTTCGTGTTAGGTTAAAATCTTTGGTTAAAAAAAAGAAAAAAAATAAATAATCAAAATCTATAAATATATGGGTGTGCTATAGTTTTGAAACGCCCTGCGTATTTACTTTTGTTTACAAATCTTAAATACAGATTCCATAAAATGAAAATGGTTACCAAACATGCATTTAAATAGAATGAGTTAGTTATTGAATAAAGTGATTTTATTGCTATAAATTTTTCAGTTTCCAAAAACAAACTACAAACAAAATTTTTTTATCCTTCAATATTTTTTTATTGAAACTTAAAAACACTTTAAAATAAAATAAAAATACATTTAAATATTCCGATAAGTTTAATAAAACATTTAAAAGTAAACCGCAATAAATATATCTTTAAATATTCTTCTTTTCTTCGTTCTCACGCCACAACATTTCAAATGCACTTTTGCGGTTTTCAAGCATATCAACAGCAGTCCAAAAACACACAAACAACAACAACTGCAAGAGATTGTATGGCATGCCAAAAGCATTCGCCTGCATATAAAATGCTTACGAATTCATCAACCAAGCACAGTCGTTCAAGTGTCCGAAGCGCCACCATGTCCAACGCACAAAATCAAAAAGCACTTAATTTGCTCTTCCAACACCCATTGGAGCCCGTATTTGCCACACGCGATGACGGCAAATCATTACTTGACGTACCAGCTAGCTTCTACAGCGACCAATTTGCTGATGTGAAGGAAGATATACAGAATCGTTTTGGCAACGAAGTCGAAGTAAAGATACCCATTCGCGATTTAAAGCAGAAGCCGAATTTAGGATTTGCTGCAGCTTTGGGCAAGCGAAAGCAATTTTCACTCTTCTATCAGCCACATCGTCGCATTGCCGCGCAGCTCATTCAAGTGCTACTTGATCCCGCCACAGAGGAGGAATTCATCTCAACGGCTGCATATGTGAAGGATCGCGTTAATGCCTTTCTCTTTCAGTACGCCTTCGCGGTGGCAGTGCAGCATCGTAAAGATACGAACAACTTTCCAGTGCCGGTTATTGTCGAACAATTTCCGCAAAACTTTGTTGAACCATCTGTGTTTCAAGATGCACGCGCGGAGAGTAAGCTCGTCGCCGATCCAGGCATTCGGGTAAGTTACAAAGAGCATATTTACTTCGTTAGAGCACAATAATTTGGTTCTCACTTACACTTCCTTACAGCGTCGCATTGAGATACCACTAAACTTCACTGCTTCCGATCGTGAGGAGGAACAGCGTTTGAGCTATTTCCGTGAAGATATTGGCGTGAATAGCCACCATTGGCATTGGCATTTAGTATATCCCGGCTCGGGACCCCGTGAGGTTGTGGCCAAGGATCGCCGTGGCGAACTATTCTTCTATATGCACCATCAGTTGATGGCGCGCTATAATGTTGAACGCTTTTGCAACAATTTAGCCAAGCTACAAACACTGAATAATATACGCGAACCTGTAACCGAAGGTTACTTCCCGAAAATTTTGAGCAGCCTCAACAATCGCACCTATCCGGCACGTGTTGCCAATACGAAATTGAAGGACATCGATCGCGATGGACGTGTGCTGGAACTAGCTGATATTGAGCGCTGGATAAACCGCATAGTGCAGGCAATCGATCAAGGATTTGTAACTGATGTAAGCATGACTAGGAATTCCCATATAAAATATTATAAAAATTATAATGGTTTCGTTTGAACATAAATAGACCAGGGGCACCAACATACCGCTCGATGAGGTTAAAGGGATTGATATACTCGGTGACCTTATAGAATCCTCCGATCTCTCTGTCAATCCCGGCTTCTACGGGGATCTTCATAATCAGGGACATAATGTCATCTCATTCTCCCACGATCCAGACAATCGCTTCTTAGAAGATTTCGGTGTAATGGGCGATGTGACAACCGCTATGCGTGATCCGATTTTCTATCGTTGGCACGGCTATCTCGATACACTTTTCAATCGCTTCAAGGAGAAGTTGCCAGTGTACAGCGAAGCTGAGCTGGGCTACATTGGTATATCGGTCACAAAGGCTGACGTGCGTATCCTTAGCAATACGAAGAAAATCATCAACATGCTGGTTACCCACTGGGAAAAATCCGATGTCGACTTGGCTGCTGGTCTAGACTTTGGTCCCGGTGGCAGTGTTTATGCATTATTCAGACACTTGCAACACTCACCGTTCGAGTACTTGATCGAGGTGAACAACGAGAGTGGTGCGGTAAAGCGCGGCACTTGCCGCATATTCCTCTGCCCTATCACTGATGAGCGGGGTACGCCACTAAGTCTGAATGAACAGCGACAGCTCGCTATAGAGCTAGACAAGTTCACTGTAAATTGTGAGTTAAAAAAAATATTGCAAGAAAAGGGAGAGAGAGAGAGAGAGAGAGAGAAGAATCAGTTAGAGAGTGAAACCATTTAGGTGGCCCTCTCACATCTCTCATTTCCCTAACGCTTGTAACTTTAATAATAATAACACGTTGTTTTTCTTTTATTTTTCAGTGGCACCTGGCATTAACAAAATAAACCAACTCTATGACGATTCCAGTGTCACCATACCATACGAACGTTCCTTCCGTCGCTTAGGCGCCAGTAATATGCCTTCTGATCCCCGACAATTGGCTGAGTTCCGTTTCTGCGGCTGTGGTTGGCCAGCTCATATGTTGCTGCCGAAGGGCAAGCCCGAGGGCATGCAATTCGAACTATTTGTCATGATCTCGAATTATGATGATGATGCAGTGCTGCAGACAAGCAATGAGTGAGTAAAATAATAAAACATACGAACTTTGTATGCTTTTTCATGGAATAAAAAAAAATAAATGTATCTTCTTATCTGCAGACCCGACGTTTGTGGTGATGCCGCTTCATTCTGTGGCCTCAAGGACAAATTATATCCGGACAAGCGTTCGATGGGCTATCCATTTGATCGACGTTTACCAGCTGACACTTTGACCACGTTGGCTAATCAGTTTAGCAACATGAAAAAGACACCAGTTAAAATAATCTTCAGTAACGAAGTTGTCGATAGAAAGCGCACTTGAGAGTACTTCAGAACGGAAACTCCCAGAATCAGCACTAGTAAGAAAAGATAATGACCGGAATTGTTTAAGGAGTTGCGAGCTTAAGTTTTGTGTGGAATGATTACTTATCTATAGATTATGTAATTAAATTTTGTAATATTTATCAACCCTCCCCTTTGCTTTACTATATATTTTTATGCGAGTTTTATGATAAACTTTGAAGTAGAATTTAATAAAATCCCTTATGCAAAGTACTTTTTGTAGTTACTTTTTATAAACAGATTATTAGCAAAATGTCGCTTTGTTAACATGCAAGGCTTATTCTTGCTTACTTTAGAAGTAGGAGAATAATATTTTGCCCATTTTATAAAAAAGGCCGCGTGTATATGTTGGTGGCCGCTGTGGTCGGTGTGTGTCTGTTAGTATGTTCTTTATAGACTCAAAAAGTACTCCACCGATTGAATTTACATACAAATCATATGTTTTTACTGGTCTCTATTATACATAGAGCAAAATTAAAAAGAAATAATTTTAAAAAAAATACTGTAGGTGGCACTGAAGGTGAGAATTCTCTTAATCCGGTTTTTTAGAGATCGATTTGATCCAAATTCAGAAAATGCATTACACTTATGAATATAAATACTTTCCTCTGAAAACTATCTCGATAGGTGGCGCTGGTGTTGAGAAATCTCTTAATCCCATATATTCCGTCCGATTTTAACCAAATTCAGATAAATGTGTTACACTTTTAAACAGAAATACTTTCATATCTTATTTTTTGGCTATATAACTATATTTAACTTCTCTGAAAAACTGTATTTGACTGTATTGAATTGCTTTCGTCTTGAGTTGGGTCATATACTTTATTACTGTTTGAAATATACAAACCAATGTAGGCATAAATTAAATTTAGTTGATCAGAGCTTCTGTCGTAACATATTCGTTAACTTAATCTCCACATGCCTGCCGACTAGGCTATGACCATCTCCAGAAAATTTTTGAGTTGCAGGATCACAGAAATACCGCGTCAAATTTTTTTAGTTCAAACTTGTTGCACCTGGATTTAAATAACTAATTTTTTCTTGCAAAAATTTTTAAAAATAATATTCAAAAAAATGTAGTTCAAATATTCCATAAAAACTAGGCCGTCAACAGCAAAACTAACATTACAGACCTTCGGTAGTGAGTTGCAATTGTAGTTGAGCATCGGATTAACAACAATCTGGTGTCCAAAATGACTTGTTATTTATTTATATTCCACTATTTCAGAGCACTACCTCTCATATTTTTCTATAAGCTCAGTACACGTTTGAAACTGCGTCAAGGGACAATTTTTTTATCGCCATTTCTTTATTATAGATAGTTGTCAATATTAGGAGCATTCTAGAGATATTATTTTAAATTGTGTAAGAACCGCTATCATCTTGCGAAATACATTCATTGCTTTAAATTTAATCGTCAGCCAATCATTTACTTCAAAATTCATAATATTGTAATAACTCATAGTTCTTTTTAAATACTTCTCGTTAGACAACCTCAGTACTTTCCGTGGCTATACGCTTGAGGAACGCTTGCTAAATTACCAAAAAACTCAAAACCATCATTATCAGTTTGTTACCGTAATTTGCGGTCTGTGAAATAACCAGCGATGTTTTTTTTTTTGTGGAAACAATAATTCACCGTTTGCTTACTTTAATACAGTATTATTATAAGGAATTAATCTAACCATTGTACGGACACATTTAGTTTTTATTGTAAAAACATTTTACAAACACCACACATGATTTATTTTATACAATTTTTATTCTAATTTTGTATTTAAATGCCGTACTTTTTCAGTTGACTTGCATCGTTCACTTGACCACATTGTTATACAAATGTCAGCGCCACTCTTTTCATACTCGTACATTTTCCTTCTCTTAACGATTCACACATGTATGTACATTGTTATAATTTTATTCAAACTTTTCATTGTGTATATAATTCTACATCCTTTTTAGCTTTGAGCTACGCACATACTTGTATAAGTGTTATTGTGCCTTAAGGTCCTTAAATCCTTAGCACAACAAAACTTGCGTACGTCTCTCTTTCTTTCGAGCGTGCACAACAGTTTAAATGACAAATGCCACTCGAGCCATAGGAAGTTGTGGTTTTTAAAATAAGTGGAATACAGTGTTGCCAACTTTTTGATTTTTGAAGCTAAAAATATTACAAACTTTCACAAACAGGTTTGTAAATCAATTTTTAATATATTTTTATAAAAATATTTTTATAAAATAATATTTTAAATATTATAAAAATTAAAAAAAAAATTTTTTTTAATTATTACTATTCTATTTCTTAAATTCGACTTACTATTTATATAATACAAAATTATTATGTGAGTATTTTGGAATACAAAAAACGCGCTAATTTGTAAAGCGGAAAAATTGAACGCGAATAGCACTGAGTTGACAACACTGTACACATGTTACATATGTACTCGTATGTGCATAGTTATATGTATATATGTAAAAGAAGCATTTTTGAGCTGACAGAGGAACTTATTTATGAATGTTGTTTTGCATATACTTGTAACTTTAATAATAATAACACGTTGTTTTTCTTTTATTTTTCAGTGGCACCTGGCATTAACAAAATAAACCAACTCTATGACGATTCCAGTGTCACCATACCATACGAACGTTCCTTCCGTCGCTTAGGCGCCAGTAATATGCCTTCTGATCCCCGACAATTGGCTGAGTTCCGTTTCTGCGGCTGTGGTTGGCCAGCTCATATGTTGCTGCCGAAGGGCAAGCCCGAGGGCATGCAATTCGAACTATTTGTCATGATCTCGAATTATGATGATGATGCAGTGCTGCAGACAAGCAATGAGTGAGTAAAATAATAAAACATACGAACTTTGTATGCTTTTTCATGGAATAAAAAAAAATAAATGTATCTTCTTATCTGCAGACCCGACGTTTGTGGTGATGCCGCTTCATTCTGTGGCCTCAAGGACAAATTATATCCGGACAAGCGTTCGATGGGCTATCCATTTGATCGACGTTTACCAGCTGACACTTTGACCACGTTGGCTAATCAGTTTAGCAACATGAAAAAGACACCAGTTAAAATAATCTTCAGTAACGAAGTTGTCGATAGAAAGCGCACTTGAGAGTACTTCAGAACGGAAACTCCCAGAATCAGCACTAGTAAGAAAAGATAATGACCGGAATTGTTTAAGGAGTTGCGAGCTTAAGTTTTGTGTGGAATGATTACTTATCTATAGATTATGTAATTAAATTTTGTAATATTTATCAACCCTCCCCTTTGCTTTACTATATATTTTTATGCGAGTTTTATGATAAACTTTGAAGTAGAATTTAATAAAATCCCTTATGCAAAGTACTTTTTGTAGTTACTTTTTATAAACAGATTATTAGCAAAATGTCGCTTTGTTAACATGCAAGGCTTATTCTTGCTTACTTTAGAAGTAGGAGAATAATATTTTGCCCATTTTATAAAAAAGGCCGCGTGTATATGTTGGTGGCCGCTGTGGTCGGTGTGTGTCTGTTAGTATGTTCTTTATAGACTCAAAAAGTACTCCACCGATTGAATTTACATACAAATCATATGTTTTTACTGGTCTCTATTATACATAGAGCAAAATTAAAAAGAAATAATTTTAAAAAAAATACTGTAGGTGGCACTGAAGGTGAGAATTCTCTTAATCCGGTTTTTTAGAGATCGATTTGATCCAAATTCAGAAAATGCATTACACTTATGAATATAAATACTTTCCTCTGAAAACTATCTCGATAGGTGGCGCTGGTGTTGAGAAATCTCTTAATCCCATATATTCCGTCCGATTTTAACCAAATTCAGATAAATGTGTTACACTTTTAAACAGAAATACTTTCATATCTTATTTTTTGGCTATATAACTATATTTAACTTCTCTGAAAAACTGTATTTGACTGTATTGAATTGCTTTCGTCTTGAGTTGGGTCATATACTTTATTACTGTTTGAAATATACAAACCAATGTAGGCATAAATTAAATTTAGTTGATCAGAGCTTCTGTCGTAACATATTCGTTAACTTAATCTCCACATGCCTGCCGACTAGGCTATGACCATCTCCAGAAAATTTTTGAGTTGCAGGATCACAGAAATACCGCGTCAAATTTTTTTAGTTCAAACTTGTTGCACCTGGATTTAAATAACTAATTTTTTCTTGCAAAAATTTTTAAAAATAATATTCAAAAAAATGTAGTTCAAATATTCCATAAAAACTAGGCCGTCAACAGCAAAACTAACATTACAGACCTTCGGTAGTGAGTTGCAATTGTAGTTGAGCATCGGATTAACAACAATCTGGTGTCCAAAATGACTTGTTATTTATTTATATTCCACTATTTCAGAGCACTACCTCTCATATTTTTCTATAAGCTCAGTACACGTTTGAAACTGCGTCAAGGGACAATTTTTTTATCGCCATTTCTTTATTATAGATAGTTGTCAATATTAGGAGCATTCTAGAGATATTATTTTAAATTGTGTAAGAACCGCTATCATCTTGCGAAATACATTCATTGCTTTAAATTTAATCGTCAGCCAATCATTTACTTCAAAATTCATAATATTGTAATAACTCATAGTTCTTTTTAAATACTTCTCGTTAGACAACCTCAGTACTTTCCGTGGCTATACGCTTGAGGAACGCTTGCTAAATTACCAAAAAACTCAAAACCATCATTATCAGTTTGTTACCGTAATTTGCGGTCTGTGAAATAACCAGCGATGTTTTTTTTTTTGTGGAAACAATAATTCACCGTTTGCTTACTTTAATACAGTATTATTATAAGGAATTAATCTAACCATTGTACGGACACATTTAGTTTTTATTGTAAAAACATTTTACAAACACCACACATGATTTATTTTATACAATTTTTATTCTAATTTTGTATTTAAATGCCGTACTTTTTCAGTTGACTTGCATCGTTCACTTGACCACATTGTTATACAAATGTCAGCGCCACTCTTTTCATACTCGTACATTTTCCTTCTCTTAACGATTCACACATGTATGTACATTGTTATAATTTTATTCAAACTTTTCATTGTGTATATAATTCTACATCCTTTTTAGCTTTGAGCTACGCACATACTTGTATAAGTGTTATTGTGCCTTAAGGTCCTTAAATCCTTAGCACAACAAAACTTGCGTACGTCTCTCTTTCTTTCGAGCGTGCACAACAGTTTAAATGACAAATGCCACTCGAGCCATAGGAAGTTGTGGTTTTTAAAATAAGTGGAATACAGTGTTGCCAACTTTTTGATTTTTGAAGCTAAAAATATTACAAACTTTCACAAACAGGTTTGTAAATCAATTTTTAATATATTTTTATAAAAATATTTTTATAAAATAATATTTTAAATATTATAAAAATTAAAAAAAAAATTTTTTTTAATTATTACTATTCTATTTCTTAAATTCGACTTACTATTTATATAATACAAAATTATTATGTGAGTATTTTGGAATACAAAAAACGCGCTAATTTGTAAAGCGGAAAAATTGAACGCGAATAGCACTGAGTTGACAACACTGTACACATGTTACATATGTACTCGTATGTGCATAGTTATATGTATATATGTAAAAGAAGCATTTTTGAGCTGACAGAGGAACTTATTTATGAATGTTGTTTTGCATATACGCTGCAGAGCAAACCTGTAACATGATCCAACACTTTCTAATTCGTCACCCGCTATATTCTCTATACCATGTTACAGTATTGCTCTTCAGTGTATATCTTCTTCTTTAATGGCGCTACAAACGTTTGTTGGCTTGGGTCGAGATCAAAATGCTTCGCCAGTTCTCTCTCTTCTTCGCTAGGTTTCGCCAATTATTCACACCAAGCGAAGACAGGTCCTTCCGCACTTGGTCTTTCCAGTGTATTCGGGGGCGCCCTTGCCTTCGTTGCCGGAGCATCATCATCCATACTAACGACATGGCCAAGCCATCGCAATCGTTGAATTTGTATGCGCTTGACTATGTCCATATAATTATACAGCTCGTACAGTTCGTCACGCTTAAGCGAACAGGGCCATAAATCTTGCGAAGAACATTCCTCTCGAAAGCCCCAGTGTATATACATATGTATATGCATTTATGTCAAATTCCTATTCGTGCTATATATACATAAAGATATGTACTTCATAATATTTGCATGTAAACTTTACACTTTAGCTAACCTAATTATAAATAATGTCTACAAGAAATATTTAAAAATAATTTAAAACACTCCGTCCTCAACTATTGGACGCTGCTCAAGCTGAACAATGTGTAGCAACAAGGCATGTTTGAGGAATTTCCTAAGGTTGCCCACAAGGAAAATTGCATGCATATAGTATTATGAATAAATGCTAGAGTATATAGAGTGAACAGAGCAGAAACCTAACTGAATTTTGAGCTAGTGAAATTCTACAAATATAAGTAGCGATTCCTCGCAACATATTTGTTCTTGCTTCTAAACTAGTTTAAAAAAGACATTGTTATTCTAGTTTGATTTTAGCCAAGTAGCTTTTGGTTAAAGCAAATCAATTGAGTAACTTACACTGGTGCCTGAGAGAGAAAAAAGTTTTCCTTATTTGAAAAGGTCACCATTTTGGCGTGTTAATTTATACAGTCAAATCCAATAAAATTACACAGAAATAAGAAAAATTTATACAGATCAGTATACTATTTAGATTTTGCAAAAATTAAAGCTCGCCATTTCCCTTAATTTTACAAAAGTATTATTCAAAATTCAACACAAATTAGTTGTAGCGTTTCTAATAAACATATTTGAAAATGGATTAAATTTTCCTTTTTTTTTTGATCTTGTAAAAAAATTTTGGCATGCAATTTCATAAAAGATTCCTACTTAATAAAGAAGAATTTTCAAGGTCTTCGAAGAAAGATCAGTCTCAAGGACTTAACTTTTCACGCTCAGCAATGCATCTGGCGATTTAGTTACATACATATATTGAAACTAAGTTTAGAGACTACTGAATTTCATTTCATTTTACTCATTTTGTCGGGAGCAGCTTACGACTTATTCGGAACCACTCAGATATGATTCGGATTATATAAAATTTTCTTAAGCTTGTTTCTTGACTTAAAAAATCTAAACAAATCCCGAAACATTCCCAATACTGTCTTAAATTTGCTCTGAAGTCTGAAATAATCCCAAAAATAATGGTCAAAAACTAGTCCGGAACGAACCTGAAAAATTAGGGAAATTAGTACCGAAATAAACTTGAACTAGTCCCGAAATATTCCTGAACTAGACTCAAATCTGCACGGATAAATTTGCGATATGATTCTGAAAGTGTATTGAACTAGTTGCGACATGGTTTGGTAGATATTAGTGAACATATAACAAAATGACAACGAACTAGTCCCAAATTTATCGCGAAACAAACCCGATATGGTCTTGAACATATACCAAAAATATTTCCAAATTATCACGAACTACATATGGTAGTTCTGGAATAGTTAAGAAATAGCGCTGAACTATTCGATAAGCGTTTATTTGTATTAAAATGTAGAAGAAGGAACGCCAGCCATGGAAATGCACAACATATTTACCTACGTACATATATTCATTTTATTCAAGCCAAGGTATTTATATACATAACTTCTGACGTATACTATAGCTGATATGCAAGCATATCTCAAAATGCAAAATTTTCTTTTCAAGAAGATAAATTTACTCTGTGGAAACAATATTTTTACAAATAAATATGTACACACACACACAAAACCAAGAGGAACATATTTCTTATTTGTAGTTTTAAATGTACTAGCAAGATGTTGACAAATTCGCGGGAAGTTTACAATCTGCTTTGAGGAAGCCAAGTTAATGACACGCATCAGTTTACGCACTAAAGTCACACCAAGGAGCAACAAAGTAATTTAGCTGCTGAGAGGAAATATGTTGCGATAAAATTTTAGCAAAGTCTTGAGACAAATTTAAGTCGGAAGAAGTGGCACGTTTACTAATGGCAAGTTTTGTTAACAAATTGTTTAAAGCTTTGTATTTGTTTTCGCATGTAATAAATATACGTAAATTTCAAACTTTTGAAATGCACCCGACATTTACTTCTCTCTAATCTAAATAAAGTACGTTTGACTTAAAATATTTTTTGAACTAAATTTTAGAACTATCACTTGTCACACTTTGATACAACAATACAACGCTTTCTTACAAAAAATTTCAGTTTAATAAAGAACATTTTTGAAAAGGATACAGGTTACAATTGATATTTGACCATTTTTGACAGAGAGTCGGCCCGAATTCGATTTCGATATTAAAAATAGCCAAGAACATTCGTTGTATGGAAGGATATATGGAAGCTAAAAATTGACAGTTGATTGTGGTCACATCAAACTGGCTAAAATTTAAGTTCGATTTTTACAAATTTTCGCCGAGGATGGAGTGCATTTTCTACCATAACTACAAACTATGCACGAAATACTTATAATTTTTATTCTCAAAAATTAACTGTAACTCAAAGCCACCACACATTTTAATATATTAAATTATATTGATTAAAAAAAACTGTATACACTGAATTTTCAAATTTTTTTTTAAATTAAAAAAAAAGGTTGCGAATTCTATACAAAATCATTTATGTTTATGGTGTTACAAAATGTTTCTGATTAATATTTCAACCTCATATTTTTTTATATAACAAAAAAATTTTGATCATAAAAAAACTTTGTAAATAATGTATTGCGTATACGCAATGTTTTGTTGCGCCTTTAGTACGACCAACATTATTTGGCGTCTACTGATGAAGATGATGTTGATGAAAGAATGAATAAAGGTTTGTTCAATATTGATAGAATTTAAATTTTAAACAACTAATTTATATGTATGATCAAGCGAAAAGGTGAGCAAAAATTTAAAATGTATCAGCTTAAAATAGACGCAACAAAACTCCTTAAAGGATTCCGTTTGAATAAAAAGGGTTTATTGAATAATTTAATCGTTGATTGATTGATGAGCATAATAAGGGATAAGCCTGCTTGTGAAATGCTAATTGAATAAGGTATCTTTTCTTTAAGCTTTTCGGTATACATACTCATGTGTGTACGTATCTGCATACATATGAACATAACAATAATATATACACACACACATACAAAATGAAACAATATATCAGGTATATACAGATAAGTAGTGTTGATCAAAATAAAAACATATTTTTAGAGACTTATTAATTCATAATCTTTAAACAACAGAAATTCTTATAAAAAAGGTATTTATTATAAATAAAAATATATGCAAGTTGTGATAGCAAAATTTCATTAACTTAAAAACAAAAACTATTATCAGTCAAAGACAAAGTTTTTTTTTTAATTTATTTAATTTTTCTCATTTATTACTTCATTTTTTGTGACAAACGTATAGTTTCCACAATTATGCGATAACCACATTTGACACAGTTCTGACAACGCTAATTTAAAATACAGTTCATCCTATAACAAATCTTCTTCAGCGAATTGTTTCGTACTCCATGCAGCGAAAAAAAAGAGTCAGAAATCATTATAATCAGCTCCTTGAAATTTTTTATTTTATTAAACATACCTAAATTGAATTGGCTTTAAAACTGCGGAATTCAAAAAATATTTTAAAGAATTTTTAATAAAGCTTGAAGTTTTATTAAAAATTTGTAAATTAAATAAAAATATGAATATTAAGTAATAATGCTGGTTGCCATTGAAAAATGTTAGAAGTTAAACAAAATAGAATAAATGTTCAAAATCTGTAAAATTTGGATGTCATATAAATCTGATAGATACTATATACTCGTATATATGTATGTACATTGATAAGTATGTATACATATACTTCTAGCGAACTTCTTCGATCTTAACCTTATTATCCTAAAATTTACTTACCACTACTTGACTTTCAAGCAATATAAGCGAACATTTGTTAAGTAAGTGCGGCTTAAGAAAGAGAAATAACAATTCATAGCAAATGGCTGTATTTAAATAGCCAAAGAAAAGTACAAAAAAATACAAAAATAATCCTTATTTGGGAAAATTGGCGAGAAAGCGATACCTACGCAAAACATATTTATTATAACAAGTACGGCTGAGCCTCTTCTTTGTTCTCGTATATATTTAAAATGTGTCTGCGTTATTTAATAAAGCTTTGCATATTACAGTGCCTGAGGCTAGCACAGACTGTTGACTTTAGCATAGATTATTATTTTTTGCGTATTTTCTGTGTGATTTTTTTTATTTTTACTGACTTAACAAAATAAAATGCTATGGAAAAGTGCCATGCCAAAGTGGCTTTGTGGGGCAACTGGATTTTGTGAAAATTTCGTATATAATGAAAGAATATTGTGCGCTGGTCTAAAAAATATATTCACAAAACGAAAATTTTACTTACTTAACAAATCAATTGGGAAACGAAGACACAAATTGCATATGTACTCGTATGTTTAACTTGGCTTGCTTGGACTATTGTATTTTTTTGCAAATATTGGATTTTTCTGCATTTAGAAAAGTTTGCAGCAAAGAGTTTACAAAAATTTTATTTCGCCATGGAAACTACATTTCCGGTCGCTGGGAGCTTCACAGCGCAAAGGATAAAACGTAAACCTTTTGTGCAGTCCGAAAAACAATATCAATTTTTCGCTTACTCGCATCATAATCCCATTTTTACGTACATCTAAGTATGCACAGTATATATGTATACGTAGTACAAGCTGATAACATACATATATACATATATATAATTTTGGCGTTATTTCTAAGCTGCCACGTACCATACGTGTGTGAGCGCACACACTTTGACAATTGCGGCTTAGAATTGGATTTGCTTTGGCACCTTTAACAATTTTCGCTGGATATATTTTTTTGTAATTTTTTTTCCCAACACTTGCGCGGCGAGCAAAACCGCTCTTATTGCGTTTGGCTTTAATTTTTTTTTTACAAATTTTCTAACCAAAAGCATACACAAAAATAAAATTATCAAACTTTCTAACAATTTTCATGAAAACATTGATTTCTTTAGTGAGTAGTTTTTAGGAAAGTCAGCACAAAAGAAAGGTTTAGTAACAACTACAGGTTGTATACACATTTATGAAAATTTATAAAACTGACACACAAATGTTGTTGTCAAATTATATAAAATTTCGATTTCTGCTTACTCGAATTTATTTTTAATTTGTAAAAAAAGTGTTCAGTTTCGTTAAAAAACAATTTATTTTATTGAATTTTGAATTTTTTTTAAATAATGCTAATTAAAAAAATTTAAATTTCTACGAAAACTTCTTGAAAATTTTAAAATTTTTATAAAAATGTTTATATAGTACTTTTTCTAATTGATATTTGTTGAAACGATTTTCCGTCATCCCTTGTCAAGTTTGGTTTAGAGACAAACCGGTTTCGGCGTTGTGCCATCTTCAGTGTCAATTTTCGTTCTGTATTTTAATATTTTGCTAAAATTTGCTTAAATTTTCCTTTTATAATATAAAATATTTAATTTTTTTAACAATTATAACTAAAAGATTTACTGTGAACATTTTAACCAATTTTTACAGGGGCAGTATAACTTTGAGAAAAATCTACCACTGAATATCAAACTCTAAACTTATCTACTTGTGACTGCTGTTCGAATCTCAGCCAAGGCAAGTAAAATCTTAAACAAAGAAAACGTTTTTTTTAACAGCCCCGAGGGTATTTCTGCCATGAAAAAGCTTCTCATTAAATACTTCTGCCAATTGGAGTCGGCACAAAACTGTAGGTCCATCCATTTGTGATTTAATATAATTACGCACAACACAAATGGTAGGAGAAGCTCGGCCAAACACTGAGCTATATAGTGTAAGCGCCGAATTAATAAAACAAAATGTCATCTAATGCACCTACAGAGAGATTTTTTTGCAACAAAATTTCTGCCAAGTGATTAATTTAAACTCAAAGTTGACTCTTTTAAATTAAAACAGGTATTCACACCGCGCCTTTAAATCGTTTGTCGGTAGTTATGACAGGAGTTAAGTAAAAAATATAAAAAATGTTAATGATTTCCTGCAGAACTTTACGTAAGTAGAGAATATAAGCTTTAGTTTTCTTTTAAGTTTATAATTATTATTATCGTTTTATACTAATCTCAATTTAATAAATTTAATACTCTTTTCTCTAAAAAGTTTATGGTAACGAGCTTTTTATTCAAATTATTGTATATATTTTTAATTAAAAATAATAAGCTTTCTTATTTTTATTGTATACAAAATTTGTTTCCCTTTTTGTATCATTTTCGATAGCCCAGAAATATCTTGAAATTTGTCAACAAAAAATTGGTCAGCGTAAGTTAATATATTAGTACGATTTACGGTTTTATAAACTTCTATAAGAAAAACAAATCTTTCATGCAAAATATTGCTAAAATTGTAAAAATAATATATGAACAATCATATATTCTTTCTCGCTACTGTATTTTCACGCTATTGCTTGCGTCGCAAAGGGGCTTTAAATAAAGTTTTAAAATGACAAAGTGTAGCTTTAATACGGCATGCAAGTGTACAAAAGACATGGGAATACTAAATAAATTTTATTGCTCGAAATTTTGGCAGGCGTATTTTTATTTTTAACTTTTATTTATTAACCCTCTTCTTTCTTCTGACCTACCTACTACATTCGTGTTGACATTTCGGCAATCTTACTTGCCAGCAGCACTTTTACTGCGGGCTATACTTTTGCTAAGCTGGCGTTATTATCTCCTCCATCACACATCCTTACTAATAGTTAAGGCGTTATATTTTTCTCAGAAAATATTGTTGTTTACCATCATTTTTGAGGTTATGTAAGGTAATTTGTAAGGATATTTTGTTGCTGATAATATTATTTTTTCTCATCTGTGTGTTTGTGTTCTTTAAATATAAATATGTATTATGTTATAAATGTATATTATACACTTCATACATCTGACTTTCTTTTTGCACTTTTTGCTCTTTTACTTGAAAATATGCAGCATTTCGTATACACTGTGGGCCAATAAAACCTAACCATTTAATGTATAAAGTGCCAAGGGCAACAAATGGATAAGAGCTGTGAGGAAAGAGGGTACTTAGTATATTTGCGGACAAAAAGTAAGCTTTCATCTTGGTAAGTGCTGCATTAGGGTGTTATTTTTAGCATTGAAAAATATTTTGCAGCCATAAATGATCTCTGTAACTTGTTTCATTGAATTGAATTTGTAATTAGGAAAAATAAATGTTCTGTTTTCTAGTAAGGCACTTTTAAAAGTATTGCCAAAATAATTTTAATTTTTAAATTTGAGTTTTCATATATAGCTTATAATTGAACAAAAGTCACGTAAATGAAATTCTAAAATTTTTAAGAATCCAACGAACTTCTATCGAACTTTCATACTTTCAAATCAGAACTGCTAAACAATTTTTGAGTAAGCACATTTGTTGCTTATTTAATTTTTATTATTTATTTTTTTCGATACGATTTACTTTTTTCTGTACAATAAGCACCCTAATCATGGGCATATGTACATATGTTAGTCGATCACTGCCAAGTGACATTTATTTGATTGCACAGATGACCTAGTAAATGAAATGCCTTTAAGCATTGACTGTATATTTGTTTATACATTTTCTCATTTTACTTATTTTTAATTTAATAAACCATTTGACCTTAATGCAAATTGTTGTGCAATGGCGTATAAGTAACTAGTAACATTAAATTTCCAATGACTTGACATGAATTTGAATTTTACAGAAATATTTTTTTTTTACGAACAGCAAATAACTCAATCAAAAATCAAAACAACATGTAAATTGGTTTAATTACATGTAAACATGCATTGTGCGTTCCATAAATTTAATTGTCCATAAGTAGGAAATAATTACTCACACCAACGGAAACAAATCAAATAATTGTGTTGGAAATATTTTTATTGTTATTGGGAAAATAAAAATTCCACCGTTCGTTTAATATTGCACACTTCAATGGGGCTAAAATTGTTCAAATTATTTTTAAATATAATTGAGATTGAAATTATGCCATTTTCCCGTACATTATTACAAATTATTGAAACAATTTCACTTCTGTCGACTATTGGAATTTGTTTTTGAAGCGCATGTGTATTGTTTCTTAATTTATAAGTTGCTAACGATGGTTTTATCTTTTTTTTTTTACTAAGTAAATATGGAAATCTCGAAAATAGCTCTCAGGGTCGTGACAATAAAATTGGAATGCTAAAAATTTTAATTCGAAATACTGAAACCACTGAAAGCAAATAATTTTTATTTTTCGATTAATTATTTCGTGCAAATGTATTTACACCTAAAAATATTACATATTAAATTAATATTTGCAAAATCTATATGATATTGCTTATATTTTGTGCTATAATAATGTATCAGAAAAAAATTTATTTCAAGAAAAAAAACAAAGACACAGCAGGTGTTAAACTTAAAATAATACTAACAATTCTAATAATATTGGCGATTATATCAATAAATACGTTCAATAAAAAAAATGTAATTAAGTGTTATCATAAATAGACACACAAATCAGTGTTGAATAAAAAAATTGTATTTCCTCGTTGTGAAAATTTTCTAAAATTTATTTGAAAATGTAGTAATAAGGACTCTTGCTGCGCTAAAAAAAATTCGTAACTTATTTTATGCAAATAAATAAAATGTAGAAAAATGTATTTCATGTACAAATTCATTGCTTTTTTGAAGAAATAAAATTTGGTAAATATTTATAAAATCTACAATTGATTTGGTTAATGTTTTCTTTGAAATGAATTTCAAATAATCATTATTTTCATTTTCTCGGGCTATGCTATATTTTGTCAATTCATGCGCAACTCAAATTAAACTTGAAGCAAATAAAATGAAACAAATACAAATCAGTGAGACTTAAATGTGGATCAACTTGATTCAGTCGCGATAAATGTTGACTAATGGCTATTAGTAATGATTGAGTGAACAATTTCAGTGAACAACTTGGACAGAACGGCGCTTGATTTCAAGCTTTTTATTTAAAGAGGCAATTTTTTCATATATAAAACAGTTTAGAAAAGCGTGATGCTCAAAAAGTGATGTGAGTATATTTTATTAGTTTAATAAACAAAAATTAATTCCTAAGCAAATGAAAACTGGGATCTGTTATCGGTAAAAAAGCAATGACGTAAAAAATTTGTCGTTTCTTAAAATCAGTAAAAAAAAGGCAAAATAAAGTATCAAAAAGTGCAGAAATATGTGCTTAAAGTCGTAAAGAAGGCAATGAAATGGTATCAAAACACGAAATGTAAGCAAAAAAGCAATATGTATATATTTTAAATTTCCTATTTCACAGGTAGAACAAAAAAAAAATTTAGTGCTTATTTCTTTGAATGAAAATTATGCGTTTAGTTAGAGACATTGATTTCTGTGGAGTTTTTACATTCCATTTTTGCAAAAAAGTATTTACTTAAAGTGCATTTGGCATCGGCTAATAAAAGCTGCTTATTTTTATAATAAAACTTAGATTGTTTAAATTCAAAACCACTAATACTGAGTTGCAACGTTGTTCGAACAAACATTTTTAAGTTTTTTGTACTTCAATTAAATTTTTAATTGCTAAAAACTACGACTACACCCAACTACGGTAAGTGTTAAAAATAGCATGGAGATATTAACGAATCCTATGGAATATGCAATACAAATATATTCTGACCCTTAAGACATTAAAACAATTATACATTCTACCCACAAGACGGAAACAACTGATCTATTTTTTCTTCGCTATGAAATAATAAATCATTTTTGGCTTTAAGTTGTTTACTTTCATTTGCAATGCTACGTACTATTTTCTTTCATTTTTCATTGAGTCAGCTAAGAAAACTCAATTTATTGTACTATAAACTCAATGTCACAACTGACTGTTTATTTTCACATATGTATGTAAGCATATGTTAGCACTCACATACAAGTATATAAACAACAAATGAATATGTCGATGGGTGTTGTCGAATGTTTTAACACTCCACATCACCGAAATGAATATATTGAATATAAATATATCATGTGAATCAAACAAAATACTAAACAGCACTTATGCCAAATGCGTACAAATAAACTTTCAAAAACAAACAAGCTTTCACTTACAAAACTCACAGCAAATGCAACAAAACATAAACAAAAAAATTTGTATAATAGCAGAATATGAAAGCTTCTCAAAAAGCCGCAGGTAGGGCGCATATTTTTACGACGTGCATGTGTATGTGTATGTATGTTAATGTATGTAAGTTCATGCACAGCCACTCTTATGCAAATAAGAATTATCATGACCTAATGTTAAGCGTCCATATGAAAAATTTCCGTATTTCGTATACTTACATACATATGTATGTGTGCATATTATACGACATGAATAAATAACAAAAAAGAATAAGAAGAGCTCGCAAGAAAAAGTTATTATCCTGTGAATATTTTGACTTTTAAGTCACTTGAAAATTTTTCATTTTATGTGTAAACATCTTACCTCTAGAAATAAGTCAAATTTGGGTTAACACTGCAAAAAAATTGTAAATTCATTTACTTAATTTTTTTTTTTAATTTTCATTCCTGCGCAAATGAACTTTTATGGAAAAGTTCAAGGCTATCTCAAAATAATTTTTAAACTAGTTCACAACCAGTAGGAATTATATCAGGGATCATTTCGAGACTAAGTCGGAACACTATTTCGCCAACATTTTTGATCATTTTTGAGAACAATAGTCTAGTTTGGGTTTACTGACTATTTTATGACCAATTCCTTACTTATTCACGATTTATCCAGAACCATTTTGGGACTAGTTCAACACCATTTCGACAATGTTTCAGGAACATTTCAAGACTAGTTTGATACCATTTCGGGACCTGGGCAGGGGTGTTTTAGAAAATTTTTCGAACTTACTTTTGAACAATTTCGGAGTTAAAAAGGAACTATTTAAGGTTCGTTTTAATACAAGTTTGAAATCATTTCGAAACTCAATACCTTCAATACTTGTTTGAGATCATTTCAAGTTAGTTCGAAACTATTTTCTAAGCGGTCTCAAAATAGTCCTGAACTATTTCTCAAGTAGATCAAAATTAATAAAATCAAATTCCAAGCTCACCAATTCATGCATGTAAATGAATTGCTAAAAGCTTTGCTGAGCCTTACAAATTCTATATAATTCAAACTTAATGAGTTCTAGGTACTCACGTCCCTTTTTCGGGATACAAATACTCGTATTCAATACAATAGTATGCAATGGCAAAAAAATATTAATTTTTATGTGAATGTAATCGTAATTTATTTTTAAATCGATTTACCACAGATTTATCTAACTTATCTTTAAGAAATCAAATTTTTTTACATTCAGAAGGAAAATGCTATGCTATTGAGCAAACTTTTTACCCACCAAAAGCGCTCAAAATATAAGTAAAAATTTGTTGCAATAAGCTTATATTAAGCACCACTGAAATATGAAAAATATACTCTTTAGTCAATATTAATGCGTGCATTGGCAACAACTGTCTGAGGAATACAACATAAACATGTGTGTGTGTGTGTGTGTGAGTGTATGGCAACATCTGTCCGAAGATTAATTGTTAGAGCAACGCCTCCTCGAACGAGCAGGTAAGTTGGCATAAAACCTAATGAAAACAATCTTCGATAGTCAGCTAATACTATAAGTAGCAAGAGCAATCATATTAATGCGAATTATCATCCAAATTCATTCACGTTTCTCGTTTTTTTAGACATGTGGTTTTTAAGAAGAATTAAAAAATTAAGCTTTATTATAAATATAAGGGGTTATGTGTTTTTGCAGCAACTGGGGCCGTATGTCGGACGATGTTGGAGGACACGCCACAGGCCCACGATGCCAGATAATGCGCTCACCAAAAGTTTCCTGCAATAAATTGTTTGTTTCGTTGCCTGTATGGCATGTAGCGCAGTCTTGTTAGAACCAAAGGTCATCCACATCAAAATCCTCCAATTGAGGTACGAAAAAGTCGTTAATCATGGCTCTATAACGTTCCCCATTGACCGTAACATTATGGTTGGGCCCATTCACCGAACGTGCGACGCGCTTGCTCCAGAATAAGTATGTCCATTATGAAATTGCAAACCAAACTGAGTAAACATCAAGTAACAGCTGTAAAAAAAGACAAACTCTGGAAAAAGTATTGCCTCATTGAAAACCACACGTCTAAAAAAACACCCTTTACATAAATTGAAAAGTTTTGTGCGATCATCGTTTTTAGGGGTTTTATTTCAGTGCGTAATAAATTCAATAATAAGTGGAATTGTATGATATCTTAAGAAATTCGTCTACTTTGAAAAAGCTTTAATAAACACTAACCCTTTCGACCCCAACTTTTTATCTGTATCCCTAAAAATTTTGCTTAAAGGTAAGGGTATTGGTTTCGCAAATTCATATCGATCGGCCTCAATTGCGTTCTTGCAGTTTTTGAACAAGACTTGGTTACACTTGATGGGTCTAATTGGCGACATTTATATTTTATATTTTAGCATTGTTTCCAAATTCATTTGGATTAATTTCGGAATCAATTCCGGACTGTTTCAGATAGTTTCTGAAAATAGTCTTAATTTACTTTGATACTAAATAAATTATCATTTTGAGATCAATTCAAGGCTGCTTCGGAATCATTTCACAAGTTCAGGGTCATGAACTTCTTCAAAATCAGTTTTATTACAAGTTCAAAATCATTTCCAGGCAACTGAGAAATGGTCCTGAAATAGTTTCGAACTTTTCTCGAAAGGGTACAAAAAAAGTCATCAACCGATCGCGGCAAAATAAATAAATTGTATTGAAGTTATTGTCTAATTGCTAGCCTTAATTTTTATATATGCACATTTGTTTGAGAATTGAAAATGAATTGTCTAGTGCTTTGCTGAGTTTAACAATTATTTTTACATACCGAATTTCCCTGATACCCGATAATCAAGCCATTTTTATTGTTTATTGCACTCAATCATGCACCTTCAGCACAAGTAAAGTAAACTTCTATATGTTGTACCCCATTTATCCGTGTCACAAACTCAAGGCCATGTCACTATTTTATTTTTTTATTTAAACGTCAATTAATAATGAACACATTTTTCACTCAAAATGCATGAAAATAAATTCATTATTCCAATTTCCAAAAAATTATTTCTTTATTTATATGCATTTTTGTGCTCTTACGTGCAATATTCGCTACAAAATATTCACAATATTCTCTACGATTCGTTTTAGATAAAGCTTTTAATAAAAATTGCACAAATTTTCTAAATTTCAGGCAACAGCAGGCGCTCATTCGCTACGCCACTTCCAATCAGGCGCGAATGCTCGAAAATCGAATTAAAATTCACTGATTTATGAGCGCAGAGAAATAACAAAAATTTGACGGGTATCTGTAGTAAATAGCAGAACATTCATCAAAGTTTACGAGTCAAGCGTATTTGATTTTGCAACTATGGCAGCGTATTGTAAAATGCCAAAAATAGCTTAAGCGGAAAAACGCGTATGTACTCGTAGTGCATGCCGTATGCTCCAGCTCCACCTTCTCCGCTCTGCTCCTATTTACGGGTATGTATTAAACTTTTACAATTGTGTTTAAGTGTAATATTTTCTATGATCTTTTTAAATGCCAATGTAGAACTTCAAGTGCATAACGGGGCACCAAACTGCAACCTTGCCACTGAGATTCCTTATACACTCATATATACACAAACCTACATATGCACATATAATACTTAAAGCAATTTTGAGATTTTTTTTTTCAATCATCAATGACCCCAGCGAATTTCCTGGGGCCTCCTGCCAAAAGATTGTTGAATTGGTTTCTTTGAAAATCGCATGGCTTGCTGTTTTTGGAAACTCTGTGTTGTTTGTTTTCCATGTTTTTATTTTTATTGATTTCCGAATGCAGCGCCAGGCACTTTGAAGCTTTGCCTTTAATGCATTCGCATGCAAATGGAAATAATATTTACTTCGATTTTGTGTAAATAAAGCGCATTTTGCATTGACAGCAACGCGTCGACCTTTTTGATTGCATTGTATGTTTTTGTGTTGTCTTTTTATTTATATTTATTCTGAATATATTTTACTTTATTGCAATTGGTGTTTTAAATTGAACTAAAAGTATTGTGAAATTATTAGCTGGAAACAGAGTTCGAAATTAACCCTCTCCAATTTGAAAATGTTTCAAAATAACACTTACATATTACTTCAGAGAACAAATAATGCACAAAACGGAAAAAGTGTTTTATTTTTTTTAGGTAAGTGCTTTTGCTCCGTTATAAACATTATTTTTTCTTATAATTACTGTTGCTGTCGACTTGGGATACTTATCGCAGTGAGAAAAAAAATAAGAATTATTTGGTAACAGAAAAAAAATTTTCCATTTGCTATTATGTTACTGATATAAAATTTTTGCTTTGGTGCTTGTTTTTATTGTTACATCTTAGAGGAGACGATCTCAGAAAAACTTGGAAAAATATACACAGATATTGAAAATTTCAATGTGGTCTATGGCCGTTTATCTGTAAATTGTAAATAGCAACATATAAGAATTTGTTCAAAACTTAAAATATAAAACTCCACATTTATTTCAAATAGCGCTAGTTGTATTTGCTGTACCAGCGACTCAGGTGTCTGTAGAAAGAGCCTTTTCAGTACTTAACTTTATTTTATGTAAAAGACGCTACAAATTAAATACTGAAACCATAAATTAATTATTGCTAGTTAAATTTAATTCTTAAAATTTTAATAACATAATTAATTAACTCTGCAATCGCTTTATTTACATTTTTGCAGAAATGTGAATATTTATAATTTACACACAATTTGAGTTTAATTTTTATAAAAAATATTTAGTTTGTTTCTTTAGTTATTACACATAATCGGACATATGTACATATATACATAAAAATGCCAAATATAGGATAAAATTACTTATTATCCTGCATATCATAAATGTTCGCACCAATTCATTATAAATGCAGGAATGTTGTATAAATAAATGCCTTACGTTTCATTTTTCCACTTTATTATACTCGTATACACTTTTATTTTGTTGTTTTTAAATAACCCGCAAACGAAGACACTTAAAATTTAAGTTTATAGCAAAGTGTCTTTTTCAAATAGATATTTCTTTAGTTGGAAAATAACTGACAGTAGAAAACACAAAATGATCCTGCAGATATATGTTGTACGATGAAAATTTAGTTTTGCTTGATACTTTTGTGTTTGTGTCAGTGGAAAATACTATGAAAATAAGTGGAGAGCGTTATTTTCGATATCTGGCTGGAACTCAAAATTAAACTACAATTTTAATTCGATAAATTTCATTTGTAAATTGATATTGTAGCTGTGTGGAAAATATTCAAAATAGAAAATGTTTAAGTTATGTGTGAAGTAATTTTAACACCATCCGAGACTATCTTCTACCCATAAAATAAATAAATGCCGGTAAAAACTTTTTAAATGTGTCTTTGATTTCATCGAAAAATTTGCTTATGGTGCAGTTAATACATTTAAATGAAATTCTGAAATTTTTTTTGAAAAATATTGATTTTTTGTTTTAACATCGAATTTTTTTTTTGGCTATATTTTTTTAAATTCGTATTCGCCTTGTAAGCGTAGTAAAACTTGTACTTTGGACAACATTTTTTCATCATTTCAATACAATTTTTTTCAAAGACTTTAAAAATTCCTCAAAATTTTCTAATTGCATTAAAACTATCTTCTAATTTGCATTTTAGCTTTCATTTAGTTTTTGAAAAAATTCATTAAATAAAGAACATATTTCTCGTTTACTTCATTAGTGTCACAACTCTTAAAACCAACAACCGAAAAAAGCAGTTTTAATATTTTGAATTTAGGTTCATATGAATACTTCCATTATATTATTTTAGAAAAAAGTTTTTGGTACTGCGATATCGTTAACAGTTCGTTATAAATTGTGCATTGACAACACTAAAAATTTTTTCTTAGGCTCGAAATATTATTCAATAAAAATTTCAAAAAACTTTATTTCATTTATGATTTGTAATTTAACAACTGAAATAGTAGCAAACTTGTATCTGTGGCTGGTCAGAGTAGCAAAGTAAACACATTTTAAAAGTCTTATTAAAGGGAGAATGTTATGTTGAAAATTCAAGGGGGAATTTCTCAAAGTTTGATTGAATCTTAAATTGTGGTAGTTTCAAGTTTCGCTGAAAATTCGTGAAGTTGATGTCTACGAAAGACTGAACACAGCCACGGACATCGTTTTCACAGGTTATTTACCGAACTAGCTGACACAATTCGAAAACCAGAAGTAAGAAAGTCGACTTTCACGAACGACGAAGAGAGAAAGAGAGAATAAAATTCTCATAAGATGATTATTGTGGGAAGAGTAAGTGTGTACGAGTAAGTACGTATAAGTATTATTATGGCAGAATTTGGATGAGAGAGCCATGTAGTATTTTCTCTCTTGTTCGATTTCTAAAATAACTCCAATTTTTAACTGAACGATACGAGCTTGAACGATTTGTGGATATAGTCAACCGACATTCCATAAAATATATTTTGTAAGAAAGAAAATGCCTTGGGATTTTGATGAGGACTGTCGAGCTAAGTAGGAAAAAGCACCTGGCTCAGTTTTTGTGCTTTGTTTTATGCAAAACAACATTGGAGAGCCAGCATGTTTGGTATGTCATCGTAATGTTAACTGTAAACACATATAAAATGTCGGAAGGCACTATATGTCTTGTCAGAAGGAATATTTAAATATTTATGATGACAAAAGAACAATTTTAAATGCCAATTTGAAAAAAAAAATTTTAAATATTAAATAAAGTTGTAGTATTGGGGAAATAACTGTAGAAAATACTTGTTTTTAAGTTTCTCTTGAAATATCTAAGGGCTGTTTCCCCTTTGATGATGGCATATTTAAAAAAAAAAACTCTTTAATGAAGCACTAAATAGGTTGTTTTGGAAGTGAGGTAGACATATGACCAAAATTTTGGAGAAGATACCTTTATCAAGAAACAAAAAATACCCGTAGGACAGAACAAAATAGTTCATATATATTTTCACTGACCAAGAAAAGACTTAAAAACTGTAAATATTTCTCTCTTTGCTTGGATAAGAGTACCGACATCAATAATGTATGCCAGTTGCTTGTAGGATGTTTGCTAAAATAAACATTACTGTTCCACCAGCAAGCACTTATCTAATAAACTGTATAAAATTACATTTGCAATGTACTTTTGGTCGAGTATGAGCTTTTACTCGTACCCAACACATTCGCAAAACTGCATAGATTGGCATAGCTGTTCTAGATGGTAACTTCAAATGATTTCCTATTTAAAAGTTATTGAAGAATATAAATGTAAACTGTCTTCCTAGCGAATTTCAAGGTCGCGTACTGGACAGTGGAAAAATAGTTATGCAGCTTCATGAACACATTGATGTGGACTCAATTAATGAGCATAAAAAATATTAAGAACTAATTAAGTTGAATAATCGCAATTTTTAAAACAATAACTCTCAAGTACTGACAAAATTGGATAATTTACTAGATAATTCATAGCATGATGAATAAGGAATTTATTATAAAAAAAAAATGCCAAAATGTCAAATAAGTAATTGCAAACTGCTCCAATTAATTTTTCCTTGAGAATCCATACAAAAACTCGTTTACATAGCAACTGAGAAAATATGTTAGCAAACAGCTGAACTCAACGCTTTGTATTTTTTCTTTTTCATCACTTTCATTTACGATTTTCCCAATGTCAAACTCACTAACTTAGTGATTGACTGACTGGCTGGCTGGTTGGCATTCATATGCCGTCTTTATTCTTGCAATTTACTGCATGAAGGCGAAATTCAATTTTCATGCGCATTAACATAAAGCATAATTGCGAACAATTAGCATTTCAAAGAGAATACGCTATCGATTTTCCTTCTCAATAATGGCCAATACACAAAAGGACAGATGTTCACAGCAACAAACACACGCACACACACAAACACACATTTAGTGGAACTCACCATTGTGTTTGCGAGTGTAAAGGTACTTATACAATTTTATACTCGGCTTTAGAATAATATTGAAAATAATGATCGTTTGGAATTACCAACTTAATTCGATGGCCTCTCATTCACTGCTGCCAGTACTGCCAGGCTTCAAGAATTTATGTATGTAGATACTCGTTTTATGCAATTTTATCGTGCAATTACTTCAAATAGGAGAAATAATGCGGAGCATCATGAAAGGAATGAAATTTTGCATGCATATATTTTAGTATTAATGCAGATAAATGCAGAAATCTATAGGAGAAGCAATGACAAAGTCGAAATGGCAGCATTTATACACGAAAAGCATACGCATCATCAAGCTATGTTTGTAAGTAGGTATGCCTTATAAATGTTTGTATGTATTTCGCTCTGCGGTCATGATGCAAACCACTGCTGTCTCGTTATCTCTTTTATTCACTTACTTTAATCAAAAATTATGCAATTTTCTTGTAAGGAATTAAATTTGAAATTATCAAAATTTGCTTATCATAACTTACATAATCAGATGATAAAAGTCATTTGTGTAATTTTTTTAAAGTATGTATTAGTTGTGAGGAAATATAATCTCTGTAAAATTTTGCTTTGAAAAATGTTTACAAAAATTAAAAAATGTATCCAAAGAAAATATTTCGAATTTATACAGCCGTGGTCCCAGTTTCACATTTCAATTCCACAATGTGATTTTAAAAATTTCCTGTGAAAGTGAATTAGTGTGCTCCCAATTTCACAAATTTCTTCGCATATCAGGACATCCCTGTCACACATATCGTTTATCGTTGTGGTAATTCACAAACAGCTGTTGTTAAAATTTCCCTTTCGGATTCAGCTATTTATGCGTTTTTGAGGAGTCATCAGCAAAACACTTAAAAGTACGCATATTTCAATGAATAACTAATAGAGAAATGTCATAAATGGTTTTTACAAACATCAAAGAATATTTTAAAAATTATTCAAATCAAAAATAATTAAATATCTCACACCATTTTTGTCCTTTACTTTTCATTTCACATACAACCAAGCATTCGGATTCACTTCACAAAAATGTATGTGAATGTGAAATTGGGAGCACCAAATATGTGATTTCAAACCGAAACCACCGCGAAAATTTGTGAATGTGAAACTGGGAACACGGCTGATAATAAAGCTTTATGTGTTTTCTAAAAAATGTTGGAATACAAAGTTGTGGCAAGTGTTCTCAAGTTGATAGCGAAATAGGCGAATAATTTTTTATTATAATTTTCATAAAAGTTATCAAACGCAAATAAATATTTTATTAATTTGTAATTTACGACAAATTTTTCTATTATAAGCTTAGGACACAGCTCTCAAGAAAATCGACAAATTCATATAAAATGACACACAAGAAATGAAAAAGAAATTTTTTTCTAGAAACATTTCCTGAATCCGTCTAAAGCGCTCAAGAAAAAAATGCTCGTATATTTAGTTCTTCAAGAAAATTTTCAGCAACGGCAAGGTACTTTTCCAAGCAACAGAAATAATGAAAAATATTTCGTGTGATTTTTCTTGAGAACTATATTCAAGCCTTTACAGAACAACTCCAACAGAATAATTTTTGTTTTGGTGGAAGTCAAAAAATCTAAATTTTTTCACATGAAATAAACTGCCCTTACCTTGTATGTACAATGTTTTGTGAATATTTTAACCCTCTTGCTTCTCAATATATGAATCTTTTTTATCTCATTACAAAAGCAATGCAAAAAATACTTTTAAAAAAGGTTTATCTTGGGTATGTCTCTCACAAGAAGAATCAAAATAGTTTAATTTGATTGCTTATAAAGTTGCAAAATTTTGGTCTATGTATACCGGAAATGAATTTTAATTCGGTGGAACAAAGTTTTACTCATTCAAAGTAAATAATTTCAGTAACTAAAAACCGTTCCAAAATTGCCTCCTAAGAAGCGAATAACTGAATGCTTTCTTCTTTCGCTTCTCATGGAAGGGCTCCCAGAATGGCTTTTGTTAGAGGCCTACTTCTAAACCTACTCCTGCATTTTGTACACAAAATTGGATGAAAATCCTTTTAAATTATCAGCTTTGAACAAAGTGACCAGAGAGCATATTGAGTTCATGCAAAGTTAAATTTGAGTAAGTTACAAGTAAATTAGTCCTTCTAGCAGCCGTAAAAAAAACTCTTTAATGGTTTATCTTAAAAATACCTTCATAAATTATCTCTCTAGTTATAAATAGTACTGGTTATTGTAATAATGTTGCTCATACGGCCCAATATACCAATGTCGAGCAAAGCCAACGTGTGAGAAGTAATCATTCCATTATGATTTATACAGAACTTAATATGCTTTTAAAAATTATACGACCGTCATATCAAATTCGGTAAGGACCTTAATAAAAACACATAAAAAAATATTTAACTATGCCTGGGTAAAAAAAATAATCAGAAACTGAGTATTTGTCTTGAGTGAAAAAAAACAACACATAATGTTTATTTTTGAGTGTAAAAATTAAAATTGAAATAAAAGCACTAATCTCGATCGAAAATTAATCATTTTTCTTGGTACAAAAGAATCAAAAAATAATTATAATTAATTGTAAAGAGAAAAAAATAAATTAAAATTTGAAGCATGTAAGAATTCTTTTAATATAATAAAATGTTGTTCAGTTTTTATTAACTTAAAATGATTATCTTACCCGTTCTTACGAGTATAACTTTCGGATTGTTCTTAATATAATTTTGGCGCTTACACTATATAGCTCAGTGTTTGGCCGAGCTTCTTCTACCATTTGTGGTGTGCGTCTTTATATTAAACCACAAATGGAGGGACCTACAGTTTTGTGCCGACTCCAAACGGAGGTTTGCCATTGCTTGCCCTGACTGAGATTCGAACCTCGAACTCACCGGCATATCGAGTTATAGCACGCACCGCTACCAACTCGAGCACAGCGGTCACACATAGTCACTAATTACATATTTCATTATTTCTTATTAAATCAATTATTTTTAATTTTTTTTTTTATTAATATATTTTGGAGCTCTTAACTATTTTTTCATTTTCTAAGGGCCAGTTTTTCAGTGCAGGTTGAACTCTGTTGGTCGTTTCAACTAAGTTTAAACTCAGTGTGCAGTTTTTCAGTCAACTTTAAACGGAGTTTAAACTGAGTTTAAACGGCCGATTGCGCACAGTTAAACTTAGTTTAACTTATCAGCTGCGTGCTGACTATTTCGTTTTGGTTGCAACAAATTTAATTGGGCGCAAGAAAACTAAGTTTAAATTTAAACTGAGTTTAACTAAACTTAGTTTAAACTGAGTTTAAACAAGCACTGAAAAACTGGCCCTAAATATTATTAGATTAACTTTAGATTATCATAATTTAATCGTCAAAAATAAAAAGATTTAGATGGCTTTATTATTTCTGATGACCACGAGTGCATATTTTAATTTTAAGCATTCTTTATTATTTTGTATTGATTTTTATTGACGATAACATTTTTTTTTGATAAATATTGTATTGTTTTCTTCTTTTTCTTGTCCGACAGGGTGAAATGTTGATATTTGTTGGAACGGTTTTCCGTCATTATTGTATTATTGTATTATTTTTTTGATAACTTCAATATATTGAGGGTAATTTTTTCTTATCTCGATTATTTATGTTTATTCCTAAAAGGCTTAAAAATTATGATTAGTCTTTAAAAGTTGAATATCTTGAAAAATATATATATTTATTTTGATTATTTTTTATTAATTAATTCATAGAGATTGTTTTTATTGTTCTCCAATTTTTTATAGTTTTTTGACTTTTTTTGATCAATTGAAATTTTATTTTTTAATTTATCAATTAATATCACGGTCTCTCTTACATATTTTTTGCATTTTCTGGTATTTTTGAGACATTTAAAAAAAAACTTTATTATCTTGCCTGATTTTATTTAATATATTTTAAATTTATTTTTTCTTGATTACTTCAGTTTGTCTTAATATTTTTTTAAGTTTTTTTTCTTAAGTTTGCCTATTAAATACTTGTAGAAAATGTACTTGCAAAATAAAGAACTCTAATTTTATGCCAGCAGATAATTTTTATAAGAAGCCGGCCAATAACAGTTGTTAAATGTAATTATATGAGTCACTAGGACTCATTACCTCAGCGTTTGAGTTAAAAATCAGCATTTAATTATTCCATCAATGTAAGAAGTAAATAATAAAAATCATATATAGTCAGTCTAGACTCTAGACTGACGGAATTAAAAAATAAAAATATTAATATTTTATTTAAAAAAATCTCTGAAAAGTCTTGCCGTATCAGTGTAAGGGATTTGTTTAAATTACAATAACTTTTGCCTGACACACAAGTACATAGATAAATGTTAATGTATTATCTTTCACAATATATATGTACGAGTAAATAGGTACTCACGGCTGCCTGCAATCTACTATAGAACGCTGGTATAGTAATCCTCTAACTGCTGTTGGCTCGGGTCAATCGTTTCGTCCTCTCAATGTTGCCACTGTAGCTAAGCGCCGTACAAATATTTTGAATCCTGTAATGAGTACGAAACACAAATAAACGCTCAGTCAAAAACAAACTAATGAAATTAGTTAAACGTATTTGCTCATTTTGAAAATTAAAGTAAATATTTGTGAGAAAAGCTTAGTTAGAGTGGCAGAGTAGCACAAAAATGTACTCGTATATCACACTAAATAAAACTGGCAACAATTTTGTTAAAAGGGGTCGACGAGGATTGTGTAAGTGCAATTACATCCGCACGTATATTTGTATGTATACTTGTACGTGTATGTGCGCTTATATTATATGTGAGTAGATTACAAATGTACATGAAGTTGAAAAACGAAAATGAGTAGCAAAAATTTCATTAGCTAACAGTGCTTAGTAAACACTAACTCAATGCTTCAATGCCGAACTGCTGCGAGGATACTCAACGCCATAAATTGCCATCACAAGCAAGCAAGCGACGGGCTTGAAAGTAAGCAATTGCCGGAAGTGAGAGGTGTTGGGGAGGTGAGGGCAGCGTATGACACACCACCTGCTGTTTGAAGTGAGTTTCCATGTGAAAGAAAATACTGCTGCGCTAGTGCCTCGCAAAAAAAAGCAACCGTGCGGAAAATGGTAGTTGCTCGTATATAAGTACAATCGCATGCCTGCTGTGAAAGGTTTACTTTATGTGTGGCACTGGGCTTTTTCTTCGCACCAACAGCAACAACAACAGCTCTGAAATAAAATGTTTCCAGTGACCCATTTGAATGGCATTAACACACTCTCACTTATTTTATTTACTTGTTTGCTGCGTCGGTGTGAAATTCTCAACACTTTTACGTCTCATTCAATCACATAGCAAATCTCATGAAAAATGCAAATGACACCTGCTGCTCGCTTGATTACGTCGGGTTACCCTTTTCAGTTCATTTCGTTTGGTTAAGTCCGGTCCCTTAGATATCTTTGATTTGTTTTTTTTTTTGTTTTGCTGTAACTATTCTATGTATGTATGTATGTACATAGTGTGGTGCTCTCGTAACACACACAAATGTGTGTTTGCAAATTATTTACTCTGACACTAGCAAATACTTTCACCAACGGATGTAAATGGCGATTTACTCACTTCTTCTGCACAATTTATTGGATTACAGATGACTTTGGTGACAACAGGAAAGGAATACTTAAGTGGCGGAAATCAAGCTGACCATGAGGACATTAAATAAATAACATCATTTGTTGTTGTAGATATACGAGTACGAGTATATGCATGGCGTTGTTTAAATGAAGTTATTGACACAAATCTGAGCTCTTGGCATTGAAGTCGTACGATGTTTAGGAGTATTCCTGGGGCTAAATGCAATGGACTGCCCAGAAAAGAAAGCAATTAAAATTAAACTAAGTACATTGAGTTTAAGTTAACATCAAATATGGAAAAACACATAATTGAAAGAAATTAAAAACTTTAAAATGTAACTTCTTATTAAAATAAGTTATAAAAAAACTAACTGAAAGTAAACAAAATTACATTAAATTAAAATAAATGAAATTAAATTAAAATATTTTATTTAAATTGAAATGCAATAAACTGAAATGAAGTAAATTCTATTACAAATAATCAATTAAAATAAATTAAATTTAATTTAAATAAATTAAATTAAATTAAATTTAATTTAATTAAATTACATTACATTAAATTAAAATATATTCAATTCAATTCAAGTCAATTCAATTCAATTCAATGCAATTCAATTAAATTCAGTTCAATTCAATTTAATTCAATTTAATTCAACTCAATTCAAATCAAATCAATTCAATTCAAATCATCTCAATTCAAATCAAATCAATTCAATTCAAATCAAATCAATCCAAATCAAATCAATTCAATTAAGTTCAATTCAATTCAATTCAGTTCAGTTCAATTCAATTCAATTCAATACAATTCAATTTAATTTAATTTAATTAAATTTAATTCAATTCAATTCAATTCAATTCAATTCAGTTCAATTCATTTCAATTCAATTTAATTCAATTCAATTCAATTCAATTCAAATCAATTCAATTCAATTTAATTTAATTCAATTTAATCTAAGTTAATTCTAATCAATTCAATTCAAATCAATGCAATCCAATTTAATTTTACCAAGCCTTGAAGAAACAAGTCTGATGAGGAAATGTGGTGATTTCCGAAATAGTAATATAACTTCTACCGCTTTGATGTTGTTGTTTTTTCTTTAATTTTAAACAGGTCAAAAACAACAAAAAAAAAACAACAATATTTTAATTTAATTCAATTCAATTAAATTCAATTCAACTCAATTCAATTTTATTTTATTCAATTCAATTGAATTCAATTTAAAATTAAATTCAATTAAATTAAATTCACAATTAAATTAAATTCACTTTAATTTAATTCAATTTAATTTAATTCAATTAAATTCAATTTAATTCAATTCATTTTAATTTAATTCAATTCAATTTAATTCAATTAATTTCAATTAAATTCTATTATGTATATTCAAATCAATTCAATCCAAGCCTTGCTACATTTGCTTCAACAATATATGTGCTTGTTGCAAAAATGTTTAACAAAATTTCATATCTTTTTCTTTAATATTTTTTATAAATTACATATTTTTAAATTTCAATATTAAAACCGCATTATTATATACTCGTGCATCTGCAACGCATTTTAAATTCTGACAATCTGCTACAACGAACTTGAGCGCCGTTTGTATCGAGCAAATTCGCTTCACCTATTGATGAGCACATGTCAGCCAATGCGCTTCATTTATTTTTATTATTATTACCACATTCACCTTTTACTTTTTTTTCGGTTTGTACAGAATGTCAGACAAATGGACCAGACGTTTCAAATGCGGCAGCTGGCGTACAAATAAGATGTTTTTTTTTTTTATTGCGAACAATATACTCGTACACATGTGTGGGCATACCTTGGGCACATACATATGTATGTACATTCGTATACATACAATTGAGTATGTGGGAAAACAAAAGTAACATTTGGGTGTATCCTTGAGACTTTTTGTTGTTATAAAACGCCAACATGTTGTCAAAACGTAGAGTTGCACACATACATACGAGTATGTATGGCATATGCAGGTTTGTAGGTGTTAGCAGAAACAAAAGGGCCAATGAGCAAATATTTCCTATCTTCTCTTTATTTTTCGTTCAATGAATATATGCATATGTATATTTAAAATTTTTCAGTTTTGTGTCTTTATTTTTCCCATTTTCAAAATTAATACGAATAAAAATAAATTTACAGGAAAATACAAAGAAATCAACACGTGATTCATACTCGTATGTAAACATTATTCAAACTTCATACGTACATTAAGGCGGTTCGACAATTTAAAACCAAACAAAATCGTTTCTGAACATGGCTATATTTTGCTGTTAATCTTAAGATAACAATTTTGCAAACTTTTCTGTGATTTGCAACTAAACGAAGAATATACTGCTTTTGTAATTCATCCAAAAATATTTAAAACGCAAAAAAAAATTATTATTAAACTAGTGTTCAAATATAGTAAAACGCGTTTTTATGTTAAATCGCTTGTTATCCTAGAAGAACATATAATTTTCAAGAATATGTATAATAAAAAAATTTTGTTTAGGATAATTTAAAAACAAATTTGCTCTAGTATTCAAACAAATTAATTTCGTTATTGTTTTACCATGTAAGTGTTTATTATTATTTAATTTTTTTTTTAACTTTAAGGCTGGTTGATTGTTATTACAAAAATTGCTCCATAATCAATCAGACTCAAATATAATTAAACCAATTAAGTTTCTTTCAATTTCATCTATTATTTTATTTTATTGGATGGGTGTTCTACATTGCTTTGGAATTTCTTAAGAAATTTTTTTCTTATGTATATATTACTTAAATTTCAAAGTTCTTTCGATTATTTCGTATAACAATTTACTGTGACACGGTGTTATCAGTTACAATTTTATATATAAATTACAATCAATTGCAATCTAGCGATTGTTTACCCAATTTATCGGCTTAGATTTTAAGCGACCAGTCGGCCGAGTGTAAACCGGCACGTGGTACTATAACTCAATGTGCCACTGAAAGAATTTTAAATTTTCTTTTAAAAAAAATGTATTATCTTTGAAATAAAAAAAGCTCATTCTCCAAAAAAATACAATATAAACCAAACAACCACACTTTTAACCATTATACAAATATGTATTATAATAATTCGAACTTGCATTTTATTATATGTAAAAAAATTTAATGAGCTTTAGAATTGCATAATCAAAATAATATAAACAAATTTGTTTTTTAATTTTTATAACATTTTTCTTAGTAGGAAGGTAATTTTATTAAATGTTTACAAAATTTGTAAACTTCCGTTTTTATGGTTTTATTACATCTTCTGTATTTCAAGTGAAAAGTAATAAATGTATAAAAAAAAATATATGCTCACCCATTGCAAGTGGCTGAAGGGCAAAAAAATTATGTTGATTTTCACAAAACGAACTTTAAGTGTCAATTAACTTTCTACGCTTGAGTATTTAATCGCTTTCTGCTGTGTTAATTTTCGCCAAAAAATGTAATTCAAAGTTATATTTGTAATTAGCTTTGATTGCAATCGACTTGTGCAACACTCTCTGTCATAGGAGATACTCAAACACAGACTGGTCGTGTCAATAACTTTCACTACCAATTAGCTAAAACGCATGTTACTCATACGACGCGGCGGTCGCTTTGGTGCAGCACAACAATTTCACTAATTGAATTTCGCTGCAGCTTCACTACAGCTGTTTACCACTTTCATTCACAATTTTATTTCAGTTACTCTCTTTCACTTATTCTTTGACACTGCATTCGCTAATGTTTCTTTGTATCGTTTTTTTTTTCTTTGCGCGGTTTAACTGATAAAACTTGCAATTAATGAGCCGAAGCAGCATAGCGACTGTGCAAAGTTAAGCAAATAGAAAACCACAAAGCACAAAGCAAATTTTGTTAAGTAGATTGTTTGCACTGACACTAATTAGTTAGTAGGAGTGTTAAAGGTGAGGTAGCAGTGTGATTAGACAGATAAGTTGGGTTAAGTAAGCCAAATTAGAGTGACACATTTTCCCCAAGAATTTCACAAATGTCCGGCTATAGCGTATTTAGAGTTTTAGTTATGTACAAAGAAAAGTTCGTAACCTTCCCCTCATTTCAATATACTACAAAATAAGTTAACGTAAATCAAAAAGACTATGTACCCCCATATTAAAAATTACATTCTAAATACACCTTCATTTACAATCAGTTATCTGCATATGATATAAGGTAAAGGAATACCAAAAAAAAATGTCAAGGATATGTCGCCAATTTCAATGGTTAACCGCACTTAAGTGCACATAAATGGAAAAAATCATATGAAAAAAAAAAACAAAATGCACACAATCACATTTTTTGCTTAAACCAAGTTTGAATAGACAAATGTTGGTAGCGGAAGTGTCGAATGTCATAAAATTGAAATGGGTTTGAAGCTTTTTCTCTCACTCGAACTCATGATTCAATAATAAAAGGTTCTGTAATAAAGCAACTCACTCATTCCCGCATGACATATCGGCTTCTTAACTAATGAAGAATGTGACTTATTCTACAATTTCCACTTGAAATGGTAGCTTTCTTCATACCAAAAAAAAAGTTGTCATCACTGACTCGTTGGTCTAATTTATTATTTTTTCACTAACTGCCATTTGATTTAGTGATTGTGTGAATTTGGGTAAGTTTTACAAAATATTTGAAAAAAATTCATAGTAATATAACAATTCTTCATTTGAAACATATAATATATCTTATTTGCAGTGTAATTTACCACAACACATGGAAAGCAAATACTTCTGGGCGATATTATTTCAATATTGGCACTTTCTGACCGTGAAGCTGTTGAGTAAATATCAGTTTTGTTTTTATTTGAACACATCAATGATAAATGCATTTATTTTCAGAATATCTCTCCCCAGACAGCGTAGCGAGGTATATGTACATATGTAATTTCATATTCATATATATTTCCACCGCCGATCGACCGGAGATTTTTTCCTGCAGCAGAGATGTGTGTAAACATAGGCAAAACATACAAACGTAAGTGAAATGTAATATAGCAACTGCTTTTATAAAGAGGTATATACTCCAATAATTCTTATTTTTAGGCTCTTCGTACGTTTGGTGTTTCCCTGCCAAACTGTAAAGCCACCGTTTTCGCCTCAGACGCACATACGCACACGTAAGGTTAATGTTATAGCAACTGTAACTACGATATAAGGAGAAATTCTAATAATTGAACCTTTTAGTTTACAGATTCCTTTAAATGTTTGGTGTATCTCTGCCTAAAAAAAGTGGGCTTTATCGTTACAGTTTCCAATATAATCATACTGTTTTAATATATAAATCCTTTTTCCGCGCTTTGTTGTTAGTTTCTTCAGTTCTGTGAGGTTTAGAGACAATACTTTACAATAAAAAGAAAAATCCTAGCCTTTGATGTATAGCAATTCCATTAATTCCGCTTTGTCAAAATCTAAATGCAGGCTGTTAAATCTGCAAAAAATATATATTTATATACATATATATAAATAGCTCAACGAATGGCACATTTTTAATAATATATGAATGGGAATGGCACTTTCCTTGCATGCGATGGACCAATGGAATTTGGTACGGATGTATGTACATACATATGTATATAAAATCAGTTTCTTTTATATTTGATACCTCATATCTCGGAAAATATTTATGTGCCATGAGTATTGTAATTATGCATTTACGCACAGCCACGCTTTTCTACACGACGGTTGAGTTTTTTTTTTATTAAATTTTTATTATTTACAATTCAAATAAAGTCATTTCTCTCCACAATTTTATGTAATACATAAATTTAATAATTACTCAAAAACAAAATACTATTTTAATACGTAATTTTTACTACCTTTTGGCAAAAAGGGATCATATTTTTCACTCTTTCTTTACTTCCAAAATACAACTATAGATTAAGGAGTGTCAGAATTTAGCTGTCAGTAAGTACAAAACCTTTTATAATTGAATCATGACTCGAACCAACATTTGCAAATGGTTTTGAGGAGGGGAAATGTCAAAACATAAAAATAGTAAATTTAAACAAACTTGGTCTATACCAAGGCACATTCAATAGGTAGCAGCAGTAAAAAATTGAAAAAAAAAAATTTTAGCTCTGTATATTTTGTTTTTGCTTTTAAAAGCTAAAATTTCAAAAATATTTTATCAACTACCTTGAATTGTACTGAAAGCATTCTTATCACAACGAAATTCAAATAATAATAAAATATGAAAAAAGTTAAAAAAAAAGTTTGCTGCGGCTACCTATTTGATGTGCCTTGGTCTATACATAGTAGTTTTAAACTATTTTTGATTTGATTGACTGGTTTGAATTTGAAAATTAAAATTTAAATAATATTTATAATTTATTAATTAATATTGTTTAATTTTTAAAAGTTTGGTATTCAAATTCATGAACGCTCCTCAATACGGTGGTAGACAAATTATTGGACATCGCCATTTCTTAGAACTTTTTTTTTTAAAGAGTTCTTTGTTTATAGTCTTTTGTTATTAAATAATAGTTTCTAAACTAACAAACCCCCTTCAAATCAATCTTTATGTAAAAAAATTAAAAGAATCTGAAGCAATATTGATTTCAAATTTGTAACTTTTTGATCAGAAATCTTACGAATTCCAAGCAACAAACAGTTACCGTTAATTTTCAATAATTTCTTTGTCGATAATGCAAGACATTTGTTTTAAATATGGAGACTTTTTCTTGAGTATGCGGTTTTTAAAAAAATGTCTTTTCATATGAAAAAAATGCAGCTATAAATGACTACATATTACCGCCGATGCGTGACATTTGTTTTATGTTGGAAGCGGTTCACTTTTGCTTTTCATATAAAAAAATATATGAGAATTGTCAGCAATATTGTTTTCAAAATCTCTTGTAACTTGTTGCTACTTCTAACTTACACTTTATTTTACTAAAATTGAATTGTCTGCAAAACTTAAAATTGGAAAAAGTCGAACAATTTATTTTAAAATTTTATTTTTTAAATTTTTAAAAAAATTTTAATTTATATCTTTATAGTATTTGTTATATGTAAAAGCAAGTGCATTTGCAGTGAAAGTCTTTCAAAATCGAATTAAAGAAGAATAAAACATTAAAACATACATACATAAAATAAACTAAACATTTCGCTGATTTTTGATATATTTTCTAATTTGCTACTTTATATAGTTTGAACTACATAAATTTAGTCTTATATGGAAACAAACTTAAAAATCAATACAAAAAGTTTCAAAAATTGGCATTAATTTGTGGGGCATTAGCATGATTCAATTATAAAAGGTTAGCTCGATAAACAGCTCACTTTTTGTCAAACGGCTCCTTTAGCATCAAAACCTTGTTGCTTCTTAAAAATAATAATAGTAGTAACTTCAAAACTTTTTAATACCAAAAACTAACAGGCAACACTTTTTGTTTCTTATGGGCGCGTAAACAACAAGTTTAAATCCGGATTTTAATGACAGCATTTTTTTCTGATTACAAGATTGACCCCGTCTCGTAAATGTTTCATGTAAGTGTGTACATATAATTGAGGCGCTTTTTAATTGAATTATTTTCACGCGCATATAAATTTGATGTGACAGTGTGGAAAAATTTGTTATTTCTAGAAGGAATGGGTTTAAATAAATCAAAAATAATGTAAGAACTAAATTCTTGAGTTATGAAGTTTGATTTATTTTTCTTTGAATATATAAAAATTTCATTCTAAAATTTCGAATTATTGTGGTTTTCTTACAACTCGGTTAACTACATAAAGTCACTTACTATTTAACGGAATAAAATGGAAGTAAACACTTTCACCTAGCAAGTTTTTGGCTATAATCAAAAGCCTGGAGCTGGTTTTTGAAAATTGTAATGGTGCAGAAATAACATCGTGCCCATGTTCTATAGAAACCCTCATTGCATGTTCCCAACACATAAGCACTAGCTATGATGTGAAAAAGCTTCTTTATTTTTAAACTCGGAAAAAAAATGTTAGCTTGCAGTTTTAATATTCTTACCAAATAGCAGTTAAATTAATTAATTGAGGTAAGAATATTTTTTATTGCCATTTAAGCACAAAATTTCTTGCAAATATGTTAAAATTAACATATTGTATTCTACCACTATTTGCAAACTTTCCATACTATGCTACTCTTAGTTTAAAAAAAGGGAACGCATTATTTACCCTTTTTCCGTTCTTTTGTAAAGGAGTGTCAAAACTCCCTTTTCAATATAGATCTAACCTTTTATTATAGAATCATGGGGCATTAGAATATTAAAATTGAAAGAGCTACAAAACCCACTTACTCAAAAATTTTGTAAAACTTCAAAGATGTTGAAATTTTGCTGAATTATATTTTTTACATTATTACAAATTTTTAAAAAAGTTAACATCGTTTTAAATAGAAAATGAGCTATATTTTAATTGACAAAAATTTTACAACAATACAAGAAATCTAAATTGTCAAAATGTGTCAAAATGAACCACTACCATACATGCTTCGAACTATGAAGCCTTACTTTGTCGAAGCAGTAGTCAACTTTTTATACAATACTAGAAGACCCGGCGAACTTTGTCCCGCCAAAAATTTATTAAAAGTAAATCAAACACTTTTTAAACTCTGTTGTACACGTATTTAATGCGGTAAATGAAACTGCCACCTAAATTTCGCACGCGTTTTCGTATCTCCTAACCTTTTTTTTTTTTACTTATGTCAAATTTTTCAAGTTAAAAATGCTGCAGTTTTGATGAATATAAAATATTAATTAAGATGTATAGTTTTCTGTATATCTCCCCATTTTTTATCATGCAAGTAGAATATAAGTACGTACAACATGAATTTTATCAAAATCGGTTTAGAAATGCGAATATTATAAATAACTCGATTCCAGCGCCACCTATAGCAGAGGTATTTTTCTTCCCCTTACCAATACATTTATAGAATATAACTGAAATCGGACAATAAATACGATTTTTTGTTATAACGCGACAACAACGCCGCCTATCGACGTTCTCTCTTCTCCACATTTTTCTTGGGCAAAAACAAACACAACTTAAAAAAGTCTACTTATGGTGATTCGGACAATCCATTATAGAGTTATGGGCGTTTAGCAACTTGCTTTCATATGTTGTATATAGAGATAAGCAATAAATATAGCTCTCATACAACCGATCGTTTAGATAGAACGATTTTGGAGTGTAACTGTAATTGTGAATGGATAGTCCGTCGACCAATATTTCCTCCTCGTCCACGAAGACGAGGCATTGTTTTAGTTACGTAACTTATATGTGAATGTAATACACTTAATATTCACTGAAAATGCGACACCAAAAATATCCAAAGACACGGTACAAAAAAATGTAAATGTGAAAATAACAAAACGCACTTAATGTAATACATTTAAATTAGAATACCTACGTGTGGCCGTAGTTGTGGCTTGATTCAAGTTTGTGTTGTTTTCAATGACACCACACTCGTTGTCTTGCAATTCGAAATAAAACAAACCACTTTTGCTTAATTAAACTTTACTTTTGTTTCATAAAATGACGCGCGACTCAACGAATTAAAAGAGAAAAGTAGATTGAGAACGTAAAAAAATTTATTCAGTGACATACACACGTACAGTGGAATTATATACATAAAGACGATTTGTGTGGGAGGTACCACGCGTCTTTATCAAATCCCGCCTATATTTACAGCAGAATTTAAAATATGTTCACTCAACCAAAATACCAAATTCTTTTTAAATACCGTTAGCAGGCGCAGAAATATTAGATTCTTAATTTGTGGTTTGTATGGGAGGTACCACGCCCCTTTGTACAATCAAAAAATATGTACACCAAACCGACGTACCAAATTTTGTTCAAATACCGTTATCAGGAGCAGAAATAATAGATTTTTAATTTGTGGTTTGTATGGGAGGTACCACGCCCCATTGTCCAATTCCGCCCATATTTACAGCTGCACTTAAAATATGTACACCAAAACGACCGACTAAACCACCCGGGGCGCATACAAAAAAATTTATGCAAATCGGTCCAGCCGTTTAGGAGGAGTTCAGTCACAACACACGTACAGTAGAATTATATATATAAAGATTCATTCTTGTAGTTACATACATACATATATTTATATGTTATTACGTTAGCGCAATTAAATAGCTTTTGTGATTGTGTTAATGACTCTTTCAAGCTGTAAACGCTGGAATGACATTCCAAGCTAAATTGAATTGAGCTTACTCTACAGGAAACTGCTTAGCACACATCCTTCCACTCTCTACAAATTAATACACGCTTCGACCTTATGAGAATCACTAAAACACTTTTAACCAAACATAACCCATGCAGTTCCGTTGCCTGATTGTTTTGTTTTTGGCGGAAAATTAATAATATTAAATGAACACTTAGAGTCATTTCAATTTAATGGCATACATCCGTTCGGCGCGAAATACACCAAATGTATCGTGTAATGCGATTTGTAAAAGAAAATGTGCAAAACATAAAGGCGAACATTTACAAATCTAATGTTAGTGCATACATACATACATACATACATACATACATACATGCGCATTTCGGAAACAAAAACATCAAATTATCCAAATGGAAAGAGAATCGATATCCGCACGCTGACACGAATCATCGCACCGCGCAACGAATTTTTTATGTAAACAAAATGAAAGTATTTAATGCGTGTAACTTAGCAAAGTAATTCAAGTGAAGCGTATGTTGCTGTAGAAATATTTTTCTTATGTCTGTAAGAACACTTTAATGTACGTATGTATATACGATTCAATTGACATAACGCATTGTAATTAAAAGCGTAATTTATCTTAGCCATAGTCGAGTTAGTCGCTTTTTTTTACTAATAGTCAGCTCCGAAGTTTGAGTAACGAAAAATTGTCACTAAAGACACTTCGAACTATACAAAAATTTCAAAATTTTAGTTTCTGAGTAAATTGAGTAAATAAGCCCAAAACCGCCAAAGAACGATCCGCAAAATTCAAGATTTACTTAAAATCAGCAACGCACTAGTTCAATCGTCAGCTCAGTAATAATGAAAATAAATACTCGTAATATTTATATGGCGCTCTGGCCTCAAAGATTAACAACTAATGTAAAATTAACGTAAAATAAATCTAAAAATTTTCTATTACATTTGATAACATACTTTTAGTTGTAGTAGTTTTACTACTAAATTAGCTATATTCGTAATAAAAAAATATAAATTTAGTTTTGAGTCAATCATTTACGCCCGAATTCAGTAATTTGTATGTATTGCTTTCCCTTGCTTTCACGTTATTTTCTTTTGTTTTTATTTAAGTTTTTTGTGACCTGCTCATCACCAGGTCACTATTTAGAGACTTTATTTTGGAACTTATGAATGCCAACTGGTCTAAAATTGTGACTTTTGTCTCTATTAGAGACTAAGACTGCTTACTGAATTCGGGTATTAGTCAAATATTTGGTATTTAAAAAAGTATTCACAAATATGCAAATTCGAAATTATCTGTTAAGTCTTGGGGTCATAGAATAACTTATTATTTAAAAAAAAATTTAACACTAATTAAAAAAAAGTATTAAAAAAAATATATGAAAAAATGTTTGTTTACTTTAAATTTTGCGGTAAAGAGGTAATACGCATACACGAAAATTGTGAATGATTTTATATTTGTTTGTGTGATATAAAGTGACATAAACAAATTCTAAAAAAAATATTTTATTGTAGTTCTACAACTAGTTTATTTAAGTCAGTGTGTTACTGCGCTAGTCCCAATTATTTTTTTTTTGTTTTTGTTCCTTTGAAGGGCTTTTTTTTTAATTTCGGAAATAAACTACAAACGGAAAAAAAATCATAGCCATAGATTTATACTATTCATTCACATGCCGTAGATGAAACAACTGCGAATAGTAAGGATGTTTGTCCGTGTAAAAGAAAAAAACATTATTTAACACGGCACAAAAATATGCATGATAAAAAAGGAAATATATTATTTTAGAAATGTCGAAAAAATACATTAAGAAATCAGAAAATTGATATTCTCAAACAATTATGCTTCCTAATGCGAGAACCTGCTGGCACGCAAGAAAAATTTTCTTAAATAAATAATAATATGTACAAAAACAAAAATACATAAATTCACGATTATGAAGTACATACATATATATGCAAATGAAAATATACAGACAGATAAAAATATATAATTTATTGCGAAAAGTACGTTCATAAGTACTTGCCAAGGATACAAAGTTTTGGATGTTTACTGTATTTTACTTCAAAAACTCTGATGACGTATACCTTAAAACTAATCTAAATGCCATAAGTCACAACATGCCCCAAGACGACGCACCCAGCTGACGCAGTAAAATGTAGGAACCTTCTCGTACATATGTATGTATGTACATGTTGGATAGGAGCTTTCAAAAACGTCATAGCAGTAGGAGTAGAGGAGATGAAAAAAGAATTCACTTGACTGAACATAAATTTTCGAGAGCCAAAACTTTGATTCGTGTGTACATATGTATGTATGTACATATGTATGTACATACATATGTTTGTATGTACGGTTGCATATATTACAACGATAACAAAAAGTACAAATATGCTTTAGGCAGCAACAAATGAATACGAAACGATGACGTTATCAATTGTAGCGGCAAAACAAAACGAAAAAATAATGCAAATTAGAGTGAGGAAATAAATTACATATATTTATGTACATGTGTATGTATGTATGTACTATGTGCAAGCACAACTCATTTGTAGGCTTGTTTATAAAATTTGTTTATCGCAAAATATATTTACATACATACATACATACATTTGTATAAACATACACATTATTTATAAACTCGTGTCTCGCATCGTTTTGAAAAGTTCATTGCGAAAACATTTCATAAACAATGCGGCAATAGCGATCCAAAGGCACTGCGATTGTTTAATCTACACCAAAAATGGAAAAGATATAAACAATGCACAGTGAACATCTGTAACGTTTAGAAAAAACTAAGGAATTGCCTTTATTTTGATAAATTAGCTTTAATTTTCCGAAATTAAGCTTGTACAACATAAATGGGTTGTGAAAAAATTGTGAAATAAGTTATTCTTGAAGTGAAATTTTTTAAGTGGCGGCAAGAAATTGAAAAATCAACATAGCGAATGTTATGTAAAATGGTGGTGACGAGCATTGTGTTCTCCACACCCAAACTAATCACATCGAAATTCACCACACCTGAACTCACCACACCTGAGCTCACCACTCTTTAACTCACCACACTTAAGTTCTCCACCGCTAAACTTTTCACACTAAGACTTACCATATCTAAACTCGCAAGACTTCATTTAACTACACGCAATATCACCATACTCAAACACATCATACCTCAATTCACCTCACTCGAAGTTCCCACGCCCAATCCTGCCACACTTACTTTCACCATATCTATACACGCAACATATTAACTTACCACTCGCCAACCCTTCTCACCTCATCACACATCGTCTCACCGTAATTTCTCACATTTTATCTCACAGTTAAACGATGTACTAAGTCACAAATAAGATTAATTCTTCAATTGTAATTTAGTCAATTAAAAATGAAAACAACCTTGCGTTCTTGTTTTATTCTTTGGTCATTCGCTCTTATGTGTAATCATTGATTCAAATACTTTTTGGAAATTCATTGAATTTCAAGAGAGTGAATATAGCTATTTTTAAGTATTACTGGAGTTAGAGATTCGAATTGTTTAAGCACTCCCACAATGGGCCTTCAAAGCCGCCATTACCATTTCCCATTAAATGGTAAGTAAGTACTTTTAAATACTTGTTCATGCAAACATTCGTAAGAAGCTAACGCGAAAACTATTTATTAAGAAGCGCCCAGGTGTGAGACTACATAAATATTTTCTTTATTTCTCTGTTTACGCGCTCTATCGAAAATATATCACAATATCACCACTTACTGCGAATTGTATACGCTTCCACTGCCAAGTCTACTGAACATCTGTTTGCTTTTACTAATTGATTATTATATATTAGTATACGAACATAATCGCTTGCTGCGTTTTCTTATTTGCCAAAACGTTTGCGCTTGAGTTCAGAGTCTCGATGCGTTAAACGAAATTAGTATGTTTAAGTAAAGAATGTTCACACACAGTTAGAATCTTTCATTATTTATTTTTACATCGGCAAGACTCCAATAAGCACCAAAACGAAAATTCCGCCTCGACAATTAATTTTGCACTGCAGATATTTTTAAGACTGCTCGCAGCTGGTGAACAGACGCATCAGACCCTGATGAACCCTTAAACCGAATATGACGGGTTGGACTCACCAGGTTCGCCCACTCACAATAATTCAGTCCTAAACAGGTGTTTGGGAGCTACCCAGAGGGCACTTGGATAAAATCACCCGGAAGTCGTGAGTTGCTTGCTCCGTACACTTTCGTGGACTTCTGCACACTGATACATCTTCCTGAAGAACAACAAAGCCCTGGGGCTGATGGGTGGCCAGCTGAGCTATTCAAGTACGGCGGAGAGGAGCTGGTCAACTGCATGGGCGAGCTCATTTTATTTGAGTTTAATCCACAATAAAGGTGATACTGCAGTTTTGGCCGACATAAGTGTGATTAGTCTCCTTAATATCGCGAATAAGATTCTTGGAAAAGAACCCGAGAAAGAAGAATCGACATTGAGATCTCGACGAACAAACACCGCTACTCTATAGGTCTCTCATTATGCCAGTCCCATTGTATGGCGCAGAAGCATGGACGATGACCACATAAGATGAGAGAGCTCTTCGAAAGAAATATTCTCCAAAAAACTTATCGACCTTTGCGAATTTGCGACGGCGAATACTGCCTACGATTGAACGGTGAGCTGTACGAGCTCTACAAGAACGTAGACATAATTTGAATGAATAAAATAGCGGCAGCCCTGAATGTTTTCGATGTAGTACCCGTTGGTGGTGGCTGAGGCAAAGGAAGACCTCCTCTTCATTAGAAAGACCAAGTGGAAAAAGGCTTGGCTATACTTAGCATTTCCAATTGGCGCAAGTTGGCAAGAGAAAGCGAAAGCTGGCGTGCTATGTTGACCTGCGCTAAAATCGCTCAGGCGGTTAATGCGCCAATTCAGTAAGAAAGAAATAAGTTTTCAAATTTAAAATTTTAAATTAACTGTTCTCTGCAATTTTATATTTTTTCGATTTTTTCAAAACACAATCGCAACTAGTTTGTAATTGGTAGAAATCTGCGCTTTATTCTACAAAAATTGAATGATCTAGAAAACTGCTCACTCAAAACAATTTTAGTTAAAAAAAAAAATTAATTGTTTAAACATGTCCATATGCGATTGTGTTATAATTTTTATGCGCAGTGTATAGAATGCTAACCCTTGCAATACCAACGAACACAAACCCATCAACTTTCCTGTTGAAAATTTTTTACACAACAAGCTTTTAGACACACAAAGCCAACTGCACAAACATATGTACAATCAGCGAAACACATTTGTTTAAATGTCCAAATAGCATTTTAACAAGTTTTATACTCAATGGCACACAACTGTTAATAGTAATTCCCTCCTCTACTTACGACAGAATTTAATGTAACTGTAACTAAAGCACCTTCATGTTTCCACAAAACGCATAGAATGTATATAGAGCGTGGATAAAGAATAGAGGAAAATAACTAGTATATACATAAATACTGTTTACTTTCCTCGCATGCAATTATAAATACAAACACACACACACAAACACACGCGTATTCACGCATAGAGAACGCATGTTGGCGTGACCTTTATCGCATTTGTGCCGCATTGCAACTTGGTGTGCGTGTAAACGCGTTGCAAGCGCTTAATGGCAACGAAGCTTGTGGCATGGCAAACAAACGCACAGCACACTGCATAAAATACAATAAAAATGCATGAAATTTCCCAGAATAATCTACTTTGCGAGTACGTAGGGAATGTGGAAAAATGACGTTTGCATAAAAAAACGTGAGCTTACATTTCAATACAATGTAGTAATTTGGAGCAGCAGCGCTACCCTTGCTACCACTATACTCGTATGCCAAGTGAGTTCTAAAAGTTTCTGATCTTAACTATAAAATGAAGAATAAATCTGAAGCAAGTGGCACTGATTTTCAAAATACTTTTTGAAAAAAAAAAATTTGCTTTAAACTCTGAAGGGAATGTTCGAATATTTTACTTTTATTGAATGTATCAAGCCCAGGACGTAAGGTATGTATATAACTCGATGCGTTACTCGGTTCGAGGTTCGAATCTAAGGCAAGTAAAATCTTAATCATAGAAAAAGTTTTTTTCTAATAGCGGTAACCCCTCAACAGGCAATGGCAAACCTCCGAGGGTATTTCTGCCATGAAAAAGCTTCTCATAATTTATCAGCCGTTTGGAGTCGGCACAAAACTATAGGTCCCTCCATTTGTTGTACATATAATATAAAGACGCACACCACAAATGGTAGGAGAAGCTCTTTTGCCAAATGTAATTTAAAAGCTGAATAACGCTGATTACGTATTTAGATTGTTTAAGACATTTTCTTCATTGAGATTGTTTAAATGCCGCACTGTGTGTCGGTGGACAAAAGTCAAAAAAAAAGTATGTCAAAATATTCCTAAAATATGGATAACTATTATTTTCAAAAGAATCATTTACATAAGAAGATGCTAAACTCATTTGCCTGTAAGTTATTTTTATGTGTAAGTAATATTCAATAACTGAATGATTTGGCAAAGTAAACTAATAATGAAAAATTTTGCATTTCCTATAATTTATGCATCGTCGCTACAAACGAAGTTTCATTTTTCCAGAAATTTCTATAAAAATTATTCACTCTTTAACTCTTTAATTTTTTTTTTCTGAAAAAGGCTGAATTTTTCCAAAACTGAGTGCAATATGATTACGTATAGACTTTCGATCACAAGTAAATTGAAAAACTTCACAGCTTTTTACGGTTTTTTTATTTAAAATTTTTTGTTTAAAGCTTTCTTCAATGCAAATTTGATAAAAAAAAATTCAAAAATTAGCGAATTAAAAGAAACGTTTTATTTTCGTTAATTAAATGGTCAATAAAGCTGCATACTGAAAAATAAAAATAACAATTGTGAAAAACATGTGCAATTTTAATGTTTTTTTTTTGTTTTATAAATCTCATAGAACGTTAGAAACTTTTTGAAACTTAGCCTGGTGTATTAAATAAAGTGGTATCGGTACGACAAAAATAAAATTGTTCAAACACACGCAAAACAAAAATAAAACTAATTCGCTTATTCGCCATTAACTGCACTCTATGGAATTCGCCTTGAAAGCTGGTTTTTCATATGAAAATTAACTGTGTCTTAATTGAAAAATATTGTCATTGCAACACTTCATTATTAAGTTTATCCGCAATCAAAACATAAACTCGTCGTTGTCTGTTGAGAGTTTTCAACCTCTTCACTGCTTCTGCTATTACCTCACAGGCTGTCTTCCATATTTTCTACTTTGTAGCATAGACACTGCGAGCGATTCGACTCCATATTTGCTGCATCTATGTCTTCTTTTAGTATTTAGCATTTAGTATGACAGAGTATTTATTCGCCGCTGCTTTAAATAAGTCGACTGCAGTGGTGCTAAAGGAGACCGTCGGAACGGACGAGATTCCAAGCAGCCTCGCTGATAGGCTTCGTCTGAGGATGAAAACCCAGAAGCAATAGTTTGACGACTACTGCACCAGTGCACTAGTTGGCTTTTATAAATGTCTGGATCCCAAGTCTATAAAGTTGTTGTTTTTACAGTCGGACACTCATATAAATATATTTTTTTAAGAGCTATCGGAACGGATAAAGTTCCGAACAGCACCTTCTCTATCTATCTGGGGGCTGTCAGAATGGATGATATTGCGAGCAACCTGTTTTGGGCACGTGGTTTGTGGTAGCTTAATGGTTCGCTCGCCGCTGTCTCTCCAGGCCTCCAAGTTGTTTTAAGATAGAAGCAATTGCATCACTGGTTCATGTCCATGGCATTACTAACCCCCGTACTTTGTTTAAGGAATCAACTCAAATCAAAGAAATATTTCTACCTTATAATGGCAAAAAACAATATTAAATAAAAATGAAATTTATTGGGTTATAAAACTGCACACTCAAAAGCTTCCGGAAAATTCGAAAGAAAATAAGTAATGCAATTTTTTTTTGTAAAACTTTTTTTTATTTTTGTAAACGTCTTTAAAGCTTTGTATCGTGGATTTCAGTTCAAAATCGACCTAATTAATAACTGAAATATATAAAAAAAAATGATTAAATAAATATTAATTATAATATTACTGCAGGTACAGAAATTTAAAATTTTTCTGTAAAGTTGATATATGTTTGGATTTTTCGGAATCTTAAATAATTAAATTGTTTTTTTTTCGAGATTAGCTTAAATAAGATGGATATACCTATGGGAATCCTTGCACACAATTTGTTGTTAAATTAAGTTAAGTTCTTGAAGAATATTCTAAACAAATACTCGAATCAGGGCTTTTCGATACGAGAAATTCATTTTTGAAGTTTATTGAATTTCATTGACTTTTTTTTCAAATAAATATTGCAAATCTCCACAAATATTCTATCTTTTTTTATCGCAAATAATCTGTCTTTTTTAATACTCTGCTGGTTATATTTCCAACTACCGATTTTGAACGGTCGTACCTATAAAGACATTAAATAATAATAACAACAAAGCGGTTTTGTCAAAATTTATACTTTGAAAAGCCATTTATGCCTTTTCTTTTCATATTGGACATTTTTGATTTGAAAAATAAATCTGTTTGCCCTGTTAGTCACGAATAGACCAATCTAAGATGAATGGCATTGCAAATAAATGCTAATATCAAAGTGAATACGAAATCGTAGCAATATTTAAATCATAAAAAGTATGAAGACCACCGCCGCTTGGCACAATATAATACGATTGACTTTTTGTTTTTTTATTGTTTTGCCATAATTTTTATTGTCTGTCTTGAAATTCGAGCAAACATTGTCAATTGTCTGCATTTATTTATTGGTTATTTATTAGTTCCGAGAAATACACAATTTAATACACAATCATCAGCAAAAACGCGATCTATGAAGTAAGTAAAACGAAATAAAATAAAATAAAATAAAACCAACGCCAGCTGTTTTGTCGGTTCCTTTGTAGACACACAAATGTGCGGTTTTTTTCCTGTTCTTATTGCCATTACATAACTTTCTTGTCAACTTTGTTGTTGTGTGTCTACCCACAACTCAGCACATCAACTTATATCTTTAATTTTTTTTTATTTTTTTTTTTTTTTTTTGAGTAAAACCATTATTTTGTATCACGCAGCCATCTGTGTGTATGTTGTGTATGTACGAGTGTTTGTCGTTGACGTTCTTTACAATTTCTTTACACGTATTGTGTACTGTTGAATATCCAACAGTTTGCCTATCTTTATTTATTCTTCAGCTACAGGTGAGCTGTTGTCAGCTCTGACAGACAAGTGATTTTCATCTGCGACTGCTGTCACTACGAAAATTGAACAAATTGAAAACAGCTGGAAAGGAAAAGAGAATTACGTGATATCTGCGTAAGGGAAGAAAGGAAATCCAACGACGAAAGGATTATATTTTATGTACACACACACACACACACACACACACACGTACTTAGTCAAAGCAATGTGAAGGAAGAGCAGCATTTTGATGTGTAACAAATGATAAATCATTTTCTATGGCAGTTAAAATTCTAATTCTGTGTCAAGGTGCAGCCATAAAAATATACTGGAAAAACTTATGCATTCACTCATTCGTGACACTTTCATTTCGTAGCATTTACAATTTTGTCAAAACACCCATTTGATTATAGTAAGTTCTTCAACAACCATGTTAGCGTAATAATAATAAAATTTTACAAAAAATGTTAGTGAGTGTCAATAAAACAGCGCCACCATAACACACATTTTCAATCAGTCTGTCGTAAATTAGTAAATAAAAAACAACTTAAGCGTGAAGTTGGCAGATTAAACGCAAAAAGGTAGGAAGTTGAAAGAGTACATATAATTTTAAGTTGAACCTTTTCCAATGAATGTTACAAAGCAAAATTTAACGACTTAAATGTCAAAGTTGAAGCTTTATAGACATTTAATGTATTCGATTTACGATTAGAGATTTTTAGTATATCTACTGACAACGAAAATCACTTAGATTTTAAATATTAAGCTACTCTCACAGGTAATGAAGTAGGTGAGCAAAGGTATGTGACTAAAATAAAAGGAAAAGCGAAAATTAAAGTAAAAGTGAAAAGCAAATAAAAAAGGACTGCACTGTTATTAGTAGTTAGGTATTAATGTGCTTAAAAAACTTTCGAACGTGGAACGAAACTTGAAAAATACAAATATAAATGGGATGCATTGTCAGAAAATGGAATTTTACTGATGTTCACTGAAGTGCTATAACTTCCGCGACGTGCCAAAAATTTAAAAAACTGAATGAAAGAATTAAAACGGGAACATTAGACCAAAACTTACTTTTTATTTGTATTTGTATGTACACACATAACATACATACATACATCCAAGTATATAATGTAAATACACACAAAAGCTGGTAACCAAAAAAATATTAACTAGCTGCTTTCTCATGCGATTCGTGAAATTTTAAAATAAAAATAAAATATTGCTGTCATAATGCTGTGACTCAAACAAATGACTATAAAATGACCACGTTTTTACCATTAGAGAAATGTAAAGCGTCTGATATAAATTTTTCATTGCCTTTTTTTCTGCAATTTTTTAATCAACAATGTTTGACCATTAAATTGAGCGTATCAATAACACATAGTATGTATGTATATCGTCACATAATTTTTAAATTTTAAGTAAAAAAAAATAATCCGAAAATATGCAAAAATTAAGCTTCAAACTTTATGCAAAAATTTATTTAAAAAATCAGCGATTTTTCATTAACTGTGTATGCATTTTGATAGCCCAATAAATTTCCGTAAAATGAAGTGCAGATTTGAAGTGGCTAAGATTTTGCGTGGATTTTTGACAATATTTTATAAACTCAAATACCAAGTTTATGTAGTTAAAAATACGCAAGACCGCCAGTATGTAAAATAATTAAAACCAAAAGAAAATCTTCCAAATAAAAAAAATAAATATACTCGTAAGTATGTATATAAAAAAATTTCACAAACGGATTTAAAAAAAAAAATTTCAAAAATCAAGGCGACATTTAAGACAATTGAAAGAAGACTACGATTTTTCTAGGGTTCTAGGTAAAAAGTAAAAAAAAATTTTTTTGAAATATCAACTTTATTTTTATAAAAATTTGTAATTTGTAATTTGTCTGTAATAAATAGATGATTGTCTTACGAAAGTAAAACAAAGTTATTAAATTTCCCTCAAAATTTTAAACTTGTTGTATGACCTGTTCCATATTATTAAAAAGTAAATTACAAGTTTCAATTGGTCACACATTACCCTTGATTTTAACAATTGTTAAGCGAACACCATCTGTTTTTCATAAGGAAAAACAGTCGAAAGTGCCGTTACATAGAAGAAATGGCGAGAGATTGCAATAGTTTATGTTTTTTGGTGATTATATTAAGTAAAAGTAAACTGCTTTAAATAAATAATATATAAAAACGACACTTTCAATAGAAAAATTTATTTTCAATTTGTTTTAAACTTATGCATTATTTAAACGTCGTTTATATTTTGATATAAATGCAAAAAACAACGTTTAATCAAAAATACTGAAGCAGTCGACAAATTGAATAAAGTCACGTTTTAGCTAATTAAATCTTTAATTGAGTAAAAGTGAGAAATATTTGATGACCGCTTAGTACTGAGGAGCAGCGTAAGGAAAAGCAATAAAACTTTTCCCTTTCACTTTCCCACAAATAACGCTCTTAATCAATTTAAAATGCCAGAATTGTTTTTCTACAAACCCCCTGCTCACCTCAACTTCGCATGCGTGCAGCAAAAACTATATTAATGTCAATTAAAACTGGCTCCCGTTGAAAATTGCAATAAAAATTAATTGGTTTTCATTGCTTGTTTTAATTAATTTTTCATTCTTCGCATTTAACTGCTTTATTGTTTTCGATTTTACTCACCTTTATTGAAACGTTTCGCACTCTTGCACACATTTTTTCTACACACCTTTTATGAACTCACATGATTTATGAAGCGATAAAAATAATTTGTTAAAAAATAAATTAGCAGCAACACTTTTATTTTACAGTTTGCTTTTTAAGCGTCAAGTGTCATCAAAAAATGGACCATACACGATTCGAATGAATGCAAATGAGCAAATTAGGAAAAAAGCTAATTGTTATTATTATAATAGCGTTATTTAGTCTACAATGCGCAGAAATTGTCCTTTCACTTGTGTGGAGTTGGAAGAGTTTTTATTATCTGTTGGTTGAACAATCTTGCTGATGCTTTGATGTTTGGTCGAGTATTTGTGGTTTGATTTCGTTCTAAAAGCATCAGATTGCGTGTTCTCAAATTTAAACTGGAAATTATATTAATATTTAATCTTTGTTTGGTAAGGATTTTTTGAAAACTAAAAGAATTTTATTTAAAAAATTGTATCGTAATACGATTTTTTGCCTACAACTTACTCCCACGAACCATCACTTTTATTTTGTGCTGAGTGGTAAGAAAGACAAGAAATAGTTTTCAAACAACCAAATTTTTAATTTAAAATTATGCAATGAATAAACCTCAATACTTTTCTATATTATAAATGTAATAACGTCATCATATGAAGTAAAGTTAATGCAAAATAAAGTAAATTTTGCACGAATAAGTAACAAATATTCAAAATATTGAAAATTTTCATCCAAAAAAGTTGCAATGAAAGTTTATAAAAGCCTTTGTGTAACTTAAACTCAATTGTTATTTTGAAGTGCCATTTAATTGTAGTAACAGACCAAAATTCAAACTAAAAAAAACCCTTAAAAAATAGTTTTTTTTTATTGTCAATGATGCGTTAAAATATATTCAGAGAAATACATATTATTATTATTATTATATACACATACAAAACTATTTAAGTACGCATCATAATATTTTTAACACGACATTTTGCTGCTCATCATTAAATACGCATTTCCGCATCAAACTAAATTTTTATGTTAACATATTTTCAAACATAAATAATCCATTTCTAAAAAATTTAACATTTATGTCTACACTTTTTTATTCACATTTTGTTTATCTATAAGTAGCAAAATGCGAGCGAGCAATTCAAAAAAAAAGTGAAAACACTAACAAAGTGTCTGATATAAATTTTTCATTGCCGTTTATATGCCATTTTATTTTTTCTACAATTTTTTAATCAACAATGTTTGAACATTAAATTGAGCGCATCAATAACACATTGTATATTGAAATTGAATTTTTATAAGAGTTGAAATGTGCATCATAAAAACTCTATAAAAAGTGTATAGGCAGTATTTTGTAAATTTAATGAATGAGGTAAAATTTTTAAGCTGTTTTTGTTATTTTCATTTGCAGTTTATAAAAAAAAACAAACAACATTCATGTTTTATTTTAAGTGGAACATGAGCTCAGTGTTTCTTTTTCCAACCATTCGCCATTATTGAATTGCTAATTAGCAAAAAGAAAATTATTTCTTCAACATAACTCTTACGCCCGGTTGAACAAGTACAAATTAATTAATTCAATTTTAATGATAATGAAGCGGATTTCTCTGACACAGGCAAACACATATACACCAGCCTTTTTGATTATCTGGATGAGGTTAAATGTAAATTTGGAATAAAATCGATTCAAATGTTACTCATACGCCATGTATGACTGCCTGCTAAAAATCACCTGTTTGATTGAAAATGTGCTACTTATACTTACTAATTCATATATTTCATCCATTTCGGAAATACTTAATCAGAGCTTTTGTAAACAGCAGTTCATAATGATGAATTGAAAAGAAAACGAGAACGATGGACTGCTAGAATAAAATGGAAATTTAGATCTCGCAATTCACCGGAGATCTTATTTAAGTTTCCATAATACTCTGTAATTTTTCTCACAGAGACAGTAGACATGTGAGTTCTCTCAATTTTAAAGCGAAACCAAAATAACACAGAAAATAAATCAAATTAAGACCAAATAAATATAAGGTTTTTTTTTTAAGTTTTTGATTGGCTTTGTAATATAATAATTAAATTATGAATTTATTAGACAACCCTTAGATCTGCATATTTAAGATAATTGGAAATTATATATTTACCAATAAAAACAATAATGCGTTTGTAATGATTTTCGACACATGTTAAGCACTTCTTTCTCGGAAAAAAATGTCTATATAACAAAATGTTATCAAAATCTTTAATTTAAAAAAAAAATTTGAATATCTAATTTTAGTATATTTTTTTAATTTCTTTCTTATAAATGTTGGAAATCTACTTGTTGAAATATTACTTTATATTCAATATTACTTTGTATTCAATATTGTAAACACATTTGCCGTTGATATTTTACATTCAAATATAAATTATTCATTCTGGAATATACGCAATACAATTAAGACGTGTTCTCGTGTTCTTTATTTAAATTCTTAACTGCGCATATAAAGTTGCTATATTATTAACAGGTTATGGGCCTAGAATCGTTAAAGGATTAGAGAAACCTTGTTTATTTAAAGAAAAGTGTATAAAAGATGACTTCCACCGGGATGTACTCAATCGGAAAACTGGATGACTCTAACTATGTGTCTTGGTCGGTTCAGATGAAGAGCGTTTTAGTACATGCGGAGCTGTGGGCAATAACCAGTGGAAAGCAAACAAAAGGTGAAAATATATCTGCCGAAGAGGCAGCGGCGTTCGACGTGAAGGACGAAAAGGCGTTAGCTAGCATTATGTTATGCATTAAGCCATCGCAGGTGAACCATGTGAAGCATTGTCAAACAGCAGCTTTGGCTTGGAATAAGCTGAAGCAGATTCATCAGCCAGGCGGTCCTGCTCGAAAGGTGACACTATTTCGACAAATGTTGTCTCTCAGATTGTCTGAGGGTGAGAAGGTTCAAGATCATCTCAATGTGTTTTGCGACACTATCGAAAGGTTGGCGGAGATAAATGTTGTTTTGCCAGATGAAATGGCAGTAATAATTTTGTTAGCAAGTTTGCCAAAATCTTATGAAAATTTTGTAGTAGCAATAGAATCTCGTGATATCTTGCCAATGTTAGCTTCACTTAAAGTAAAACTACTCGAAGAGGGTGCTAGGCGAAATGGTGATGAATTGGGTTATACTGATTCGCAAAAAGCGTTGGTGGTACGAACAAGATTCCAGAATGGTAACAACAACAGGAATAAAAACAGCACTAAAAGTTCAGAAGAGCAAAAAAAGTTAAATAACTCGACAAAGAAGCGTAGTGGTAAATGTTTTAATTGTGGTAAACATGGCCATTATGCTGCATAATGCAGGGAATCTCAAATTAGAATGGAGCGGAATGATAAATCATTTAATATACTTGCTTCAATACTTCCGTATGAGCTAAATCATAATGAATGGTGCATCGATAGTGGTTCAACTGCACATTTATGTTGTGATCGTTCTGCATTTGTGACATACGAGGAGCGCAAGGAGAGAATTGAACTAGCCGGAAACAAATACATACAAGCAGATGGAATTGGTGAAGTTTGTGTACAAAGCGGTGAATTTCGACTGAAGCTAAGAAATGTATTACATGTCCCAGATTTGAAATGTAATTTTGTGTCGGTTAGCAAAGCCTGTGAGAAAGGTTTTTCAGTGAGTTTTAAAAATAACCAATCTGTTATAAGAGACAGAGAGGGCGAGGTAGTAATTAAAGCTAGTCGGAAAGGTGGTTTATTTGTGTTTTCATGCGAAGAAAATAAATGTTTTCACGTAAATAAGGAAGACACTGAAGTAAAAATGTGGCATAATCGTTTTGGCCATTTAAATTTCGATAGTTTAACTGAAATGTTTAACAAAGAACTTGTTCATGGACTTAAAATAAAAAAAGTGTTAAGTAATCAAGACTGTTTTACATGCGCAAAGTGCAAGATATGCGTTAAACCATTTGCTCAAGCTTCTAAAAATCGCGCTAAAGACCTATTAGAAGTTATACATTCGGATGTATGTGGGCCAATGAACAAAAATTCTATTGGTGGGTCCCGATACTTTGTAACATTTATTGATGATAAGTCGAGATACGTTTCTGTATATTTTTTGAAATCGAAGAATGAAGTGTTTGAAGCATTTAAATCGTTTAAACAAATGGCAGAAAAACAAACAGACAGAAAAATAAAAATTTTAAGAAGCGATAACGGTGGTGAATATATATGTAAAGAGTTTCAAAATTTTTTGGTTGAAAACGGTATTCATCGGCAGCTGTTTTTGGGCAGAAGCAGTGTCAACAGCGGTTTATTTACGAAATATGGCTGCAACAAAAACATTAATCAACAAAACTCCGTATGAAGAGTACACAGGCAAGAAACCGACAGTTAAACATCTTAAAATATTTGGTTCGTTAGCAATTGCGCTTGATAAGACACAATCAAAAAAGTTTCAGCCAAAAGGAAGGGAGTTAATAATGGTTGGTTATTCCAATACCTCTAAGGCATATCGTTTGATGGATCCAGTTACACATAAAATTATCACAAGTAGAGACGTGGTATTTATGGAGAACACATTCTTTGGCAGTGAAGAACGTTTGAAAAGTCGTATTGTAGCAAAAGGTTGCAGTCAACGGTTTGGTGTAAACTTTACTGAGACGTTTTCACCAGTGGTAAGATATACGACGGTGCGTTTAATTTTGGCATTGGCGTGTGAATTTGACTTACATTTGCATCAAATGGATGCATCATCAGCATATTTAAATAGCGATTTACATGAAATTGTTTATATGCATCAACCTAAAGAGTTTGTGAGCAAAGAATTTCCTCATCATGTTTTGAAATTAAATAAGGCGCTTTATGGTTTAAAGCAGAGTGGACGCGAGTGGAATGCAAGGTTGGATATAGTTCTACAGTCCTTTGGATACAAACCGTGTGTCAGTGAGCCTTGCGTTTGTACAAAACAAGAAGATGAGAACTACAACATTATTGCTGTATATGTGGATGACTTGATTATAGGCGGTACGAAGTTAGAAGAAGTCAAACAAATAAAGACTAAACTAGCAAATGAATTTGATGTTGTAGATACAGGTCGTTTAAAATATTACCTCGGAATGGAAATCCAGCGCGAAGGGGAAACGGGTGCAATAACTCTTTGTCAAAGGAAATACATCACAGATTTATTGAATCAACAAGGAATGTCCGATTGTAAAGCAGTGTGTACGCCGCTAAGTGCAGGGTTTCAAGTTAGTTGTACTGACAGCAAATGTAGACGTGTGGATCAAAGTGAATATCAATCTTTGATAGGTGCTCTGATGTATCTGGCTATTTCAACGCGACCAGACATTCTTCATTCTGTAAGTAAACTCTCACAGAGAAATACCGATCCGCACTGTGAGCACGAAGCAGGTGCTAAACATATCATCCGATATTTAAAGGGTACAATAGATATGAAGATACATTATCGCAAAACGGGTAAACCAGTTGAATGTTACGTTGACGCTGATTGGGGAGCCGATGCTAGTGATAGAAAATCATATACAGGAAGCGCATTTTTTGCTGCAGGCGGAGTATTCTCTTGGGAGTCAAAGAAACAAAGCGTTGTTGCACTTTGTAGTACAGAAGCTGAATATGTGGCACTTTCAATAGCTGCAAAAGAAGCTGCATATATAAGAACGCTTTTAAAGGAATTAGGATTTCCTAATAGTAAACCTACTGTAGTAAATAGCGATAATCAGGGTGCACAGTTTTTAGTAAAAAATCCTATATATCATGCCAGAAGTAAGCACATAGATTTGAAATACCACTTTGTCAGAGATTTGTATAAAGCAGGTGAAATAATTTTAAATTATGTTTGTACTGAAGAAATGATATCAGATATATTAACTAAAAACTTACAGAAGATAAAACATAGCAAATTTAGAAAAGAAATGGGATTGTATTAAAATATTGTTTATATAGGAGTGTTGGAAATCTACTTGTTGAAATATTAAGCGAAACCAAAATAACACAGAAAATAAATCAAATTAAGACCAAATAAATATAAGGTTTTTTTTTTAAGTTTTTGATTGGCTTTGTAATATAATAATTAAATTATGAATTTATTAGACAACCCTTAGATCTGCATATTTAAGATAATTGGAAATTATATATTTACCAATAAAAACAATAATGCGTTTGTAATGATTTTCGACACATGTTAAGCACTTCTTTCTCGGAAAAAAATGTCTATATAACAAAATGTTATCAAAATCTTTAATTTAAAAAAAAAATTTGAATATCTAATTTTAGTATATTTTTTTAATTTCTTTCTTATAAATGTTGGAAATCTACTTGTTGAAATATTACTTTATATTCAATATTACTTTGTATTCAATATTGTAAACACATTTGCCTCTGATATTTTACATTCAAATATAAATTATTCATTCTGGAATATACGCAATACAATTAAGACGTGTTCTCGTGTTCTTTATTTTAATTCTTCTTAACTTATAAAGTTGCTATATTATTAACAATAAAAAAAAGTCGCTAGTTTGCGTTATATGAAGTAATAAATTACGGAAGGGTAAAAAATATCAAAAGCCAAAGAAAACTTCTCGTCACTTTACTAAAATATTTTAAAATTTGTTTTATTGGCCTCAGTTTTGATAAAGAATGAATAAAGTCACAATTCAAAAATCCGATTTACAGATTTGAATTTATGCACTCTGTTCACAAATTTAAGCAATAACTCAAATTTACACATTTGGACAATTTATTTATACACCAATTATTTAAAATTATTATTATTTCAAATAAAAGACTTTTTAATTTTTTCATTCAATTTTAGTACAACAAAGTGCAAGTTTCTAGTGGCTATGAATTACCACTGGTTTTTGATAATTTTTATACTGACACTATTTCGCAATTCCTTCCATTTGGAAAATAATCGCGGATTTGCTTTTTATCGAGGAAACTGCCAGTAATAAAATTTTCAAACATCAGCGATAACCTGTAGGCACTCAAAACTTGCACTTTCTTAGACTAAAATTTAGAGAGCCAAAAAACCGCATACTCAAAAAAATGTTAAACCCTATTTTTAAATAGTTTTAAAAATGGGCGTTTATGGTTTTTCTTAGAGAATGAACCATATTTTATTTGAAATATAATTTTAATTAATTAGAAAAAAAAATTAAGTGCACAAATCTGTCAATAAGTGATTGTTCTAAAATTTGTGAATAGAAAATATAAAAAATTTAAAATAGTTCTGAAATCAGTTTAAAGTTTTGAAGAAAAAATTTGCTCGTCTGTATATATGTTTCTTCAAAAAAAAATTTAAGCAACAGCAAAGTACTTTTTCAAATAACAAAAATAATGAAATTTTTGTCTCTAAATTTTTCTTGAGAGTTGTATTTGAGTCATAATTTCGAAGAACTGAAAAAAAAATTTCAACAATTGCAACCTACAAAAGTGGTCTTCCGTGCTACGAATTGTATAAAGTGAAAGAAATGTTTTCAGTTATTGGCTCTCCTCTTTGTTTTGCTCTTAAAAAGCCTATTTGAAAACTTTAATGTTTTTCCGTTGCTTCTTTTTTTTCTAACTTAAGTATGTTTTTCAATTTTTTTACATGCCGGGTAAAGAATATGTTTTTTAAACTAAGAAAATTTTGTTTACTAGTACTTACAATTGTTACTTAAAACTTGTGTTTTGTACAATAACTATGAACGTACACGATTATATGTAACCTTTTAGAACTTTAGTTTTGGGTAAATATTTCAAAATTTTTTAGTTATATGCAAAAAACTTTTAGGTTGATCATTAAAATTTTGCTTAGTCTCTTCCAAAACTATCTAAAATCATATTTGTAAAATATTAGATTTGATTTCGAAGTGGTTCAAAAGATATTTTAGGTAATAGACAAGTGGGTCGACGAAAATTCTTCTTTCTTTGCACTTTATCAAAACTTTGAAGTGCGTTTTTGAAATTAACGTGAAACTGTTGCGCGAAAACTATCCCACCTAATCGTATCAATTTGATTCAACTTCTATTTTATTAAGCTGTTCTATGTAAACCAAAGTTATAAATAATTATATCGATTTTTGTAATTTTCATAAGTGAAAAAATGAACAAATTTAACGTTGGAAATCGATTTCAAAGTTCAAACATACGAATAAATTATTAATTTTCAGTTTTCATTGGCTTTCTGAGGTTCAAATAGAGTAAAAAAGTATACGAATTAACAAGATATTTATATTTACTGTTACAGTTAAAAATTACGGACGCTACTTTGCACGCCAATGGATGGTAACAGTTGCGACACGTTCCACTGCAACATGGATTGCTCTCGCCATTTTGCAACATTTTCGAGTGGTTCAATCATTAAAACAAACTTACAGATATGCTCAAAAATATACTCTTTAAACGAATTGTCTACAATGTTTCTTATTCTAAAAATAAAAACTCAAAAACAGCGACCTTTTTCTGGATGCTAAATGATACAACCCCTCAAAATTTGTTTCCATTTTTTTTAATATCTACGTTTTATAAAATAAGAATATTTATTATTATATCGTCAAGTCTTAGTAAATATTATTAATAAACAGGTGTTTACTCTCCTAAAATTCGTGCGAAAAGGGATTCCATTTCTACACCTCGCCCACTCGCTCTTCCTTTTTATACCTTTTTGCTTGTAATGGCGACATAATGATTATTTAATTACAAAGTCTGCATAAATCCACAGCGTCCTCTCAACCGTTTAGAATCGAACAATTACACCTGTGCTCCATTGCTTTGCTGTTGCACTTCTTCTTCCACTTCTCTGACGACTTACTAAATTATTCAATTATGATATTTTACACTTCATTTAGTGGCGAGCAAAATGCACAGGAGTTCGTTAAAGAGAGGCAGTTGAGTGAGTGGCGTTGCTTACTCACTAAGTACACATTTCTCGAGGGAGTATTTAAATTAATTTTGCACTTCATAATTTTGTGATTCCCAGAAAGTACTACAAAACTTATTAATTCAGAGGTATAAACAAAGTTGTTTTTGTAGCAACATAGTTACAAGAAAGGGTCGGCTTCTGAGCGCATAGTGCAAAGCATAAATCAATTTACGAAGCAGATAAATTACATAAAATATATTGATGGGCTCACACAAAGAGTTATAGTCGGATGCCTACGGCCTAACTTGCAGACTGTGACTAAGTCATCGTCACTAAGCTTGAAAATAAATGAATCAGTAAGTAAAATAGTTCGAATCTAAATATGATATAATATATAATTTTGGCGCTTACACTATATAGCTCAGTGTTATACCACAAATGGGTGACCTACAGTTTTGTGTCGACTCCGAACGGCAGATGTATTTAATGAGAAGCTTTTTCATGGCAGAAATACCCTCGGAGGTTTGTCATTGCCTGCCGAGGGGTGACCGCTATTAGAAAAAACTTTTCCTATTATTAAGATTTTGCTTGCCCTGACTGAGATTCGAACCTCGAACTCAGCGGCATATCGAGTTATAGCACGCATATACATACACATAGAAAATTTGCTAGTTGTGTCTATCTGAATAAGGCCTAGTTTAGCTCGGAAAGAAAAACTATTTTTATTGATTAAACAAAATAGTGAAAATCTTAATAAAAACTTATTAATTTTTTCTGTAGTTGCTACAAATTTTATAAATAAATAAATAAAAATTAATTGCTGTTTGTTTGTCTCGCTAATACTCGAGAATGGCTGGGCCGATTTAACAGTTTTTTGTTATGAAATTTTTGTCGTATCAATTTCATTGCTATTGGCAAAGATCAGATCGTAAAATGAAGTAGCTCTAGCGTTGGCTTCATCTGGAATAGTTGCTAGATTAATAGAAGATGGACGAACTGCATATTCTACCACTAAACAAACAAATCAACGAAGCACCAGTTTGCAACATAGCCAAAAACAGCGCATGGCGAAGATTCTTCAAATATGCAAATTGATCGTTTGAGATGAACGAACCATGGCCCACAAGAGGTCACTGGAGGCACTCGACAGAACGTTAAACGAGCGTGGAGCCGTTTAAACACTCCAATTAACAACTAAGATGCGAGTGTTTTTGCAACAAGAACAAACTGCAATTGTGTTTTCGAAGCAGTTATTAATTATTGGAAATGGTAAGGTCGCAGTTGATACCACCTTACCGACACGCAACAGGACCCTCAGCGAGTTTTTCCGGACATAGAACAACACTTCAACAACCATATTTAATTGGCTTAGTGAAAGAGCAATGTTGGCGAGCTGTTTTCTTACAAATCAGTTGACACAGTTACAAAACAAGATGATGTAGTCAACTATCCCAGTTTTTAAATTCAATGGAATTGCCTGGATTGCGACCTCACAATTTAAAATTAAAAGTAGAATCAGTTGTGATCATGCGGCGTAACATTAAACAACCTCGACTGTGCAATGGAACAAGACTGGCTGTGAAAAAGCTAATGAATAACGTCATCGGGCCAAGATCATCAAGGGAAATTACAAAGGAGAGGATGTCTTGATCACGCGTATACCGATGATTCCAACGAATTTACCATTCAAATTTAAGCGGCTACAATTTCCCGTGCGTCTGGCCTTTGCGATAACCAAGTTTTCGGAACCAAGTTGAAGGTTCCCTGTTTCACGCATGGACAATTATACGTCACGTGTTGGCGTGTCGAAAAATCATCATTACGCGTTTCATTTGAATTGTTAGAAGGTTTCGTTTAATAACCGAACGAAATTAAAACGGTGTGAGATAAGTATGCTGAACGGCTTAGAATGTGCGTGTGGGTTAATGTGAAATATACATACATACATATATGTTGTTACTGAAACAAATTTTGATCGGTTGGCGACATATCGATCAATCTGACTGGCGAAAGTAAACCAGACGTAAGGACCCTGCTCGGCGGGAGTATAATATAAATGTTTTATATACGAATGATAAAAAAGTGTTCAATTGGCAAAAAAAAATATGATATTAATTGATATTATAACACTAACAAGACGTTTTGGATTCATCTGACCCACTTTGACATTTGAATGTTTTTATATCATTGATTTTTTATTTTTTTTTTTATTTCGTATTTCGCGACTTTTACGAGAGTTCATCAAATTTAATTCAAAAGCATTCATTCATTTTTAAAATGTATAAAATTATATAAATAGCTTGACAATCTATACCGACAGATAGGTATCATTTGAATTTATTAGCAAACAAATTAAAAACAAAACAATTACGAACTGACCCTACTAAAAACACAATTTTATTAAAAGAATTTCTAGCATTTTTATGTTGGCAGTTTAACAGCCCATTCAACACTAGTAGCGCCAGTTTTAAGTGGCCAAAGCTTAACATTGATTTTTGACAAAGGTTATGTTAGGTTAGGTTAGAGGAGCTGCCACCATGCAGGATCACGGTGGCACACTTAGGCTGCAGATAGAGAAAGGCCGTTGTGACACGACATGCATTCCTTCCCATCCCTTAGAAATTGAACCAATCCCTACGTTTAATGTAGTGTAGAAAGCTAGGAATGCTTGCCGTGTTCAAGTCGGCCTAACAATAAATTAAGTAAATTTTGAATAATTGGTTGCCTGTCTTGGCCACGCCGCGGCAGTGGCAGAGATAATGTTCAATACTCTCCACCTCTTCCTTGTTCCGTCTCTTCCATGAGTGCCCATGAGGCAGTGTCCGGTTATTACCCCCACCACTAGTCTAAGAGAGGAGCGGTCTAGCCTAGTGAGAGCTTTAGAGCGCTTCACATCAACTTCTGACAGAAGGGGTCTGATCCACCTGGAATTTACCTTCTCCATAAGCACGGCTATTTCCGTCCCCTTTCTTGCCAGCTCGTCAGCCAGGACATCGCACACGGATCACATTTCTGTCAGTCGGTTTAGGGTCCTTCTGCACTCAATGGCTACCTTGGAGGTTCGACAAAATGTTTCCCTTATTCTTCCATATAAAAATCCAATTTTATTCGTACATTATTTGGGAAATGCCGCTACTCATCTTACAAGGTCGATATGGTAAATTTTCAGTGTTACTAGTGGCAAGAAATATATTTGGCCACCAAAAGGTGAATATAAAAGTATCATTTGAAAATATTGCAAAAAAATTTAGTTTTCCTGCTTACAAAATTACTTTCGCACAAGCCGGTGAAGTGTCTGAGTAAACTGTTGACTATTAAGAAACGTTTTAGAGATTTAATTAAATTCTCATCGGGCATGTCTTATAAAATTCTGTCCCACATTCTCGTACAAGGTTGCCACCGCGTACTTTTTGAAATCATTAAAAAGTTAGTTTCAAAATACTTGAAATATTCTTAAATTATTAGAAAAATACTTCCGAATATAGCAGATTATAGCATAATATATTATTTAAATGGGTCAGCACTTCGATTCGATCATTTACATAATAAAAATGTTAACTAAAATTGTAATTTTATGTATATATAAATCAATGGCAACATTGTATAAAAGTGAGCGAACTTAATAAAAAGAAGCGAGTTGTATGCAATGAGAGAACAGCGGATTTCTACGCTAAGGCTACGGTAATGAGATTTTGTAAAAATGAGATTATACCGCCGTCTACGCTATGCTACGTACACGTTCGTGGGTAACTGCGCTATTAATCTTTTTTTTACGTATTGAATGTAGTTGCTTGTGAATATATTTTAAAATTCGTGTAATTCGTTATTGCATATGTACTTTGTTTTTTTCTTCTTTTTTTTTTGCTGAAAGGCTTTCGATGTAAAAATATCAATACAATATAAATATTACCATCTAAAAGCCCATCTACATATGTTATGTGAGTAGCTGTGAAAGGCAAATGTTAAATCGATTGCCATTGTGTGCGAGTATCAATTCAAACAAACAACAATCGAAGCTGATATGGCGTTCACACAAATACATCGATACATCAAGAATGGGCTAAGAAGTGATGAAACGATAACAAGAAGGACATGAATAGTATTGCACTTACCTTTTTTACACAAACGCTGCCGAAGCCACACACAATCAATTTCCAAACACCAAACTATAGAGAAATATGTAAGTATATGTACGCGGAATGGTACCGGCAGGCGTTAAACTCACTCACTGCCCACCATTCTGCGCATTAAATACTCGTACAAACACGTTGAACGTCTCACTTTGTTGTGTTCTTTTTTTTTGGTTTTTTTGCTTTATTTAGTTCCCTGGGCCACCTCGGCAGTTAGCACTTGCCGTGGGTTGTTTGTGAAAGTAGTGGCGCGTGTCAGCAGCGTCGCTGCTTTTCGTCCACTTTTCCGCTAATGTTAGTATTTGTTTAGTTTATGTTGTTGTTGCCGTGCACGTTTCCCTTGCGCTTTGTATTGTTGAGCACAAGCATTTGATGGGCTTATCATTTGAATTATTTTCATCTCACTTTCGTACACATTTTTTCTTTCGTCCTTATATTTTTCGCCTTTTCTTTAGTGTTAACTAAATTTTTTCCTTATTTTTCCTGCTGTCTAACAAATCCGCCGCGTCAAAGCTTCGCTACATATAAGGCGCATCAATCAAATTTGCAGCAATGAAACTTTGCCTTTGATACGCTTAGCTGGTTATTGTCGGAAATGGCGTTTGCTTGTTGCTTTGTCATTTGCCGTTTGTTTGTAGTATGTACATACGTTTGTATATGTAGTATTTGTACTTGTGCAGGGATATGTTTTGCTGTATTAGATATGTATGTATGTTTATATGTATTTATTGCTGAGCGAATATTTTAACATGCGTGAAATTGTTGTTGCATTGCCACTGATTGTTTGAAAGAAGAGGAATATCAATTTTGTATATTCGCGTCTTTCGCTTAACCTCACAAGCTCACGCCGCGTGTGTCGTGTGTGCATGTGTTGGTGTATGTTGGTGTATGTGTGTGTCGGCGGCGCCTTATAATATGCCAATAAATGACAATTTACAAAGTTTGCACTTATTTGAAGTGTAAAATTGATGTGTGCGTATGTGTGGGCGCGTGTGGGATGTGCGTCAAAATTATGCACCAAAAATAAAGCGCTGGAAAACCAATTTGCAAGTGTCAATTGGTTTCACTTGCCATTATATTTTTAGCATACATTTATAAGTATAGACTCTGTTCACAAATTATAGCACAAACACATTATGAAGCACTCGGATAATTTGTTTCTCCTCCAATTATTTAAAATTATTTTTCAATTAAAACATTGTTGATTCTCTAACAAACACTATTAAAAACATTTTTTTTTAAATAAAAAAATTTATGAAACATTATCAAAATTTCATCCAAATTTCGTACTTTTTAACAAATTTTTTTTAAATTTTCATTATCATTAAATTTTAGTCTGAGAAAGTGTTTTATGTGGCAACGAGTTACCACTGATTTTTGCAAATTTTAAATTGACGCTCTTTAGCAATTTCTTTAATTTAAAAAAAAATCGCGATTTTGCGTTGCATGGTGGAAAATGCCTGTAATAAAATCGTCAAAAAACAAACTTGAACTTTGTCGGACTAAAATGTAATGGGCCAAAAAATTGCATACTCGAAAAAATTCTAAAAATTTATTTTAAAAAGTTCAAAATTTTGAAAAATTTTTGTTAAATCATTGTACATTTTGTAAATAGTGTAAAAAATATGGTTTTTCTTAGAGAATGACCCAAATTTTACTTGAAAAATAATTTTAAATAATTAGAAGAAAAACTTATTGCCCAAATATGTCTGTATATGGTTGTGCTTTAATTTGTGAACATAGTATATGTACTTTTCATACAAAGTACTATAAATAGCAAAGTACTACAGGGTGACAACTGACATATTTCTGGCAGATACATATATACTAGTCCTTACCGAACCAATTCGAAATTTAACGTTCAAAAGTATGCGAAAACAAAACTTTGTATTTTTCGCGGTTTCAACACTTTTTAAATATGTCGATAGATGTCGCTTTTCGCAGGAAGAAAAGTGGAATGTTTCAAAATTGTCGAAATCGTAATTGTTGCGATCCAGAAACTTGCTTCATCAGTTCGGAACTAATACATATGTATTTTTAATAATTTTTCTTATAATGTAACGCGAAAATTATAAACGGCGGAGATAACAGAACAAAAAGATAGTAATTTTGTCATTTTGGTTTCTCACTTAGATGTCAAACTTATTTAAAGGACCACAAAGTTTCAGATATAACCCAGCATTAGACATTTTGGTAACAAATGAAAATATAAAACTTAACACAACTTTTGCCCAATAAAAATTTTCATTTGGCAATTAAGAATTTCAAAAAAAAAAATTCCAGTTTTTATCCAAATGAAAAAACTTTATTTGTATACTCTCTTGACATTTGGCTTTCATTCTGTACCATATATGTCTATATAGTTTTATGTTATTTTTTTATGGATGGGCCAGCTGTGCTAGTAAAAAACTTAAAATACAGATTTGCTGCCATTTTGTTCTTATATCGCGGATATATAGGTTTCGTTATGTGTGAGAAAAAAACTTAAAATGTGATTTATATGGTATTTACATTTTAATGCTTGCATTCCTTCTCGTTTTGCTTTGTCAAAAATGTTTGTAAAATTCAAATATCAATTAACTGCTGTCATCTGTCATTTACTGCCTTCCATTACTGTTGACTTCCAGTAAATGCGTGTACATACGTACATACAAATACTCTTCTGTACATAAATATTTGTAAGTGAAATGCTCTGCATTTGTAGCACAAAGCATGAACAAATTGTGTACATAAATCTAACAAAATTTTGTTTTGTCACTTTCACGCAGTTTTCATGTTACAGTTTGCAAAATTTTTATTTTAATTAGCTTGAAAGTTGCTTTTGTGGCAAATTAGAGAAATAATGAACTGTCTGTCAAATTGTGAATGCAAAAATGAAAACGAAAAAAATTAAGATTTATTACTTTGTGAAAATTAAATATAAAATATTTATGTATAGAAAATGACATTTAAATTTATAAATTTCATTTAAGTACACCATCAATTAAGTATATCTACTAGGATTAATATCACTATATAATCAGCTTTTTCTTATTATTTTTTAGAAATTTTTCAACGCTTAAGACACCATTAATTTTAATTTTTGGAAATTATGGAATATTATGGAATATGGAAAAATTCAAATAATTTTTACCTCCAATTAAAACTGGAAAAAATTTAATTTTTTGTAAGTTTGTACTTCTGAGAAAATTAAATACATAGCATTGAAGAAAAGCCTCTTCAGTATACGTTTTTATTTTTAAAAACTTCACTTTTAAAATTTTCACTTGTTTTACTATTGTCAAGTAAGTATGTATATGTAAAGAAATTTATCAGTTATTTGATAGCAGCTTTTTTTGAATAAAAAAATGTCGTGCCTAAAAACATCCGATTTTAAAGCGTTGTTTGTAATTTTTGAACGGTTGTGCATTGCACAGAAAGTACCTTCTCGTTTGGAGGTGCTTTGAAGGATCTTAATTTCAGGCACTCTGTGTATTCTACACTTATCAGCAGAATACTCTTTAACAAAGTAGTAAATGGAATACTTCATTTAAAAAATGTTTAATTCATTATATTTCCATAAATATATCCCATAAATTTTAAACAATATAAATGCATTTTTTTATTGAAAATAATTCTGAGAACCACATTTTTTTTACAAGTCACAATAGTCGTGTTCCTTAAACCGCAGGAACTTTTCACTTTTTATAATCTTTGATGTATTTCAGAATCAAAGAACTCTCATGCATTAACCATTTACTCCTCTATATTTACCGAATAAACACAAGTTTCAAACTTGAAGAATAAAATTTAAAAAAATTTTAAATAAAAAAAAATGTCTTTTGATAAAAAAAAATGTCCGTCTACTGAGTTTTTGCTCATTCAATTTTAATACAATTAAGAGTAAATTTAAAATAACTTTAAATTGCTGCTCTTTTCTGATAATTTTTTACTAGCACACTTGTGCAATTTCTTCCATAGCAAAGTTCAAAAATAAAATATTTCAATATGCAATGTGCAACAAAAGTGCATACCCAAAAATATTCTTCACTTTTTTAAGCTCAAAACTTAGTATAAACTTTGAAACTTAAGTAAAAGCGAAAAATTCATATGAAACGACACTTAAGAAATGAAAATGAAAATTTCTTCTAAACAAATTTCTTAAATCAGTCTAAAGCTCTAAAGAAAATAATGCTCGTATATTTATTTATTTAAGAAAATTTTCAGCAACGCCAAAGTACTTTTCAAGCAAACGAAATTTTTGAAAATTATTGCTTGTAATTTTTCTGGAGCGCTGTATTCGAGCCTTTACATAGAAAAAAAATTGTAAAAATGTGTCAATTGTTTGACGTCGCATAAGTGTAAGATAAGTTACATAGATAAATAAAAATTGCTCCCGATCAAATTTCTAAAAACCATCTCAGCACATTTAGGAAATTTATTTAAAAATTTACCAATCCAAAAAATTAAACTTAATTTACAAATAATTAGTTCTTGGAATATTTTTTAGATTCTTGAAATTTTAGTTTAAGTCTTCGAAATCTTTCAACATTAAAATCTGCTCTGTGAACCGAAGCAGCTACTTTCTAAAAAAAAAAAAAATGTTTAAATAAAAAATTTAGATAAAAGGAAAGTTCGACAGTTGGCAATTTCATCGAAGCGGTGATATTTATTAAAGATAAAATTTTATATAATGCAGTCATATTTTTTTTCAATTTTAATTTATTGCATAGTGAGTTCTAGGAAAGATTTTTTAAATGAGGGGCAGAGGGACCTGTGTTGAAGAATTGATTTATATAATTTTGTCGAAATCCCATTTTCACCAAAAATTCCATACATAGCTTTTTATATTAACATTTGCGTTTTCCCTCTCTAACAATACTTCCTGATCAGCTTCCCCGCATTATATTTATGATTATTTAATTTAAGTGATTTTCAGTTGCTTGTTTTTACTGCATTGTTAAAGCTTGTTTACACAAAACCATTGATTTTCAAACTTTTTAATGAGTAATGTCAACTTTTGGTTGTTTAAGCAACCTTTACTTTCACTTGAATTCTCACTACATAAATGGTCACGTTTCTGTTGGAGACAGCTAGTTGGCAGTTTACCCAAAAAGTGAAAATCTAATTTTTTTTTTTCTAATTTGCTTCGCCACTTTGTGAGTGCCAGCAGCAAGCAAAGATGTCGGGGCGAAACTGTCTCTTGCAAGGCCAAGGTAGAGCAACTTCAGTTGCGCCATACACGCACGCACCCACACATTCGTAATTTTTTTTTTTTTTTGTATTTCTTCTATCGGTGTAAGTTGGTGTGCGTGTAAATGCACGTGTTGGCTTGTGGTTTAATGCACAAAACTACAGCCACCAAAACGAAAACCTCTCAAATGTATGTAAATATGTTTGTTTGTTTGTTTGTTTGTGTGTATCTTGCAACGCGATCGCTCGTCTTGGGGCACAAGACCACCACCACCAGCCACCATCTGGCCGATTCGACGCGCTCGCTTTTGTGCCACATCTACACACACACACACGCACACACATACAGAGCTACGCAGGAACACAGAAACAGCAATCAAACGCACCTTCCACTATTTACCGTCGTATGTTGTTGTAAAAGCAATTTGATTTTATTTTTCTAACTTTTTCGTTTTTTATTTTTTGTTTTGGCTAAGTTTTTACTGTCGATTGCAGGTCAAGCACAGAATTTTAATTTAAAAATTTTTGAACATAAAAATTCTGTTGCCGTGGGCCAGTTTACCCGACATTTTTAAATAATTTTCCACCGTTTTTTTCTATACACTTTTACCGTTTTCTTATACGCTCCTCACTTTGCACCACATTTTTTTTTACCACACTTCGAAAATCTATCACGACTTGGAACACCAGAATTTTACACATTAGTATGCGTATACATGTTTATGTACATACGTTGGTATACACATTCATACATACTACGCACAAGTATGCGCTGTGACAACGTTGTTTTGAAAATGAGCGCCACTCAGCTGGTTTGTGTGAAGCGCTGTCTGTGCGTCTATGTATGTATGTATGTATGTATATAGTTACTTCCGGTTGCGTTTCACCTTAGACCGCTTTGCGATTTTATCCGTTAAACACGTCTTTTCTTGAAAGCAACACGTCTGCTACTGTTGCACAGTCGCGAAATAGCAACTTGTGGCTGGCACACTGCCGAAGTGGCGACCGATGTGGATGCTGCCGACGCAACGCATCTACCCCACTTTTTTGAGTCCAGCGATGCTGTTGCTTCTGCTTGGCCACAATGAATCGTGTTGTTTTCGCTATTGTTGTACTATTGTTGCTGGCTGGTGTACAACAACAATCAGCTGTTGGGATGCTGCGTGGCGTAGCAAAAAGTCTCCACAAGCAATCAGATGAAAGCTCTTCATCATAGTTCGTGCAAATGAGAGAGGAGAGAGTTTAGTGGCCGCTAGATTTGTGTTGCTTGTTGAACGTATCGTCTTCTTATCAGTAGCACCCCAAGAGACCTTTCACATCTTCACTCATAAGCCTGGCACACCCTGCAATAATAATCAGTTGCACCGAAGCAACCGCCTGTTGAAAGGCGATAATCTCGCATTTGTGAATAAGTGGTGGATTTAAGGTGAGCACACATGTCTGTCTATATTTGCATTTGTTTTCAACATTTCTTTTGCACTTAGTTTGATTTTTTTATGTTAGCGTGTAATGAAGGAAACCACACACAATACGAGATACGAGTATACCCACAAAGCAAACTGTAGCTGAGGAGTATCTTCAAAAGCAGCTGCGCTGATTCTCATTACAAAGTATTTCTCCTACAAAAATTTAATGCAATGCATAACCAGAAATCACTGTTCATAAATAGTCTACGAAATATTTAAATTTTCCAAATTTCCAGATTATTCGCATGAACAAACTTATGTTGATTCAAATCTTAATCGCTCTATAATGCTGGTTCAAAGTTCATGGAAGAAATTACCATATGTCTTCTTAATTTTAAGGTAACCAAATTACAATTTATGAAATGAATTTGCTTTAAGATAAGCTTCGCTTAGCTGCAAGATGAAATGAGTTAAGGTTAAGTAGGCGAAGTGCGTAGATGTGGTGAGGTAAAGAGAAGACTTACGATGCATTCAGGTATAGAGGGTTTTGATATGATGAGTTCAGAAATAAAAAAGTTTTGATGTGGTGAATAGACTTGTGGTGAATTTAGGTGAGAAATGGTAAGTTCAGCAGTAGTGCACTGAGGAAGGTAGTTTTTTTTAAGTCTTTTATTTGCAATCTGTCTTGTTAACATTCAGCAAATCTGAGGAACTAATTATAAATAACAGTGTAGAAAATATATGTAAGTAAAAAAACAGTTTTTCGTTGTAAGTTTAGAAGTGTTGAGTTTGAAGTATGGTGAGTTTTTGTGCAGTTAGTTTGGATATGATAAGCATTTATTATTGTACCGTACCGCATTCGTGTACAATATTCACGTTCTCACCATTTCAACAAAACGTAACATAGTATAACGTAAATTATAAGCATATGGCAAAATATGGCACAACAGAATTTTAACATATCGAAACATATCATATCGCAATGTAACATAACATAACAAAACTTAACAAAAGCGTGATGAATTAAGATGTTAAGTTAAGTTTTTGTGAGTTTAATTATATTGAGTTTAAAACGTAAGAAGTTTAGTTATTGTAAGCTTAGGTTTTGTAAGTTAAGTGGTGAAAGGTATAATGATGATCCTTAGAAAAAAGTTAAATTTTGCAAAATAGTGGGACTTACTAAAATGAAAATCTAAATTTATTCCATGCGATGCGTACGTTTTGTTTGAAAATGAGCTTTACTCGAAATCATTAAAATTACTTTGTCTTCAATGAATTGTCATCTTCGATAAAAATCGATAGTTTTTGACAATTTTTTGTTAAGTGGTTATGAACGAAGTACGCCCTAACTGTTGAGCTCGGGGAGATTTTAGGGCTGGTTTCCAAAGGGCATGAAAATAAAAAGCATACAAATTGTGTTAGAAAATGTTTTATTAAAATCTTGGTAAGAGTTGCCAAATGGGCGAACGGAGTGAACACTAACATTAGAAAATTCCATAGGGAACTCAAGATTTGGGTAGATTTCAAGAAAAAAACAAGCTAAATAGCAAATTTTTCTGCTTGCGTCATACATTGAGTGAAAATGCTGTAAGGGAAGGATACAATAAAATTTAAAAAAAAATTTAGATCATCTTTTCAAATTCACGGAATTAAACAGTATTTAATGCGTTACTGCATTACTCTTCTTATATGAGTATTTAATATTTCTCATACTTTGTATACAATTATGTTTAGGTCAGTTTTTATTACACTTTTAATAATTTTTTTTTTTTACTTGTGAAACTTTTGCGAAAGATATTATAATGGGTACAACTCCTCATCAGATTTTTATTAGACTTTACAAGGGAACGAATCAAATTTTATCCTAATGTAAAAATAAAATTTGTTTTGCTTTATATTCCTTTTTTTTAGTTATTGAACCGAATCGAACTTCGGAGAATTTAATTTTAAAAAAATGCTCCGAATATGTAGATACATTAAAGTTTTCCCCTCTTTTATATTCCACTTTTTAAACCTTTTTTTTGGATTTTTTTTGAATTTATTTTAAATTTAAATTGAAAAATTTTGCAAGTTTTAGTAAAAAAAATAAACTCTCATACGTTCGTAGTGCGGTTATAATTTTGATATTGTGTAATAGTATTCCAAGTAGCACTTGAATTTACCATCTTAGATGAAATATATGCCAATGATAAATTTATGAATGCAATATACAACTTGGAACAAATTTAACAATATAAAAATAGTGTTAATTACTTTGTTTTATTGCAGTGCGTTTCAAACTGTTGTCCTTGATTTCTGAAAGATAAAAGCTCTCAACCAAAGCTTTAAATTACAATATAAACTTGCAATTTCGCTGCGCTTTCAGGCATTCGCCGCACTAACTCGCTGTGGCACAAACAAATATACAGCAAAATCTCTACAAAAATTTATTGGTCTTATCGATAAGCGAAAAACTTTCCTTCACTCCAACAAAAACTAAAATAACAAAATGAGTGTGAAAAAAAGTTTTACAACAATTTGTCAAGGAGACCAACAGCAACGGGCGGCAAGCCACACGACCCTCCAGTTGCCCAACCAATATGGCCACAAAACTAACAACAACAAAAGCAAGAACAACATAACAGCATAAAGCAAGAGTTAACACTCGTCGACGCAACAGACTTTAAACAACAACAACAAAAAACAAACTGAAAACCCAAATGGCGTTCGGTTAGTTAGAATTGAACAATTATGGTCAAATGAAGGCGACAGTAGGCACAATTTATTAGAAAACTTTTTGCGTTTTTAAAAAATTAAATCATAGAAGCTTTAGAGTGGGATCGCCATCAGTTAGGGAGATATGTGAATTTTTTTTTTAATTTTTACTTCCGGTGTGGAAAAAAAATTTTTTTTTTGTGAATTGATTTCATTTTTTTAAAACGCAGAAAATTTTTTATACAAATCGCCAAGTTTAATATTTAAAAAAAAAATTTCAGTACGAAAAAATTATTTTACAAAAACATAATTTTCATTTTTACTATAAAAAAAAATTGTGTGTACACTTTCATACCTAGTACAAGTACAATTACCCAAAAGATGAACGAATTCCAAAGCATCACCTTTTTTTTCCTGTCCGCTTAACATGAAATGCTCCAGTTGTTGAAACCAAAGTGACAGATTGGAAATGAATTATTTGGTAGCAACAGCCAACTGCGTACTTACGCCATGTTGAAGAACAGCAAAAACAAACAACGAGCCCGGAATTGGTGAAGTCGAGTGACAGGTGTTGTTTTTGTTGTTCCCCATACGCTTATGGGAATGTAGCGAAATGGCTTTGATTTAGCGCCTCTGGTGGCAATTGATTGTGTGGGTGCTAAGCAGCGGTTGTAGACACACACACACACATGCGCACGCGAATTTCGAATAAATAGCAACTCGTCACACTTGATTGTTGAGGGGTAGAGTAAAAAAACCAGCATCAACAAGAATCGCGGTTTATGAAATCACAAAGCCATAGAAGCAACGTGTGTTGGGGAAAGCAAAAGCTGTTAATTGCCTGCAGCTACAAAAACAATACTTCAAAACTAACTAACTTTACGCCTAAACGAACAGCAAAAGTCGCGACTGTTGGGACAGCAAAAAAGTTGGTGTTATTGTTATTGCCATTGTAATTGCCACTGATGGCAGCGCTTTTATGATAATGCTCTCTTTATTTTTCTGCTTTATTTCTATGCATTACTTATTGGTTTTGGTGTTTGTTTACTTTTTGGCTTTGTGTTACTTCTGCCTTTTGTTCACACTTGGTTAGCTCTTTTTAAGAAGAGCGCGTTTGTGTTGTGCCTGTTGTAACCAATTTTTTTTTTCTTGATTAATTTAATTTTTTTGCGATTTTAATGCATACACTTTTTGCTTTTACATTCGTTGAAGCTCGCTTTCTTGGATTTGCCCTAAACTTGATATGGGTTAGAATTGTTTCACTTTGCTTTTCATCGGCGGACGCTGACTCGTCTGTCTGCCCGTCATTGTCACTTAATGTATGTAAGTGTAAATAAGGCGTGAAGCATAAATTGTTTAAGAGTTCGTTTTATGCAAACTACTTTAATTGTGAAATCATTTTTTTGCAAACCAATTTTAATGTTAATCTAAATAAGAAAATATAAAAGGGTTTGGATTTATCCAAAAAAGAGAATACTGGCAACTGATAATAATTATATTATGAATGATTGTTTTTGGAGAAAATAACAACAGCTCACACAGTATAAGATTAGCTGGGCCCGTTTAGATCTCCGCGGAAGTCGTGGAGATGATGAGGAAATATGATGGCCTCTGAAATAATGCCATAACTTGTACCGCTTTGTGTGTTGTTATTTTTTTTTTAATTTTCCCAAAAACAACTTAGCTTTTAGCTCATTTAAACAAATAATATTTTTAATACCATAATCCCCTTTGGTAACTTGGTAACTTCAAAATTCATTTGATAACTTTTCAGAGATAGAAAGATTTAAAGTAAAATAAGCTATTCTTAACTTTTATATGGAAATACTAAGAAAGTTTAATAAATAATAAATTAATACATTTTTTTTTCAGCACAATTTTTTTCTATACAATTAGTCCAGCGTTTTTAGAATTTTTTTATTCCAACCAAATAATAGCTTTTCTCAAGCCTCTCAAAATAAGCGTGTGTTTTTGTGATGAGTTCTTCATTTGACCCAAACCTCTTACCACCCAGCCAATTCTTCAGGTTCGGTATAGGAAAGAGTCGCATGTGGCTAAATCTGAAGAATATGTTGGATGGGTTATCAGTTCGGAGCCCAATTCATGAATTTTTGCGAATCCTTTGAAGTGGTCTCACGGTTGCACTTATGGTCGAATGTGAGCAATCGCGGCATCCATCGCGCGAACTTTCTCATATCCAGATATTCATGTAAATTCTGATTTACCCGCTCAATTGCGATGTTTACAGCCTCAACCGCCTTACCCACTTTCATTCTCCGGTCATCCAATATCATTCCATGGGTTTTATCGACGATTTCTGGTGTAACGACCTAGTTTGGGCAACCTGAACGTTCGGCGTTACTTGTGCTGAAACGACCATAACGGAACTCAGTAAATCACTTTTTAAGCATTAAAATTGAAGTGCAGTGTCCCCATAGAATTTATGAAGCCTTTCCTTGGTTTTGGTGATGGTTTTTCTACGCAAATAATAATGCTTTATCAGAATTAGAAGTCAAGAGGTTATATGCTTTTAATGCCTGTCAAGCATAAACTTAATGACTCAGCTTGCCTAAAATTGGACAGTAGTCTTTTAATAGAAGGCATTTTAAGGGCAATAACTTGTATTTTTTTTTGTATTATATCAATAAAACTGCGTTTTGTGTAACTTTTTGGTATTTTTTATTACCTTTTTTGGTAATTTATTTTATAAACTTGTGGCAATCGTGCCTTTTAGTACAAAATTTTGCGTTACTTGCTTACAATTTCTTATCAAAATCATTACTCGCAGTAAATTGCAGAGGAAAGGCTCTCTTTGCTTATTAGCCTTTCTGTGGCACAAATGAAATTCTTATTTCAAATGACAGATACAGATGAAATCAACTCACTTGACTGGTTACTGAGCCAATTTTTTGCTACGAAATATGACTTGCGCCCAACAAACTTGCTGACCCGCTCCGTTCAACAGTTTTAAAGTAATCGTTGTAGTACTTTTAGAAGCTTTGCGATTATCCACAAACGAACGTTGTTTGCATATTTTACTTTATTATGTTCTTTTCAGTGAACAAAGTATTTAAAAGGTTATTAACCATTTACAAAAAACTCAAAATTCCTATTGTAAATTAATACTGATGTAATGGCGGGACGATGTCAATTTATCAAATCAAATGTCAGGCATTTGGTTCGTTTGCACAAAGGCAGTCAACTTCAGCTTTGTGACACTTTCTCTTTTTGATTTTGTCGAATTTAATGAATGCCTTGAATATTTCCAGCTTTATAAACATACAAATGTATATATGTATGTATGTATGTATGTATGTACACAAACCTGTTCTGCAGACAGGCAACACTTTAATTAATTAACGCAACTATGACTATATGTTTTTTTAAGATAATTAATCGAACCTTTTTTATAGCTAAATGTTAGCTATACAGCATACTGATATAATATGTAAATTTGTATGTTGTAGTAATCTTAATCGTTTTAATTGTATTGTTATTTTAAATGCGTACACATGATTAATAAATTATAGATATAAATATTTATAAGATTCTTGCTCTTGTATATTCTTACGTAGCAAGTATACACATGCTTGTACCCGACCGTAGGTTGGTTGGCTGGATACCTATTGCTTCAAACATTATTGCTTTTTAATATATTAAAAAAATATCTTCTAAACACTTTTTGGAATATTTAGTGCCATTTACCCAACTTTTCGTTGTTTAATTATTAGTTCGGTGAATATACACTGGGATGGTGAAAAAGTGTATGGGTTCAAAAGGTAAGGTTGGAATTTTAATGCTCTCATCCCTTGAAAACATAACCATTTCGGGCAGGTCGGGATTCATCAGCGGCTCTAGCAATCTGTGAGAAATTTGGATAACTCGCCTGCAAATATTGCTTCGTTTAATCTTGTACGGTTCCTTTGTTTGGCAAAATAATGAAGAGTCGATATTAAAGTGTAACTATTGCCTATCACAATTTGATTTCGCGTTTTTCCACTGTAAAGTTTTATCTTTCTCTAATAATTATCTTCATATTTTTTAACGCAAGTCTAATTCCTGTAATAAACAGATATGTATTTAAATTTAACTTCGTCTTCATCTTCGTCTTTACCTATTTTGAATTGTATTTGTTTGGTCTCTATTTTTCTCTTAGTCTTCATCCCTTCATCCCTTCATTTATCTATTTACCAGTTTGGTTCAAGTTCAATATTTAGGAAACATTTTGGTGCTCGACCATTCAAAATTTCCGATGCGTTCGGTTTCACCATTTTTTTTTTTTTTTTGATACTTCGGTTGTTAATTCTGGATGAGCTTCCCATTGTATTGGCAGAAGAAATCCACCGGGTAGCGCTGTAGTCAAGTTATTACTAAAAATCAAAATTAAGTATTATTTGATTTACATATTAAAGTCACTCCCTATGTTGTAGTGTAGTATCACAGGCAATTAAATTTTGGACCCTGAGGTACGAGTATGTATAATCTCAGTGAAAGTAGTCTTGCACATATAAAAACTTTGTTTAATAGCTATGTAATATAAAAAAAATATTGTTAATTAATTATTTCTTACAAATAAAATAATAACTGTTTTAATGACACATGAAACATTAAAATATATCGCATTTATTTATTTCTATAAGTATATTTTAATTGAAATTCGGTGACTGTGAGTTCACCTAAATTCTTATAATAATTGCAAAAATAAATTAATGTATTTTACCTTTCCTATTCTATATAAATTGATATATTGATTACTTTGGTTCTTAGTATAAACACAAATTTGTTGTTACAAAATATCGCGTAGCAGGTTTCGTCACTCCTTTGTATGCACATCATACTTAAATACAACTTCCATATGCACCTTTATTTAGCCAACGTGTACATGTTAAGGAACATGCCCGGCAGGAAAAAGTAACTGTCCTTACGTGTTGCGAAGAAATTATTTTCCAAGCTATCACCAATAAGAAAATCAAATTGAATTTTCTCTACATAGACTGCACGAATAGAAAGAATAAAAGAAATTATGACTTTGGTAAAACACATTCAACATATGTACGCATGCAAGTAGGCAAGGCCATGTGTGTGTGCAAACAAATAAATGCTACGTTGACTTTTAATATCCCTAAAGTCCATGAAGGTGGATAGCAACAAGCGTTTATGATGACTTCGCCATAGCGTGCACGCGGACGTCCTCGACATTCAGGGTCAAATTGATGTCCAAGCGGACTTTCAGCTGTCTTGGCGAAGCTCAGAATGGCTGGTAGCAACTAAAAAAAAAGTACATAGGAGAAAGAGAGAGACACACAGTTGGAGAAAGTATAATTGTATGGCAGATAGACAGTCAGACAGTCAGGCGGAAAGACAGACACATAGACAGGCAGACTTACAAAGAGATTGGCAGATAAATAACAATAGAAAGGCGTATTTATTGGTTGATGTAGAAAGCACACGCCCATGTCGACATGAAAACACATAAAATATCACTGCGAGTGTGAGAGATATGCAGACTGTACTTGTTTATGAGTAATAAATCCTGAAGCTGGTTGCATACACAAGTTTGCTGTAGAACTATATGACGTAGGTTAGGTTAGGTTGCGATCGATGCGGAGGTTTGATAAGCAAAGTGCATAAGTAAAACCAAAGTTAAACAGAACTTGATAAGTTCCTATACTCGTAAAAAACTTTGGTAAGCCGCTTCATCGTGACCAAAATGTACAAGAAGGGACAACACGTTATGCAAGTCATAAACTATACGACCGTTTGGTTGAATCACATCATCAAATCATATCAGATCACATCATACCACATCACATCACATAATATCCCATCATATTCACATTATGTCACTTCGTCACATCACATCATCATATTCCATGGTCACATGACTTAACAAAACATCACGTCAACAATACATCACATCAACACGTCACATCGCATCACAACAACACAGAACATCGCATACCTCAGCACGTCACGACAAGTTGCATTATATATAGCAATACATCATGTCAAACATAACATCACTATACCCCATCACATTGCTCCAACGCTCCATATCACATCACATCAAATGTTAAATGTAAATTTTGAAGTTAATTTAATTGTAAAAAATACGGTTATATGGAAAGAGCGCTATCTACATACATATGTATAAGCCTTTGTTTTTTGGTTTGTTAAAATTCTCATGAATTGGTGGCTTAAATAAAAGAGTGCCGTAATAGCTCCAAATGAGTGGAGATAGATATTCTGTTTTTCTTTGTGTATACAATTTTTAATAACCACTTTCCTTCTCAATTGTACGAGTATTTTTGCTCCAAAAATTATGCATGAAATATTCAAAACAATTTGAAACTTTATCTGGACCAGTGGCCGGTGAATCGTTTTTTTTTTTCAAAATCAAGAGATTAATTTGGTACCATAAGTCATTAAATGTCATTTGAATTTTAATTGTAAGTAATTGCACGCCTTTTTTGGGGGAAATTCATTATTTTGAAAAAATTACGTTTGGATAATATAACGCGCATCATTTATAAAGGCACGTATTTTTGTCAAGTAAGTACCTACAACTAGTTTTTTAGTACGGACTATTCCTGAAATCAGTTAGTAATTCAAGTTACTAAATATCTAAATAATATTCTGTGAAAAATTTTATTATTTATTATTATAATTATATTAATCAAAAATGTAAATCTCGTACAAAATTTTTTCAGAATTAGTACTGTCTGAAAATAATGAATATCTTATTATAAATTTTTCCACGTGTGCTACTTTATTATGGCGATAAGTTTATAAGCCAGTTAAAATTCCTCTAATGTCTGTTTTAAGGCATCTTACACTGAGTATCTACGTTTATTTTTAGAAGCTTCAAAGTTTGTATATCAATGTTGCAAACAATTTATCGATAGTATTTTGTATAAAACGACATCTTCCCAGAGCAGGCTTTTTTTGTTTTTTTTTACATTTTACCATGTATGGACTAACTAATTCGCCATTAAATTAATAGAATAATTTTGTTATTTTTATAATTTTGTAAGATTTCTTACTTTTTATCATTTTCTGAAAACCAATGGCATAAAATCGAAAATGTTGTTTCTTCCTACACAATGCACCCATTTGATCCTGCACAAGTTTAGATCAAATCCCCATTTGCAATTTGACTACATAATAAGTAGACAACAACTTAGTCGGTCAGACAATCATGCATTGAGGGGTGTGTAAGCTTCAATTAGTCAATTAAAAAGCCATCGCCCTTGCATAACACGTACACAAGCCACTTTTGTTTGGCTGTTCCATCACCCGAATACTTCATATTTACATACATACATATATACATACATACATGCGTATGAATATGCATAGACACACAATTTTCGTATTACCTTTAGTGTGAAAATTCGCTTTCTAAGCTGTCTGTTTATAAAAAACTTGATGCAAACAAAATTCCCATGTGCGCCCTAAGTGGCTGTTGGTGCTGATATTGGTGACTCCTGCCACAACGCCATTAGCCCAACAATGTCATTGCTCCTTTGTCCCAGGAATATTAACTGCACCTAGTCTATAGTTGGACTATTGTCTTATATGTTGCACGAATGTTTGTATTTATTTGTAATTGCGTTGTTGCTTCTAACATGGAAATATCTTTGAAGGCAAATACCTTGAAATGCATGTTTAGTGTGCTTCTTCGAGTCTTTATACCCACAATTCCCCATCGCAGTAGAGATATTTTTTTTTTCAATACCGAATACCCTGACATATGTACGTATACGTATGTAAGGAAAATTATAAATGTGTTAGAAATTGAAAGAAAATTTGCCTGGAAACTTGACTCTATTATAACCCCTAAACTTTGACGATGCTTATTGCATCCAAATGTAAGGGAAATTACTTATTTAAAGCAGCTAAAATAAATGTTAGCTATAAAAGTCTGTTGGACTGCCGATAAGTAAAGAATTTTCAGACACCTATGTATCTTCGGTAGCTTAATATTTGTAAATTGGTAAAAATGTGTCTTTTAGGTTCCCTTCAATTGTGATTGCAGCTTTTCTGCTGCATTCTTTGCCAATGCAGAAAGGAGAAACAAATCTTACAAATTTTTGTGTTGCTTTTTGTTGTACGGTTTTTTTTCTAGCTTGCTTGCTTGAGATTTTCCTTAAAATATGTATTTTTTGTGGAGAAGTACAGAACACGATTATGTGAAATAATCTTTGATTACGAATATACGTAGATAACAAACATTAAGGGCAAACAGAGACAAAATTGCTCCGATTTAAACAAAAAAAACACCTCCAAAATTTGTAACGCACCAGTTCACAATACGAAAGCCTTCTCATCAGATATCTTCATCGACCATGCTTCTGCGCCATAAAATATTTACTTACCTTCAGTTAGACTTATATATGATCTAACTGAGTTTAACCGAAGTATAAATGAGATCTGGAAAACTTTGTACCGAATATACTTATGATCTTAACTGTGTGATCGATTGTAATAGTTTTATTTGTGGCGTAAATTTTCATAAAATACATGCATATATGTATGTATGTATATTCTTTTAAATATTCGTATATGTACATGTATGTACATATACTTATATATTTTTACGAGTAGGAAGCATCGTAAACTTAACCACCACCGGTTTGTCATTGTGGGACTTTATCCCGAACTAAGGGCCAGTTTTTCAGTGCAAGTTTAACTAAGTGTAAATTCAGTATGCAATTTTCAGTCAACTTTAAACTGGGTTTAAACGGACGATCGCGAACGTTTAAACTTAGTTTAACTTATCAGCTGTTTGCTGACTACTTTGTTTTGTAGCAACAAATTTAATTGAGCGCAAGGAAACTTACTTTAATTTTAAACTCAGTTTAGCTAAACTTAAAACTACTACCGTCATGTACCGGTCCCCTCCCGGTGCAACCAATTCTTTTAAATTACAACCTTTAATAAACAACACTTTTGGGGGAAAAAAACGCCCGTGATTTTGACATTTTGTTCGCTTTCGAACATCGAACATTTTGTTTGTAGTGGGGTTTTCAATAACTGCGGTGAGATTCTCTATCTCATAAGTGAAATCTATTTGTAACATATAGGGTATTCAGAGTTTCGTTTTATCTGGCTATTAACATTGCCGACTATTATCTTTAAAACACCAAGTGGTAATTTTATTTGTTTTTGTTTAACGTAGAGACAGGAGATAATATGGCTTGCCATACTTGCTATCAGTTTCTTAGGGCCTCTATGTAAAAACTAATGTCAACAGATGTGTACGTGTGATATTGAATTTCACTCTAACACATTAATATTACCAAGTAGACACACATATAGCTCAACTGCTTACTCTCGTTCTTTTTACTGGGTCAATGCTCCCTATAAAATCATCAGTGCTGAAGATATTCAGCTATGTATTTTGGAACGAATTTCCGTCATCCCTTGTCAAGTTTGGTTTGGAGACAAACCGGTTTCGGCGTTGTGCCATCTCCGAAACCGGTTTGTCTCCAAACCAAACTTGACAAGGGATGACGGAAATTCGTTCCAAAATACAGCGTATAATTACCCTGTCGGAAACCACAACAACCAAAAAGAATATATTCAGCTATACCTACATCAAATGATATTTCCTTTTTGTGTTTCATTTAATAAACAATTTTTTTTATTTATTCAATAAGAGTTAAATTTTATTATATGCTCAATTGGGTCGCCTTATTTCATGCTAAGAATTTTAAATTTTTGTTTCCAAATATTCCATTAAAATAAAACGATTTGTTCTAAATTTTGGTGTTCCACTAAGCATTCCAACATGAAAAATTTGAATTGTTTACTTAACATTTAAATTTGAAGAATTATGCAAGAAATTGCTTTTTATGCGTAAAGTGTGCAACTATTTTTTACAAACGAGAAAATTATAACAAAATGCCTCTTTCGGCATCAATAAAGTTAAGTTTATTTAGATATTTATTTGATATTTAAAACTTTATAATAAATGAAATACGAAAAAAGTATATATGCATGTTATTGGCTCCTAATAGCCTAAAAAAAGGAAATCTTATATGTTTTCCGAACTATCTTCTTTTTATTAAACCTTGTTACACACTTTACAGAAACGATAATGCCAAACGCTTCGAACGGCGTTTATAACTGCACTTCTAGTTATAACACCATGCCTCTATACGAGTGGTAAACAAATAAAATGTGTCGAACATCGAACATGTTGCTGCTGTGGTGAGATCCGTAATGACAAGTGGTGACTTCATTCCATCTGTCATGATTTATTATTTATTTTGAAATATTAATTCTGTAAATTTATGTGGTTATTATTTACAAAAAACAAGAAATTAGCGAAAATTTAATATTGTGAACACCAAAAGGAAATGGAATATATTTAATACTTGTCTACAATTCACTAGCATCACGCGTCAGCGCTGTGAAAAAATTTAGTGGTGTTGAGGAGCACATTGGGAAAGCAACACCACCTATTTGATACAGTTTTATTTTGGTGTCGAACAGTCTCGCACTGTTTCTCGCTTTATTAACAATGAATTTATTAGAGAACCAAGTAATTTTCTTGCATTTATACTAAATTAACTATTTTGGAGAATATTTATTCCTCTATTGTTTTGTGGCTGTGCTTAATTTTTTTGTGCATATCCCGTGTAGTGCTCGTCTCCGTTCGGCTAAGCTTTGGCTTTTGTGGGCTAAGTGCCAGCGACGCATTGAAACCTACCGAGAGTAGTATATGGTGCCAGCAAAGTGGAAATGTGGATAATGATCTTGGTGCGTAACAAGTGATTTGTCGTGTTATAGATGTGCAAAAAATTAAACAGAGAGTTTTGAACTATTGACTAATTAATTGACAAATATTTTTGTGCCTTTTATGCTGATTGAAGTATTCAAGTGCGCTAAGGAGCTAGCACAAGCAAAGTCAAATACATATCTATGTATACAAATTAAGTATATACATACATACTATTAGTAATCATCTAATTAGAAAAATAAAATAAATATACATATATTAAATATTAGCACAAGTTAATTGAATAAAATAATATATATCGTGTTGACATATACATACATATGTATGTATTTACTGACTTTTATTAACATATTTAAGTGGCGTTGTCAGTCAGACAGACAGACCAGTGTGTTTGTTGGTGGTTGCTGTGCGTGATGTTGGCATGATAGTCATATGCAAACAATTGAAATTCGCGCATTTAAAAGGTTACCCCAACAACTACAAAAGCGGCAATAAATTGAAAAACTAACGAGAACACCGAAAACATAGTGGTGGCAGCTGCTGAACTGGAAAAAAACTGTGGAGTTAAATTGTAGCAGTGACCCGCAATACCCGCATCACCCCAGCCCACAGCACCTCCAACCAGTGCATCAATACACATAAATACTCGGTGTACACGCTGGGACATTGAGGCAATCGCACTCGCAGCTGACAACAAATAGAAAGACACAGACGGAGACGCAGACAGTCTGAAGGTGAACACAATTCACATTTAGCAATATTTTTCTTATTTTCATTCTTTCACTTCGACGACAACCAACAACAATAATCGCAATTTGTTTAATATGTATTTATGTGTTTCAATGTTTTTTTTTTTATTTTTGCACAATTCTATAACTACGCATATGTACGTATGTTTGTATGTATATGTATGTATTGAAGTGTTTTGTTTTATTTTCCATTCAGCCATGTATTCGTTAATTGAAAATAATTTACTCAACTACACCTTCTGAAGTGGTTTTATTGCTGTCGCTTGCGTACCATATTGTACACCTTCATACATACATATGTATATACAAAAATAGCTATGTACGTACCAGTTTATAGTTACAAACAAATAAAGACAAATGCTGAGCGGTGAGCTATCACATCATCAACAGCCAATCTATCCATCAGTTGTTCTCAGACCCAAATCAATTGATTGATGAGTGGAACGGGTTCTTGTTGCTTAAAGTACCTACATAGTTATACAATATACAATTACATAGCTAGTAAGCACATGCATAAATACCTTTGTATGTAATTAAGTATTTACACAGCCAAAATACCTAATTGGAAGATGTACTCCCAAAAAGGTAAATCCACGACTCTTGCAGAACAGTATTTGACGCTATTGCCTTTAAACTTGTGAAAAAATAATTTGTTTATTTTTATCATCAATGCCTTGATTTTAATTCGATCGAATTCGATTACATTTCCCAGTCAATAATTTCAAAATAATAAATCCACGATACTTCCAGAAAAATCGTCTGACATTGCTTTCTTTAAATCGATCAACAACATACATACATACAAAAGTACATGCATGCATACATATGACATACATATGTATGTATGTATATATTTGATAAAAATATTTGTATTTTGGATCATTCGAATCCACACTACGTCCACAAAGTAACTTTATAACCTATTTTAGTGGGAATAATTAAAAATTGTAATAAAACTAAATGCTACAATTGATAAACACAGCTGCACATACTGGTTCATCGTACAGCCATTGAAAATACGTATGTACATGTTTACATATGTACATACATATTTATAGATATTTAGACACTTCTTCTCAAAAAATTAACCGAGCACGTCTTTTACAACTTAAGACACTTTTTTTCATATGCAGATAGCATTTTAAATTTTAGTAAAGGATAATCTTCTTGTATATGGAACAAAATGAATGCTCTAAAATATTCTTAAAAGTTTGACTTACAAATTTTAAAATTTTAATGACAACTTATTAAAATAAAAAAATATATAAACATATATGGGGATTGGTCATTGAGATCTAGTGATAATAGCTAAAGAACGACGAAACGAACAAATTACGAAGGATTGATTTAGCTGGAGGATAGGCTGAATTTGTTTTTTTTTTAATATACATATGTACTTCGGCCTTTTAAAAATTAAAATGTTTAAAATACTTGGTTTTGCTTCGAACTCTTTGTCAAAATAAATTTTATGGTCGAGCAAATTTTATAGTATTTTATAGTAATGCGTGTTAAGATGTATTTGTATACATACATATACATATGTATGTACATAAAAATGCAAAAATTTCCTGTTACTAAAAAAAAACTCATACGTTCCTCATTCGTTTTTCCGAGGCCAATTAGCAAAGCTAAGTGGCGCCCAGCGCTGAAAAATTACTGCAAACTAGTGTAATCGTTCACACCACCAACAAGCCTAATCTTACAGTGCAAACCACTTTACTCACGCTAAGCCCAATTGCCTCCTCTTCCGCTTTCTGCACGTCGGCAATTCATGGCCGCATGCCAAATGGGAGAGACGAGCATGTGATTGTCATAAACCTATAAAGTAATTTTAAAAAAATTTAGTACGAGTTCAGCGCTTTCCCGCAGGAAACATTGTGGACACAAGGTCGGACATCCAACCGACGAAAAGGCAAACGAATTGCTTGTCAATAGTAATGTGAAGTGCTTATAAACGCATTGTATTTTTCTTCATTTCACTTGATTTTCATTTATATTTGCCAATTAGCACACAAACGCGACGCGGGACGACATGGAATGTCAGCTTGATAGACGTTTCAAGCGATAGGAACACCTCATTTGTTTCGAAAATGCGAACAGTCAGTCAGTTTAGCTTATCAAAAGCAACAATTTTTTTTTTCGTTTGCCGCATATAAACTGTTTTCAGAGATTATATTTTTGTAGAGATTATAAAAACGGAGCGTTGGCGTTGTTAGGCGTACAAGCATGTACATAATTTGGCAAACAAATAGGCATGCAGATATACATATACATAAATATGTATGCATATACAAACAAACATACATACATATGTACATATGTGTGTATTTATGCAATGAAATTCGTGAAGTTTGAAATTTAAAACCCTATAGAAATAATTGTTATTTTGCTGACTTAAAAACGAATTAACAATTAACGTAGTTATTTTTCACACAATTACAAAATTTTAAACTTTTTAAATATTCCATCACATTCGAATTTTAAATTGTTCAATGTTAGTAGGCTTTTTTATAAATTTTTGTAAGTTTTTTTTGTGAGAACAAAATATACATACATATATAAAGCGTCATCGTTTAGTGGCGTCAAACCCCAGTAAAGTTAATGTTAACCCCTGCTAGTGCTATCAATAAAAAATTTAACCTCAAATCATCGCAATGTTATATTTCAAACTCAATTTTAAAGCTTTACACAGCTCGCAATGTCATATTTCAAACTCGATTTTGAAAAATTACACACAAAAAAGTTGGTTGGCAAAAAAATAATTTTGCAAAATTGCCCTAATAAGCATTTTACCAGTTACATACAACAGTTTCCTAGAAGAACTCTCCACTTTATTGTAAAACTGTGCTCCACTACCTTGTGAAAATACGCTCATTTATTTGTATATCTACATATGTATGCATGTATGTATGTTTATTGGTATCTGTAGTATCTAAACATTACGCAAGGACGATCATAATATGTCAATGATAACTGTAGTAGTTTTTAATGAGAAAAATATCAAGTAACTAATCTAAAGTATCCTTCATACTTCGCGATCAAATATACATACTTACATATGTACATAAATATACCTTTTAATAAATTAGTATTAAATATTCTTCACCTAAATACCTCTCTATATAAATACATATGTATGTACATATGTAAGTAAAAAGAAAAAAAAATACACCGCATGCCTTCCCAATCTAAAGAGGGTTTGCAAGACAATATTCAAAAATAAATGTATCGATGCTTTGTGGATTTTTTTTTCAAAATTAAATTCGAAAAATTATGATTAATTTTTATCAATATATTTCAATCAGATTTTTAATCGTAAGCATTCGATTTTATTATTTTCAAACAGAGATTGTCGATATATTGGAATTTAGTTTAAAAGATTTAACATATTTGTGCAACATTTAGCGATGTTCTTCTTTTTTAGAATTCGCATTTATTAATCGATATTTAATCGTTGCTATCAAAAATTGCAATTAATTACAATTTTTAGAAAAATTTTTAAATATGCAATTTATAATCCGTTTAATTTTAATTTATTTTTAATAACTTTTTTCTTCTTAAAAGACGAATGAAAATTTTTGGCGAATGTTGTATGGGTAGATACATACATACATATTTGGCGCTCATTTTTTGAATGATTGTATACTCGTATAATTCATTTCCTGTATTGCATAAGAGATAAGCTTTTTCTGGTTTGTCACAGAAAATTTTTGGTATAATTCAAATAAAAATCTGCACATCCGAAAGTGTTATAAAACGAATTTTTAATTTTCCAAATTTCAGTATTTTCTCGACACGCAACTGCTCGCGTAAATTCATTTCAGTTAACAAAATAAATCGCTGTAGATGTCATTTAGTAAATTTATAATAGCATCTACTATGTACATTTACATATGTATGTACACATATACATATGTATGTACATATGTACATACATACATACATACATATGTACATACAATTTCTAACTTTAAAAGCGTGCTTAAAAAATTTATTCGTTTTATTTTTTTTTTCACTAGCTTAAATGTTTTTTCATGCGCCGCCTCAACCTGTTGTCAAGTATTTCCTACCCGAAAATTGTATAGACTAGTTAATTAGCATTTTTGATTTGTGGTAGTTTTATTATTATGTTTTATGTGAGTTTTCCGCGTCTGTGCCTAAAGTAAAGTTTTATAGCAGATAGGAAATTAGCATACACGTTTTTGACACTAAACTACATAGCTGCCAAAGCAAACAAGCACAGACATGAAAATAATAAGAGTTAATAAGAAATTGAAAATTTATAATGCCAACAGCTGGTGATTGAACTATGTACAAAGTATGTTTGTATGTGAAATCTATTTGAAGTCTTCTTCAGTTCGACTTGCTTCGCAAGTAGTCAGTCCGTTTTCGTTTTAATTGACTATTTACGTTCTTACTTGACAGTTATTCATACAAAAAAAAAATATTAAGTTAAATGCAATGTAAATAGCAGGAAAGTGCTTTAAACAGGTGTTAACCGGTTTTTGTTTTCGCCCAAATGCGCTCCACCCCATTTTGTGTGCTTTGCTCTTTGAAGTGTTTTCAAAGTGTGATCTGACACATTATCGAGAATGCGATTTTTTTTGTCAAGTCCCTTGCATCATTTTAATTTCATGGATTTCACCTCTTAAGAGTTAAGTACTTTCCATGGGGTCCTTGAGATAAAACACAAATTGAGTTATTCAATTCGAAGAGCGTAACTTCTTGTCATTTCTGTACTCGACATATGTACATATGTATGTATAAACATATGGAAATTAAAAATACTCTAACCTCTTTTTTATTCTAATCTCGACCTCACATCCATTTTAAGATATTTACTTACTCTTTTTATTTTTTTAATTTTTTTATATTTATTTTTTTATGAGTTTCATATACGACGATACACTGCCGAAACCCAATGTCATACCCTTTTTTCGATCTCAGCCTACATAAATGGAGTTGTTATAGATCCGAAGTGCTGAAAATTTCAAAAGCCATGACAATCATAATACCAAATCACTATTATGCCGAAACCAAGAATCATCCGATCTCATAATTATTGGTTTGGTACAATTTCGCCGTGGTATAGACATTTTTTTTTTTTAACTCGGAAGTGTCGATAATTTTCGCTTTCAGTCTGGTGGATGGAGTCTTGGAGTCTTGTATCAAGACTGTCAAAAAATTAAGTCTGAATAAGTCAAATCTGATTTTATTCTCAGAACTAACCCTTTTAAATTCCAATTCGTGAATGCTCGCCGCAAATTCTGAAAACCTTGGACGGTAATATATTTATGTATGTATATTATCTAAGTAAGTTTTTAAATATTAACAGTAAATATTTGACAATTTTTGCGCTGCATTAAACTGCTTAAACCAAAATCAACCCTTATAAATTGCATGTAGAAGAGGCCGTCAACCAAAGCAACCCTGTAGGGTGTTTGTTTATTCGATTGTTTAAATTTAAATTGATTTTCAATCTATGCGCGATTTCCAATTAATTTTTTTAGCGCTCATAATTAATACAAACAAAATAATATTTGCAAGGTGTAAATTTTGTTGCCTCGTGTAAATGTTTTGCACAGCTCAATGCCTCGGTTGATTTTCCAGTCGACAAAGGGCTGACAGACGGGGGCACTTATGCAAATAAACGAGCTCATATATGTATATGCATAACATTTTAGTCCTGACAGCCGACACTTATCTGCATTTCGACATCAGCTGATTTGACAAATGAAATTGAGCTAAAAATGGAAAGTAAGGAAAATAAGATTGGCAGCGAATTAAATGGGAAAAAATCAATACGAATTGAAAAGGTGAACAGCAATATGAGGCAATGTATTCAACTTCATAAAATATTGGCTATCGTTTTGGAATATAGAACTTCTGCAAGTCTATAGAATGCAGTACTGTTGGTGAAATTGTTCTGGATTTTTGACAAGCAGTTTGCGAAAATCTTTCGGATTGCATGAATTCCTACCTTCCAAACCCACAAGAAATCGCATTTTAATTTATAACTTGGTTTAATTTGCTAATATTTGCAGCTATTTTTAATAATAAACACTTGACATCAATTGTAGACATTTTGCTAGTTCACAATAGCATTTTTCTGTCAAAAGTGGCAGCATTGCCATATTGAAATCACAATATTCAATACTTGCACATAATTTTCGTGCATTTATACGAGTGCTTATGCGCATTTGGAAGAGGATTATCTATGAGTTAATGCAGATAAAGGCTACTTATCTAGATAACATTGCCCGTCGGTCAGCCCCTTAAAGGCAGCTTTAGAGAGAGCATACTTATTAATTATCTTCTGAAAATAAATAAAGTTTGAATTTTTTTTAAGGTTCTTTAGTGACAAACTTCTCGAGGGATGACGCAAAATAGTTCCAATAGTTTTCAGTTCTGATTAAGGTTATAATTATTTTATTTTTTTCGCTTTCTAAACTTATTTCGGTAGTTACTGACTTATTTCGTTCCAAAAAAAAAACAACAAAAAACAGCTAAAACGGGTTTATACAGATCTTTGTTGATATGTATTTTTATGACGCCGAAAAGTCGTTGTATGTGCATATGTATGTATGTCTGTATAAATAAACAGAATGATAAAAAAGTAAAAGGAATCACAAAAGTGTGTACTTCTAACTTAACTTATCTTAAATTCTATGCTAAAATGATAATGATAATCGTTTTTGCTGTAAAAAAGTGAAGTGTTTGTTATATTTCTCGCGCTAAAACTTTAGCTAATAATAAATGAATAACAATATGCATATCAGATTTTTGTCTTTCCGTTTTTTAACTTTTTTGTTAGCTAATCAACAAAGATAAAAATAATAAGTTTAAAAGCGTTATTAATCATAGAAAAAGCACTTGACAATGCCTTAAGCTTAATTTGCTATCAAATATTTAGAAGCAGCAGTCTTAAAATTAAGTTTCTATATAAAGCAAGTAACAATATCTGCTATAAAGGTACATAAATATATGTATTATATAAATCAATTCAATGTACTTGAGAAATTTTTGTATAATAAGTATATTTCTCGATATGAGAAAGAGTTAAAAGCGAATCCTAAATTTTCCGGGAATTATGTTCGTTCGAAAAAGAGATGTTCTAATATTTCAACCTGTGTGAAATTTAATGGTACTTGTTCAGAGTGTGTGGAGGACTCAGCAAATCTTTTAGCTAGTTTTTTCAAATCCAATTTCGTGGTTGACTCAAAAAATATGGTTAACCCTTTTACTGATGGTGCATACAATTTCTAAGACTTTGGTACGTTATCGATTTCTAATCCAGATATCACTAATGGTATTTCCTCTCTACAAAATTATTTGAAAAAAGATATTAATGGGTTGTCTTCTTTTTTTCTTAAAAAGTGTAGTCATTTCCTTTGTAAACCATTATTCCATATTTACAATTCTTCACTAAGTACAGGCGTTTTCATCAACCGTTGGAAGTTAGCGTCTATTATTCCAATTTTCAAATCTAGTAGTAAGAAAGAAATACCAAATTACAGGCCAATATCTAAGTTATCGACTTGTCCCAAACTGTTCGAAAAGGTTGTTAAAGAGATGTTAGTATTAAAGGAACAATAGATCCATGTCAGCATGGTTTTGTTGGAGGATGGTCTACTCTTTCAAATCTAGCAGTTTTAACTCAGTTTTGTGTTTCCGCGTTGGGTGTCAAGTTAACACCATATACACCGATGTCTCGAAAGCATTTGGCACAGTTTCACACAAAATACTTCTATGGAAACTTGAAAATCTAGGGTTCCATTCAGTTTTTCTAACATGGCTTAAATCATAATTGTCAAATAGAATCTCTTATGTTGAAATTGAGAATACTAAATCGGATAAATTTTTGGCAACTTCTGATGTGCCACAAGGTAGCATTCTTAGTCCTATTTTATTTAATATTTTCATTATTGATGTTGGTTTATGTTTCAAACACTTTGAATACTCACTTTCGCAGACGATTTAAAACTCTTTCGCAGAATCTCCGGCTTTTCACATATTTCGTTATTGTAGGAAGATTTGAACTCTCTTAACGCCTGGGCTCTCAAAAACAAACTTTATCTTAATATTTAGTAAATGTTGTAACGTAACTTTTTCCAGGTCCATGAATGAGCATTCTTCAACTTATTCTGTATCTAAGGTAAAACTTGCCTCTGTTAAAGAATTTCGTGACAATTATTTAGTGCGATCGAAACTGGAGTATGCTTCAGTCATCTGGAATCCGATGTATTCCTCACACTCTGTTAGCATTGAAAGAGTTCAACGCAAGTTTCTGCGTTTCGCTCTTCAACCACTTAATTTTGAAAATCCTCTGCCGCAGTATAGTGCTAGGTTTATTTATGATATTATCTCGGGTACCATTGACCGTTCAGCTCTTCTTCGGCAGTTAAGTTTTAATACTCCGCATAGAACACTTCGTTTTCATAATTTATCTCATGTTGATGTTCAAAGATCGAATTACAATCGCTTCGCCCCTATCATAAGAGGGTTGGGAGAACTATAACTGCTCCCAAAATGAGTTTGAAATAATGCTGTACGTTTAAAATAATCTACAAAAGTTTTAGGCGGAAAATTTAACTAATACGAGTAATGGCGTTTTCTTTTCTCAAAAAAAAAGGTTGCCTTATCACATCGTAACTTTTGCGTTAGGCTATCTGACTTCCTGAAAAATTTCGGTAGCAGTAGAAATTGTTGCAACTTTGATTGGTCAGAAAAACCCCGTATGTGAAAGTGTTTTCGATTTAATATTCCAATTTGGTTTTTGTAGACGGCAATTTCTACATGATATTCCAAATGAACTACAATCACTTTTCACCTAAATTTTAAACTTTACATTTTTTTTAATTGAAGTGATCCTACATATATCTTCGTTAGGTTGGTGTGCCAGTGTATTTTTATTAATAAAAAATGTGTGAGCATAAAGTACACAAAAAAAACGGTTAAATCTGAGGAGCAAACGCGGCCGGTTTTCTGGATATACATAGATCTTTTTTCTGGGGAGTTCAATGCATGCGTGTTTTGTTTAAGAAGCTTCCATGTGTAATTTTATGGGTATTAATTGCTTGAACCGACGAACTTTCAAAAAAATGTTTGTTTATTTTTCTGTTTAAAAACTTCGCTAGAAAAACTAAATTTTTTTTTTGAAGGCGTAACTGGTTTAAAACCTCGTTATATATCTATTAAAAAATTCTAACCAGCTCTTAAGAGTTTCAGACTGCTTAAAGGATTTTTTATAGAATACAATTTCTTTTTAATTTCTTGAGTGCCATTTGATATGAATTTTTTCGATTTTCATAAGAGCTGTACATATACTAAGCTTTAGGATACAAAAAAGTATGACAAGCTTAACTTGATAGATCTAATACTTTATTCTTGAATGGAAATCATTCCATCTCTAAAATGTCTGTTACACTGTGTAAGAAAAGAAAATCGTTGGCGCTACCTTCCTTTATTTCTTGTTCAATTAATGGTAATTCAACTTTTTTAATGAAAGTGCTGACTTTTTGACAGTCATTCGAATGAGATCCCTCAAATTTATTATGTCATTTCTATAAAAATATGAATGTAACAATAACAAATACTTAATTCATTTTTCTATGTAGATTCTATGATAAAAGATAATTACATTCTTGAGGCGCCAGTTAACCTTGCATACTAGAGAGAATTTACTTGACAATATACAAGCATACATATGTATGTAGCGTATGAATGTATTAATGTAGGTATGTGTTAGCGCTTTCCATGTGTAAATAGGAAGGTAAACATACAGTGTTGGACATATAACATATTTTATAAGACAGAATTTAAAATAATATTATTTGTAACTAAAATAACGTATTTCAATTTCTAGCAAAAACTATATAAATAAAAGTTTAAAACTGCGTGCAAAAATTAAAAAAAATAATAAAAAAATAGTCAGCATTTAATTTAGAATTAAAAAATAAAATCATTATAGAATTTTATAGCTCATTTACTATTGAAAAAATGATGTGCAAGTTTCAAGTGGCTTAAGATTAATGTTAAATTAATTAAACTATAAAAATTCATTTGAAGACAATTTTTAATTTTTTTTAAAGATATTCGGACACATTCAAAATAAACTACTGAATGTATGTATGTATATAATTACATATGTAGTACATATACCATAAATGAACAGTTTTTAAGTATTTATATATTGACTATATTTATTGGCGTCGAGTTAAAAACAAATATACTTTTACTAAGATAGTAAGTAAAAGCAAACAGTTTTCGAGTGCCAATAACGCGACACATGTAACACGAATTTTGTTTGTGTGAAAATGGAAATTCCCACACCAATAGGCAATAGAGCATATTATATAAAAATACGACTATTATTACAAAATTCTCTGAAGTTATTTTTATTTTCAAAATAATGTGCACGCATCCGTTTAGATAGTTTTCACTCCTTCTTCGATAATAAAAAGTTGTTAGCGCTTCCATAATATTGCAATAGACACCTCTGACTTCCCTTTGTACATATTTATCCGTACTTAAGATGTACATAAACTCCGGTCTTCAGTTCCGTTTTCTAACTTTTGATAACCCTCTCGGGTTTTCAAGTCACATGCTTTGATGGATAAGTCATAGATTCTGGAAGCTCTAAAATAAAAAAAAACAATCATCGATTAATCCACAAGTAATCATCATAAGGGCTGCAAAATCAGATTGGAAAATGCCTTGAGACAGGCCAAAATTTCGGCGTTAAGTTTGCTGCTAAACATAATGTAATGATAACTTTCTTTTAATTTTCATTAACAAAAAAAAAGAAACAAAGAAACTTAAAAAATTAAAAAAAAACACCTAATGGAAAACGACTATTAATGTGAGTTTTATTAGTGTTTTTCGAAAAATATTTATTCTATTCTAATATTTTTTAAGTTTATTTTTTAGCTTAAAAATTAAATATGACACAGAAATGTAAATAATTTTTTTTTTTTTATCGCGTGTCGCTTTATTCTTGCGAAAATTAGTGCGACAGGCTAGTATCGACGCAATCAGCCACATGCATGCCATTGTGCATAATATCAAAAATGTTAGATGCAAGACATAAATAATTTACATTTCCTATTCAACATTTATTTTTATGCTACAAAACTGCAACTACACACAACTCATTCACTTGCTATGTAACAATATCGGATACATACTAATTCCGTTCAAACGTTTTCATTAATCTTTTCGTTTTGTAAAAAAAAGTATTTGTTATGTACGACATAGATATGTATGTATGTATGTATGCACAAGTATGTAAAGCGAAATAGGCATAACTACTTATTAAGTCAGTTCTAGTTTTAATTGTCAAACCAAACCCCATTATAATTATATTTAATACTCGTAGTAGCTGTGGAGTATTAATAATGTAAATATTATTTGCAATGAAAGCTCATTTTAAAATATGTAGCGCAGTTAAAAACTCATCTTGAAATCGATACTCGTAAATAAATAAACATATACACGCTTACATACATACATACATATGTATGTATGTTTGTAGTTCCCAGCCCTTACCGGCACTCCCATTAGCCCATACACATCTATGTTAGTACAGAGACATACATATGTACATATGTATAGTAACTTAGACTCAATTACTATTTCCAGCACGTTTTATAATTTTTTTTTTTTTTTGATCTGTTTTTGTATTGTTCACTCTTTCTTTACTTAAAGTACAGACATATTTTACATGTTTATATATGTTTGTATCGTTGCAAATACGAACAGTGGCGTGCACATTAGTAGAAATAAAGTTCAAAATAATATTAGATTATTCTTTTTTTGCAGAGGGCAGTACTACTTAAATTTCTTCCACATAGTAGGTTAGGTTAGGTGGCAGCCCGAAAATGGCTCACTTAGACTTTAATTTATAATCCATTGTCATACCACTATGTAGTTTTCCCCTTCCCTGAACTGAAAGACCCGCTGGTTAGCGTTAAGAGAAACGTCGAGTGTTCTTTATGAAGGAGCGTAGCCTTTCGATCGATACATCGGAGAGCCCTTTGGGAGTATCGAAAAAGTATGAGCCAAGGTGTCTGCATCTAAGCCTAGCGAAAGCGGGGCATCTAAGAAGGAAATGTTGAGATGAATCCACCTCATCATCCTCCATACAGCACCCACAACTTGGGTCAGAAATGATGCCCAGCCTGACAGCGTGGGTCCCCATCGGGCAGTGCCCTGTCAGAACACCGATCAGGGCCGAGAGTAATGGCCTTGAAGTGCTTAATAATTACCCAGACCGCCTGCGGTTCACAGCCGGCCAAAAGGACCTTGCAACTTTGCACGTCGGGGTTTCCGCCCAGCGTTTGCTGAGCCGACTGAAGGCCCATTTTCCAGAAGCAGACCGCATGTGGACATGGGAACTCCAATGCCCTTCCTCCCTGGAGTGATTTCTTCTGAAGTGCCCTGACGAGCTAGCATCTATGTGAAAAATAAAACCATGAAATCCAACGGAAGTTTTTAGCAACTTGCAACTTACTCTGCAAACACTAAATTTTTCAAAAAAATTTCGAAAATAAGTTTGAAATTTTTATGAAAAGTTTTCAAGTACATATCTTCAAGCTTTAGAACTTTAATTTACATATGTGGTTTCTGTCCTAGATCTATTTAAATTTAAAATTCTTAAAAGTAAATAAATAAATACATATATATACATATATGTACATACATACATACATATTTTAGTTGCAAACAATATCATTTGTTATTGATAATGTGCACACAACCGTACATATGTATGTATGTATGCATGTGCCTACATTTGTTATATGTATGTAAATGGGTAATAAGGCTATCACTCATTTACTATTATTATTTTTCCATTAAACCAGTTATTGTGGTTTTACCAAAAAGTTACACTTACACACTTAAGTCACCCAGCTCATCAACGGAAAATGCGCGTAAATGCGCTTTCAACTATGGTATGCTTACACACACATATACATATACATATACATATACATACAAATATATGTATCCGCATGTGCCTAGTAAGAATTTTCTCTGTTAACTAACGCTTTCTATGTGCATATAGGCTAAGTACACGATTGAGAGAGTCAGTGGTTGCGCCAATTTCTATACCGCTATTCCACACTTTGTGATTCTGACAGAATCAGTTGTTTGTGCTATGCCACCGTGGTGGAACTGTTTATTGTATAGGGTAAACGCACTAGTATCCGGACACGTAAGTTGTTATTTTTCCTTTTGAATAAATAAACGTTTTTGTGCGTAGTTATAAAATATATACTTAAACTCATGGGTCTTGCTTTGAACAAAAGGAAAGGCATTTCAAATATCTGCACAATTCTGGAAGATCTTTTTACAAAACTCATATGTATAGGATTTATTAATATAATGATTATAGAACATTAAACAAATACTAAAAAATAATATTTATAAAAGAAGTAATCGAAAAATTAATTTTTTTATTTACTTAATACTAAGAGATTAAAATATTAAATAAAGGTGCAAGTGATTTTCATCGCACTTTGCATGCTTATGAATGACACATACATAAGATTGTTTTTTTTTTGGTTTTTGTGATTATTTATGACTGATGTATTGCATTTTATCGCATCGCATTATTTTTCTTGTTTTGATATTTATCTCTTCCTGCTTAACCAATGTGACGTCACACAAAGGCAACCCTTCAAAAATCCTCTCTATTGGGCGCAATTTGTATTCTCGCATTCTTAAGCTAAGAACTACAAAAAGTTTGTGTGAGAGATTTTAAAACTTTCCATCATTTTATGTACCTTGGGCTTCGTGAGCAGTTTTCTATTACTGTTAAATGAAATTTGCTATTATGATATGCTCTCTCTCTCTCTTTCTCTCTCTTTCCAATCATATTTTTTTTTACGGTAAACAACTTGCTATATGTATAACAATTAGTTTTTTTTTTTTATTTGAAAATTTTATAAGTGTATTGGAGAATGCGTTAAATCGGTCCTGCTGGGTAGCTTTCAGCTGATAATTATGAAGCCCAACGATTCGTTGCACGTAAATATGTATGTTTTGCTATTAAGCATTTACCAAACGAACTTTAATTGAAATGAATTCAACTTTATACTAGTTTTTAGTCAGCGAAAATCAATTGAAATTATTTATGTGCATACACATTGACGTTTGCCAAGTAGTGTGTGCATTAGGGAAGAGCTTGTAAATGAGAATAGCACTTAAATATGCACGAATTGCAAGAAGAATTAAAAAAAAAATCACACCTACATAATATACATATGTAGTATCTGAAAGTATATTCGAAAAAGTACTGAAGCTTGGTATAAAAAAAATATTCATGGCTAAATTTATAAAAACAAGCTATTTTTCTATCGTTTTTTTTTTAATAATTTACAATTTTATTGAGCTCAAGGCCAGTTTATGGAAGATTTTTGTGAAAAAAACAACAGTTTTTAATGGTAGAAGTTATAGTACTTATTCGGAAATCAACACATTTCCTCATCAGACTTATTTCTATTAAATTAATTAAATTTATTAGTGCAGAAAAATAAACAAACGTTTTTTTTTTAATTTTTAATAATAATTTAAGTCAAATGCACTACCTGCATAAAAAAACATATATGTATGTATGTACATATATACATACATACATACATAAATCAACATTAAAACTTTGTGTAAAATTTATTAAATTTCGGGAAGTTCTAAACAAAATTTCATTTTTCTTTTATAATTTTTAACTATCATTTTATACAGTTTCAAATATTAATGCCGCCAAATGGATATTATATAGGTCAGAGTTGCTCGAAAAGAATGGAGAGGCATGTCGCCGAAAATACGATCCTTTAGTCAAAAATAGTCGAAAAAATATTAACAGTTTTAAGGAGATGTTTAGGTCGCTGAACGTGAAACCGATGCCATTTTTTAAACTGAAAATGTCGGATTCAAAAGATGGCGGACCATGATTTTTTTATTTTTATTTTTACAAAGCACTGCAAAGAAAAATTTGGAATTAAAAACTGACATCAGACTCTTATATAGCGACCCCGAAAGTCAAAATAGTGAAAATTTAAATTTTTTTTGATAATTTTTCACAAAGATCGTATTTATTTTTGAGGTTAAATTTTTTTTTTTCAAAAAGCATAAGCGGGCTTTAAAAACTGCACATTATTTAAATATGAGTACAGAGTAATTAAAAAAAAAAAAACAAATTACAAAACTGCTTACCTGCACATTATTAAAAAATCAATTTGCGAATAATTTTTCGCCTGAGCGCATATCTACAAGTATTTATGTATATTTGTACATATGTACATATGTACATATATAAGCCATATCTGTTCAACGTCTACTTAAGTTGTAAACATTTGTTCACTATTTGGGAGTGCCGAACCTTAAAAGCAATGTATTCGAGCGCATACAATTTTTATTTTGTAATTTTGATTACTCGAAAATTAATGTCTGTCCGTTATTATGGCATTAACCATGACAAATCGTGTCAACGAAGCTTGATTTTATTTGCATAACATATTTTTTTAACCAAAAGTTTAACTTAATGCAGAACAGGTATAAGCGATGATTATATTTATTACTAAACAAAATCTTGTTTTTAAATTTCTCCATTTTTTGTTTAACGATAATTTATATAATTTTCACTGCTGATGATAAGTATGTATATAATTTTTGAGCAGAAATACTAACCACATGCTTCCGCCAAAAATGTATATGATAATATATACTGGAATAAAAAAAAAAATCATTTCGATTCTTAATAAAGCGGGCAAATAAATTGATATCAGCTCCTTCTCAAACTGTTCTCTCCTATATATCAAATACATAATTAAGAAATTCTCAAAACAGGGCTTCAGTTATTGCTTTGAACGCTTTGTTTTTTCTACTGGGTATATTGAAAAATACTTAAGATTCATTTGAGTAAGAATAGTTAATTATAATTTAAATATGTTCATATGTACATATGTATGTATGTGTGTGTATATGTCTGGTCGCGTCGGCAGGCGACAATACTCGTAAATTAAAGAACGCAATTAAACTTCGAAGTGAGTATTAAAAAAGTGTTGAATGAATTAATAATTTACAAAAGAAATCATATGATTTTAATGCCAAAAAAGATGATATTTACTTTTGTTAAGTAGCTGAAATTTTACTTCCACAAATATCAGAGATTTTTTAACACGAATTTAAATAAAACCGACCTACGTAAGCTCACTTTACTCTCCATTTCGTTGTACATACATAGTTTTTTTTACGCCAATTCCTATTTCTAAAACCCAAGCAATTATGCGGAATTGACTGTAGCTGAAACCGTTTGCAAAACAAAAGCAACTTTCGAGGGTGGTGCTTTGTGGCATTGCCCTCTCTTATTTTTATTTTTTTTATTTTTTTTTATTTCTATGACTAATACTTATTCCATCGTTTGCTTAACCTTTGCTCCTATTTCTACATAGCTATAGCTTTGCCTTTATTTATTTAACAAATGTGAGTTTTTGTCATTTCTCTACAATTGGCAAACAGTGAGTCACTATGTTGCTTAGTTTTCTTCTAATTCCTTGTGTGTGCATATGATTTTTTTTTATCGTGTCGTTATTATTGCGCGCTAATCAAATTTTTTCTAAGCGTGTGCGTTTCAAGTATTACGGGATCAACTATTGAGTATTTATTTTATATAATGAAAACGTTTCTGAGTAAACTTGTGCGCTACTTTTGAGCTATAAAAATGTTTTCAAGTTTCGAAGAAATGTTTGAAATGGATTGTGGTGCTTGCAGCCGTTGATATGTGGGCTGCAATAATCCTTACATTTTAAGCAATTATTAGGGATGTTCTTGCATACCAAATGATTTTGATATTCTAAATTTGAATGGTAATTCTAAATTTAAATTGCAGTTGAATAGGAATTGCAACCGTCTGAATTTAAAATGGAAATTCTAAATTTAAAATGGAAATTCTGAATTTGAAATGAAAATTCTGAATTTGAAGTGGAGCATTTGAACATTTATTGTAATTTTCCGAATTTAAAAAGTATGCATTATTTTAGTAAAATAAACTGAAACGAAACTGCAAAAATACTAATTGTTTTAAGTGAAAATAAGGCAAAAAATTACTCATACGACCTGACAAATCGTATCAAACCAATAGTGAAGTTATGAATGCAATTTTCAAAACTAGATTATCATTCTCTAATTCCTTAACCCAAGCGAATCGAACATCGGCCACTTTTAACAATGTAATATGATTTTATAACTTTACGCAACGTTAAGGCACCTATTTTACTATCAGTGTTGTATGAAATGTTTTTCAAGTTTACTGTTTAAATTTCTGAAAAATCTTTAAAAAAGCTTACAAATTCATAATTTTATATTTTTTAAACTGAAGTTAAAAAATTTACCTCTGAAAACCCCCTCTAAAACTAACTAAAAGACTGTCTAATGTTTTTTGTTGTAGTGAGTATTTCTGCATACTCAAATCGTTTATTGCATTTTATGAGTTATGGTAGCCTTTTAGGGCCAGTTTTTCTGTGTTGGTTTAAAATAAGTTTAGTTAGACGCAGTTCAATTAAATTTGTTGCAACCAAAACAAAGTAGTCAGCAAACAGCTCATAGGTTAGATTAAGTTTAACCCTTCAATATCGACCGTTTAAGATTGACTAAAAAACTGCATACAGAGCTTACACTCAGCTTAAACGACAAAAGAGTTAAACTTGCACTGAAAAACTGACGCTCAGTAAATTAGCCATACGCACAGCAATACGTGGTTTCACCTTAATGGAGACAAAAATTGAAGGTTTTGACGAGTTAAACGACTTTTGGTAATATTTTTCTGAGTTGGGTATTTTCTTTTTTATTTGTAGAGTTTTGGTATTAAATCATACAAATTTTAAGTGAAAATACCCCGGAAGGCGCAATCTTCTTCTCTATCATTCTTGGCCCGCTCTTTAATCCCACACCCGGAATCGGCTCTCCAAGTTATTACTTCGCATGCGAGAGCGCCCTCTATGAACCTCTGTATTATATGACAACTAGTGACTAACACATTTTTTTATAGGCAGTGGTGTACAATCATTTTAACGTCGGCTGTAACACGCGAACAGATGGCGAAGAGGCTGTTACAAGTTTATAAACTCTTGGTGAAATTTCTGCTGCATTACTTTTCAACTAGTTTCAAATTAGTCTATTGCCAACAATCAAGCAACATATAAGTTAGACTTTTTTTGCAATTGATAATTAATTTCTACAGGTTTCTATGTATTTACACATGTCTTTATGTATGTTTGTATGTACATATGTGTGACTCTGGGTTAATTCTCGTGCACTGTCAGCTGAAAGTTAACGGCGGTAGCGCAAATCAAAACTGGCCGGTATAAACTCATTTCAACGACTTAGCGGCGGATTAGCGCTTATCAGTTGTTATTTTATAGCAAGTTGTAGTTGTCGTTGTGATTCTTATTAAACGAGATTAAGTATTCTAAATAAAAAATTTTATTTAATGCACATGTTTACACAAATGCAAACATTAATTGTTACGTTGCTTTTAATCTTTCTTTCTTTCTCCTTTTATTTTACATGCAAACATTCGTGTCGCCGCCGCCATATAGGAAGGTGAAGGTGTTTGTGTCTGTGTCTGCGTGTACACGCGGTCGTGAGCTGAGCGTTCGTTGAACGCTTCATGCCAATAAACTCGCATGCAAGATTCTATAGCAATAATAAATGACCAAAAAAAACAAAAAAAAAACAATAATTGTAACATAACACAACAAATATCAAATTAACGAAAATCAACCAAAAACAATAACAACATCAACAAACAACCAAACAGCTCAAATATGGTGCAACAACAACGTCTAGCCATTGCAATACCAAATATTAGTAATCGCATGCCGTCCCTACCCGCAGTTGGCATTAGCACGCCCGGCTCTGCATCTTCAACCACCTCATCCACCTACAATGCCAGCCTGTCGACGTCAATGGACTCGCCAACTGCGGAAATAAACAGTGCCGATATTGCGCTGTTCGTCGAAACGCCACTTCAGGAGTTGAGCGCGAATACACGCCTGCAATTGTCCCAGCTATTGAATTGTCGTAAAATTTTGCGCTCAGAAGATGGTTACGAGCGCGATTGGCGTGGTGTGGCGGAATTGGCCGAGGTGCGTAGCTTTTGCAGCAGCAGCAATGACGATCCGATGCGTACCGTGCTGCGGGAGTGGTGCTCACATCGTCCACAAACAGCGACCTTCGCTCGGTTGCAACAGTGCCTGGGCATCATCGATCGTTGGGATGTGAGCGATGACATTTATGAGAATATGGGTGAGTCAAAGTGTCTGGGGCATGTAATGTTTATATGTACATATGTATGTATGTATGTGGGTAGTGTAGGGGTTGTATGTGGGAGCATGTAGAGTACAATGGGCGCTGACTTAAACTCATCGCAATCGAACTTCTCCCTTACCCTGCGTTCGAGATTATTTATGCATAATCAAAGTAAATATTTTGCAACGCGAATCTTGATACCCGTTTATGTAGTAACTCAAACAAGTGTTCACGTGTTGTCGGTAATATTTTTCATATAAATTTTTTCCATCATTATATATGTATACATACATAGAAATATTACTCATTCTGGAACAAATACTATAATAATGAAAATATTTTATGTAGTAAAAAATGCGAAAGACCTACAAACATATGTCATATGTCTATGTATCGCAAAATTTTTTAAAGGTTATAAACCCAAGTTCTCAAAAAAAAAAAGTATAGTAGAATTGAATAAGCATTTAAACAGCAATGCAAAATTTTTATAATGCTTACAAAGTCTGAAGATTCGACCCATGGGTGTTTAATGAACTTTACTTTTATATAAAACCAAAGAAAAACATTTTTAAAAACATTTCCTATTTTGTAAAAAAAATATATACTTCTGAACACCTGCCCGATTCAGTATAAACTAGTATGTATGAACATATATTTAGTTGATATGAGAAGAAATTCATCAGTCGCAACATAAAATAAGATTAAAAAAAAATAAAAATAAAATTAATCGGAAAATCATAAAAAGTTCAAATGTGATCAAAAAAATTATAGAACTCTAAATAACTACAAAGATTTGATATAAATTTCAGAATTAGAAGCCTCGTAAATAAAAGTTTCAAAGGTTATACGAAATTCGCAAAAATTTTAAAAAAATTTCTTCAAAATTTCAAGCTTTTTATTCAGGACTTTTGGGTAAATTTTGAGTATGCAGTTTTGTAGCCCATTCAATTTTAGTAAAACAAAGTACAAGTTTCAGTTGGCTCAAAAGTACCGTTGATTTATTAGATTTTTTTTGTCAACGTTGTTGATCATTTTCTTCTATAGAACGTATCATTAAAATCTAATTTTATATATGGTATTTTTAAACATAAAATTTAATTATTGTATAACGGAAAAGTAAGAATAAATTTTCTTGGTTTTAAAAATTAATTTTATTACTATAAATAAAGTCTATTGTTGTTCAAAATTATTTGAATAATTGTAAAAATGTATTATTCATTCAAAAAAAAAAATTTGGAATACATTTTCATATTTAATTTGAATAAATTCCCCAAAAGTGCGCCTTCCTTGATGCATATGTATGTACATACATTCGTTCTTAATAGTGGCATGGATTTCGAAGTGTCATTGTCGGCGAAGCTCATCTCTAAAGTCGGGTTTTTTTTATTTAGGTGTTTTTTACTCAACGATTATTATTAAATAAAAAAATTATGATTTTTATTAAAGATTAAAAAAAATAGAATACCAAACCAAACAGGTTGCCCGCTTGCTTTTGGATGGATTTATTATTGCTTTTTTATTATTGAAGAAATTCCTACATTTTTTATATTACACAAACTGCCTTTTTAAACGTATTTTGCCCGTTTATAAAAATAAATCATAATATTGTGTTGAACTTCGCTTTATAAACATTTGTATATAACAGGCGAGATGTCAAGGCCATTTGTGACACAAAAAATGTATCTAAAAGCTACAAAATATAGCACAACTGCAAATTGAAACATTTGAAAAATTTAATTTGTTCAAATTAATTTAAGTTATTTTTCAAATAAAATATAGTTCATTCTCTAAGTAAACGCATAAAAACCAACTTTTATACAAAATAGAACAATTTTACAAAGTATTATCAAAATTTCTAACGTAAAAAAATTTTAAATTTTTCAATTGTGCCTCATTTAAAAAAAATCGAGTTTTTGCTTAGCATGGAAGAAATAGCCAGCAAAAAAAATTTCAAAAATCAATTTTTGTTGCGCTAAAATTTAATGGAAGAAATAGCCAGCAAAAAATGTTCAAAAATCAACGGTTGTTGCTCTAAAATTTTATGAGCCACAAAAATACATGCACAAAAAATTTTTAAATATTTTTTTTTAAGTTCGAAGCTTAGATTTATTTTTGGTTTTTTTTTTGTTGGTATCAGGCACGAAACAACGCGTAAAGAAAACAGCACTCAGACTACATGCCGTCCATTGTACTGTTTTCATGTTTCTTTTAATCTGGTTTAAATATGCAGGATTTACGAATAAATCTTAGCAAATTTTTATGTGTCAAAGAGCTCAGTTCGTCTCTCAACACGTCGACAACAAATGCCTCATACCTAGTTCTTGCAAAGGCGGGGCAGATGCACAGAAAGTGTTTCGCCGTCTCTTCCTCTTCAAAAAAGGATAGGCATATGGAGTTGTCATGTACGCCTATCATTGTCAGGTGTCTATGCCACGTGAAGTGACCGGTCATTAATCCAACAAGTTGCCTGCAGTCTCGCCTGTTAAGCGAGAGCAAGTGTATTGATAGTTCTTCTGAGATTGAAGGTAACATGAGTTTTTCCCATCTCGACGCCTCCCAGTCATTACTGATCGAAGTATTCCCCAGTTTCTGATGGTGGCATAGATGGCCAAAGGTGGGAGTGCTATCGCTGGTTACGGCCGAGGAACACCTGATCCGAGCCAATTCTGGCCAAATGGTCACATGTGTCATTACCAGGTACTCCCGAGTGACCAAGCACCCAGAGTAAAGCAAGTTCATAATGTTTACAAACATAGTTCAGTCGAGACTTGCATTGCCGAACTAGTTTGGAAGTAGTTAGAGGGCTGGCCAATGCCTTGAGTGCAGCTTGGCTGACACTGCAGACGCGTATACTCCTCCCCCTCCACCTATTTTCCACCACGTATTCCATGGCCTGGAGAATTGCAAATACTTCGGTCTGGAAGCCCGAGCCATATTCCCCAAGAGAAAAGAGAAGGTTATCCACATTATCTTCTATAAAAACACCAGATCCTGACAGAGAGTCAGTTTTGGAGCCATCAGTATAGATTCGACAACGTGTTAGACCGGGCTCAGTGTTGGTATTGAACCAGCATTCAGCCTCAGGGAACTCCACGTTATAGGGTCTCATCAGCAAAGGAAATGGTGGCGTACTATCCTGTGGCATTGAAAAGACGCAAGTGTCCATATACATATCTGCCGCCAGCAATTTCCGCCTCGCCTTACTCCGTTTTATACCAACATCCGTTTCTTTTAAGTCTGCAGGTGGCTCTACCTATGAATATACAAAGTGAAGTTGTAGAGAATGCCCCTGTACAACACACGGCGAATGTTCTCTAAAGTTTAGCAAGCAGGTCCCCCACGCTATTAATTAAGAGTCTGCTGCACAATACCACTGAAGCATAGCTGATTAAGGGTCTGATCATAGGGGATACCCTTTGGTGATAGACCCCACGTTTTTCCGAAGACCCGTTTACACTGCCACAAGGCTGCCAATGCTTTAGAGGCCTTGTGCTCAACGTGAGATTTCCACGACAATTTTGCATGCAGAATTACTCATAGATACTTCACTTCGGGAAAAGTCTGAATTATGACTCCCTTAAGTGTGAGGGGAATGAGGCCATCCATCCTTCTCCGCCTAGTGAAGAGCACAACACTAGTGTTGGTTGGATTTGCGGATAGCCCAAAGCTTAGATGATATTTTATTAAATTATTATACAATTTTTAAAAAGTTACGAAAATGGGTAGTTATCGTTATTGCTAGAAAATGAACTGTATTTAATTGCAAAATAGTTTAAATTTATTAATTAATAAATAAGTAAATTGTCCAAATGTGTCAAAAAGTGGTTGTGCCATAATTGTTAAAGGCAGTAATGAATGGTTACCTTTTTTATATTAAATTAATAAAGAAATCAAACATGTTAATAATCGAAAAAGGCAAAGCATTTATGAAAACAAATGTGAAACATGAAAAGCTGTGCAAATATTAGCAAAACAAATAAAACTCAAATCGGGGAAATTCAAAAATTTTTAATTTCAATTAAGCTCTGCTAATGTGCTACAATATAAAGTTGGAATAATTGCCCTCAACCGCCGACGAATCAACTCACGACTTTTTCAAACGCTTGGAGAAAATTAATAAGAATTTGTTGCTTTTATTTTAATACTTACAGATCATTGTGATTAATTAAATATAACTTCGTGCGTCTGTGTGGCAATGTAAAAACTTGCAACTTATCTAATATTTCCCATCAATATGTTTTACGGCTCTATATAGAACCATTCTATTCGAAATAAAAAAACTCGCAAGAGATCAATCCTTATTCAACTAAAAAAAAAAATATAAAATCGACTATTATTCCCAGCAATTTTAAACTTGAAAAATTTAAAAGGCAATAAGCTTGTAAAAATTAAAAAATTCTGAGAATAAAGTTAACAGTTTTGTGAATTCACTTAAATGAATCGAATTTGCAACATGTCTCAAGAGTTTCTTAAGCCGATGTGCTATGTAAAATATCATCTCTAGTATGATAGTATTTGATCAGCGCCATCTGCAATTCAATAGCTGAAATAAAATTATACAGCCATTTAGAATTAATGTATGAGACCGTAAGTGCCCATATTTCTTGAATACTTTACTTGAAAAATATACAAAATGCATAAAAAATTATTATTTTCCCAATAACTACTGGCACAAAGCCAAAAAGTAATTCGCTACCTATTTCTAGGTTAAAATGAAAAAATATATAAAATTTCCTTTGAACGCAGACTACTTCACGCGCCTTTTTGAGGTTTCTGCGTCGTACCTTGTTTTCGAATAATAATTTTTTGTAAAATCACCATCAATATGAGCGAAAATGCATTGCAAACTAGTTGAAAAAGTACTGTTTTAAAGGCATTTATTCGCACTACGGCTGGTTTTATATGAAGAGTGAAAATAAAGAAAATATATAGTTAATAACAGTTCGATAAAAACCTGTTCCTAAAGAAATGTTTTAAAATACAGTAAAGCATAGTTGTAACAGATGTAAACAAAATATGTGTAACTACTTGGTTTTCTGAGTTTTATTGTCGTCTTCGTCGTATATTTGGCATAAAAAACCAAGAAAAAACATTTATTTTTTTCGCGTATTTTCGTGAAAAATAAAATCAGCCATTTTCCAATTTTTTATTTTTTTTGTTTTTTTTTATTCCCAAGTAAGCAAAAGCTTTGCGTAATTTCTGCGAACCATGCCAGTTAAAGAGTTAATATTTATATTTTATGCGCGGTGTGTTAGCGGTCTTGCCAAACAAGAAAAAAAAATGTACACATGAAGCTTTGTTAATTATTTTTAAATATTTAGTACTTCACCACTCTCCATGTCATCTCTCCCGCGCATACACAACTACATACATACATTAATATGTATGTACGAGTATGTGCATATTTGAATATGTTTGTTTATCTTTTCGCTTGAATATTGTCGAAAATCACTTGACGTTCCACATTTGCGCGATTTATCAAAAATACATGAAAGCGAAAAGCGCAACCACTTTTGAGCCAAATTTAACTGTGCCCATAAAAAATAAAAAGTCCCTAAAAACCAGAAAAAGATCAGCAAACAAAAACACAACTTAAATAAAATGAAATGACAGACGCAGCAGCCGTGCAAATTTACACATTCGCAGTTTATGTCAACATTCTCCTTGATATATCTATGTACTTACATACATCAGAGAACGTGTATTGACAGAGAAGCCTTATCTCAGTCCATTCCGACACACATTCCTCTGATTTTGAGGGGTACTAATTTTCTTGTCGTAGCTCACCACGAAATATTTTGTCTTAGCTCACCACGATTCGACAGCGATAGAGAAAAAAACTAACAGTGCCAGAGCGAGAATTGAAAAAGCGAGAGTTTTAATATATTTTTGTTATGTTATCGGTTGAGCTGGAGATTTATTTAATTTTTGGTAAATTCATTCACTTAAATTTATAAAAATAATTTATGAAGCAATATTTTTCAAATTTGGTACAATGCATAGCAGGTAGTACTTTGTACACATGTAAATCTGGCCATTTGGGAAATTTATTTACTTTTTAACATTCAATTTGGTTGATATAAATTCAGTAATTTTGAATCTTCACAGGTTTCTTATGTATTTACCTAGAATCATAAATATTACATAGGTATATATTCTACAAACATACATACATACATGCATATGTATATACATACATACATATATGAATGAACGTAAATATGTTCTTATTTTATGTACTTACATACATATGTACGTACATAGAATGGCGCATATCATATTCTGATTCATACAAAATCTGTAAAAAGCCAACAATATGCCTAATAGAATTTATATATGATTTGTTGATTTTACTAGTTACTTGTTATCACATGTAATATAATTTAGTATGCTTTCCGAAACTAAATTTAATACATATCACCCATGTTTAAAATATTTAATCAAACAAATAGAAGCCTAAAATTCATCTTACTTGCAAGCAAAAATACAAACGCATATTTTTATGCACATAAATACAAACGTACACTTGTTCACGTGCCCGCAAACCACCCTTAAGCTCTAAATGCTTGCTTCTGCTCAGATTTCCGACAATTCTGCTGCGAGACGAAGGTAATAAACCACCACCATAAATTAGAGTTGAGTGCAAATACTTTTCCTTTCGCTGTAGGTACAAGGAAAAATTGGAGTAATAAAAAAATATCGTCAGAGACGTTTAACTTGGAGAAAATCAATAATATATGGCTGCTTAATACTTATTAAGGTGGGATATAGTGTGATACATTTTTAAAATAAATTAAAAGTGAAAATTAATTATGAATTTCTGTAACTACTTATCATAAAGTGGTAGATTTCCTACTCCGACTACAAATTGCAGTAAATGGTTTGCAAATTCAATGATGACCAACACTGTTGTTCAAATGCGACAAAATTCGGCTACATATTTACATATATATATAAGCTCATACAAATGTACACAGCGCGTATTGAGGTGATGAAGATGTGCTGAGTATTTCTCTAGGCAAGGCCGATTTTGCGAAATAATACCAAATGCATTCATATATTTTTATTAGTATTTTACAATATAATCATTCATAATGATTAAATATTCATAAATTAGACATGAATTTGGTAAAAGAATATCGTATTAGCTGAGGAATGTCTATTATACATATTTTCATTTATTCTTCAACAACACATTTGCCGGACTGGGCCATAAATAGCGTACGCCCCTGTACTTACAAAGCTGAAGACGAAAATGTTCAAATTTATAAATTTTTGCAAGATCGCGAAAAATGTGCTTCGCTGGCAGATTTTAAGTTGTGCTGCAATTTATGAATGAAATGAGTTTTACGCACGCGCAATTTATGAATGAAATGGTTTAGGATTTATGGCGCCTGTGTAACTGTTGATGTAGCAGTTGCTGCGGGAAGTGAGGACAGAAGTGTGCGCACGTTGATGTGTAAATATGTATACATAAAAATAAGTATGTGCGTATATTTGTATGTGCAAAGACGTCATTTGTCCTTGAATTAATATTTTGGCATGTGATGTAGGTCAAGGTTGATTTATATGATCTTCTAATATATTTATCTAAAGTATTTATATAAATAGGTATGTATGAACAAAGTTAGTTCTGCATTTTGTATACATACATATGTATGCATAGATAAGAATATACATACATATGTACATATGTATAATGGGTAAAATATTGATTTGTATTATGTTAAATGGAGGTTTATATCGATGCACAGGTATGTACATACATATGTATATAAATGTATGTATGTACATATATATATTTATTGGGGTACTATTTACGTACATACATAAAATGTGTAGCTACATGCATACATATGGGACTATTAATTTCACCTAGTATGTACATATGTACATATGTATAATAAATGCTCAACTATGAACAAAGTTTGAGTGAAGAAAACGTTTTAAATTAATATCCATGCACTTATGAATCTACATACATATGTACATGCATACATATGTACATATGTACGCATTCACAAGATTTGCAGTAATTTTAAAAAAATTTGCGAATAACTTACATATGTAGATAAAAGCGTAAAAATATGTGTCAACAAATGCAAATCGCCGACGGCATTTTAGCATTTGCGTTTGCGCACCACCATTATAGCAAATCTAATCATATCATATGTATGTAAGTACGTACACAGAAATTACACAAAAGACGACTCTTCATTAATTAATAAAACCAATTTTATTATTATTTGACTTTATTTTTCCAATATCCAACGAAATTCACAAATTTCCTAATACGTAATGCCGTCGGCAAAACAACAGGTGGATTATGCTCACATTTGTGCATTAATAAAATCCATATTCATAAAACAAAAAAGGGGCGGCTTCAGCCATTAATTTCACAAATGCACATACATACATAAGTATGAATATACATTTTATCAATCGTATTATAATTATTCTGCTTTTTATTAAATTGTCAAAATCAACCCAAAATAGGTATATTTTTCTTACATTTATGAGAATATACAAGCTGTTAAATTTCTTTCGACCTCGCTCAGCTCTGTTAACTTGCCACTCTCGCTATTTCCCCTGTTAGCTCTGGCGCGGTGAAATAAGACAAGACATTTACTTGGATTTTGACAATTCACACTGATATTCGCGTGAAAATCTTCTCTGTCAAATATAAGTTCTCTGCATACATACTTACATAAATTTGTATGTTTTTTTATTTTTGTTTTTGATATTTGCATACTCACTCTCTCTCCCCATATCACCGTCTGGCTTGTTTGAAATATTCCTCCGCTGGTGTCTGTTTCGTTATGATGACGTCGGCGACACGCTTTTATTTGCTCGCCTCATTGATGTATACTCGTTTGTTCCGCTGCAACTTTAGCTCCAGCTGAGGCGAGTTGTTGGGCAGTGAGGCGGTGATTAGCGGCTTCAACTCCAATTGTTGTGCAGCGGCTGTGGCGGCGACGGTGGTGGCGGCTTAACGAATTTTACATGGCTCAATGACTTTCAGATATCGTGTCGCAAACGGCCATAATAACATGCACACACACACACTTCCACTCGCTCGTATATGCAGTCGAAGGACAGTAAATTGTCACCGAGTAATTTGAGAGTATGAGCAAAAATCTAAAAATAATATAAATCATTGCTAGTGTACATTTGTTTGTATGTGTGTATGTATACTCGTATTTGCATATGACAATCGTGCGGAGGTAATGGTTGCGCGCACTGAGAAATAGTTAATTTGTTTATATTTTTTTTTTTGCATTGGCAAAACATATTCCATTTTGTTGGCGATTTCCGCAAGTGTAAAATTACAATTTATACCAGCTTTTGTCAGATTTTACTTGAAAGCGATCCCCCAAAAAACGTTTATAAGGCTATTTATTTAAAAGAGAAAATATGTTAAGTATCTTCCTTGATAGTGGTGACCATTTTTAGTCCTAAGAATTTTTGCTAGTAAATTCTGGTAGATCTGCCAAACCATCAGCTACAGTGTGTTTGACAGAACAATATGTAAGCAAACAAATCACATTTGTGATTACGTATTGAGAATTAAATAAATGTAGAAAAGATTTTAAAAACTTTGAACTTTAAAAAACAAAATTTAGAACTTTTTGGGGTATGCAGATAAGTAGCTCGTTACAACAAAGTGCAAGTTTCTAGTAGCTATGAGTTACCTTACCACTAATTTTTAAAAAAAATTTTAATGACTCTTTTTCGCAATTTCTTCCATATCGAAAATAATCGCGGTTTTGCGTTGTATGGAGGAAACTGACAGTAAACACATTTTCAAAAAACAGTGAAAACTTATAGACACTTGAACCTTGCATTTTCTCAAACTAAAATTGAATGAGGCAAAAAGTTACATACATACACAAAAATATGTTAAAAAAAAATTTTAAATCATTGTACAATTTGTAAATATTTAAAAAACGGGCGTTTATGCATTTTCTTAGAGAATAGGGGCACAATAGACCCTTTGGTCGCAGTGCTTACCTCTGAATTATTATCTACATATTATAGAATTAACCATATTTTACTTGAAATAATAAATTTGAAATAAAAATGTAATATGTGAAATTATTGTTAATAAGCATAAATATAATAGACAATTAGTCTCCATTTAAACATTTTGACAATTGAATTCATTGAATCAACTTCAATTATTTTTAAAATACAACTCAGATAATTCTCTCACAAAATCCACTTAAGCCCAAGTTTCAGGCTTTGTAGTTTCTGCACAAAATAATTAAGACGTAAAAAAAGTCTCGGCAAAATGGCAAATTTTTTTAATCCAAATCTTGAAAACATTTTCGAGTATGGAGTTTCATAGCCCATTAAATTTTAGTCAAACTAAGTGCAAATTTTAGGTAGCTAGAATATACCGTTGATTCTTAAGAATTTTCTTTGCCTTTGGTGTTTCTTTTTATAGTTGTTCCTATAAATAAAATCATAAACATTAAAGTTAAAAACTTCATACAAAATTAAAAAAAAAAAACAAATTTAATAAAGATTTCGTCTGCATTTTCTTAACACATAAGCATAATCTATAAAAGAGAAGGTGCAACACAACAAACACATTATAATACTAAAACTGAATTTTTTTTAATTTGAAAATATTTTTGAGAATCCTCTGCAAATTTCAAACAAAGTTTTAAATAGTTATCGTTGTAGAATTACGTTTTTTCCAAAAAAATATATATAAATTTGCTCAACAATAAAAAAATTCAAAACATGTTTAATCGTATCTGCGAATTTTTGTGAGCAGGCTTGTATTCACATACATACATATGTACATACATACATACATATTTACGTTTTGTTGTAGGTGCATGTAATTTTATGCCCTAAAGTTTATAAACAAGGCAAATAAATTTCCAACCGCCAGCGACTTTCTCCGAATTTTTCGCAATTATTCCATCAAATGAATTTACGATCAATAGTGCGCGTACGCACATGCAAACATACGAGTACATATGCACATGCTCATACTTTTGTATGCAAGTGAGTTTTTGTGGATTTGTATATGAAAACACAAGCATACAGTACTGTTCACTTGAAAAGGGGCAAGGCGCTTTTATTTCAATACCAATATTTTTCAATTAAAATACAGTTCATTCATTAATTAAAACTATATTTTAAATAACAGTTTCAAACTTTATACAAAATTTACAATAATTCAACCAAACTACTGGAAAATGTCGAGCATAAAAAAAATTGTTTGATTTTTTTTGAGAATGCAGTTCTCTAGCTTGTTCAATTTGAGTACAATAATGTGCAAATTTAAGTTACCCCCGAATAACCAAATATTTTTGACAATTTTTTTACGAAAGCTCCTCCACAATATTTCCATACAAAACGTTTTCAGCATGTGTTAAATGGCAGAAATGAACGATAAGCGACAAGAAAAAAATTCAAAAATCAACGGTATTGCTTAGCCACTTAAAACTTACACATTTTTATACAGCAGCAGCGCCTTTTTTTACCCATTTTATATCTACAAAATTTCGATCTACATATGTACATACATATATTGTTTTTGTAAGAAAATGAACTGTTTTTTAGGGGAAATTAAATAAAAAGAAATATCCCAGAAAAAAGTTAAAATGTTTTGCGCCTACTCAAGTGAACAAGAGTGTTTGTACGAGAATATACTCATATGTACCTGAATATACATATGTATGTATGTACAGTGGGTAGAAAAAGTAAGTTATCAAAGCAACTAGCGCCTTTTTAAATGCTTTAGACTTTTTCGCTTTATCAAATATCAATTTTTTTGTATATGTTCGGAAAGTACCGTTATCGAAGTACCGCAATTGATGATTTTATTGGCGATCGCTTGTCTGTTCAGAAATTTGCGTGGCATTCTATAAAAGTGGTCAGTGATAAAGCGAGGAAAAAGTAAGTTATATAGTGCAATAATCAGTGTTTTTGTATTAAAACTTGAAAATAAATTACAAAAATTTATTAAAGGTGCAAGTATTCTTTATTTTCTAAATTTTGAAATTGAATTGGTAAGTAAAGCTTTAATTTTTATTTTATTTAAATTTTTGAAATATTAATGCGATTTTTTTACAGTGAAGCAAAAAAAATTGCTAAAATAGTAAAGTTTAAGCAACTGACGAATGAGGAGCGTTCAGCCATAATCAATTTGCATAAAGATGGCCACACACAGCGATATATTGTCGAAAAATTTAATAAAAGCCAGGTCGCAACATGGAAAGTTATTGCTGGCTACAACAAAGAAAATCGTGTTATCTGGAAGTAAAGACAAAGGCGCCCAAAAATTACAACGGAGAAAGTTGATAAAAGAATTTGGATATTTCCAATTCTGATCCCTTCAAATCAGTTCCAAAAATTCGCGTACAGATGATTAGATTTCGTTATTCCCATGGCATGGTTTACGTTTGGCGCTCACCCAAAGAAGAAATGTCATACAAATGCACCTTACCCACAGTTAAGTCGGTGGAAAATGGTTTAATGGTTTGGCGATGCTTATCTGCGAATGGCACTGGCAATATTGTGGTCCTGGAATGAAAAGTTACTGCTGCAGTTTATTTAAATATTTAAAGGAGCACGCCATCCCCGAGAGTCAACGACTAATTGGACTGGATTTCCTTCTTCAACAGGACAACGCGCCCATTCATACAGCAAAAGACATCACCGAATATCTAACAAATGAAAATGTGAGTGTGTTGAAATGGCCTCCTCAAAGCCCTGGCTTGTCACCAATTGAGAATGCTTGGGCAATCCTGAAGTTGTGTAGAGCTGAAGAGAAACCTCAAAACCGGGCTGATTTGAAGGACTGCATTTATAACATTTGGACAAATTTTCCTCAAAATGAGTGTTTGAAGCTTGTCAACTCCATGCAACAACGATTGGGTCAACTAGCAACGCAAGATTATAGATATTGTGGATATTAAACAATTTGATAACTTATTTTTTCTACAAGAAATTTACTGTTTGTGTTTATGTTTTCTTTTTTATAAAATCAATCAATTTCCTTTTTGTTTTAAAAATAGTTTAATTTGGTACTTTGAAATATGGTCTCAATAAAAAAAATTATTTTGTTTGAAAAAATATAAACTTTAAAATTGTATTCACCCTGCTGTTTTATATTTCACTTTGATAACTTACTTTTTCTACCTACTGTATGTATGTATGTGAAAATACATAAAAGCTCATGCATAACTTTTTTTTCGCACACTACATACTTTTTTAATGCTTTCCGCTATTGTTTTCGATGTTTGGCTCGTTGTCTGTCTATGACATTGAATGATTTGTAAATGTTTACGCTACTGAGCCAAAATGCCCAGCCGCTGGCAACAACAATATTTAGTCGGTAGACGACGCGTTCAAGTTGTTGATACCGTGCAAATTATATGGAACAGTCGAGATTGGCCCGATTTGAGCTATTAAATTAAGGCTGACGGCAGTCAATAAAAAACAAAATCCTTAGCTAAAGCAAAGGCGGCAAAGTGTTAAAACGCACACAATATTTATATTACAATAATATTTACTAATATACTCGCTAGTATGTACATACGTAAATACATACATACACACACATGCAAATGAATAAATGCAGGTACAGCAGCTGTATGAGCGCAGGCAAATGTACAAATAAACAAATAAAACTTAAAACAAAATCGAAATAAAAACAATACAATACAAACCTACATACGTATGTTTATCAATATGTATGTGTGTATGTATCTACATACATACATATGTACATATTTATCCTTACCAATGTATGTGTGTATATTTTAGCAGTGTCAAGAAACACTGGCCAGCGACAGATGCTAACAAAAAGAAAATAAGATTTCCTACTAAAAGTTCGCATTAACCGTGGGCTTTTTGGTCTGGCAGACGCTCTTAAATTTTTACATACATACATATGTATGTATATGTATACATACATTGTTCTATTAATATTTACATATATATGTATGTATATACTCGTATGTATTTATAACGCAATTGAAAATGTAAAAGCGCTGTCCTAGTGCAAAGCACAAAAGCAAGTGATAGACCATACATATGTATGTACATACATACATATACCCATAAATATAAGTATATGTATATGTATTGTATATAGATATGTTAATAATATATGTACTTTAATTAACAATGCTTATCATCTTGTTCCGAACGCTTTGTTCAAACTAAGCATTACTCACTCATTTCCAACAATATGAGTCAATAATTTTTTATTGCCTTGCGAAAACCAAGTTACATCAGTCCTTTGCCGCTTACCCCACACTTGATTGTACACTCAAATTCGCCAGCTGCCGATAGCTCCATCACAGGCTAGGTGATCTTTGACGTAATACGTTCGTACTATGTACGTTTGTATGTGTATACATACATATGTATGTATGTATGCACTACCGGCCGCCACTAAATAGGTTGCTCGCAAAGCCCATCAACCCTTAAATGCACGCATAAACAGCCGAAAGCTGTCTACTCAGCAGCCATTTGTATTCGAAAAACGTACGCGAATGTTATTCGTAATAATCGAAATATTTAATGATTGCACTTTATCGCCAATATAAGTATCTTACACTGAAAGAAACTAATTTCGTTTTTCATATTTTATTTGTCTTAGTTGGATCTATGAGCTTGTCAAGAGCACAGTAAAGCTCAACTAGGCTAATCGTTGATAAATTAACTCGATATTGCTCGGTTTTTTTTGTTCTTGAGGTAACCAAAGCCAACTCTCTAAATATATTGCTGTTTGATGGCAGATAATCGCAAGCCTTTTGACCCACTACAATCGTCTGTCTCTTTGGGCGGAGCCGAAGAAAGCCTCGCCTTCCATTTTGTTCGGAGACGCCATTGCTTTTAGTGCCCACCCATTGTTGCCGAGTTAATATCATTATGTAGCTCACACAGTTCATCATTCCATCTTTCTCCATACGTAAGACCCATAAATCTTGCGCTGAATAGTTAACTCGAAAGTCCCCAAAACCTTCTAATTGCTGATCGATTTAAGGACTATAAAATGGTTTAACCCTACTGTTGCCAGTTGGTCAGCGAATTAAAAACAAACTATTCAGATGCTAGTAAAAACATGATCAGTTTGTGTTTTCGATTGAGTAGTCATTGTAAGATCCGAGCATATCAACTGCTACATTTCATAACTCGAAGTTCGTTAAGACTTACTTCCTATTCTGGCGTAAAAGTCAACAAGTTCCATTTATATACATAAATTTCACGCAAGGGCAGCGGTGGTCTGCTTCGATCACGTCACCTTTATTTTTACCCATAAATTATCTTGGTCAACTTTGCATAGATGTATAGTATTTTATACGATAATAATACGTATAATTGTAAGTGTATTGAGTTTCTTGTTTGACGTTGATATCAGTCAGATGTTTGATAAGTACCTTAATCGCTTGCTGTTGGGTAAACCGGAAATTTTTAATGTGTTGACATTTGAGCTCCCGGTATGGCAAAAATTTACATTAATCCAGCTGATAAATAATAACTGCTTCTTATATATATTTTTTTCTTATGTAAAGTAGTAAGTGGTCAGTTACTTGATACCGATTTTGCATGATTTTGCCTGGTGTGGTGTTTTGCGCAAATCAATACCGTAAGAATTACTAAATTAAGTTGGTTGGTATCTCAGGACCATTTCGTTCACAACTAGTTTAGTAACATTACTGGATCTGTTCAGGAACGTTGCAGAACTAGCTCTAGACCAATTCACACCCGTTCAGGAATATTTCGAGTTCATGTCAGAACTGGCTCTCAGACTGTTTCGGGAGTTATTGGCGACTTTTTCGCAGCGATTTCGGTAGTAGGTTCTAGATCGTTATCCCTTTCACCACTGAGTTTTTACTCAGAAACTAACTTAGATTATAACATTTTGTATACAAATTATGAATATGAAGTAAAATAGAAAATGTTTGACATATCCTAAAATCTCTTTATTCTTTTCCTTATCCTGGGACATACATATAATCCCAATAACATTTGAAGGTGGGACGAATGTGTCCCAATAATGCCAAAAGACCCATAAAATAAACAAGACATTTTAATTAAAAACGATAAATTTCACTGTTTATTGATTTTTTCCTTTACAAATTGGATTCATTTGTGAAAGGATGCAAAACATTTTAAGCATAACGCATTGTTGCATCCAGAGCAGACGTATTTGGTGCTGGTTTCCTTATTTTGTGAAGTGCAATGTACGCATCGACGACGAGAAGGCTGTTCAATAGGAAGATGACCGCCAATATTTAGACGTTCTGTTCGCGATCGCTTTGCTGGTCTTCCACCACATTGCCATACATTCGTCTATGGATTGCAGACTACTTTCACTTTGTCCTGATGGAAATGTTTTTTTCATGCATGACACAACTTCTGATATATAATAATCTTTACCAGCATCATCGGGTTTATTGCAGTCATTGAAGTACATCTTTGACATCAACAAAGTGAAACGATCGCGAGAAATACTCTTTTATCATATCGTTCCCCATAGATACATATTGGTTATAGTGGCACGCTTTGCAGATTTTTCTCTGTTTAGTTTTTGAATCCTTTGGTTTGTGCATTCTGCAATACGTATATACAAACTCTTTGGAAACAATTTCCGAAAAATGTCGGCCTCTGAAGCGCCATGAGGAAAGTCAATAAGAACTTCAGCCTCCTTCCCTCAGGGCATCTTATACTTAGGTTCGAAAATTACGTCATCGTCAAAGTTTGTCCAATTACATTTATTTAGTACCTAATGGCTGATCCTTACTCTTCCCCAACGAATTTATTTCACCGCCTACAAATTGCCCATCATCTTTGTCCAACTCCGATTCTGAAGAGGCATATCACCTGATTTTGATACAGGATCTTCCGTATCTTCGTCATCATCATCCGATGGTTCATAGCTAGATTCCGATACACTGAAGTCATCCCCCATATTGTCGCTTTTGTCAGCTAATAAGTAATCCACAATTTCTGCTTAACCAATTTATTCCTTCCAGACATCTAAAGCCAAAAACAAATATTGGGATATAATTATTATTGGGATTATATACCCCAATGCAATTACAAATGTATAAAACTTACATTTTTTACTTCAATTTATTTCCAATTCGGTGCAGTAATCTTTATTCACACTTTTTTCTCAAAACACGCGGGATATTACAAACGAAAATGCAAAAATTTAGATGTTTCACACTGAAATGCAACGCGCGACTGATGAAATTTCGCGACTTGTCTGGGCAAAACACTAACGGAAATTTTATTTCAATAATAATAGGATGCGTTTACTGGTCATCAAAGAAGAGTACGAGTTTTTATTGGGATCTTTTGAATGCGCAATTGGATCAAAAATAAAAGTTATACACATATTTGAAGTTTACTGGGACGTATTGTCCCAGTAGGGGCGAAAGGGTTATAGGACCTATTCAGGAGTATTTCAATAAAACTTCGTAACTAGTCTGCGACCATTTTAGGACAAATAAAAATAAAAGTTCACAACATTTCCAGAACTACCTGCAAGAATTTTTTTACTTAGAAATAGTTCGAGAGCTTTTGCGAAACAAATCACAAAATGGCTATGAAAAAGTCATCAAATATTCCCCAAGTGATTTCGAAACGAAACGCTGAGACGTTCACAGACGTTTACACATCAATTTTCATGAGTGGCTCTTTCTAATTTTATTCATAACAATCATTCAGAGATTATAATTTTGTATAGAAAAAAAATTGATGTAATATTGATAAGCGATCACTAAATATTTTTTTTTATTTCAGATTAAAAAGGGGGAATATCTGATTTTAACTATAGTACAGTTCTAGTGAGTGAGAGCATTGAAACTCCAACTACTCAGGCAACCTACGTGATACACACAGACTTGGAAGTTTTATAAATTGTCTTTTATCTCGTTTACTTTCCTCACAAAAACATGCAATAAAGATAGATCTTATCACCCTCAGATTTTAATTATGTTCATAAATGAACAATAATATGTACATATGATAGCCATTTATAAACTTTACTACATGCGGTGATAATATGTAATAAATAATGGTGTAGCTCATAGAAACATATTTAATATGGTGCAAAATTATCGGTGAAGTTTTATTTAAAAATCACTCAAAGGAACATGCCAGCCAGAACGGCTCAACGTTCCAACTCTAATCAAAAAATCAACTTGCACAAAACATTTGCATTTTTTTACACTTTTTTGTCTGCCAACTCGTCAAAAGCCACAGATAATTTGTTATGTGTACAAACACGTGTCAATTACGCTATTTGCTAAAGAGTTTTTGAGGTAAAAAGAAAAAAAATATGCAAATATGACAGCTTACAATTTGATACCGTCGAGATTGATAATTGAATGCCAAAGCGTTGGCACAAAACAACGTTTGCTTACATACATACATACATACATATGAATGTACTCCTGTGACATACTTATATAACATACCATAAACACAACAAGCTTTGAAAATAATTTTGATTTTTTATCAAGGCGTTTTTAATAGTTTGCCGCAGTAGAAAAATTTAAAATAGAAATTTGGTCTTACTTTTAAAAACTAAATTCTCAAAAATACTTTATGAACTACCTTCCATTGTACTAAATTCATTCATATCTAAACGAAATACAAAATTGACAATAAAAAAATTTAATATCAAAAAGGCATTTTTGATGATTGGAACGATTTTCCAGCATCATTTGTAAAATTCGTTTTCGGACAACGAAAAACGGCACCGATGGCCGAATATATAAATTCAAAACAACATCAAGTATTGACTTGTTTTATACAAATTCTGTAAAAAAAGATGTGTACGTCTTAATAAGTTAGCAAACCTTACTAAAGAAAGTTATTAAAAACGTTTTTATTTTCGATTTTTATTCTCGCCAAAAAGCATTTTTTTCAGGATCCACTTACTACTTGCAAATATTTTGGTAGTCGGTTTTTTGGTAAAATAATTAAAACCAATAAATATATTTTTAAAAACTTTTTTTTTTAATTTATGGGGTAACTGTAGATCAACCTATTCGAAATTGCCTCTATTTTTTGCGAAGAGTCTTAATTGAGGCAATTAGCAAATTGTCTTCGTGTAGGTGTTTTAAATAGACAAAATTTACTAATTGACTCTATTAAGCGCCGTCTGAAAGCCGCATTAATCGTTTATTTAAATTGTCAGGAAACTGTGTGTCGCAGACAAAAAAAGGTCACAGCAACAAATTGCTGATTATAAATTTATGATTATGAATTTGGATTATATTACAACAAAAACTAGCTAGCTAAAGGTTATTGAATCTAAAAATAGTTACTAAACTTGTATGTCAGTCACCAAGCAGCCGGGGATTTCTTTATTTTAAATTTGTCTCATTTCTGTTTTGTTTACCTACTATTGGTCTTAATTCATTGATGTTTTTGTTATTATAATTCAACAAAATGCGCACGTGAATTTAAATAACTAGAAATTTTAGCTGTACAGCAATCAGTATTCGAGTGGCATATGAAGCTAAATAAAACACCTGTGTATGTTTGGATGTATGTATGTGTGTATGAATGCTAGTGTAAATTTAATTGTGTCTCATAATTGTAAGAATTTTGTTTGTTACTTTTTATTTTCGCTTTTATTCTAACTAGGCAGGTTTGCCTACATACTAATTGGAAAGATATTAGCAAATGCTGAGTTTATTCGAAAAAACCTCCTTAAGGTTTTATTATTCTGATTAAAGTAATATGCTGCAATAAAAAAAACTGTAATTAACTGTATAGAAGCATAAAACATACAGGAAAAGCAAAAAAAATCTTAAAATTTGCCCTAAATTGCTTTGCTATTAAAAATAAATATATTTTCTTTAAAAATTTCACATATGGTCTTAAAAAATGTTAATGACGATTTGGACATACATATGTACATGCATACATATGTAGTACGCATATATGTATGTATGTATATATGTACGTCGAAATCTTTGAACATTCATACACACTTAAGTCTGATTAATACACGAAACTAAACGAAGGCTTTATCAAGACTGGTTTTCGTTCATAAATATTTTTTTTTTAGTATTTTATATTCAATGGCATTCGTCTGGCACTTTTAGTAGTGCTTAAATATCTTATAATTTCATTTAATTTTTTTCTTCTTTCCAACAATTTTTTTCTTTCTTTTAACTTCAATTAAAAATGTAGTTATCGTGTTTTAAAGATATGATTACCAGCCGAATTTGCAGACCAAATTTTAAGTTTGTTAAATTTTTTCTTCTTGCCGATTATTACTTTTCCTTTTAAATTTAATTAAAAATATCGTGTTTTAAAGCTGTGATTACCAGCCAAACATTGCAGACAAAGTTTTCCTTGGCCTTATTTCATGTTTATATCGAAAAAGGTTAAATTGGACAAATATAATTTAAAAAAATTTAAAACTAATAAAATACTTATTAAAATATTTATTTAATGAATGAGATTTTTTGTCTCATTTGCAGAAAAAGCTAAAAATACCAATTAAAAAATAAAATAAAATAATATTTGTTATACAATTTTACCATAATTCGCTTAATTAGCTCAAGCTTAAAATTCAACTGAAATTCCAGACATAATTCAAAAGCGAAATTGTGTTTACACTTTAAAAAGTGTGTATTAAAAACAAATTTATTTTTGGTAAAATTTCACTATATGTGACAATTGAGGAATAAACTAATTATACAATTTATTTATTTAACTTTTTGCACCCGTTTAATTTTAAATAAAAAGGTTTATTTTAAAGGGAAAAAGTTGAATGATCAAAAAAAATTTACTTTAACTGCGTTTTTATTTAGTCAAAACTATTTTTAACTAAAAAAAAACAGTGTCGACTTTCGAGAACTACTTTGAATTCTAAAAAATTATTTTCAACTTATCGTACCGTATAAAATTTCAATTTCTTTTTCTGTGCAATTTAATGACCTCAACTTACCCATTCCTCTACATTTTCAGCATTTGTACATTTAATTTCGTTTTTAGTGTGCGATGTCGTTAATCAGAAGCTGTGTGGAAACTTTCTTACTCGCTGTCTATAAAAAGAATGGATAAACTTTTAACACAAAAAGGTCTTAAGTAAACTTCTTTAAGCATTTTTTGAAAAATGGAGTGAAAAACGTATGCCTTGTTTCCATGATTATTTTAAGGAATACTTGCAGCAATTCACATTAAAACCTTTTCAGTAATTCTGATACTTTTTTTTCGCAAGCACTTAAAGGATAAGAAATGTTTTATATAATAACTCAAGAACTGAAAGAATTTTCGGAGCCTAGGAACAAATAACAATTAACTCCACTCGATTTAAGCGTTCAAGCTCGCACGATGCTCGTAGACTTGATTAATGGGTTTATTTCTTTGTTCTATAATTTTTAGTAAACAAAACACTTAAAAAATTGTCCGTCGTTGACGACCAAAAGCAGAAAGCAAGTCAACTTTGATTCATTCAATTATACACGGCGACGGATTCCATTTATTAACATATGTCAATTTAAGTTGAATCTTAAAAAAAAAAGCGACTAGGAAATCGTTCAGTGTAAACACGTCTTAAACACTAAGAAAGAAAAGCTGTGTAAGCAAATAATTAATTATTTATATATTCACATGGTATGAGATCTAGTCTTCATACCTGATACACTTTTTTTTATTTTTGCTTTTGATACAAAATATACAGTATACGTACATATAAATATTCGATTTAGCTTTTGCACACACTGTGTACACATGTGGATTGTTCTTTTGTGCAAATAAACATTTTTTTTTTATTAAAGGCGAAAAGTGTTTTTAGCGGAATGCATTAGTGAATTTTTCAGTTAGACAAATAGACAATTTAAAAATACTTAAAACTGAAGGCAACACATTTTCCACGCCACACATTAATACTTGGCAACATGCTATCGATAATCGAATAATGATTCCCACTCTAATGACTCTGCCCGCAAGGCATATGTATGTGAAGGTGTTTATGCGCAGTTAGTTACATAGAATGTGCGCTAAGGAAAAAAACTACTGTACAAATAAAGGTAATAATAAAAAAAAAAAAGTGAAAAATTATGGAAAATTAAGTGGGTTTGTTGGCGACTTGCGTGTTGTGCCCGTAGACAGTCAATAAATTGTTTATGGGAGCAAAGCATTTTCCAGTTGATTACCAACTATCTGTTAAGATCAATAGTTAAGTAAAGGTTCTAGAATTTATTGCATTCATATGTACATACATACATACATACATGCATACATACATAGATCAATATGTACATGTTAACAGAAATTCATACATTCTATTCGTACATACATACATACGTTGTTATTGTGGCATGCACGCGCTTACGAAATTGCACTTTATTGTGATCTTTCTGCCAATTTGTGCTAATTAATCGCCGTTTCCGAAGCGCAATACAACTCCGAAGCTTTAATTGTTGATGAATCGCCAAAAAACAGAGGAACGCAAAAAGTCAATAAACAATTACAAAATTAGTATGTGTGTGTGTGTGTGTGTGTATGAAGATAGTTAGTGTGTAAAAAGATTGTCCGTGCAAAGGGAATTTTCCATGACATTTCGCAAACACGAATTAGTTAACGCCTAATTAGATGAAATTCCTCTTTATGATCTACAAAGTTAACAAATGAAATTAAGAGTGTATTGTTAACTGAATGTTTTCATATACATACATATGTACATATGTAGATAATGATTTATTGTTCTGAACTAGCTTTGTTATTAGTTTGCATAGTAGCTTAAATATTTGAATACCCTCACTCCCTAGAATTGTTCTATGTCGAAAAAATATACCACATTTTGAGATTGCTTAAAGTGCTAAAAAAATTTTTAAGTATTTTTGGTATAAAAAAATAAACGTAGAAATCATTTAAAATTCTTGGAAACCAAATACTTTGTAATCGTCAGACTTTGATTTTTTTCAGAAGAATTCAAAGAATTAAATATTGTTTATTTGAAATTTTTTATATTGAAGTATTTCTAATGGGCGATATTTTATATACGAAATCCAAAAAAACGCTACTAATCTAACAATGGTCTTAAAACCAAACTTGACAAGGGAGGACGAAAATTCGTTCCAAAACCAATCATTTCATACCCTGTCGGAAGCAACAACAAAAGATCACGCTAATAATCGTTTATAACAAATTATATTAAATGGGCTATATTTTAAAGTCGGCAAATAATTAATTGTTTATTGTTGATTCAGTGCTCTGAAGAGAAATTAACTCTACCGATTCAAAAAACAAAACACTGATTTTAATATTTTCTGTACTATTCCTAAGGAACATTTCTTTCTAAAGGGTGTTTTTTTTAGACAAGTGGTTTTTAAGTAAAAATAAAACGCATTTAATTTAATGCTATGGCCAAGAATTTAGCTTTATTATAAAAATAAAGTTTTGCCATTATGTTTTAAAAATGATTTCGGGCAAGTTACCGCCGCGGCTGGCTCGAATAAATTCCAGCCGAGAGGTCCAATTTCGACCACTTTTTGCTGGTATTGGGGCCGTATGTCTGCGTAGACAAGCGACTTTACATAACCCCACAAAGGTCGTCCACATCAACATCCTCCAATTCAGGCACAAAAAAATCGTTAATCAAGGGTCTAAAGCGTTCCCCATTTACTGTAACATTATAGCCGGCTTCATTTTTAAATGATTCTCTCTGCTCATAGAGCACACCAAACAGTGACTTTTTGAGGATGTAACGGCGTCTAAACAATGGCTTGTGGATTATCATTCCACCAAATGCGACAATTTTGTTTATTAAAGTACTCATTCAATCAAAAATATTGCCTCATTGAAAACCACACGTCTGAAAAAAACACCCTTTATATACCAAATACAAAAATTGGAATGCTTTAGGCTCTTTGATTGATATCTGAAAACTTTTTATAATAAATGTCAAATATATTTGTTTTCTCAATAAAAAAATTAAAAATAAATTTAGAAAATTTAATTTAGAGTGAAATTTTATAATTTATTAAATGTTTGTAAATATATTGAATAATGCATTTTAATTGTACAATTAAAAATATTAGTATGTAAACTTAAAAAAAAACAGAATTTCTAGAATTTTTCAAAATTTTTGTAGAAAGCTTTTATATTTGATTTATATATGTTTTGTCATGGTATAAATTTAATTTGGCCTGAAAATATTGCAAAAAAAATATTCCTTTAATAATTTATATACATAAATACTTGCTCAGTGTTATATGTAAATACATACCCAACAAACATCAAAAAAATATTTCTCAAACCTTGGAGAAATTCATAGTTCTCAAGTTGATATCCAACGTATTTCCCCAATTTTCTCAAACCTTGGAGAAATTTATAGTTCTCAAGTTGATATCCAACGTATTTCTCCAACTCTTCTCATTTTTTTGGTATTTTCATATGACTATCAAAAGTAATAAAGTACGAGTATAATGAATTTACATACATTTATTCACGGTATTTTAAATTCAAATGGAAGAAAATATATTTTCGATTTTTATTTCAGTACTGCTACTAAACGTTTGAGACCAATTAGAGAATCACATTTGAGATCAAGTTGAGAACTAACTTTTTCTCAACTTGAGAATCATAATTATTGCCATACAAAAAAAATGCCCTTTTTGTTGAGAACGCTATGATTCCCAACTTGAGATGCACTTGAGAAACAGCGTTGGAGGTTTGAGAAGTACCTTAGTTCTCAACTTAACCTCAAGTTGAGCTCAAGCCTAAATGTTTATTGGGTATGTATGTTATTCTCTTGAAAGATACCCATTTTGACCAAAAAATTTTGTATAACAGTCATAAAAACTTGAGGTTGAGGTGTTCAATTGAATACACCTATGTATGTACTAGGGGTGTCAATTTTGGGCATTATTTTCAAATCTCGAAAATTCCGGGACAATCCCGGGATCCCGGATTTTTAATTTGTCAAAAAAGGTAAATTCGTTTATGTATTTATTGGTTTTTTCAAGAACAAAAAAGGAATAGACGTAAAATGTGACATACATACATACATACAAAATAATGTATACTTCAAGTACAAATATACATATTTGGTACAGAAGCAAATGCAACTACATAAGGTCAAATTATTTTTAATGACTATTTGATACCAGAATTCAGTAAAAAAAGAAATACATCAAGTAAAAATTAAATACATCACCCATTCCATTTTCAGCGAGGCAGAATTATTCCTATTTTGATCAAAATGAAATCTTAACGAAAGAAAAGCCTAAAGTATGTTATCCTCCAACCTGGACCTAAATTAGTTGCATTTAAAATCTGCAGTGGAGAAGCACTGCTGTGCCTCAACACTTGTTGGTTGGTTTGTCAACAAAAAGTTAAATGCTCTCTGTACGGTATAGCCTTTATCGCCTCATTACAAAAACTATCAATTTACCAAGGCTTCTGATACATTTTTTTGCTTTCGATTTCTGGACAATTGCTCGATGCATTTTATCTTGGAGACTTTCCGGCTTTTCCACTTCAAGCACCTCGTCTTTAGTTTTATTAACATCGCTTTCATAGTAAGGCTCTTTCTACTCGAGGCGTATATTCTCCAGCTCATTTATAATGGCTAACAAAGCCTTTAGAGGGTTAACAAGCCGTGTTATTTATCGTATTGTGTTATCGTAATACAACAGTTGTAAACTTGTTGTTTTTGTTTTTCATGTTAAATTTTCTTATTTCAATACAATTCTTAAAAGGTATGTTTAGTGTGTTTTTTGGGTGTTTTATTCTGTTTTAAATCATTTGAGGTTTATTTTTTTTGAAAAAATGTAAATTAATATTATAAGCGGTTTATTGCTGATTAATTGCCTGAATACCACATTCAAAAATAAACGAAATTGCACAATGCGTTCTTACGTTCCACTATTATATTAATAGCGGATTATAGAAATACGACAATTAACACGGACTGTGAACTCTCTAAAGGCTCTGTTTTGTACTTGAAAGGGACATTTTTATGAATGATACAAAATTTAAAAAAAAAAGTAGCTATTTAATTCTCTGTTTTCTACAATGCCGGGATTTGAATAGATTGATCCCGAGATTTCGGGATCCCGGGGTTGACGTGTCTTGTATGTGCATAGATACATATGTACGTGTACTTAACGCCCGCATTAAAATGCTAATCAATGTGCTTACCCGTCGCAATTAATGTACGCTCATCAGCGTCATGTGCTTTTTAAAAGGCCAAACATTATTTGGCGATAAGCAATATTTTTTTTTTCATGTTTCTAAATACCTTCGCACACTTTGTTTTCGTATTGATTTGTGTATTTCGTTATGTGAAAAGTGTTAGCCGCGTGGAATGTACTCGGAAGTCACGTGTGATAATCCATCATTTTTTCAGGCACTAAGTATAATTTGATTACCATATGTGCTTTATACAAATAAGCGCCACACACATACAAACATATGTATGTACATACATATGTATGTTTTTACCTACGCAGTGAATACACATTTCCTAATTGCGTTTTATTTATAGCCATAATTTATAATCAATCGCCTGATAATTATTTTTTATATTTTACATTTTTTTTTATATTTTGTTGTTTTCAGTTGAGGATGCGAAAAAGTATGCCATAAAATTACGTCAGAAATCGTTAATTGCCAGTGATATGACGGACTCTTCGACATCGTTGGCGGCGACGGCATCGGCCTTGACCCATTGGTCCAACCCGGCCTTGCCCTTTCTACCGAACAATAATAGCATTAATGGCAACGATGTTGATAGCAATGAGCAGGACGATTCGATGACCTTATTGACCCGGGACGATGTGATACTCGCCCAGAAAGGACTACCCCCACAACAGTATGACGCATTCGTGTTATTCGCCGATGCGGACATCGAACAAGCCGCCGAAATACAAACAAAATTCGAGGAGAATGATGAGTATAATTTTAAGGTAAAATAACTTATGTATGCATGCAATGCACATTTTGCCAAAAATATAGTATGTATGTATGTGTATGTTCATATGTATTATTTTAATTACTTTGAACGTTTTCTCTCAACCATTACTTCTCCTCTCCCCGCTTGTTCGCCTGCAGTTATGCTTCAAAAATCGTGATCTACTTGGCGGTGTACCATTCACGCATGTTGCATTGACGCAACTGATTGAGGAGCGTTGCCGCTATTTACTTGTGATCTTAACAAAAGAGTTTATCGACAGTCCAGAGAATCAATTTTTAATGAATTACACACACGCGCTACAAATACGTGAGTACCTCCTCTCCCGTTTGACGTGTTTCATAAATGCATATGAATGTGTGTACTCGTACATATGAAATTGCCAAAATTGTAAATTTTCCTTCGAATTTAATATCTTTTTTCTTTATTAGATAATAACACGCGTAAAATTATACCGCTCATTTATGAGGATTCAGTTATTATACCACGTGCCTTAAAAATATACACACACCTAAAATACAATCCAGTACCTACTACGTTATTCGACTTTTGGGCGCGTCTTGGTGATTCAATACGACGCTCATATAATGCAACAGATGCATCGCCATTTGGCCTAAATAAAGTTGACAAGTAAGTTAACCAAATTTTGTATGCATATATGTATATATTAAAGTTTTGATAGGAAGTTTATGTTCAAAGAAATCGTTAGTGAAAATTGTTTAAGTAGAATTATCAATCAGAAATCTGGTAGCAAAAATTGTGACATGAAAGGAATATGGACTTGATTTTACTACTTTTAAATTTCTCGTTAGCAGGGATTTATTTTCGTATTATTATTATCATAATTATCGAAATTGCTTTCGGTATTGGCATTTTTTTTCGACCTCTAGCATCTCCACTTCGCGAATAGTTTAGCATAATTTCGCAAAAAGTTTCGAACTGTCTTAAAATGATCTCGAAATAGTTCCAAAAATGGTTTTATAATCGTTCTGAAAAGTATTGAAACGGAAACCGTAACGGGCCTTTATTAGGCGTAATACGAACCCACCACAAATGGTAGAAGAAGCTCGGCCAAACGCTGCGCTATATAGTGTAAGCGCCAAATTATTATTATTATTATGATCCCAAACTAGTCGCACAATACTCATGAATAGGCCCGAGATTATTGCCCCTCGCGTCGGTCGGGCGGGTATGGAGGGAAAAAAAACCGTTGGGATTATTATTATTATTATTAAATAGTACCGAAAATTGTATGAAAGCGTCGTGAATTAAATGACGCTGAAATAGTTTGTTAACTTGTCTCGAATTGACCCCGAACTAGTCCCGAAATGGTGTTGAACTGTATTTGTATCTACACGAATCACGGAAGTTCATTTGTAAACACAATTCCGCTAGATTTACACAAATTTTACCAAGACCAGCCACCCTAATCGAGTTGTTCTCAGGGAAGCAATTCAAATAATTTTCTAGCGTAAACGCAAATTTTAACCATACCGGCAGCTAAAATGTTTATACATCGAAATTGATAATAAGAATTTAATTTATGATGTCCGTGTCTTGATTGTGAAGAGTAATTTGTAATGGCAACTTATCCTTAAGTACAAACTTAAATTCTTACAAATCAGCTGGTTCAATACTATTTGATTTATAAGTTTTGAGCTCTATGTGTTCGGCCGCTGTAAAGAGATGTGTTCTAAGTCTATGATGGACCTCTTAAATCAAAATCATTTATTAGTTGTGTAATAGTAATATTACTTATATTTTCTCAGGAAGAACAACATGCTCTACCACTGTTTGAAATCATATCACTCTGAAATGTTATCACTGATTTCAAATCGTTTTCCAATGTGTAAGAGTGTAGGAAAGAACTACTTTACAATTAGATAACTAACCGTAAAGTTGTCTGGGTATTGTAAGTTCAACACAACAAATGTTTCACACCAAATATATTAAACATAAAGAGAATTAAAAAATTGAATAATGTTTTTTATCAATTTCCGTTTTTTTCTTTATTTTTCTTACAGTTAGGCTGCTCATAACTAATCATAACCTAATCACTAAATAAATAAAGCTTTCATTATCTCTTTTTATATCCACCGCTTTACACTTTTGCAGCCTGTCCGCCAATAGGCAGTTATCTTCCGACACTAGCTACTCAAGTTTACCAAGTTCCCGCACAAACGTAACCACACCCACTTCGCCCACTTCACCTACCTCACCAATACCGAGCATCAATATCAATGGTCATGTCTATACGCCCGAAGCGGAAAAGGAGGATATAGTATTTCCGCAGAAGGAGCAACGTTCACATTTTACTAAGCATTCATCGCTGCGTCACCACAACAGTGTCTACAGTCACAATCACAACAACAATCGGGTTAATCAACTAGCCAACGGTTATGGATTGCGTAATGCGCACTCCACTAGTCAACTAAATGCTGGTGTTACCGTTGACAATAGTGTTAGCATGAGTGATCTCACCATAAGTAATGAGGCGAAAAAGAAGAAGAAGAAGCCTATCAAATCTGTGCTCAAGCGGGTATTTAGCCGCAGTAGTCCGAAACTGCAGGAAGCAGCAGAATAGTATTTTGTTTTTTATTTTTGTTTTTAATTGTACATTAAATTTAAATTACAATATTTATAACTGCTAAATAATTTAATGCAAAGTCAATGAATTAACTACATGTATTCATATGTATACTGCAAGTAAATAAGTAAAAGTGAAAATAAGTTAGGTCTGACATGCTGTACTGTATATTATTATTATTATTATTATTGTAGTTGAATTTTGCAAATCTTGTTGTTGTTGTTGTTGTCTTCAAACTTATGTATTACAAACACTCAACACTAACGAACACATGCAATTATGCAAATGGTGCGTAGTGCGCTTTATGCACCTTCTACGCACACGCACAGCTAAGGACTCGTCTTAAAACAAAAACGAAAAAAAAAAAAAACAAATCTTATATAAGTAGTTGTGTGTCGTTCAACTTTCATTCGTTTTTGTTCTATTTGTGATTTATATATGTGTGTATGCGTATTTTTTTAATACTACTCTTGTTACTATTTTAAAGTCAATTTGTGCTACCAGCTACTTTCCATAAGAAATATTTTAATTAAAATTAAGCTTTCCAGTGCACACTACATTGTAATTTCTTAACAATTTTGCATTTTTTTCTTCTATGCCCATACAAATAGACAAACATACATATGTATACTATATATCACCAATCGCCATTTAACTAATTGGAGCACGCGTACGAATGTACAAGCTTACATACATACATATCTTATACATGAATTTATGACATCAAACAAGCCTAGTTGCATAAAACTGTCATTATTATATTGATTTTAACTATTAAATTAACTGTTTGAATATGCCAAACATGTAAGTGAATCATGAAGTGCTTTATAAATCAATTATTACGAGTTATATATTTGTAAACATGCATATTCATGAATGTACTATTTTAAGACAACGAATAAAGACAATATGCAAACTAAACGAAAAAAACACCCACGCTCTGGCTTATCAATTATGTAGCTGTATTTAGTCTAGAATTTACATTGAAACAAACAATGCTATTCATTGTTTAATTTAATTCAATGGGAAAAATATATAATTACAGTGGGGAAAATGATTTTATGAATGAATATGTGGAAAGGTAGTGAAATAGAATTGGAATATAAAATAATATAAAGTTGTGTTTATCGCTCATAGAATCATCGATGTTTGTGATATCGATATTAAGAAAAAAAAATATCGGCTAATCGATATATCGACCAAAAAATATCGGTTTTTAAACTTAAAAAAAAATTATTTAAATGTAATTTGCTATGTACATACATGTGTATGTATGTATGTACATATATACTGTCCACAAAACTATATGTCTGTATCTAATTCGTTGAAGCTTTACAATCAATTCCTTAAAAGTTAAAATAAAATATGTAATTCTAAGAAAAAACTAATTTGCTTATGGCATAGATAAATATTTAAAGCAAAACAAAAAACGTAAACTTTCATATGTATATCACAAAACCTAAAACCTTTTTAAGCGTAACTTATTTTAACGGTGTTTTACTCTTCTAGATTTCATTCATTGTATTGTATTCGTTAAGAATCTTAGGTATTTAAAACATAAAGATTACTTAAAGATTATGAGCTGATTACGTTGCTGTGTACTTGTAGCACCGGCCCCGGAGAATAGGCGTTTTAATAGGTCATTTTATAAGTAATCACTTGCAACAAGGGAGTATATTGTAAGTATTCGATTTTGCTATTAACAAATAAAAAAAAGAGTCTATAGGGGAAAAAGGTTCGTCCAAAAATTAATATCGTGTTATCGGAAAAAAAATATCGTCGATGTCGATATATCGGTATTCAAAACATTGCGATAAAAAAATCAATATCGACCAAAAAATCATCGATAGAGCTAATATCGTTATATCGTTTGCATCCCTATGCTTAGCATCGAAACTGTTTTGCTTCTTTGTAAAAATAATAGTAGTAAAATGAAAACTTCTTGATATCAAAAATTAACAGGCAACACTTTTTGTTTCTTATGTGCGCGTGGACGGTAAGTTGAAATCCGGCAGTGGTTTCAATAATATTATTAGTGAATATTTTTAGTACATACATATGTACATACATACATATAAGATAAACCATGTCTCGTAAATATTTTATGTACACTTCTTTTCTGTGAATGCTTATCTCGCCCTTATAAATTTGCTATGACAGAGTTGAAACTTATGCAACTTCAAGAAAGAATAAATTTAAATAAATTGAAAATAATGTTACTGCTTAATGCCAGAAACATGAATTTTTAAAAATTAAAAAGTTGAGATATCAAGTTTGGTTTGTTTTTTTTTTTCTTTTTTATAAAATAAAAATATTCACTTTATTCAATTGCGAAACATTGTGGATTTCTTACAAACATGGTGTTCTAGATCTTGGTATTTCATGAAACATTAAGAGTTTAATCAAGTCTATTAAGTCATTTACTGTTTTTAGTCCGATTTTTGAGTCGAAAGCTCTGGTAGCCGGGAATTATAAGGTTTTAATTTTTTAACTATTATAATAAATAAATAAATATTCAGATTTAATGGTAGATATATTATAATTAATTTCGGCATCGCATCTATGATATTCACGGGTGCGGAAAGAAAGTCAAGGAGGTTACAACAGTGAGCTTTCAAATTGTTAGAAAAAACGTATTCTTATATTTCTGACGAGACAATTTGCTTTAATCTACTTTTTTAGGTATGAACAGTTTCGGAATATCTGCTGCCTTCGGGAACAGAATACATTATCAATTTTGTTAAGGTTACGTTTACGAAGTTACCCTGTAGTTTATTTCTACATGGTAACTATGCTCTTCCGCATCCGTAAGGGTCAAGCTTACAAATGTTTCGCTTAAAATTTCCATTACGCACGAGATTCTTTGGGAATTTTGAATCAAAATTATTTATTATAATTTTATATTTATTAAAACCTTTAATTTTGCTATCGATTCGATTGAGCACGCAATAATACTGCTCATCCGTTAATTTTTGATAAGCACCGGAACCCTGGAGCGCCATAAGCGGATCCAAAAGTTCGCTCTCGCTTTGTCGTTGTTTCAAACAGAATAAATTGAGACTTTTTCAACTATGTACTTAAAAAATATAAAGGCATATACTTTTTTAATAACTTATCAATTCAATTTAACATTAAAATGAAAGTTAGATACATATATCTACAAAGTATATGTATTATAAATTTGATTTGGTTCTTTGTTCATTCAAATATTCATCGTAGTCACCCTGTCATAATTCATTGTGCTGCCACCCTCATCTTCTATAAATCTATTTGGCAATATAATAATTTGAATTACAAATAGAGAACAATTATGTAATTTTATAATTTCAAAAGAATGTACATTTTGTACTTATTTAAAAAACATTAATATATTGGTTGTGCGAAAAAGGGGACACAAACCTCAAATAAGTCCCTTATAAATTTAACCCTTAATAAGGCTTGGCAGCATTGCCGCCGGTAAATTGCTGAAATTCTTCGGCTTTCAATAAACTGCATTTATTATGGTTCTTAAACATTGCTTAATGCATACCATTCAGCTTTAGTGGCATATTTTGGTGTATTTTAATATTTGTAAAAAATTTGACGCTATTTCTTTAGAGTTTCACCAATGGAGCTGGCATATTGGTGTATATAAATGCAACAGGTAGAACGTTTTGCAATAAAATACAACAAACAGCTGTGATCAAGGACTAGAGCAGGTAAAAACTGATTCTCTTTACTGCACAAGAACTATTTTGAACTAATAGAATAACATCGTACAAACTAATTTGTAAAAGTAATAAGCTACAAGTGGCGGTCTTCTTTCTCTTCATTAAATCTTTAGCAATGGTGCTGGACACAAGCGTGGATAACTGGTTGCCTTATTCCATGAATGAGGCGGCATTCAATTGTAGTGAAGAAGCACGTCTGCTCACCGAAACCCCGCTTACAGAGGTGAGCGCTGAGACGCGTCTTAAACTTTCGGAAATGTTGAATGGTAAGAAAATATTAAGGCACGCCGGGCATGATCGCGATTGGCGTGGAATAGCTGATCTGGCAAAGGTGCGTAACTTTTGTAATATAAACTCGGATGATCCAATGCAGACAGTGCTTAGTCAATGGTGTCAGCGCAATATAAACGAAGCAACATGTTTTCACCTGCTGCATTTTCTATCGCAAATCGATCGTTGGGATGTGAGCGATGATATTTTTACGTTTCTAAGTAAGTATAGCAAAGTGTATAATACATAAGTATGTATGTACGTGCTTACCTACATACATATGTATGTGAACAAAACGCTGGCATATTTTAAACATTGTCCACCATTGTTTTAAGTTAAAGACGCACGGCTATACGAGAATAGAACATCGAATACAAATGAAACAAGTTGCACAAATGTTGAGAATGTTACGGCAGTTGAGAATGATTATGCGAATAATATACATTTTAAGCCTGCAAATGAAACGGATGAAGCTGAAAGCAGCGATGACTCGAATAATGACGACGGTAGTAGTTCATCCCCGAGCCCTTCACCAAGTCCACCGCCAACACCGCCCTCACTACCACATTTGGAAGGGTTAATCGAACGTGTTGAGCTGTTGGCAAACGCTAACACGAGAGGAAGAGAAATACCGCCATCATCAGCACCTGAACCTGCGAGGAAACCACTTTTGCCATTTGACATACAACCTACAGCTCCAGAACCCGAACCGTTGCTGAATGATATTAATCCGTTAACGCGTCAAGATGCAGTGAGCTTACGCAGAGGATTACCGCTTACAAAGTATGACGCGTTCGTGTTATACGCCGATCCTGATCAGCATTATGCCAATGAAATGCAGCATAAATTGGAAAAATATACCGAATTTAATTTTGAAGTCAGTAAATTGAAGGAAAGAAAGTAGATAGCAAATTATAATGCATAAAATATCCTATTTTCTATTACTGCAGCTTGTTTTTAAAAATCGTGATTTGCTTGGTGGTACATTCTTTCACGACGCAGTGACGGAGCTAATGGAAGATCGCTGCAATTATGTTTTGCTGATCGTAACACGAAATTTTAGTAAAGATTTTGAAAGCTGCTTCTTCTTCAACAACGCACAATCTCTGCAATTGAGTAAATCTCGTTTAAGAAAAAATACTTTTTGCAGTTCTTAATTCCTTTATTTTTTATTCCGCAGAGGAAAATCGTCGACGAATCATACCTTTACTATATGATCTACATTTGCCACGCGCTTTGCGTGGCCTGCATACCTTGAAATATAATAGCGAACATTTTTGGGATCTCTTAACTGATTCGTTAAGTGTAAAATTACCACCGGTACTTGTAAAAGTATCTGAGCCCAAAGAGTACGTACACACATACATGAAAATGTATTTTTGATTTTTTTTTTATGTATATTTCTTTTATTATTCAGCATCGAGCCTGTCCTCTTAAGTCTACCCAAACCACCAGAATCGCCAATTGTGGTTGACGATATCAAATTGAAACACAAAACAACTGAAGAAAAGCCGACGAGCAAAAAAAAGTTGTTAAAGAAGCCCGATTGGATTAAGAAGAAAAAAGTACAAAAATGAATCACACAAAGAGTGCCATTGAGCTAACATTAAATTATGTGTGGCCGCATTTACTTGCCCAAGTTTTACATTAACCAAAAATTTAGTATACGTTGCATATATTTTGAAATTACTTGAATTTTGCCAAGTGCTGGAGCATTTATATCTTTATAAGTTAAAAGTATAAGTTGCTATTTTTACATTTGAAGTTAGTAAGTCTTTTTGCATTGGAAAAGTGTACTTATGTATGTATGTATCTCGTTGTTGTAAGAAAAAATATCGAATTATTATTTGTACTTGGATTTTTTTTTTTAATAAAATGCGGTTACTTGCTGCTTAACATTGCATAATTGTTTAAATTGCGCGTTAAGGCTTTTGCGCAGAAAGTGTTCTGCTGAGTCAGTAAAAAAAAAGTTATATATGAAATGATGTAGAAAAAAGACGAAGAAAGAAAATATTTGTAGCGGTGATAGCAAATAAGAAGGGAACGCTGCAATATTCCTTTAAACCTTCCACTTTCGAAACCGACTGTATCCTTGCCATAGCCTCAAGTTTATTTTTTTTCCAACTTAAACATTTTCTGTTCAGTCCTGGCTGCATTTTTATATTGCACAAAATCATTATTTAATTGAAACCTATGACAAAATAAACTTTTTAAATCGTGCAATAAACGATAAATTGCATTTTCTTTTGAAGTAAAAAACAAACAATTCTAAATTTTTTTGTACAAAATATCGATTTTAAACATTTAACTTTTTATGAAAGTTAGAAATTAATGCGCCGAAAGAAAAAGTAGTTGTGTCAAAAGTGTACAGACGTACATACATATGTATGTATGTACATATGTACATACATGGAACATATTTTTACAATTTATTTTGCTTTTATTAAATTTTAGATTTTTTTAATTACCTAAAAACCCTTCAAATCGCAAATTTTATCTGAACTTCAAACCATTTTTCTTAAAATTCAAAATACATTTGAAGCTTTCACTTTATTATACTAAAAATGAATGGAGCAGAAAGGTGTAAATGTTTGGAATTTTGATGGAAATTTGTTGATTTTTTTTTAACTTATGCACCTTATTTTTTTTTGTATACGATACGATTTCCACGAAACTTTGTGTGTAAGTGAGAAAACTACATAGTTTTCTAAAGGATGGCAAGAGAATTTCGACAAAGAACTAATTTTCAAAAATTTAAATTTTCTTTATATTTTTCGCACTGAAATAAAATAAAAATCGGTATAAAATTTCAGCGCTTTCTCAAGTGGTAAATGTGCCTGTAAATAGCAAAATTTTCTCATATAAAATATATTGACGAGTTTTTTCTGTTGGAGGTTTGAATCGAAATAATCCTTCTATTGCTATGCACAGTAATTACTTTGTATATAGAAATGGAAACAACTGTTGCACATTTTTATTTTTTTTTTTGTAATTTTTTTGCATTTTATTATTTTTCATCATAAATAACTTTGTTTGTTGTCGTCGCTTTTTGTTAGTTTTGTTATTCTTCATTGCTGCTTCACTGTTTAAATCGTTTGTTTTGTATTATCATTGTTTGTTTTTTTTTTTTTTTGTTTTTTTATTCTATTTATATGCACTCATTCATACATAACGTCTAACCCTCAGCATCATCATCAGCCACAACGTCTTTCGTCGTTATTATTTGCTCTCGCAATACAATGCAACGCGAAGCAACGCATACATCTCTTATACATACATACATAAATACATATGTATGTATGCATGTATGCATGTACATATGTACATATGTATTATGTATTAATTTATTGTTAGTTACTTTAACTTATCTAAGTATGTATGTATGTATGTATGTATCTGCTAATGAATAATTCAATTTATTTGTTATTGTTGTTGTTTTTGTAATGTGTCACATAAATATTTCTTTGACTAAGTTTTCCAATGGTTAGCTGATAACAATCTCATCTCAGTTATTGACTTACTATGTGTGTGTGTGCTTTAATTTTTTTTTTTTTTAATTTACTGCTAATTAGTATTGACTGTTATTGTTTTCTATAGCTGATGTTATGCCTAAACTGTTGTAGCCTTATTTCCTTCTAATCATTGGTGATGTACAAATGTATGTGTGTACCTACATACATATGTATGTATGTATGAATGTATGTTGAAATACTATTATTGTTTGCCAAAAACAAATGTACCCCAACTACATCGCATTTGTTGTTGTTATTTGTTGTGTTGATCTTATGCGCGCATAAATGTCTTTATAATGCAATTTGATTTAATATTCCTTTTATTTTTGTTTATTTTGGTAATGAAAATCATTATTTTTTGTTAAACGTGTGTGTGTGTGTGTTTTTAATTATAATGATAATCATACATAATATATATTGAATCAATATAATCATAATGCTTACAACTAAATTAATAGAATTTGTTTGTTAAGTTTAAATTTTTATGCCATTTTAACTTACTATTTGCATCATTTCTCGCCTTCGCTTCGCTTCATTTAACTTCCTTTTCCCTTTGTGTTTTTTTTTTAATTTTTTGGCTTTCTAACTTCACTTTGATCAGCTTTTTGCTACTACTTTTTGCTTGCTATGCTTAATAGTATTATTATTTCATATCTCTCTGCTGGTCTTTCAATTTTGAAGTAAAAAAATTATTAAAAACAATTTAATTGATCAAATTTTTGTTTTTTTTTTTTGCTTGTGTTTTAAATTACAATAATACAAGTATGCTAGTTGGTTTTTATATAATTTTTTATAATTTTCTTTATTTCTTTTCTATTATTTATGCGCATGCTTTATGAACTAATGCAATTTCTGCATTTTACTGTATTCAGTTTTTATTTTCCATTATTTGGTTTTTATTTGTATGCGTGTGTGTTTGAAATTTTCAGCTTTTTTTAAATTATCTTATTTCGTTCGTAACTTTCTGAATTGGCTCTATGTGTTTTATGTGTTGCTAATAAAAATGATTTGCATTGTATGTATATTTTTTATTACTTACAATGTATGTTCTGCACATTTTATATTTATATTTTACCAATTTCAATTTAATTATATGTCTTTGCTATCGCACTGCTTTATATTATTATAATATAATTATTTTGGTTTTTGTTGAGTATACTACATATTTTCTTTTAACTTTAAGTCAACTTTCACTTAATTTATAATATTATTTTTGATTTACTTAACTGATTGCATTTTTACCGCGAGAAATGAATTTTTGTGTTTCATGCCAGATTTTATTTATTTATTTATTTTATTTGTGTACCGGATCTTACAGTCTACACAAAAAACCTATTCTTTCACGCATTACTTCGGAAGTGAGTTTGTGAGTGATCAACAGGGTGTAAGTGAGTGCAACAGTTGTGATTACGTGACTAGTTTGTCATTTTTAGTGAGAGTGATTGCGATTTATTAAATATTATTTTAGTTATTTATTTATCATTTATTAATATCAATAAGCAGCAACACCAAACTTACGTTCACAAAATTTTTTAAATGAATGACAGCTGTGCCTAAAAATATGCAACAGGGATGTCGAAGTAGTTTTGTATGAACAAAGAACATGAAAGAAATTTATGTGCTTTGGTATAAATTTGGCCAATTCCGATATTATTAAGAACAGTTCGGTTTCTCTGTAGTTAAAATTGAAAACAATTTAAATTCGAAAGCCTAATGCTTTCCACTGTCTGGATCGTTTGAGTTCGAACCAATTTCATATCTAAATGTTGCATATTTTTAGAAGCACCTACTCTTTTATAACTCAATTTTTCGCGAAGAACACTTTGTGTAGATTTTTCTTAAAAGGCGTGTGATACGAGTAGTTTGTTTCAAGAATTAATTGTTTGCATGTTTAAATTCTGCTCGGAAATTACAAACATTGAATTATTTCTGTTATTTAAAAATATTAAAGACCTCTTGAATACACAAAGTTATTAACTGGCGTTTTACTTTAAAACTTTCAATGATACATATTAATGTAGGTCATTTTATTTATTGCAAATCACGCAGACATTTAGTTTAATCTTGTTAAAATTTGTATGAAGTGTGTCAATTGCATATTTTAAATTTTAAAACTTTCTATAAAAGTATAGAATGACCAGAAAGTGTTTCGGAAAGGTTGGAGAATATAATATTATCTTCAATAAGTTTTTATATGCAATTGAACCGATAATATACCCTGCTAGACTTTTTAATTATTTATTATTTCATGATTTTTTTTTAGTTACACTGAGCACTCAATTTATGCTTTGTTAAGTATGTCTTTCTGTTTGTTTATTTGATCGCTACTTTTTTCTTGTGCACATTCCACAATTTTCAACATTTATAATTCTTTCGAAAAGTTTAATTCACTACAAATTTTCAACACCTTCATCTTTTTCTACTGCTTTTGTGTGTTGCACAAAACTTCGATTTCCGAACACTGAATGCCAACTTATTTGGCTGATGATCATTTATTATAAAAATAGAATTTTGGTAAGGTTAAAATAAAATTAATATAAATAGTTAATTCATGCTCTATTTTGAAAAAAAAAAAAAAAAAATGTAAAATTTTGTTTACAAAGTTTTGGAATGAACTACTATCTAAGACACAGTCAGTCGATACCGCACTTTATGGCAGAATCAGATCTTGGCGAGTTCCTAGATATTCGGGGCTATGGCAGAATCCTTCGCAGCCAGAAATTTCGTGAAATCTAGAAATCTCCGAATCCATTCAGTGATCGCATTTTCGTCGATTTCACGAAAATGGTGTGACTTCGATATTGGTGTTTTACGCCTTGCGGAACTAGTTGAATAACTGGTAGAATTTCGGTTTATTTGGTGTTCGACGATGCGGCAAGAAACGTCATGACATCATGTTGATCTTGCCACCAGCGGACACCGAGAACTTAGCGTTCAACACTGTCATTAAGCTAAATGCGTGAAGAAAACTTGAATTAAGGTCTTGACTTCTCGCAGCATCATTTGTGTAGCCCCATCTAACAAGGTCAAGCAGATTAACTTATCCATAACCCGGTCATCGAAAGTTGTCTTGAAGCTAAAAGAGAGGTTTTAGCATGGCGCAACACTTAAGGAATGTTATCTACTTTAAACATGTTTACGGATGGTTCCGAGTTGCAAAAATGTGTAGAGGTTGCCATACACTGTCGGATTACTGTAGAGTCTGTCTGTAAAGAAGGCGTTCGAGGCTATTATTGGCATTAGCCCCACGACCAGACTCACTTATCTCTATCAACACTCACGAAGCTATAACATTCTAACAGCATCAGTTCAAGAACCGTAAAAGCTCGCAAAAATGCTGTAGAAATGTTGGTCGTAATGAAAGAGCTGATATGGCGTAATCAGGCTTGGATCTATAAACAACTTATATCGAGAAAGTGGCAACTCCCTTGCAATCAACGAATCGATCAAACGAATTGCATATGTACCAGCAATTATTTAGAAACAAGCGCAGCCTGGAAAGTGCAGTTCATATTATTTCAAGTCCAGTAGCTTCTTAAAATGTATGTATAAAAAAAGAGAATATACGCTTCTACTGCCTGAATTCAAACTCTGTAGATCTAGTCCATTTAGTTGTCAATAAATCAAAAGATTATTTTTTCTAAACTTGACTGTTCAATATAAAATAAATTTAGAGCTTTTATGTGAAATGAAATAGTGACCAATAAAACTATACAACTTGTAGTGACTATGTAAAATAGTTTAACAATTTCTTTGAAGATAACATAGCAAAGCAACTTAGAAGCGCTTTCAGTGTTCTTAACGCACACATTCTTCAAAGTGTATTAAATCGAAATGTTTTAATAAAAAAAAAAACGCCATAAACAAAAAGTGGTCTACTGAAGCCGACAAAATTGCTTTCGGTAACAAATTATGCGAAAATATTGCTACAGTTTCTGCCGCAAGGTATGCAATTATGTAAAAGAAAAAATAAAAAACATTTACTTAAAAGAAATTAAAATTTAAAATTTTTACGAATACACTCGAGACGAATGCATGCGATATATGTATGTATGTATATCGATAATCCTTTGCCGCGTCACGTTAATTCTTATAATGATCTTCAATTTTCTACTTTTATTCTGTTACTACATATTTATTTTCTCAAGTTTTAACGACTTGTTACATTCTGATTTTTCGTGTGTGTGTGTGTGTGTTTTTTTTTCATTTAATTTTTCCTTATTTAAAAACTAAATTTTATCATTTTGTGCCTTGAACGAACCATTATTTAATCGTTTGGTTGACTTGTTATATACATTTATTTATTTTATTTGGTAATTTTTTATTTTTTGTTTGTGTGTGTGGGAAACTGTTGTAATTTGTTTATGCGCAAATAATATTATGTAACACTGTGCATCTTATGAGTCATTCAACGTTTGGAAATGTTTTTGTGGTTTGTCGCTTGGTTAACAGTTTATTTTTTTTTTTTGTTTTAACAAAAATATGAAATGCAGTAATTTGTTTTTAAACGCCATTTGCTTTAATCTTTTTAGTGTGTGTTCAATGTGTGTGTTCGTATATGTATGTATGTATGTTTGTGGTTTTAATTTATTCGACGTTGTTTTATATATTTAAAATCTTCGTTTTCGTGTGTTTTATTTATTAACTTTGTTTGCATTCTTAGCTCTCTACTTCAACTATTTGTGCTTTGTTAATGATCCTAAATGGGGCATACTAACAACAAAAATATGTATACTCATTTTTTTTGCAATTTATTTCGCTAATATTATTTTTCTTCTATAATTACACAATAGTCAAGGAAAAAACTTATAATGGCAGTGTATCTTGGTCCTCAATTCCCTAGTCGTTGAGGAAATGTCACTCACTATTTGGTTTAGTAATTTTGCTCTACATAACGATGTATACATATGTATATGTATGTGTGTGTGTGTGTGTGTGTATGTATGTATGTATGTATGCCCTTTTTCTGTTTAATTCAATTACGAAATTCCTAAAAACCAATATCACTACCAGGAGAATTTTTAGTGTTTGTTTCCTTACATACACATTTATTTATGTTGATTTTTTGTTTTGTTTTTAATTTTTATATTTTAATTTCATTTATTTAGAGTGTTTCTCAATTTTTTGTTAATACATTTTTCGTTATTGAATTCGTGTTTGGTACTAATTCTGATATTTAAAAATTATGCGTGTTTTGTTGTTGTTATTGTTTTGGTTATTTTCTCATCGTCATGTTCACTATTAAATTCTATGGCAGTTTTATTTATTAATTTATTATAAAAACATTTTGTTTAATATTTATTGTATTGTTTTAGAAGAAGTTGTAAGAAGATTATGTAAAATTTAGAGAAAATTTAAATCCAAAAAAATAAAGACATTGCAGAAAAAGCATATATGTATGTATGTATGTATGTATGTATATTTGTAAGAGTTGAATTATTATTTTTGTTTTTGAGAGATATAATAACGTAACACATTTTGATAAGAAATGTATGCGATTTGCGTCGAATTTAATTAAATGAAAAAATTTGCGTACAAAATAATTTAACGAAACTTTAGAGGCCACTTTAATTTGAATTTCTGGATTAGTGAATTGGATTATTTGATTTGTGGATGCAATTCTGCAAAAAAAAAAAAATGGAATGCGGACTTTAACTTAAATAAGTTAACATATACATGTACAGAAGTATATAGTCGAGTAAATAGTCTTTCGCAGTGTATGTATATAAACACTTATTGATGAAGGAGTTCTTTAAAAATACAAAATTTCTATAACTGCAAATATTTTTTACCACCAAAAGATTGTCCCTGGTACGAGGAATCTGTAATTATTTGTACCAAAGTCAGTTTATGAAACCTTCTTTATCTTGACGGTGCTTGCGAGCTGCCAGATCATAAAATAAGTTCTAATGTACAAGATAATCATTGTTTTTTTTTTGTTTGTTTGTAACATGTTACACATAATGAGTATTATATTTTCTTAAATCAACTCTTCAGGAGAAACTATAATGTGCAGACTTTGTTGTCTTCTAGAAAGCGGAAATTTTCAAGAAGTAAAAGTTTTGTTTGCAGTCTTCTAAGATGTGCAAGTGTTATAAGTGCCAAATTGTTTCACTCTTTCAAAACTGACAATCTTAGAGTACATATTTTAAATTAAACGCAAATACATTTTACATTCCATATGAAATTAGGAAATGCTTAAACGATTTACATATTTTGGTTACGAGTTGAAAATTAAAGTGGCTTGTAAATAATTTAATTTTTTTTTTGCTTAATTTATAACATTCTTTTTCAAAACGAACATAGATTGTAAGCTGTTAAACATATGTATATATAGCTTTTCTGCAATATCAATTGTAAGTCAAATAAAAGTAAATATATAAATTCATTTTGTCTTCAGCTAATTTAGTGCCTTAAAATAAGTGTTCCTAACATAGTTATAAACTTAAATTCCAAATATCCTGAGTAGTATGGTAATACGAGTATGTAATAAGGTGACTTTAGCGCGAGTTTAGTAAACAAATTATATGTATGTATGTACGAGTATATAGTAAATACAAGGCTTCATTAAAAATACATGTCATATTTGTTACATGTGCGTGGAGTGTTTGCATACTGCTCTATTGAAGAGTAGTGAAAGCTCAATTGAAAGTGAAAGCTCGAAATGGAATTTTAAAAATCCGCAAAAAGCTTTCATCAAAATTGTTTGCAAAATTGTGTAAAATCGTTTACATTCCCACAGTATTTAGTACTTGTGGTTTTTACAAAACTCGAACACAAATAAGCTTTCACTTTATGCTTTAAACAACTTAGTTAGCTATTTGGGTTAATTTCCTGTGATACAACAAAATGCAGTAACTACAAGGACCTTTAAAAAGATATCAACGTGAAAAAATTGAAAAAAAAATTTAAATCTTTATTTTTTCTCTATGTATGAAAGCAAAATTTGACAATTCAAATAAAAAAAAACATTTTATGCTTTAAGTAACTATCATTTTGTTAACATTGCAAACGAAGAATTTCTTAAATCATTTTTCGGTTTTCCAATAGCGGTATTGAATTATAAGTGCATACGTTTGGAAACTTACATAAGTAAAAACATAATTATAAATAATATATACTACATTTTGCAGTTTTCAAAAACATATATCCACGGCTAATATTCAATATCCTCTATCTACAATTTTTACAAAAAGAGTTTCTGCTCTTAAAATCAACTTGGGATTAAAAAATGTAAATAGTATCAAAGTTGCCGATAGAGGGTATTGAAGATAAGCCCTCTATTCACAGCTAGTAGTTACTTTGGTTTTTTTATATCGTGGCAGAAATATTTAATTATATAACTTACATGTGAAAAATATATGTATGAGGAATAAAAACTTAGTGGAGTATTTAATTTTTTTCCTTGCTCAATTCCTAAAACATATTGAATAAATACATATGTAGAATCTAATGTTTTTTTTTTTAAGAATACTATAAGTTTTACATGTTATAGTGCCATATACTTAACACATTCATATTTATAAAGAGGTATTTATGTGCGTGAAAATCACTTGCTTAAAACATTGTTTGATTTATGTATCCTAACATGTACTTAGATGATGAAAGTATGTTTGTATTAAAAAAAAAATATATTTGTATAAGTTATCGTTTAAATGAAAATATTGATAAACACAGTGGCGGACGTAGAAATAAGAATTAGATAGTGAATTAAGCGAAATAAGCGATTACTTGGTTCGTTTGCGCGAATTCGAAAGTCACTGTTATTTGCTAAGTTATCCAGTTTATCCGCGGCTGCATCAGTCCACCTTAGATATTGGCTACATTCATTATGTAATAAGCTTATTTATATTTTCTTCACGCAATTGAAACAATATTATTTCAGCGAATACTCTCCAGGAATAGGCGCCTAAACCCAGTCTCATCTTAATCGGTTACAACTGCAAAAAAAATGGGTCGGTAACCTGTCTGGTGAGTTAAAATTTTGATGGGAATAATTAAAGGCCACTCTCAACCCAATGAGGCATCTCATCAGGCCAATACTTGCACCTGCCAATTAAGGTACTTCTTTCTAATACTGGCCTTTTCTTAGGGCAAAGTGTGAGTCATACACTTTTGTTTCGGTCCTCCAAATCGAGATGTTAAGAGGCTTTAAATTAGTTGCCTAAATAAGTTTAATTTTCCACAGACTTAAAAGTTTGGGCGCATACCATCAACTCACTGCAAGATCCCCGAGGTAGTGAACATCCAACGCTGTGAGATTTATAGTTCTTAAAAAGCTTTTCTCAGTGATTTTCTGATTACTTCTGAATTAGCTGATATTTCTCTGATGCTACCACTTATTTCTTTGTTCCAGAAATACGATATATAAAAGTATTTTGATAAACTTAATTCAAGTATACTCTGGTGGTAGACGAGAAACCAACTTTAAGAGCTTACGAAAAAAATATAAAGACTTCATAATATGTAAAGCAAGCAGCTTATCCATAAAGGAACCAGTTAAATGTTATTTAAAGGAAGTACAATGCTCGATGGCAAAACCCTGAATATTCAGGTTTGGTTGCTCAATGTCCAGTTAAGCGCTAATCAGCATCAAAAGCACCGGTTAACACCATTCGAGTAGTTAGTCATAAAATTTCAACTTGACTTTTCTTTTTTTTTTTGAAGTGTGTAAATATAAAAAAGTGCTAAATCATCCCTATTTTTATGTCCACCACTGTATACCTAAATTTAATTATGATAAATGTAGTCAACGTAAAGTATACACATAGGTTTTTACAAACATATCTACATACATAGGTACTATGTACAACATACATACAAACGTATATAGATATATGTATACACATACATATGCATCTATATAAATATACATAAATTAGTTATTATACGTAAAATCACATTTGATTGCATTGTGCATGAGAGAAACTTAACTGAGCTTTTGATTTAAAGAATTCCATTGGTTAACATACAATTTTAGTTAGGTAAATGAGTTTCACACTGTTTGCATGTATGTACATAGTATGTATGTACTTATGTATAATAATATTTCATTATTGCTGCTACATGCCGTAAGGATTGCACAATATTTAAATAAAAAATAATCTATGCATCTCGTTATGTCGATCGAATTATGCTTTTGTGTGTGTGTGTGTGTGTGTGTGTGTGTGTGTGTGTGTGTGTGTGCTGTATGTATTTAATATGTGCGTGTGTGTAAAAACAGCTGACTAGGTGTGGTTGTTGATTTTTTTTTTATTTTTCGTTACATAGATTTTCATTTTCATTTGCATATTTATTTATTTTTTATTATTTTAAATTTCTTTTAATTAGCTCTAGTAATGTTAATGCGTGATTGGTGCGTTCCGGTACTGACGTAATGCGAATTTCTCGCAGTGAATTAATTTTTTTTTTTCTGAACTACACGGTTTCAATTGGTTGGTTTGTGTGTTAGTTAAGTGAACGTTTGGGTACTGGGTGTTAGCGCCAGATTGTGGTTTGTCAATATGTTTATGCTTTTTTGTTGTTTTTTTTTTTTTACCTTGTTTTAACTATTTCTTATACGCTATTGAATTGCATTCTGGTATTTTTTTATTTTTAATTTTTTTATTGATGCTTACAATAAATGTGTGTTTTGTGTGGTAGTGTTGGTGTGGCGGCGCCATTTTCAAATTTTGTCACTTCCCTGTTTTCGCCATGCCTCTCTATTCCATTCTACCTGCTATTGTTTATTTAATTCTTAAATAATTTACTACAATTTACTAAAATTGTTTCACTATACATACTTTACTTAAACTTAAGTTTTTTTTTCTTTTTTTCTCACTTTCAACGCATTTTTTATTTCTTCAGCCATCTTATACCATTTACCTTGCTTACTAATTTTCTTACATTCGTTTTGTTTCTATTTTTATGTTGTGGATTTGTTTACTCAATAAGTTTATTATTCAATATTATACCGTATATGAATTTGTGTATATGTATGTGTTTGTGTGTGTGTGTATTCTGTTTTAGTTGTTGTTTTTAATGCTTAATGTTGTTAATTTAATTTTAAATTTAATTAATTGCATTTCTATATTCTATCCTCTTCATCTTCCTCCTCCACTTCTTCGCCGTTCTCTTCAACCTCCTCCTTGTAGCCGGGATGTTCGGATATGGCGTAATAGTTTCCATTATAGATGACGCCCAGCTCGCGCAGCGCATCGCCTCGTATTGTCGCCTTTATCGTCCAATTGTAGCAATCGTCCGATTCCGATTCTCGATCCAACCGTTCCACGTCGAGTATCTTTGAATTGAGTCGCTCCAATATGATGCCGATATCTTTGATGCTGAGATGTCGTTTCTGATCGACAGACAGCTGATCGATGAGCAGCAGGAATTTCTCAGTCGTCGTCTTATCGTCCTCCATGACGGTATTCTCTGTTTCGCTTTCGGAGCTATCACGCTCCGGCGCTATATCCAGAAAGCGTACATGGCCCTTGACGCCCGATGAGCGTCGCTGCATGCTGCCGCCCATCATAGGATCCACAACCGATGACATTGATAGCGTCGCCTGCTGTTGCTGTTGCTGCGGCTGAGGGCTCGTTGTGCCGTCCTGTATGGGCGACGTGGCCACACTTTTGTGCACGGCTATTTTCCGTCCCTCCTCGTGCAGCGCACAACAATGAAAATCGCATTCCGTAGTGCTGGGACTGCCCGCCCGACTGGGCGTGTGCGCATGATGCGCACATTCGGGTGTATGCACGTGCACCGCACCGACGGCACTATCAAATGAGCCGCCCTGCTTGGATAGGCGCCTACTGGTGCCGGGTATTACCACGCCGGGTGGCAGCACCACACCGCCCGGATGGTATATGCTCGCTGGTCCTTCATCGCTGATAACGGTTATTTGTGGGCTGGGGTAGCGTTGCTGTGACGATTGTGACGACACCGATTTGGTATCGAGTGAACTTTGCGCCGACAGTCCTTTCTTCGATGGTGAGTATTTGTCCGATGACATAAGTCCATTGCTGCCGCTGGCCCCACTACCACTCGGCCCCATGCCGCTAACGCCGCTGATACTTCCACCGCCCCCTCCGCCGCCACCTCTTCCTTCTCCACCTCCACCACCTCCCTGACGCTGATCCCAATGCAGGACCACCGTAACACGACCCTTATTATCCATAATCTTCCAAGATGGCGTCTCATCGTGTAGTTCGAGCGCATGAATCGTCTCACAGACGATCTTCGGTATAGCTGATATCGCTGCAAGAAAAGTAAATTAGAAAACGAAAAATGTACACAAAAGTTTGTACTATGTAAAAATTCAAAGCGAATTTGGTGGACCAAGGAATTTGACATACCAGCTTTTATAACATCGACACCAGTTGGATACCAGCGTTCGCCCTGTCTTAACAAAAGTAGCACCGTGTTGTTCGCCAATGTACGAAAATATTCGCCATCTTCGATTTGGGTTCCATCGCACTCCAGAACAACACGCACCGGTTCTGAGGCAGGAACCCCTAATTTATCTTTTCCTGTAGACACACATCGGGCAAAAGGTTAGCCAAAATATAAAGCTTTATTTTAGCTATTCTAACACTTACCTCTGACTAATAGCTCCTCGTATGTTCCAACAACTACGCCTTTGCGCACATTTCGCCAACTATCCCAAATTTTAAGGGGTCTCTTGCCACGAGACTCCTGCAATAAAAAAGAAGTAAAGCAATTTAGCTAAGAACTTATTGACAAGATTTAGAAATGTGTGAAAATATATAATTGCTACGGTAATATAAATGATTTACCATTTACATTTAATTTTTTAATACTTTTTTTTTATTGTATTTATTAGTTGAATGTTTATTTAGATAATTCATACAGACAAGCAATAAAAGGTGGACAATTTTTCAAGGAAATAGTATAATAGGTAATCAAGAGTCATTTAACTCAGACGCCATTTTTTTACAAAATAATATTTAGATTTAAGATCTCTTTATTTGGTGACAGAAAATATTTCGCAGTTCGCAGTTCGATAAGTGTTAGTTACGAATCTGATAGATTCTTGATCCCCGAGAATAATTTCAGTTCATCAGCGGAAAATAGAAAGCAAATCCATAAACATTAGTTCTTCCATTTGATAACGAAGACATGTAGAAGAGTCGAATTCAACGCAAGCAAAATTTACTCAAAAAAAGTAGCAAACGAATTCGTTACGTCATTGATGATATAATATGTACAAGGCAAATCGAAGGTGAACCAAGATTTTTTTTTTTTAATTTTTTTTAACCTTTCATGGAAATGGTATATTAAGTTTGCTTCGACGTTTGTAAGAACCAGAATGATAAGAGTTAGACCCATCCTGAGGTCGTGTTTTTATAATTTATTGGACATTTGTCGGAACCGGCCAGATCGGCCGACTATAACGTATTAAGAGAACTTAAGAACCATTAAGATCGGATAAATATAACATATAGCTGTCATGCAACCGGTAGTTCAGATATTGCAATCCTTCATTTAATCTGCTAGACACTTGACATTTTGCACAAATATCAGTCATTAGTAGACATACATATGTGTAAAGTGATATCAAAGAGATATAACATATAGCTCCCATACAAGCGATTGTTCAGATATCTAGCACGAAAGTCTCTCCATTTAAGCAACTAAATGCTTGAAATTTTGCACAAATAATAGTTATTATGAGAATTATTTTTGCAGTGAAAATTATGAAAATCGGATAAATATAGCAAATAGCTGCCATACAACCGATAGTTCAGATATTGCATTTTCGCACAAATATTAATTATTATTGGGACTATTATTGCAGTTAAAATCATTAATATCGAATAAATATTACATATGGCTCCCATACATTTCTTCCATTCATGAAAGTTCGGCATAGCCGAAGACATCTTTTTTTTACTTGTAATATGTTTTTTTTTTTAATTGTAAAATTTTTGTATTTCGTCGTGATGAGAATGCTTTCAGTACAATTCAACGTAGTTGATACAAATGTTTTTAAAACATTAGCTTTTAAAAGCAAAAACAAAATATACAGAGCTCATAATACTTGTTTTTATAATTTTCTACTGCGCCCAACTATTTAATTTGGCTTGCTATGTACTTTCAAAAAATTTAATAATGCCATTATATTATTTTTCAAATTTTATTACTGACAGATCGCCGAGCAAGAGCTTATTTGAATTTTTATCAGTTTATACCCAATTTAAACCTGAATTGGTACTTACATCACGACAAAATTTTCAAATATTTAGTTTGGACGTTTAAAATGATGATGATGCGATGTAGTATATTATTATATGTTATACTTAGTTGACAAATCTTTAATTTGCTAGGGGTTAGTTTTTTTTTCAATTTTCTTCTATTTAAACCAAAATTCTGGCTAGTTTTGACCGGATTTCGGAAATTTCTTTAGTCATCAGATGTCACATCACATCAAATTATCATTTGAAGCTTCTATACTAAGTTTCCTTTAGTAAAAAATAATTAAGAACCCAAAATAAAGTTAATGAGTTCGGCTGAAAAGCTGTGATATATTTTGCCACAAGAAAAATTAAAATAATCGAAACATAATCAAACTACTAGTATTGATATTTGTTAAATTGAATAATAAACGCTTTAATTATTTTTTGTTATTGCTAATTTCAGTCAATGACTTATTATTATAATAAAACCATTAACCATTTTAGTTTGTGTGACACGTCGTATGAGGTACCATTCGCAGTGCTCTCTCAACTTTAGCTTAAAACATATTTAAAATTTCTCTTAAACTTGCTTAAATAAGACTACTGCAAAAAATATTTTCAACGATTTTCAGGCAACTAAGACTCTATTACACCGTTAACTGCCACAAATTATGCCTTATCTGCATCCAACTAACTACAAATACAGTAAGTGATAGTAGTGTAACGTCCACCCACACATTCATGCATATATATGTATGTACTTGTACCTATGTACATATATACATACATACGTATGTACATAGTAATGCACATAAAACAATGCAGAAAAGCACTCATAGTTAATATTTGCAGATTTTGTGATTAGAGAAATGCAAGTGTCCTATGCAGGCGGACAGCCAGCGCAAACGGATACTGTTAAAGAATAATTAAAGGATTGTACTTGGTTTGCGATATATGTGCATATGTATGTATGTACGAATAATATGTGTTTATAGGTTTATATATATATATTTATAAAGTAGGGCGGTCAAAAAATGCATGACTAAAACTTTAGGTAGGAATTTTCTCATTTCATTTATGGTATGTATATTTCTATATACACAATTTTACTTAGAAATGATATTGAATCAAAATTTAAATCAATATTCAGTTTCTTTTCAAGAGACTTCAAAACAAATGAGCAATTATTTATTTGATCTTTTTTTGATTTTGGGGGACGCTTTACGAAAAGTTAATATTGAAAATCATTAAAAAGTAGCTTGGTTTTTACTCACTGATGTTTGCTATCGATAAAAATTCCCACATTGTAAAAGGTGCCAAAACATTCCTACGAAAATTTTTAGTCAAATAGGGAAATAAGGAAATAGAGATCTATTTTTTACGATATTGAGCAATATTAGTATATGAAAACAATAAATTCAGACTTTACTTTCTTTGAACCACCTTAATATACATCGTATCTCAAAATTATAATCATCCCGCTTAGTTCAAGTTTGGTCATAAAATTTTACAGTTCATGCTCTATTAAAACAAAAACCTTAGATTCAGACTACGTACACCATTTTCAATTACCAAAATCCAAGTATTTTAATTCAAAAATTACAATTTTTTTTAAAGAATTATTAGATTGTTATTGTTTGGCCCTATAACTATTTATTTATTTATTTTTTAGCATAAGAGCGATCGGTTATCGGGAAAAATTATGAGGAAAAAACGTCAGTTGCTCTTGTTTGTAGTTGGTTTGTTTAAGGAAGATGGAAAAACGCAGCAGTCCACTCGGCTAGCGTAGCACAGCATTTAGCGTGTTGGCTTTGCAATTCCGATCTCCTTGGTTCATAGCCTTGGAGAAGTGGTTATGAAGAATAAAATATGACTAATTAAATAAAAGAAGTCTGATGAGGAAATGTGGTGGTTTCCGAAATACTATAACTTCTACCATTTAAAAACTGTTGTTTTTTTTCCAAATAAAAATCTTCTGTAAACTGGCCTCGAGCTCAATAAAATTTTCAATTATTAGGAAAAAACATTATTAGAATGTTTTTGAGTACTTAATTTTGTAACTCATTCAATTTTGTTATCCTTAAGTGAAAGTTCGATGTGGCGACAAATGGCCGTTGATTTTTAACAATTTTTAAATATTTTTTCCATGAGAAAGAATTAAACGCGGAAGCGTTATACGAGTGCAACTGAAACAATAAAATAAAACATTGCCAAAAACCACAACGAAGTTGTAGCCCTTGCACTTTATGATACTAAAAAGAAATAAGCTACAAAACAGCTTATTCAAACATTAAAAAAATTCTGAGAAAAAGTTGAAAATGTTCATGATTTTTTTTTTAATTTATTAAAACTTGATACTTTGGTTTATATTGTGTTTGTTAGATTATGAACTAGTATGTACACAGATATTTTCAAAATGGGAAATTATAAAAATTAAAAAAAAAAAAGAAATAATTACTAAATAAATCAATATGCGGTGCGATTATAATTTTGAAAGGGTGCATATGCACTAGTGAGTATGTATGTATGTACATATGTATAAGTATACGTATGCATTTGGTCTACTGCTGGTAGCTTAAGCGCACACATCCCAATAAACATTTAGGCTTGAGCTCAACTTGAGGTTAAGTTGAGAACTAAGGTACTTCACAAACCTCCAACGCTGTTTCTCAAGTGCATCTCAAGTTGAGAATCATAGCGTTCTCAACAAAAAGGGCTTTTTTTTTTGTATGGCAATAATTATGATTCTCAAGTTGAGAAAAAGTTAGTTCTCAACTTGATCTCAAATGTGATTCTCTAATTGGTCTCAAACGTTTAGTAGCAGTACTGAAATAAAAATCGAAAATATATTTTCTTCCATTTGAATTTAAAATACCGTGAATAAATGTATGTAAATTCATTATACTCGTACTTTATTACTTTTGATAGTCATATGAAAATACCAAAAAAATGAGAAGAGTTGGAGAAATACGTTGGATATCAACTTGAGAACTATAAATTTCTCCAAGGTTTGAGAAAATTGGAGAAATACGTTGGATATCAACATGAGAACTATGAATGTCTCCAACGTTTGAGAAAATTGGAGAAATACGTTGGATATCAACTTGAGAACTATGAATTTCTCCAAGGTTTGAGAAATATTTTTTTGATGTTTGTTGGGATATAATACATACACAAATTCGCAAAAAATGTAACGAGATAAACACGTTGCACTAAAGTTGTGCCAAAGCAATCAGCTGCGCGAACAATGGACGCTGAAAATTGCCAGATTAGTGTGTGTTTGACAACGCTGAAATTACTAAAAGGAAAAATTCCCTACACTCCTGCGTCAGTCGCACTATCAGCCTAAATAGAATAAAATAAGCGGCAAGATGCAAAAGGATTTGATTTAAATTCTTTGCAGGAAAATGCCTACAAGAAAATTCCTCCAACTCGAAAAGTATTTGGCGAATATGCACATATGAGTGTATATACATACATACATATATGGTATACTCGTAAGCAGGGACGGATCCTGAAAAAAATTTTGGGGGGTCTCTAGTTATGGTCATTAGTAACCTTAATATCTCGATGAATATTTAGCAGCGCCGTTTACGTCATCAATCTCCGTAAAGTAGAAAAGGACCGTTCACTCGAAGCCACCGTGACTGGCAACATGGCGCTGATTTGAAAAAATCGGTAAATGTGCTTGTAAAATTGCAAATTACGAAGGCGGTTTCATAAGTCATTAACTTTTTGAGAAATAATTTTAATTTTCATATTAATTCCACAGTTAATAAAGCTGGCTTTTGTAAAGCGTTGGTCAAAGGAATTCCGCGACCCGTATATAACTAAAACACTTTTTACTTCATTGGTAAGACCAATACTGGAGTATGGTTCCATAGTTTGGAATCCTCGTTATCAGGTCCACTTAGACCAACTAGAGTCAATACAAAAACAATTCTTACTTTTTGCTTTGAGAAATCTTCGATGGGATTAGCCATACAATCTGCCCTCTTACACTAGTTGTTCGGAACTTATTAATCTTCCTACTCTTTCGAGTCGCAGAGAAATGTTAGGTATAATATTTATGGTAAAATTAGTCAATGGATGGATCTCAAGTCAATTTCTTCTAGAGCTAATTAATTGTAATGTACCCTCCCGTACAACGAGAAACTTTAAACCACTTTTCTTGAAACTATGCAGAACTAACTTTGAGTTGAATGAACCGTTTCGGGGTTTATGCCGAGACTTTAACAATCATTTCAGCACCTTTGATGTATCGGACGCACTTTTTATAATTAAAAGAACTATTCTATCCTCTCTTAATAATAGCTAACTATCCAATTTTCTTACTTTGCATTTCTCTAACTTTGTATTCGGCTGATGAATTCGTATTCTGTAGCTGAGCAGCTTGGGATCTCGACGCTTAACAAACTTTCTTCTGTCACGACTCGGCACCAAAGATTTGTATTTATAAAAAGATCCGTACGTTATGCGGATTGAGCCGCTCGTGTCGGTTGGGCGGGAAAGTGGGTTTCCGTTGGGTTCTAATAATAAAATATACTTTTTCGGTAAAAAACATTATCTTTATCAACATAATCTCCTTTTAACTATTTACACTCAGTCCAGCTTTTTTCCAATTATATTATTTTGACCCAAACCTCTTACCACACAGCCATTTCTTCTGGTTTGGAAATAGAAAATAGTCGCATGGATTTTCGCCATTCCCGCTTTTTTCGAGCGTAAGCAATCACCTATCGCATGGATAGCTTTTTCATATCCAAATATTCGTATAAAATGTGATGTGGCTTCTCAGTTGAGATGCCTACAAACTCAGTCACCTCACGCACTTTCATTATCCGGTCATCAAATATGATTCCATGGATTTTATCGACGACTTTTTGTATAACGACTATAATATATGCCAGTTAAGCGCATTAGAATAGGGATAATTATATTATATTTAATTCATTTATATGCACCACTCAATTACAGTTAATCAAATATAATAAAAAAAGAATATTGTAATTAATCGTGAATTCACAAACAAAATCAATTAAATTCGATTTGAACAAGGCAATCCATTTGTATTCCAGTTATTGGGTAATCATTTTTAATCTTTATGTCTAGAGTGAGTTTTTGTGTGTGCTATGAATTTGAAAACACGCTTGAAATTTTCTGAGACCACCGATATTTTTTTTTTCCAGACACCCAGGACCCCTTCCCTGTATTCGCCCCTGCTCGTAAGTATATCTGAAAGGACATATGTTTGTATGTACATATGTATAAATAAATGTTGTGAGTGAGTATTTTCGAAAGATTTTAATCAAACAAATTCGCAACATTGGTGCTGCAGTGCTGCTGTAAACCCGGCGAGGCGAGGCGAGGGTGAACACCAAACTGCAGTAGAGTAAAACGTTTTGTGGCAGCACCAAAGCAACAACAACAATAAATATTGCATATGTGTAGTTAAAATTGAAAAAAAAAGCGAAATAAAATGAAATTAATGTGAAACTAAAACTGAACTGAGCTGAACTGAGATTACTTTTATAAGCAGCATGTACATATGTTTGTACTTGCTTGTGCAGTCACATCTATATTTATTTATTTCGTCAGTATGTTTGTGCATACATACATACATACATACGTACATACATATGTATAAACAATTATATGTTGGAACGCATTGCAAGGACATCGAATAAGAGTCCTAGTGACCCAGTAAGCCGCCGAATAGCAGTAGCAGCAGCAGCGACGGTGGCGGCAGTGACAACAACAATTTTCCAACGAGAAGACCATGAGAAAATCGCCAACAACTAAACAACGAAAGCAACTACGAATTCAAACGCAACAATAATAACGACATAGAAAAATCAGCATTCCATTCCACTTCATTCCGTTGCACTTAACTGGATTCAGTTATTTTTTCTGCTTCCCTTCTAACTCCACCAGCTGCTTTCCACTTCTTTCTTCGAAGTGTACTATACTCTTATATGTATGTACATATGTATTGGTGTGTTCGTTTTTCCTTACATATGTATATTTGTATGTATGTTTGTATGTGTATAGTGCGCTCATTCGTTGCTACTTGCAAATTGCGCTGGTCATGTGCGAGGCAACAAAAATACGAATGGCTGCTGTAAGGCTGTGGCTGCAACTGGCGCATCCAGCATCCACCCAATTCGGTTCGGTTCGTTTCAGCCAGCATTTCGCCACCTTAGCTTTCGAATGCGACATCGATCAAATCTTCGGCGGCTACGCACTTCTTACCTTCCTCTATTTTCTTTTGGCATAATAATTTCTTTCGCTCAACATTCGCACCCAACCTGTTTAACGTAACGTGCGCGCCCTCTTTTACTCACCAATATATACATACATATGTACATAAATATGTGTCACATATGAACATACATGCGGGTATATACATACATGTTTGAGTTCACATGTATTTGTCCAATTACACTTTTGTCATCAGCTGTGCTGCAGCTGCTCATTCCGTTCATAAAACATCGTCCAACTAAGTTCACTCGCCGAAGTATTCTGCGTTTATTGTTGTTGCTACTTAGTTAGCAGAGGCTCTTTTTCGAACCGATTACGCAGAGCAAGGTCAAAATTGATATCTGTATATATGTATATACGAGTACTGAAAAGCGGCGGAGATGAAATATATACAAAATGAAAGGGGTTTGTTTATGTGTAAGTTTGCACAAAATCAAATTGAAAATCGGTCTGTTAGTTCCTGAGATATTTACGTGGAAAATATAAAAACTTTCATATTATTTTTTTTTTTTTAATTTTAAAAGAAAGATTATATTTGTTCTCAAGAAAATGTAAAATCGTTGTTTCAAGCACACCCAATTATCGTGGACTAGTAAAATTTGTTTTTTAATTTTGTTATCAATCCTTCGGAAGTGTCAGTTTTTGGACCGAAAAATAATGCCAATATAGCTAAAAAAGGATGCTGAAATAGGTATTTTAACCAAGATTGATATAGAAGAAATTGCGTCGACAGCTAACAAAAATTGTTTACGATCTGCGCATGTACGTCACACCATCAATAACGTATTCTCATTTTGATTTGAGAATTGCTTTATAAGTTCGAATAATATAATAAAATCGCATTGCACTTCACAAAAAACTTTAATTAAACCTTTAAAATTATAGAACACCAAATATTCACTTCACTCGTGTTGAAATTTTAAAGAAACTTTGCCGATGTGACGTCATTTCACGAGCAGCTGAATGCCAATATGGTAAAGCAATTTCTCAATCTTGTATTTTAACAAAGTACTTATAATTTCAATAATTATATCAATATCGTAATCATTATCGCTCTTACAATCTTTATTCAATAACGAAATATCAAAGAAAGGAATACGAAAACTGACCCCAAATATACGAGTATTTTCAGTTTAAAACTTTACTAGTCTCATTTCATAGTTGTTTTTACATTACTAAGCAAGTGATTCATTTTAAACTCTGCTCATCGAGTTTAAAGACTGCTGGAGTTGCAGTACTTAAATATTGTGCATTAAAGTTAAGTCATCGAAGGACGACTTGTCGAAAAACTATGTACATTCTCGTCCTAACCAGTGTCGGGCAGTTAGAAGATGATCTACTATTCATTCCTTAACTGGTAACTTGTAGCTACGACAGGAATTATTTTGTTTCAGCCCCAGTTTCGCCCAGAGTCCAGTGTCATATGAAAACGACAGTTAGTCAAGACAGATGCTTCCTCTCCAGTCTGAAGTTTATGCAACACAGTCCAGCATTTTAATAGGCGCTTGGCTGTCCGAGGAGCTCGGAACGCTTGTCCTACCTCGTCCAAAGGATAGAAGTGTATAGCATACCTCTCGGTTGGAAAGCACAAATCAAATGCGGTAGATGAAACGATTTTTTAGTTAGAAAATCGCCTCTCATACACCGAAAACCTATTTTGGAGCCCATTGAAATATTGGATACTTCAAACCCAAGAATGATAGAGAAGAAGATTGCGCCTTCCCAAAATGCGTGACATAACCATAGTGAGTGAGCGAAAGAGGGGGGAAAAAGAGGCAAAGTGGAAAAGCGACCGCAGAATAGCATTGACACTTTGGTAATTTTATATCAAAACTAAAATTACTCAAATCGATTATTGTATTTTATGAGTTATGCCAGCCTTTTAGGGCCAGTTTTTCTGTGTTGGTTTGAAATCAGTTTAAACTAAGTTTAGTTATAGTCAGTTTATATTTAAACTTAGTTTCCTTGCGCTCAATTCAATTTGTTGCAACAAAGTAGTTAGCAAACAGCTGATAGGTTATACTAAGTTTAACCCCGCAATATCTGTCGTTTAAAGTTGACCTAAAAACTGCATACACTGAGCTTAAACTCAGCGACATGTACATATTTACATGTAGATAAATATTGAAAAAAATAAATTTTAGGGTTTTGACAGGTTAAACGACTTTTGGTAATATTTTTCTGGGTTTGGTAATTTTATTTTAGATTTTTGGTATTAAATTTAAATCTTTGTAGCAACGCTGTCACTATCTTGACGTCGTTCAACTGTCAAACCAGAAAAATGGTACCCCAGAAGGCGCAATCTTCTCTATCATTCTTGCTTCAAACCGTTCAGTGAATGCAGCCTTCTATTGAAGTTATTCCTGAATAAAAATGGAGGAATAATCAGCACTATCGCAGACTCCGTCGTAGAAAGGCTATAAATGCAAACATCCACTACGAATACGAAAAATCGCTGAATCCGTCGGAACTCAAAAAAGTGCTGCCAAACTTAAATACCAAATGTTGAAATTGCGACATCAGCATTTATTTTTAATCTTTATTTTGTATTTAATAAACAAAATAAATTTTTTGGGAGTGCGGGAATAATCTTTTTCAATGAAGAAAGGCGGCAAAATTTACTAATAGTTAAAAAGCAGGGGAAAACTTTAAGAGATGCCTTTAATCCTTTGGAATTGGATGGCACTTTGTTTGAAACAGTTTCGGTTGCTGAGATTATAATTTTACATGTTTTGAATTACAGATTTGTCAAAAATTTTCGATTATATAAATCAGTATTTTTGAATGTGGTTGAGGCGCTAAAAGTCATAACTTAAGTTTTCCAGGACGGTCGTCAATGAATGAGATCCCTAAACTGGCATCTTTGCTTAGATTTTTGCATAAGGTGGTTACCAGCACAAAGTTGGAAAGGCAGTCAACGTTTTTTGAAGTATGGATTAAGCTGAAAATGAGTGGCGAGGAAAAACCAAATGCGAAAATTGACTTCTAGGCAAAATCTAGGTTTCATTCTTGTGAGATTTGGTGTAACTCTGTCCAAATTCTGGATTTTCTTGCAACAATTCTAGTATATTGCGGCCGCGTTGTTAAAGCTTTTGACCTCGAATGAAAAACAACAAACACGAAAATTGCTTTAAACAAAAATATTTTTACAAAATTTAGTACTCACATTTTACTACGTTTATTTATTTTTATAAATTATTTAAATAATGTTGATATACTTTTTGAATACAATTCTTATGCCACTCTACAAATTTCGAATCTACGACATAAGTAGATGCCTTTCTCGTAGAATCTACGAAAATTGTACTACGATGGCTTCAGCGATAGAGTCGAATTTAATCAAATACAATTTTTATTCGTATCTTTAAGGCATATTTGCATTAGTTCGACATTCGAAAAGGCTACAAAGAGTAATTTCTACAAATTTGTTTCCGAATCAAACTAAAATTTCCACTTAATCATAATATCAGTGACAAAATATGATACTTTAATCACCCATCAGTAACCTATTGCAGGCGCGGATACAGGGGGGAAGGGGTTTGGGGGTACGAAATATCAGAACCTTACACGCAGAAAAATTAAACAATTCATCTATCATGATTTGTCTACAAAAATATTTTTTTGGAATTAACGCCCCACACCCCTATTTTCATATTGCACCTTCAATCTTTGTACATATACATATATGTATGTATGTACATACATATATGTACATACATATATGTACATATATAAAATAGAAAAAACTTTTATGTGTGTCCTTTATAAGCGTCAAAAGTACCAAACCGATTTAAATAAAAAATTTTACAGTAAGAGCATATAATCACTGGGCGTGTCATAGAGCAAAAATAATGTCAATAGGTGGCGCTGGAGTCGAGATATTTCTAAAATCCGTATTTACAGACCGATTTGATTGAAATTCAAAACATTTATTAGGCTCCTAAACATAAATACCATGTGTGAAAATACAATGCCCCATGTACATATGTTACCGCATCACTTGAGAATGGCTGAACCGATTTGGTTGATTTTTTTTTGTTGTGGTAAAAGATAAAAAAGAAACGGTTTGTATGATAAAAAGGTGGAACAACGCCTAACGATTTTAAAGAAATTTTAATGTGGAAGATACACCACACAAAGTGGGTCAAATTGACATGCGACAATCTGTTATTTGTTTTGTTTCATCTTCTGGGGGTTTTCGGGTTCGAGAAATCTGTATCTGCATTTTATTTTTACTAACAACGGACACTAGGATGCGCTTTTGTGCGAAAAATCCATATTTTTAGGTTTTTTCGACTAATAAGGTAGTTATTGTATTCTATCTGTTATTCATACAGAATGTATAAGAGGGGGAGAAGCCCGCCGGGTATTTGCTAGTCTATATACATATATAAAACAGGATGTGTATTCAGGCGGGTGACACTGTGAATTCTAATTTGGTCTGGGGGGCGTGGCAAACTCCAATTTTCATATTGCACTACTAATGACATATACATATTTTTATTTTTTTTTTGCTTTTTTTTATTTAATTTTTTCTTTTCTGAAAGACGTTGTCATGTTTTTCAAAACGAGATATCAAACTCTTAAATCGGTTATGTAGTACAAAAAACCTATGCATGTTAATAATGATCCAATATCAAAATCTTAAGACTTTCGAAATGTTGCATTCAAAAATCCAAGTTTTCGGTTTATTTACAAAATATTCTATGTAGGTATTAGTAAGAGGAGGAAAAATGTATCTGCGAAAAATTTATCAAATAGGTGGCGCTAAAAGCGAGTTATTTATAAAATTCGTGGTTCTGAACCGATTTTGATGGAATTCATGTTGCATTCTATGCAATAGGATTTAATTTTTTTAATTATTTGCTTCATAGCGCTGGAGTCGAGACATACAGAAAAATATACATCTTAACTGGGATGACGAAATATTTAACTTGAAAAATCTGCTATAACTATAAAGAAAAGTAGGAAGCTACGAAAACGAATGCGAAATTTAGGTGTCCGTTTCATTCTCAACATTAAATACGTGTACAGCAGAGTTCAAAAAGTATTTCATATACTACGAATAAATTTTGGGCGGGAAAAAGTTCGCCAGGTCTTCTAGTACATAATTATAAATAAACTCCCATTAATACTGATTGTTATCTTTAAACATTAACAATTACGCAGGAGGATAATTTTGAAATTAATTTTTGCAATTGAATTCTAGTTAAATTATATGAAGTTATATACATATTTGTGCTTGAAAGTTTGTGCGACCATTAACTTATTTTGATTTTTAGCTTCACATTTAAATAATTTTATTTTTCGTTTTTAACAACACAACAGAGCTATATGTAAGTGGCTCAAGCGTTTTCCGCCGCGTGCAGTATTTATGGATTTGTATGTATGCGTGCATGTCATACGAGTATATGAGACACTTGTTGCAAATACTTGCAATACAAGTAATGTTTAATTAAAATTATCAGGAGTGGTGAGATGAGTTGATTTATTATTGCAATATAAAGGATTTATTTGTAGTAATCACACTTAATGAGTTATGAAAACTTGAACGTACTTCAAATGATTTACATTTTTGTTATCTCAAAATTCGCAACAACAAATAAATATGTAATTGCGTTCAGCCGCAAAATCTATACAAATCATTTTATCTATTTGTTTTTATTTTATTTTTTTTTTCAATAACATAATTACCCCGGCAGTGTTACTGGAAGCTGATGTTGGGCCGGTGGTGATGGCAGCACCCTGACTGGCCGCCGCCGCTGCTGCAGCCGCCACCTGTCGTATGCTGAGGCAGTTGCAGAGGGGTTTAGTGACGCCCAATGTGCACAAAGCATTGGACCACATCGTTTCACTTTTATTAGCCACGTTTAAGCGATTGATGCACAGCTACGTCGATAGTTAGAATTTTTAATAATATTTTAGTTTTGTTTTATTTTAGTGTGTGATGTTTGCCTTAAAAACTATTTTATATTATATATGTATAGGTATTACATTTATGTTTTAGGTAGTTAACAATCTGAAGTAGTTGAGTTTAGCGCGCGCTCGATTTTGTAAAACTAATTTTGCTTTTCTTCTTAAATTTCTGGTTATTTTACTAACATCCTATAGTTAATATTTATAGCTTTTGTATTTGTTTTTGTTAAAATCCTGCCATCCTTCTAGGTTTGTTTGTTGGTTTTTATTGAAAAATAAATTTTTTTTCTTGTATATAAATAGTTTTATTTTTTGGTTTTTTAGCTAAACTTTAATAGTGTTGAACCCGCTTGTGCGAACAGCTTATAGTAATATTTTATTATAGTGTACTTATTATTATTATTTTTTGTTTAATTCAAAACATATTTGATTGCCTTTAAATTTATTTGGTTTTAAGTTATTTTACTTCACATATAAAACTAAACAACGTGAAAATCTTTCAATCACAAAATTCAGTTCTCTTAAATTTTATTTGATTTAAAAACCACACTTAATTAAGTCTTTTGTTAGAAAAATGTTAACATTAAATAGTTATACAAATAACCATTAACGGAAAAAGCGTTTATCAAAAAAGATCGTCGTTACAAAATTTTTGCATTACAAAAGTTGTTTAATATTTTTTTTTCCTTTTTGCGTTATTAAAAAGTTGTCGTTCAAACAATATTATCATTTCACACGAAGCTATGCACAAATAAGTACAAAAGTTTTTTTTTTTGTTCACTTTGATTATTATTAACAATCGCAGGCTAGTTCTTTGGCGCCGTAAATTTGCTTGTATGTTGTTTTTTTTTTTTAATTTTAAATGCTGTTAAAATGCAACTGTAAGAGAAGCGTTCATCAAATAAATTTGATTATTTTCTTGGGCAGTGTTTGACGAAGCATTTAAACGGTTTTGTGAACATTTGAGAAAACAACTTAGCTTGACTTAGCATATTTTTCCAGATATCAATTTAAAAAGTTTACTTTTTCTTTGAGGGACAAAAATGTATGTACATAGAGCACTTCATTTTTTTCCAATTTTCTTCTGCGGTTGGGAGAAAGTAAAAACTGCTCAATTCAAAAAAATATTATTTTCTCAAAATTCATATAAAAGATATTATTTATAATATTCCTAATATACTATATTCCTCATTCAATTAATAAATAGCATATCCTACTCCTGAGGGTATAAACTGCTAGAAGTTCAACAAATTTCATGTCAATCGCTAAGCAAGCAGCTTTATTTCGTTTTTCTATTAATTTATGTGCTAAACTTAGCAACTGAAGCTAAAATTTTTTCACATAACTACATAAACGAGGGTGGTCTAAAAAGTTTCCGACCTCAACGTGAAGATAGCAGAACTTGTCAATAAAAGCTAGTGAAGATAGTTGCGCATCTTTTGACAGTTAAAGAAACGGTTATGGTTGGATTTAGTTTATACTAACGCAGAGCTCAGAGTGGTTATCTTCGATTTAACCTCAAAGGAAAGAATTTTAATGTCTGCGAAATAGCCATTCTAGAATGCTCTCTAAAAACAAAATTTCTAAGTTTGTTATATATAGACATCGGATTTGGTATACACTTTGCATATAATCAAAGTTTAGGTTTACTTTTTTGCATTAAAATCCGATGTACGGTATCATAAGTCTTCATCGTAAGAAGCATATAAAACCCGGATTACCACTTAGAAAAGAAATTGGTTAATGCAATTATAGTGCAGAAAGACGGTTACAAAATAATTTTTGATGACGTATTTTATCTGGTCTTGATATCCATTGTTTGCTTTGTTATCTTACAAAAAAAAAAAAAAAAAAAAAAATTAAATTAAAATATTAAACAAAAGAACGTCTCACTACATCACGGAATAGGTCTTAAATCATTTTAATACTGAAGCCAAGAAAAAAAATATCTCTTTATCAACATATATATGTAAGTACATAGACCAATTAACCTAATACTCTGGAATAAGAAGCTCTTTGAAAATGTATTATATACTAACTTAAATAAATTTAGATTGTAAAGTAATGACAATGCATTCTCTAACAACAATCAATTTAAAAAAATGTCAGAACATTGTACAAAAATTAAATAAATATCAACAAATTTTAGTAAAAAATACCAAAAATATTTGCAAAATGAAAATAACACAACTCTTTGACTTAAGCAATGGTTTTATCTTCCATTGACAAATAAAATATTTTTAATTGATTTATATGAAGATAGCTTCTAACAGGAATTGTATAGTTAATTTCTTGAAAGTTGTATAGGAACCCTTTCATTTAAATCTTGATAGAAAACTAAGTGCACGTTTCAAGTAGCCACAAAATTACAGTTGATTTTTGAAGAATGTAAGTAAAACAATTAAAACGAATACTAAAAGGAAATCTTTAGCCACTTGACATGTGTACTGCAAAAAAATTAAAAGTAATTTTTGCCGATAGCCGTGATAGCCAGTGCTATAATATGTATTAATTTATAATTTTAATTGTAATTAATAAATAAATAATAATAATAATAATAAATATAATTTTATTGAGTTCGAAGTTTTGATGAAATATTGTTGAATTTTTATATAGTATGTATCTTGTATAAAATTTGAAACTTTTATTTATTTGACATTTGTGAGATAATAAACTGAATATTTATTGAAAAATATTGTAAATTATATTAAAGAAAAATAAGTATTAAAAACTTTGTCAGTATTTAGGAGCCGTATATAATAGGCAATCAAAAGGCATGAAACTGTCTAACTAATTATCAACACAAATCAAAAATGCATCGTATTACATTTTTTTTTTCATAAGCCGACAGAAAAATCTTTCGTTAAGAATTAAGAAAGGTATCATAAATACTTGAAGATTTACCGCCAGTAATACTTAGAGTTTTTCAAGGTATTTTTTTTTATCCGCGATGGTATACGAATAAGATCACCACTACCTAAAAATACTGAAAGATTGATAAAAAGTTCGACATCAATGTGTCCACCCCTCAGCACGTAATCACTTTGGCCAAGCACTAATGCATTTTGCAAACAGGAATGATTTTCCAAGAGATTCGTAAACACCTCAGGAGTGGGACAGCGTTTTTAAAACTTAGTGAATAAAGAATGCTAACCCAAAAATTTGATCGTTATAGCAGAGTAATGCTTTTGCTTGAATTACGAGTATTAGTATTTAGTTTGGAGTTTATTTTTTATGTCACACAACACTTTGTTTAATTTTTTTTTAAGATTAACTATGAATATGAATGAACGCACATATGTATGCACGCTTATCTAAATTACTCGATCAGCTGCATAACAATGGAAGCTATTTGTTTTTAATATTTCATTTTTTATCTGCTAAATGTGTCATTTTAATTTATTTTTAATTTAATTTTTATGTTATTTTTTATCTGTGTCTTTTTATTTTAATTCTCTACGTGAAACCACATAAATTCTTTGTATAACACACTGCACTTTTTTTATTTTAAACACACTGACATATTAAATAAATATATTGCGTGCATACATACATATGCACGTGGCTGTTGGTTGTATGTTTGTAGATATATTTAAATTTTGTATTTCATTACAAATTGGAGTTCACTTGCAATTAAATTACTGAACTTATTTTCTTTTATGCTATACTGTCGATTTCAAGCTTAAGTTTTAACAATAGTAATATTTTAAATCGTTTTGATAACTTTTCGTGTTTTTTATTTTTCATTTACATACATACGAGCACATGCGTATATGAATTTTCGCATCTAATTGCACCTGAATTGCTACTTAGCTGACCAACTGTTGTTGTTTGTTAGCAGCTGCTCGCAATATCTGTAGCTGACGTTGCTATAGCCATGTTACTGTGGCTTTTACTGTTCCTGCCGCTGTTACTGTGTCGGCGCTGTTAGTACTTTCCTCGCTGTTACTGCTATCTCCGCTGTTACTGTCGCTGTTGCGGAGGCTGTCACACCCAGTTAAAATTTAATTTGCCAGCAAAACGATCCGCTTCTTTTGCAATTCGAATAGTAAACTTTTATAAAAGAACAATCAAAAAATAGTGACCGCTATGTTGTTTTGGGATATTTTTCTTTTACATTTACATTTACTACTTAACAGATGGCGTAGCAGCAGAAAACATGCAGCAAGCCGAATGTTAGATATGGCGACGCTAGCTTAGCGCCTAAAAGTGAAAGTGTTTCGGCTGCGCGACGTCGCTGCTTTTGCTGCTGTTAGTAGTTTGTAGTTTGGCGTGCTGTAGGGTGATTTTATTTACTTTTGTTTTCTAAATTTTCGTTACAACAACTTTGGCATTTGCTTGATTGATTTATTTTCGTGGGTTTGCGGCTATCTAAGTAATATTTTTGCACCTTTAATGCGGCAAATGAGAAACCGAATGTTCACATTATGTTCTGCTTTCAAGCGCATATACAGTTATTTAGCTGTTAATATTTTTAATGGCTTAATTTTTAGGTATGTATTTTTATATTTTTATTTAATTTAAAAGAAAAAGTTTTTATTTTCTTTTCTTCAAACTTTGTTTTTATGAAGCAGCACTTATTATCGTTTCGATTTAAAAACTGTGCCTCATTCATATTTTGTTGAATATATTTTTTTGTTTGTTTGACTTGTTGTTATTATTGTTGCTTTTGTGGCAGTATTTGATCGGTGTTGGCAGTCGTTTTGTTGGCAATTGTACGTTGAAGTTCTCGCTTCGGCCTACATTCGTGTGATATAATCAGGGCAGTGTACACAAATGCAGGCAAGCAGTCGAACACTCACACAGCCATATGTATGTACATACATACATACATACATGGAATATATGTATAGATATATGCATTCACTCATATGCATACGTTATTAAAATATGTTTGCATGCATGTTTGTATGCAATTAAATGGTAAAGCTGCCGCTCTGGCTGTTTGGTGCGCTTTGGACATGTAACAAATTGAACACAGAGAAATAGCACTGCTGGATGTATATCATTTTTGTTGATTTCGATTTTGATTTGTTGCTATTGTTGTTTTGATGTTATTGTCGACGATTTTGCAGATGTTGCTGCCGTTTGCTGATTTTTTTACAAGGTTCCCTTTTTACATTCTACTTCTATTGTTTGCTTGTTTCCCAGTGAGCGCCTAGTATGCCTTTTGTTGTTGTTGTTCTTGTAACTGTCGTTTGGCCGAATTTTCGATTTTACTTTACGTCTGCGGTTGGTTGCTGTTGTCGTCGTCGTTGTTTTCTTTGCTGTCACGTTTACGTGTTAATGATTATTTGTTTTTCGTTTGCTTTTGCAAGTATCAGTGCGTGTAAGTGTTTTTTTTTTGTTTTTTTTTACTTTTGATTTTTTGTTCGTTACGTTCGAGCGTTTATTTCAATCAGAGTTTGTCTATTTGCAATCATCAAAAAAATGCATAGTATGCCTTTAGGCACCCACGCTCCATACACACACGAATGTGCTGGTAGATGACACAAAGCAACCAAGAAAAACACGCACAGGGTTCGTTGAGTGCAAAGCGCCTACGTAGGCGAAATCGGGTTGCCTGCACGCACGTTTGCTTGATGCTTGGCACTTTTTAGTTTGGCATACACTTAGGCGCGCTTTCTGTTTCCGATTTAACTTTTAATAAATTATTTTTCACTTTCGGTTTTTGTTGCATATTTTCACGCACATTTTACTTCAATAAATTATTAACAATGCAATTTACATTTTAATATTTTATTCCTATTATCTTTTTGTGTTTGCGTTATACGTCTTTCATTCGCTTGTCATACACTTTTCACTTTAATTTTCATACGAATTTTCATTTTCACTTTCATAATTTAAGCGCTCGAAATTTCAAGTGTCTACAACCAGGCGCGATAGCGTGGCGGCAACTCTTGGAACACAACAGCTGGTGAAATAGTTTTCTGTACTATATTGCACTTAACGCTGGCGAGTGGTGGTGTGGTGTGTGGTGGTGGTTGTGGTGCCGCTGCTGTTGCTACTGAGGTGGCACCCATAATGTTGCATGCCATATTTCCGAAAGGTATTATCGTGGCAGCACCCAAAGCTGTGGCAGCGGTTGTCGTTCCATATGAATTATTTGCTGAGCCCGAGGAGGCTGACGAATTGGTGGATGCTGTTGATGCGGCCGAGGAATAAGAAGCGGATGTGCTGTGGCGTTTTTTTGTGGCTGGCATTGTTGTAACGGTTTTATTCGCATAACCACCAGCATCCTTGCGCTTCTCGGTGCAAAGCATACAAATGACAAACATACACATTTTGATGTGCTAAATATGTACATACATAGGTATGTGCGCAGAAAGGTAAAAGTGTGTGGTACTCAATGCAAATGACTAAAGAAAAAAGTTTGCGAAGCGTAGAACTTCTTTGATTCGCTTGCAGCTAGTTGCTCTCACATCTATTTTAATCTCTAAATTTTTAGTGTTTGCGAGCTCAATTTTTTCGTTCAGAAACATTTGCACTCATTTTCACTTTCACTGCACCGCCGCAACTTGCACTTTTACTTTATATTATTTTCGGTTAATTTTAAAGGGTGTGTTTTGAATTGCTCACACACACTCCCATACACATGTTTACACACACACATGTATATAGAACAAGTTGAACGTGTGTGCTTCGCGTAACAGCAGCTGTTGTTATTGTTCGCTTTAACAATTTGTTGCGCCTAAAAGATTGCGTAATTTCGCCTTCACTGCTCGCTACGCCTTCATCTGCGCTTTACCAATTGTGAACTGCTAGTGGTTGCTGCTGCTCCAGTTGGCGTTCTGTTGTTTCTAATTGCCAATGCTACGACTGCGGCTGTTGCTTTTGTTGCTGCTGCACTGTTTTGTTGTTGTCGTTGTCGTCGTAGTCGTCGTCGTGGTTGATATATTTCTTCGCTTATCTGCAGTGACAGTGTAAAACCCTGAACTTTCACTTCCAGGTTGCCGTAGATATAGCATGCTTTGAGGCGCTGCCTTAATATTTTTTGGTGGTTGACTTTATTTCTTCATAGTTGCCTTTGCCTCAGCTGCTTTCACTTGCTAATTTGCTATTCATGTGCAACGCTGTGACATTTTGTTTTTCTCTTTTTTATGACCAAAAATTATGTATGCTTGTATGTTCTTCTCCCTTCATTTATTCATTTAACATACTTTTGTGCATTATTTTTCATATTGCACACCCATTTCGCACATCTAAAGCACACTTTTGCGATTTTCTGTATCAGTGTGCTGACTTCGTTGTTGCAATTACTTTTACTTTTTCCCGAACTCCAATGTGCGCTGACTGCAAACATTTTTCGCCCCATTAAAATATTGCATACTTTAAGGCTTTCGCTGCTGCTGCTACTGTTTGCTGCTCCTACTGGTACTGCACCTTTTTCAAAGCACTCTCTATGTTAAATTCTTTGTATGTTTATGAATGTGTGTTTGTATAATTGTTTTGATTAATTTAATCGCTATTGCTGTGGCACATAGAATAAATTTTGAAAAATTTCATTCCATAATAGTAGTTAGTTAGTTGGTTGTATTTCTGTGCTGAATTTTTTTTATTTAATTTTTTTTGTTATATATTTTCGTTTGCGTGGATTTGATGATGCGAGATGTTCCGTCCGACACGAATGAGTAACACAAACTGCAATCGCCAGTAGTTAGCAAGCTGGCAAGAGCAGCCAAAAAGCCAGAGCGTCGTCGCTAATGATGCAGGATGTTGCAGTTGGTCCTGTCACTGTCGCTGTTGCTGTTGCTATTGCTTTTGCTTTTGCAGTTGTTGCCGTTGCTATTGTCGTTGCTAGTTGGCACCACCACAAAGCGCACACATTGTTGCTATTTTTGCTGTTATTGGTATTGCTGTTGCTGTTGCACTCGTTTATGCATCTGCTCACCTCACTCGCTAAAAGTCAGGGCAGTTCGTGTTGCGCCCGAATTGAACCAGCTGTTAATCACTGCCGCTGCTACTCCAACACATACATATGTACACACATGCATACACAAAGTTACCCATTCACCGTTGCATTCGGCGCTGCCATTGCGGTTGTAGCGTGGCAAAAACGATGAATTTTAGGTGGGATTTTCGGAATTGGTTTTTTTGGCTACAAAGTTCTATGCAATTGACTTCCATTTTGTAAGAAAAACAAAACAAACAGTAAATTAATATGTTTTTCCTAAAATACCGTCGCTCCGCTGTTCCTTAGTTCTTTAAGTGGTGAACCAAATAAATGTGTTAAAGAGAAAGAAAGCAGCTCATCCATTTTGGTTAGGCAATGTTAAGGTTTTTGTTAAAAAGAATTAACACAATATCACAAAAGGTTGCCTTGCTTTGAACTGTAATCACGAGCATGGCTTATTTCCACATATGAGAGCTTCTCAGAGTTGTGAAGAAGATTCGAATGAAACTTCTATTACCCAAGTCTAGCAGAAGCTGCACAGGTTTCAAGCAACTATGACAGTAATGGATGAATGGCACTTGGACGGTGACCTTGCTGCGCCGATACCAAATAAAAGATCTGTGTTTTAGCATACATCAAGAGCTCTCATGAGTGCCCTCGATCAAGCCCGCGCCAAAATAAACTTGCGATTGCCCAAAACCTAGTTAAGGCCAATTTCTTACTTATCATGCATCCAAGAGCGAACAGAGGTGGTTAAAGAAATATCCAAAGGCTTATTATCCGTTAATAGTGATCATCGCAGAGGAGCCGTTTATAAAAGTATTCTGATGCAATTTAGAGGAAGGTCAGACATATAGCAACAAGTCTCGAGTAAGCCAATGTTGACTTAAAAAATATGGTTATTACAGGGTACATCAATAACTTTCTCGATTGACTGATTACATTTTACAGCTATTTTAATAGCTGCCACCGCTTCCTTTTAAGCTTTCATGAAATTGTTCATCACTCTCTACCACGATTTTCTTCGGCGGTCCATCATAGTCCCTTGAGAAAATGCATGTGTAGAATGGGCTTTTAGGAGCAATCTTTAAGTCTGCTAATACTCCAGATTGCCTGCTAAGTGTGGTTGTCCGCGCTGCAACAATTCTGCCAGCAAGGTCTTAATAAGTTTGTAGATAAGAACCGTGTAGTAGAAGTAGAGCGCTTTGGAAAACCAGCGACACGCCTCTAGTCACCTTTGGTTATCTATGGTTTAAGTTTCACCTAAAAAGCCACCTGCGAGTCCGCGAGAGCTAAACTAACATTTTGGAGTTAGATTAATGAGTTAGAAAATTCTCAAATGTTATCTTTGTCAGGCAGATTAACAGATTAAAGTTTTAATGTATTAACATTTTTTTAATGTTTTTTGAAGATTGCTTGCAAGAAAAAGAAATGAACTCAACCCATAAAAAAATGATACTCTTACTTCAATCAACATCTCAAAACTTTCTGAATTTTTCCATTGCCATTTTCAAAAAAAAAAAAGGTTGAAAAGCCAGCAAAGCGTTATATTTATAGGATTGCTACCACCTTACATCAATTCGCCTTGATATGCCCTTGCTATTTATGAATATATGATCCAAATTTTACAGAATATTCAAATTTTCACTTTTGTAGCTTATTAATTTTAGTATAATTCAGTGCTTAGTTTAAGTGACTAAAAATTTCTGTCGCTTTTTAACAATGATTTTTTAGTTGTAATTCTCCGTAATTTGAGCTTTTTACTCAAAAGTCGTTTAATAGTAAAATATACACGGTTACGAAAATATATCGATCGCTTTAGTTTTGAAAAACTTTGTGAATGCACTCTGATTTGATCGCCGTGATAGAGTGAGCTTTGACTTTGGAATTTAGTTGAGAAAACGACCCTTAATATTAAAAAGTTTTCTGTTTTCTAAACAACTTCACGATATTTTCTACTGCAAACACCTTTTACCATTTAATATCTGGCAACACTGTTTGCTGCATTGCATTGCTACGTTGTCGTCGGGGCGGATGTTCAGTTTGCACTCTGATTCACTCACCGTAACACCTTCACCTCTGCACTGCTCTGTCATGCACTCACCCCTTACTCAACGCGTCGCACTCACTCGTTGCCATCATCGTTACTCGGCACAGCATTAGATTTGACCCAATTTCACTTCGGCCACTACCTTCGCTGGCTACTGCTGTTGCTGCTATGCTGCCGCTGCTGCTGTTGATATACCTCTGCCACAGCCACAGCCTCAGTTTCAGTCTCTGTCCCGCGCGCAATGTCCTCGTGCACGTTTTTGAAGGCTGTTTGAAAGTGAAGTGTGTCTCGCTATGCTCACTTGTATGTTTGTACATACAAACATGTAATCGTAGCATCTGGGTGTTTATGGGTGCCTCACTGTTAATGCTATCATGTCACACCACCCATCCCCACCGCCAACAACTGTTAACAGCACACGTTGAAAATGTTTTCATGAAATACATTATTCGCTAGTTGTTAACAATAAACTGTAATTTGGTTTCATTTTCACGTTTTATTCGTTTTTATTTCTCATACATCATTGAAATGTGTCAACCTTTCGTTGCCCCTTCACCTTTGAAGGCATGCTTGCATTTTTATATTCTATTATATTGCATTTTTTTTATTTTCTTTCTTTTTTCTTGCTGATCTGGTTTTGGTTCGGTCAATCATTGTCGTAATCGTGCATTTGGGAGTGTCTGTTGGTTCTGTTCAAGTTCCGATTTTTCAAGCTACTCGTTGAACGCCCGTCAGCGGAGCAACAGCAGTAACAACAACGGGCACAACAGTAACAACTTGTGAAGCCATTCCAGTTATTTACATATTTATGTATGGAGTTTGTATAGATAGTTAACATAAAAGGATTCGCATATAACTAAGATTTGAGGACTAAACTCATCGTTTGACTACTGCTAGTACTATTGCGCCTAGAACTATGCAACCAAAAATTAATTTTATTAAAATAATACTAGTAGCCCAGGCGCAATATTTTGAAGGTGTTTATAGTATGTATCATTACATCTGCAGTTCACATGGCTAATTTTAATTAAACTCAACCATACATACGCACTTTCTGAATATCCCGACTCCAGCGCCACCTGTCGAGAACATTTTTTATTCAAGTATTACTCTTCGCTTATGAATTATCATATTTCAAATTTGAACTGAGTCGGATTCATTAGTATTTCCTATACATAAAGAGTATATATTTTTAGTTTCAACAAATACGGATACGAACTCCAGCACCACCTAGCGGACTAATTTCTCACTGAAGCAATTTTCTTAAATCCCGATATCAGCGCCACCTACTGGATATATATTTTTCGAAAAAGTTCTGAAATCACACGGCGTCAGTTTAGCTCAGTGCGATTGGCGTTGTGTTAGCGTGCGTGGTAGCGTGGATTCGACTTCCACGGAAGCTTTGAAGAAAGCAGTTGATGGCGAGGATGTGGTAAACTCCAAAATAACAGCTATACATAAATTCTACCGCTTTTAGTTTTGTTGTTATTTTGTTATATTTTTTTTTCAAAATATCAATCGGCTTTAAAGCTCAAAGACAATTAAATTCTAATTTTACTTCGGTAGAATTTTAGACTTCAGAGGCATAAAATAAAATATGACGAGAATACGAGTATTTTTATTAGAACATTCTAAACCTTTAACATTTACCTCTGTGGGTCTTTTTGACTAATATTTATAACAAGTTATAGCATTCGCTCCAATTAACCTAACTTTAATTACAGATTGAACAAAAGTGGTCACAGATTAATAAACAATGCATTTATGATTAATTAGCAACCTAAATGAATGTGGCCGCTGTGGTCGAGTTGGTAGCGGTGCGTGCTATAACTCGACATGCCGCTGTGTTCGAGGTTCGAATCTCAGCCAAGGCAAGTCAAATCTTAATCATAGAAAAGTTTTTTTTTTCTAATAGCGGCACCCCTCGGCAGGCAAGGGCAAACCTCCGAGCGTATTTCTGCCATGAAAAAGCTTCTCATAAATACATCTGCCGTTCGGAGCCGGCACAAAATAGTAGGGCCTTCCATTTGTGGTAGAATATAAAGACGCACTCCAAAAGTGGTAGGAGAAGCTCGGCCAAACACTGAGCTATATGGTCTAAGTGACAAAATATTATTATTATAAATTATCATTAAACGTTTTTGCTCTAAAAATTGTATAAGTTAACATACCGCAGTAGGCAATACCAAGTGAACCTGCAGTAGGCAATACCAAGTAAGCGCAGCACAAACAACAACAACTGAAACTAAATAATAAGCGCAGCTCAAGTAACGCAGACATAACAACGGAAGCGCATGCGAGCAGCAAAACAACATAAGCAGTCCAAAATCGTGGGAATCGCCGACTCAGCTATGAAGAGTCACGCGGCAGTCTACGTGAGGTGTTGGCAATTAGGGAGTTACATAGGTATTCAGGTGCAGACACCGAAACATTCAGTTGTATTAACTCGCTCGGCATTATCGGCTGCCCTTGCATAGCAAGGGAAATACATAAATAATTAAACCAGACTTACCGTGTTTGATTTACTTATATGGGATCAACACTATTATTTTGCGACTTTTATTAAAAAAAACGTATAATATTCAAAGTAAAATTAATTAGATAATTAAAGTTAGTTATAGCTTTTCGACAAAAATTTTATTAGGTTATCTGTCAGAAAAAACATAACTACAAATCACTTTAAGTACCATTTGACCATTTATTATGACCCATTAATTATGAGTAAGAAAAACATTTACAATTCGTAGCAGGGCTTTTTCGAGATTAGGTAATGGTACATTTTCTGTACCTTACTTACACTTTTAGGTACTTTTTTATTTTATTTTTGGTATTTTCAGATTTTGAAACAAACCGGTATATCGAAAACTTATCTATATCCCGGATATACATAATTTTGATATCGTAGGATTTACAAAACATTTTTTTGTATATCTGTTAAACATACTTATATAGATTTACTATGAAGTACAATATACATAAATAAGCACTCCAAAGGTTTATTAAAAATTTTTCAACGAATTCTTGAGTTTTAATTTGTAACTATTTTCGAATGGACACTTTTTTAAGACTATTTCTTACTTTTAGGTACTTTTTATGCCACATCTGAATTAGCTATTAGTTAATGCAATCCGTCTTAAAAGCCAACAACGTTTTTTTATATTTAGCGATAGCCAAGCGGCAATCAGAGCAGTGAGCTCAGCTGCGATAACTTCAAAGATTGTACTGGACTGCCGCCGATCTCTTCAGGAGATGGCTAAGCAGAACAGACTAAACCTCATCTGGGTTCCAGGCCACAGGGACATCGAGGGTAACTGTATAGCGGATGAACTTGCGAGGGAAGGGACAACCAAGCAGATTCTTCCTGGTAAAGAACGCATTGGTATGCCCTTTGGTACTTGCAGGCTGCTCTCAAAAGAATATGCTTATGCTCGTGCGAATGAGAGGTGGGCACAGACCACGACTTGTAGGATATCTAGGCAGACTTGGCCTAGATGGGATCGTAAACGGTCGCGTGGTCTGTACACCTTAAAACGGGATGATATATCTCAGGTCATTGGAGCCCTTACGGGGCACTGCCTCATAGGCAACCACGCGGGGCGTCTCGGTGTACCCTTTCACAGATGCTGTCGAAGCTGCAAAAATTATGAAGAGGAGGAAACTGTTCTCCTTCTTCTATGCAATTGTCCAGCGCTAGCAAGAAGCAGGCTACGCTTTCTAGGGGTACCACTTTTTGGAGACCTCGGATAATTAGGTTCTATAGACCCAAGATGCTTGGCGAGATTCGTCAAGAGCTCAAAATGGTTCAGCAAAGGGGAAGAACACTTAGCTAGTGGTATCACAACGGGCCTCCAATCATGGCCTAAGTGGGTCGCTGTAGCAACGGTGACAGCCACACATACCATACAATACCATATTCAATGAAATAAATGCTCTTGTATATAAATACTTTGTCGATAATACCCAAAAACAAAGGTTACATCACCTATTTTGATACTAAATGTTTACGAATTGCCACACATACACATTGGGAGTACACAAGTTCACTTTGTCAGAAAGCTTTTTAAAACACACAGTGAAATTGTGGTGAGAAACTGGGAGCACGACTGAATACAAATTTTTATTTTATCCAAACTAAACGCCTTTTTCAAAAATTAACTTTGAGATTTTTTCCTTCTGATTTATTATTTTATTATGGCAGCATAAAAGACCTACGGCTATATACGAGTACGTATGTATTTAGGTACTTCTATATGTACATATTTATGTACATATGTACATATAATGAAATATATTAACATACATTAAAATTTTGTTTTCACAAAATTTCTCAACTAAGAAATTATCTATAGAGATTTTCATGGCTACTAACAGCTGAGAACAAGAATGATAAAAATTACAACAATAAAAACAACAGCAAAACAATTTACATACAACGAATATAAAAAAGACAAACAATTCAAAATGTGTGGCTGCGACAAACAAAGAATAACTTTTACAACAAGAAGAAATTCTCTTGTGAGGCAAAGTGAAAAGAATTCAAATTGTTGCTGGCAGTAAAGAGCCACAACAACTGTTGACTGATGCAGCATACTCGTCATATCAACTGCGTGAACAGCTGTATGTACTAGAAGCAGCCGAACTTGCCAAGACAGCGAATTCGCTGCAGTGCTTACTTACTTGCTACTACATAAATACATATGTGCAGTGTTGCGATAAAAGCGTAGCAAAATTTAAAGGATCAACACCGCCCCACTCCCTCACATGGCGCACATGTACACATACGAGTATGTATGTTTGCAGGTATGGTAGCATTTATGTACATACATATGTATGTGTGGTTGACACATGTCACATGCATATACATACATACATACACTCACACACGTTCACATGTATGTAGATATACATACATGCATACATATATGGATATGTGTAGTAGCTGGCCGCATGGCACACTTCCCCCTGTAGATATTTAGGTCAAAGCTAGTCAGTCATTCGAATGCTACTGCGCTGCCCCACAAATGCTCTCGACTGCATCAACGCCAGCCAGAAAGCCACCAGTGAGCGCACCCGCAAGCAATTCGGCAGCACCACACCCCGCCATCATTAAGCAAACTGCAGCATTGGCGTTGCTGCTGCTGCTGCTGCTGCTGCTTTTGCTACTGCCGCACAGACAATACAAGGCTACATAAAGATGGTGAAGAAAAGATTTGCTTTGCAAAAGACACACAATATAAGCATCTATGCATATACACACATACACACACATAATAAAGTACTATGTAGTGGCAGCAAAAATACTGAATTAAAAAGCGTAGAAGTTGTAAGGGCGCTGCGGCAGTGACTATCTGTCGCATGCACATCGTCAATTCGGCTCGCGAAGTCACTGTCAGGATGTTAATGTGCGCCACTATGTAACTGTAAATTATCGCAGCATTCGCGTTACGGATGCAACTGAAGGCTAAGTGAGATAAGTTCGTCAGTATGTAGAATTTGTGGATGAATTTGCTGGTAGGTAATGGAAAAAAGGCTTAATATGCCAAAAGAAAAGGATGCGCACAGCTGAGCCGTATACACAAAGCTCCTCGCTGGCACTCACAGCGAACGGATGTTTGGTGTTTAGCGTTCAGCTGACGTTCAATGCGCAACTGCGTGCAGTTATTTAGCTTTGATAAATAGACAGTTGTTATGTACATACTATATACACATGTATGTATGTGTGTACGAGTATATGTAGTGTGCGAAAATTGATATCGGTTATTAGCATAACAACATTGCTCTGTTGCGGTAACAGTGCTGTTAGCAGCAGTTACTTGGTACTAATACACCATATTAGTTATTAGGACAAAAATTATTAACGAAAGTTTGTCAAAATCTCGAAATTAAAAAAAAATCGTATTTTAATTTTCTTTGTAGTATGTTGTTTTGTTTTACACAAAATTAAGGTATAATAATGTATAGGTTTCATATACCTGTATTGTTTAGTTTTTTGTAGTTGCTTTGTGGTCATATTTGTACTGACGCAGGGCTAAGAGTGCTTTTTTTTTTAATGGAAAAAATTGTAAAGAGACACTGTAAAAGTAATACTTTATTGTGCTTAATTAATTAGGCTGCAAAACTTCAACTCAAAACAAAATTTATTTTTGCAATTGTTTTTTACGTGTTTGTTATTTTTCTGTTGGCCTAATAAATGTGGAAGAAGTGGTTATGAAGAAAAAATTTAATTAATTTAATAAAAAGAAGTCTGATGAGAAAATGTGGTAATTTCCGAAATAGTACTACAACTTCTATCATCAAAAACTGTTGTTGTTTTTTCACACAAAATCTTCCACAAACTGGCCTCGAGCTCAATAAAATTGTCAATTATTAATTCTTTTTTACTTCGAAATTCTGATATATTTGTGATAAATTAAGAGATCAGACTGTATTTAAACTGAAAAATATAAGAAGAAAAATTAGAAGTCAAAGCTTGCTAATATTTGGGTTGTATAATTCTTATTGCACTAAGCAAATATATATACCGTGAAGAGTGCATATGCGTCTATCGGACTTTTATCCAAGGACTATAAAGGATTATATACCAATACTGCTAGAAAATCTCTTCGAAAAACCAGCCTCAACGCACCTTCTAAGTACCCAAAAGTCGACAACACTTGATATCAATCCCTGTCTTGATCTGTCCACGGTAAAATATTTTAACAGTGATCTCTTTTCGTACGCTAAGAGTCTGATTTTCCGAGGTGGCCTGCTAAACCTCAATGCAAGATCTTACAAAAATACTGCTTCTGTTACTTGTCCAATTTGCAATTTTCTTAAAGTGATGTCTAACAGCTTTTTGTATCTTTAGTATTAATATTTCTGTTTATATTTTCCAACTAAACCTCGTGTATCGTATTATATTTTCCCACTCACAACTTTTATCATAGTCATTGCTGTATATTTCTTTTATCAAGAATAGAATATCTCTTTTATTATTTAGTAAATTGTATTTTTGGAATAAATATTATGTGTACATTAATTTTGTCATGACCGTTAAATAAACTAAAATACACAAAACCAATCTTAGTTTCCTCTACTCAGTGTTTATCAGATGGAATGTTAACTCTATAGAGTACGTTTCCTCTACTCAGTGTTTATCAGATGGAATGTTAACTCTATAGAGTACTTATTGAAAGAATTTTTGCGATCTCTTCAATTGAGCAGTTTTTTTCTCACCTTCGAGGCCTCTTTATTCTGACGACTCCGAATGGCAGTTTTTTTTTATGTACATAAGATACGTCCTTCTAAATGAGAAAGATTCGATTTTCTACAAACTTATGCTATTCTAAAGAAAAATACTCTTGGTTTCTCACACATTTAGTTGAATGCATTAAAAGCTAAGAGAACCGGTGGCAAAATTGTTCGTCTACATCATACAGTTGATTTTAATTCCTTGCAATCACCTCCTTTCGACCTTCATTCCTGATCTCAGAGTTTACTATCTATTAAATTAATTTAATTTCATATTCGATAGCCTCTAACTGACTTCAAGCTACAAGCCTTTGCAATCATCTTATAAGTCTCTGTTAACGCGCTGTATGCTCGTTTTGCCAAAATGTTATAAAATAAAGAAACAAGCAATGTAGCCAGTTTCAGATATGAATACGTATTATATATTAACATAAATATTAACAGGCAAATTTCAATCAACAAATGTCTGAGGTAATTTTTAATTGATTAGGCAGAAATAAAAAATCGGTCATGATAACCGGATTTCATTCAACTTTCGAACTTGTTTATATCAGTAATCACCTTCTAAAATATTATAATATTTGAAATTCTTTCTTCGTTAACGAAATGTCATCGGCCAATGGGAATTTAAATTATCATTCATTTGTTGGCTCTAACTGGTTTTTCAATTAACATTTTATTGAATAAACGAATAAGTTTATTGATAGAAAAGAGTTCGTTAAAAACATCTAAGCTATACAATAAAAATGTGACTTCATTTCAAAACAGACTATGGTGTTTTATTTTATTTTATTTTATTTTATTTTTTAAAACAACTAAGACCAATGTTTAAATGAGAATTTGTAGATAAAAAAATTTGCTATGGGGTTCCGTCAATGTGCAATTTGAGGTGATTATGGTATTTTCATTTACATTTACCCTGACTTTTTAGACACATAATGCGTTCTGTGGTGCCCGAAGGATATTTTTTGTTACTCTTATAAAAGAATAGGGAAAAACACTTAAAAAAGGAATATTACGCTTATGCCACCCACAATATGTTGCGAAATTTGGGTCTGGTCCTAAATTAAATTGTCATCCGGCAAAATAATATTTTATTTTTATTTATTTATTATAAACGTGAACTAATAATACAATTATTTTTACACGAAAAAAAGGAGCACTGGCAGCCAGTACCTTCGGCTCGCTAGTGGATCTAAAGCTAGATGGCAAAATTAAAGTTCAATTCTCAAAGGTTCATGTATTTAAAATACCTCATATAGTTTAAACTCGTATACAAGCTAAAGTAAAATACAAAGTTCTTGTCTAGGCTAGAACGACTGTCATATAAGTTGTTTTAGACCGGTTTTATCTACATAAATATCTTGCAATTTTCGTTACGTTCTCGAAAGACGTAGTTTTTAAAAGTGTTGTAGGTGTTTGGTTATCGAAGATAGATTTGCTAATTACTGTTTACTGGTGGCATTCGTCGAGTAGGTGGTGAACTGTTAGTGAAGCCCCCGGGCAATGTTGGCAAAAAGGCGGACTGGAGCGGTTTAGGAAGTACGAGTGTATGGCTATTGTGTGCCCTAGACGTAGGCGGACAAATGATTTAACATCGTTGCATCGACTGTTTGGTGGGTAGGTTGGTGTGCTCCTATCTGGGTTATTTAAAATGTATTGGTGACAAAATAATATATTTCTCATTATCGTATAATAATTATACTCATACGGCCTAGCGTACCTACATACTAAGAGTATACATATGTATTCTGAAGGAAGGATACATCATTCTTTATTTGCATCAGGTGTAAAGTGATTTAAAGCAGATTAAGGCAATTAAAAAATTCATGCAAAACCAAATTCCTCTCCAGTTGGCAGCTTCAAAGCAAAATAAACATACCTCTGCTTTGCTACCAGTAGCGGATATTGTAGCGAATAATATAATAGCTTTTATCTACCTAGCTAGCGTAGCTTCTGGATCTTTATTAGCTGAACTAATGGGTAAATTATGAATGACGTAGTTAAGAATTTTGTATATTCCATACACAAATTTCTATTCAGCAGTAGTAGCGTAATTAGCTTCTGGAAATTTAAATGCATTCTATTGTCGTATTTGAATTAATTTAAGAATATTTTTTAATTAAACTTGTCTCTTACACAGGTTTGACTTTTTCCTTTTTGTCTCCGATTTCAGTGTGATTTATCTTTACCTTCGTCTTTTTATTTTTAAATTTACTTTTAATGATTTCTAAAATTCATGTACAGCTGGTTTCCAAAGTAGCTTTCGTGTTAAGTAGCAGTTAAATTATGCAGTTAAATTTTAAAAACTAGTACTTGAAAAATGGTATTTGGGTCCTAAGGCTTAACTTTTTTTTTATAAAATTTATAAAATGATTTATCAGTGGTGTTTATAATGGACAAATAAAAAATAGTTTTAACTCATAGTTCAAATATTAAAATTTGGATATTAAATGCAAGGCGACTAAGACAACATTATATTAGAAATATATTAGAAGACGTTACCACCTCTTTTTTTTTTTAAATCGGAGTACAAAACTAAGGCATCTGTATTATTTTTAACAAATTTGTCTCCTGCTCCTTTGAATTAATATACTCATAAAAATAATGATTGATATAAATCGCATTTAAAAAAAAGCAACCCTGATGTTATTGAAACAATTTTCTTGGTTATATAATAACTCTCCGTACAGTAATGTGTGTTTATAAAATTTGCAAACTCTTACCTCTCTGGCCATTACGACATGCCTCAACAAAGCCGCCCACGAGATCGAGGGTCTGTGGTATCTGCCATCTGGTATCGCCGCACTGCCAATCTGCCGCCGCCACCACTGTCCGCATCAAAACACAACTCCCACTAAATGGCGATGGTGCTGTATACGCGTTCCGTTGTGTTGAAATTTTTATTGAATAAATTTTTTCTCACTCTTTGTTCCACTGATCGTTTTTCTATTTTCTTATTGTTCAAAAACAGTTTTGAACGAACTTATTTTTTGTGCTCTTAGTTCGATTACATTTTTTCTGGCGCTATTTACGATAATTTCTTGTGTATTGTTTTATTGCTTTTTAAGTTTTGTTTCTTTTTGAGGATTATTATAATGTGCTACATTAATTTATGCATTTGTTTTTACTGGGAAGACAATGTGTTTGTTATAATGGTGAATCGTTTTTTTAGTTGTTTTATGATTTTTTATTATTCAGCTAAATATCAATAGCAATGTATACATATTTATTATTCTAGTGTCATTGTGGCTGATTTTAGCACCGGTTGGTATAAAAAATAAATTGATAATGATTAAATATTATTGCTTTTTCGATTTCGATAAAACTTGAAGTTGTGTAGGAAAGTAAAGAAGTGCCTTGACCTCTTTTATATAGAAAACTAAACTAGTTGATTAGAATATTCGTTTTTTGCTTGGAAAGTACTACACTCTTCTCGATCAAGTTAGTATCTTTAATGTTTTATACTTTTTAAAATTAATTAATACCAATCACTTTTCCTTCCAAGTGACCTTAAATAGCCAGTTGAGGCAGTGCAAAGTTAAAATTTTAAATATATTTCATCAACTGCCTTGAATTGACCAGAAAGTATTAGTGAAGTTAATGGAATGTTAAGGCAGACTTATTCTAAACAACAAAAAATAAATATTTAATGAAAATTTTCTATTGGCTCTTTTGCTGCACAATAACCCTTGATTAAAGTAAATTTGTATTATGAATTTATTGAAGTCAAACTTTAAATTTGTATTATTTTCTTCTCTCTCTTGTCTTTGTACCTGACATTTATATTTAATTTTATTATATATTTAGGTGATTCACAAGTTGTTGTAAAGCGTGGTATTGTCGTGAAATCATAAAATTTGGAAAATACCAAGTTTTATTATTTTGCATCCTTTTCGGTGGAATGCAACTTTTTTTATTGTGAATGTTTGGTTCTAGATATTTACTAAGAGTTCAAAATGCTTATTTCGGTTGCGCCATTTATATATTTCTGGTTGCGATGAGTCATGATAGGAATTAGCTGATTATCCATTGATTTCTTTAATGGCGAGCAGACATGCATACAATTTTGTTATTTTTTTATTATTTTTAATTATAATATTTTTGAAAAAAAAAAATGTTTGAATGCTGAGCAATCGAATAAGAATTTTTGGCTCTTTTTGATTCACTGAAATATAACATTTTCTGATACAACTCTGCGCAAAACTCGTGTTTAAATGAATTAACTGAGTCAACTGGTTTATTTTCCAACAATAACTGCATGCGATTTAACTTGTTTACGAACACGTTTTGTTCATTTAACTAGTTCAAACTCTAAGGGCCAGTTTTTCAGTGCTGTTTTAAACTCAGTTTAAACTAAGTTTAGTTAAACTCAGTTTATATTTAAACTTAGTTTCCTTGCGCTCAATTAAATTTGTTGCAACCAAAACGAAGTAGTCAGCAATCAGCTGGTAAGCAAAACTAAATTTAACCGTGCGTTATCGGCCGTTTAAACTTAGTTTAAACTTCGTTTAAAGTAGACTGAAAAACTGCATACTGAGTTTAAACGACAAACAGAGTTCAACTTGCACTGAAAAACTGGCCCTAAGTGTTCTAAAGAGTTCGAAAAAAACGTGTTATGGTAAAAGCTACTAAAAAAGGCAAAGAAAGTCGTATTTAGAAAAATATTGTCATTTAGAGTATTTCTAAATTTCCCTCCGCGATATGTATGTACATATATTTTTAAAAAATTTCTAATATTTTAATATTAAAATTCATTTCATTCCCTAAAACAAGCCCTATGAGCCCAAAATTGAGTATGCAGTTTTGTATCTCATACAATTTTAGTAAAGTTAATCTCTAGTCTGGTAAAATTGGACGCTAATTTCTGAGATTGTTTTATCGCATTTACTTCAATCAATTGAAATTAGGTTGCTATGACCAAGCAGCTAAGAACACAGTTGAGAGCTTCTGACGGTTCTTATACTTTCATATGTATGTATGTATGTACCCATGTATGTAAAATTAAAATAATATGCCATTCGCAGTTGATTTAAAATATAGAAGCTTCTAGTTTTGTTAAAACATAATATGCCTTATAAACCTATTTATTTTGTTATTTTAGTGATAATTAATTATAAGCACGAATAGTAAGCCTCTTAAAGTTTTATCGAAATACCTTCATTTTTAAAAAGTTTAATAGTACATATGTATGTGTATGAGTATATTTATAAATGTCCACATATATGTATGTATGTACGTATTGTAAATATTTGTATTGCGCTTTACAATAACTGTCGTTACTTGTCGTATGAAATATTTTTAATTCAAGCCTCAAAACCAAAATCCTTTGACACAAAAAGAAAAGTGTATGAAGAACAAATAAAAAAAGGAAACATTCTCCACATATTCCGACATTTATTGCTCTATTTTCTTTAATCAATTTTCTCGTCCACATTTGTTCCACCACCACTGCCACAACCAATCGCCTTTCGATTGAACTTCATTCATCGTGCAATTCGAATTGCGAATTTTCATTTTACACTTTACACTTTCTATTGGCAATTCACACTTTTCTGCTGCTGCTGTTTCCGTTTCCTTACCATACACATACACATTCGCATTTTGTATTTACATGTATTACATTTCGTTCACGTTTCGTCATCCGTCGGTTGTGACATTAACGCCCAAACTCTCAGCACACCTACACGAAATTACACTTTCCTCAACAACAACGGCTCTCTGCTTATCATTATATGTATGTCTTGCTCTCTTTCCTGCACGCTCTCGTTCATTTAAAGTCACTCTCAGAATAGTCCTTTCATGCACGAGTACGAAATAATTTTCACCGTTTGACGTTTTCCATCTATTTCTTTTTGACACTTTGTAGGGTTGAGATTAATGAAAGTTTGTGTTTGTACTCAAGAAAAGACGTGAAGTTGGCTGCATTTATTGTGCTTTACACTTTGTTTAATTTTATCTCGTAATTCGCCTCTTTATCAATACTCATTCTTTGTTTCGTTTTTCGCTGCTTTTTGTGCATGAATTTCGCAAAATGTACGTAAAATTTCTCTACTACACTTGCATATGTACATCCACTATTTTCCTGTGCCTCGCAGTTTTGTGTGCTCGTTATGGAAGTCCATTAACGATTGTCCTCAAGTATGTTTATATGCCTAACACACATACATTTGTCTTGATCGTATGTATGGGTTTGCATGTGCCCACATACACTTGTGTCTGAATGCGTGCATGTTAATGTATGTGTGTTTATATTCATGTGTGTGTATGCATATTTACATCTGTTTTCCTAGAGAAAAAAATATCAGCTCAGCTTCAGGCAGCGTCAGCAGCTGCAGTCGGCAGGCAGTCAGTCAGCAGATTTCAAAGCAGAATTCTTTTTATTTATTCATAATTGACCTTTTTCTATTCTTTTTGCAATTACTAATTGAAGGGAAATATTTATCTAAGTTATAGTGAATGAAGGCCACTAGCGTAACGGAAAGGATATGAGGGTGTATGTATGTATGTATGTTAGCCAGCGTGTAGCCCTCATTAGTTGGGCCTTTAGTGTGTCCACAATATCAGCGTATATGTTGTTATTGATATAGGACTTAAAGTAAAGATAACTAGATAAATAAATACATTTTTTTTTGCACCTGTTTAATTTCATTATTTATTTTTTTAAATGAGCTAAAGTCTACTTTTTAATGGAAAAATTAGAGAACAAACAACAACACCAAAGCGTTAAAAGTTATAGTACTATTTCGGAAATCACCACATTTCCTCATCAGACTTCTTTCTTCACAACTTACGCGCCACCACGTAACACTTAAGTCAGCGTCTCAACAGGCTGAGCTAAGCTTACGCTGTGTGAGCTGTTGTTATTTTCTTCTTTTACTTTTACTACTCAATACAATCAAGTGCGACTGTTTTGCCGCTATTTCAACTTGACTGTGTAGTTGTTGTTTGTACAAATTGTGTGTATTTAAATTTGTTTGTTAGGCAGGCTAAACCTTATTGTAAATTTTTGTTGTTTTTGACCTGTTTAATTTCATTATTGATTTATTTTTAAATGAGCTTAAGGCCAATACAGTTTTTTTTTTGTTGAAGCTTTTCGGCCGGTTATTATAGATTAAACAAACGATAGAAAAACGGAATTAAACTAAAACCTGGGCCTAAAAAGATTAGCATAAAATAAACATAATTTTTGGAGAATTAAGCGTTTCATTTAAGAGTGGTATATGATTCTTCCATTAATCATACGTTTGTCCATGCATGGAAATATCTACCTTAAAATACGTTCATAAAAGTGATTACTTTATTTAACGTTACCGTTCGTAATCGTTGACGTTATTTTAATAGAACTATCATTATAGGTATCATTATTAATGTTAGCGTAGTTATTACGGTTATCGATATTGCTTATAATTTCTTTTATTTTTTTATCTTTGCGGTTACATTATTTTATTGGCAGCTACATTATTATCGATAGCATAATCGTTATCGCTATTGTTGACGTTACGGCTAAAGTAATTTCTATCGATATCGTTTTTATTATGGTTTTCTTTATCGGATGGTCGTTATTATCATTATTGAGACAGTACTCGTTATCGGTATCAATAACGGTATCAGTAAGGTTTTCGGCATTTGGTAGCGTTAATTTCATTTAATTATCGCTATTGCTATCGATATTTTGGTTAACATTCAAGTAAAGTATTCATAATATCTGAATATGTGGCTACATATTATAATTGGTATTTGCATTGTTATCGATAGCATTATCGTTATTGTTATCATATTCGAGACTAAAATATTGCCAAATAAATTTTTTTTGATACAATTAAATTTTCTTTATCGTTTAAGAAGGGCTCTTTCTTGAACCTAACCTAAAAGTATTGACAGAGCTAAACCATACAAATTAAGACGTAAGTGTTAAGTATTAAAGCATTTTACAGATTACCTAAATTAATAAAATAACAGAAAAAGAAAAATCATTAAATATAAGATAGAAATCTCGCAGTCGTTGGGTGTAAACACGTCCAAATTAGAGCAAAAAAGACAAACATTGTGAATTGTCTTTAAAATAACTCAAATTTATTTGAAAACCTTTGCTAAGAATGAATCACTGTACTTGAGAGAAAAGATATAAACCAAATTGTAATAATAATTTTTAATTATTGAATAATTTTTGAATTTAAGGCCGATCGGTGTTTTGCGAAAATTATTAAGAAAAACCAACCATACTCAAAGCGGTAGAAGTTATAGTAATATTTCGGAAATCACCACATTTCCCCATCAGAGATCTTTTAATTAATATTTTTAATTATGTTTAAATAAATAAAATTCATGAATCCGTGCATGCAATATATTCGTATTTATGTGCATTCCGAGAGAGTCTATTTTTTGAAAATATATTTATGTATGTATTTATTATTATACTTTTCAATTAAAATACGCTTTAGCCGAGTATTTAAAGTTGGCATTTAACGAGGAATTGAAAGAAATTTTTGGTGAATACAGCTTTGCTTACACCTTTTGAATTGTTTTTAAATATAATATAGTTCGAATTAGCGGCCTCCTCAATATAAGCTATTTAATGAATAGAAAAATAATAAATAACTTGAAAGTGCTATGCTAAAATTTCCACCATTTCTTATCAAATCTTATCAAATTAACTTTACAAAGCGGTGAACTCTTTAAAATAATGAAATTCGATATTTTCTTTTATAAAATAGAAGATAAACGTTTTATTTATCAAACATTTTTTATTTCGCCTGTGGTGAACATGTTCATACGTAAATATATGAAATCCAATGCATATATTATTCAAAACAACTGTTATCCTTTCATCCAATAGAATTAATGAAAAAATGCAAATATTTTTGAGTCGAAAATAAGGATGTTATCAATTTTTTTTAAATATTGTATTTGTAGGATACCCACCGCCTTAAATGAATTCGCCTTGATTTTCAGAAATTACTTATTTGCCGTTCATAAAAAATATGCAAAAAATACAAAAAAAATGGGTTTTGCTATATTCGAAACAATTTTCAAAATACTTTAACCGCCTTAAATTTTTTATCAATCAATGATTACTCGTTGATTGCTAGAAAAAAAAAATAATAATCGCAATGTAAATAACGTAATTATAGCCGACACGCTCGAGTACAATACACCCTGTTTCTGCGCCGCACAAAAAAAGGGGTAGGGCCACTAATCACATTCCGATCATCAACGATAGTTGTGTACATATGTATGTGTATGTACGTAAATATTCATGTGTGCGTGTTTTACTGCAATATGTATAATAATGGGTCAATAAACACTTTAGCCACTCAATGGACCGCACAACGAGTATAAATAATAAAAATAACCGCTACTTATATTCGAAGGTTCTTTTTCCATCTTTATGTAAATACTAGATATCTAAGAATCGAGCAGAAGTGTTTTCACCAAACAAAAAATTCACAACTTTTTCTGATGGGCCATTATAGAAATTTGGTGCTAGAGTTGCTGTCATTGGTGCTGCATGTGTGAGCAGCGGCGATGCTGCTTTGCGGCTTTCTATATGCAAATAACTGTTGTTTTAACTATTCTAACTAAACAAATTGCACTAGAATTTTTAATTCAATTTATGACACTGCACAATCAATTCTTAGTTAACACCATTTGACTGCGTACGATTTTATGCTGCTACTTCTGCTGCTGCTGCTGCTGCTGCTGCTGCTGATAGGCATGTTGCCGCAGTGCTGCTTCCTTCAAATTACTTGCCACTATCTCACATACTCGCACATTACAGATAGGATTTTGGCGTTAGTATTTGCAGGTAACACAATTTAAATTTATTTCCCTCAAACCAACTTACACATGAGTGCAATTTACCTATTGAATTTTTCGAAAAATCTGCTGCAACGAGCACGCGTTCTTTCAATGGATTTTTCTTTGCTCCGAATCTCGATACAATTTTCTTACACAGATTTGCCCACACATTTGGACACACACGCACAAGCGACTCCACTTTGACACTTTTAACACTACCAAGTACGTTGACTGTTAGCGTCGCTGTCGCTGCCGGCGTCGCAGCGCCTTATCATGGACATATGAATGTGGATGGTGTCGTTGGCGTCAACGTGTGCGTCGTTTCTGATACCAATTGTCGATTTCGACTGCAGCCAAAGGCGTAAAACGAATTTCATACTCGCGTTCGCATCGCGTTTCCGAAATACAAAAAACGGCAAGAAAACGCACGCACACACACACACTCACAATCGCACGTACGCGCGCACCTACACACACACCCACAGGCACACGGGAATCTCACAATTTTTGTATAGATTTTACTGAATTTTCTTATTGATTTTTTTATTTTGCGTACTATTTTTGCGCTGCGGTGTACAATTGCCTTCCTCGATTGTTTAAATTGTGGTCCGTGTTGCCGTAAAGTGTGTGTGCGGAGCAGTTGGCAGTTAAATATTAACGAGGGAAAAATGTCGATTAAAGCAAAAATATCCTACGCGCTTCATCGAAATGAAAAATTGACTTTTCCATCTGCGTATGGAGCAACACAGACAACCGAAACTGGCAGCAGCAGGCAGTTAGTTAGGCAGTTAAGCCTCCATATCTCTATACAGCCTCCGTGCGCCATATACCGGAGCGGATCGCATGCAAAGGACAAGCGTGATAAGCGAGCATAATAAGTAGTTGAATGTTGGCTTGTGAGAGCCACTGAAAATCTCAGCAAATAATGGGAAATTTCAAGGGCGGTTTGTTCGCCCTGCCTGCTGCTCAATAGTGTGGGTGTATAGGAGCGGTTTGCGTGCGCACAAGTCACCTCCACAAAGCGCCATGCCACATGATGCTTTCTTGTGCCATACTGTTCTCCATTTTGAATAGTAATTAAATAAATTCTATGTTGAGTTGTGTGGTTCGTGAATTTGGTGATTGTTTAAGGCGTCGTCGACAAAGCAGTTTGACAGCTTTTTATTTTCTTTTCTGAAATTTCAAATTTGCCAGTTTCGGCAATTTTCTGCGATTTCATTTTAAAAGGCGTATATCAAGGCGAATTTATCAAGGTGGTGGTAAGCGTATATAAGTATAAGTTTTTGCTTTGCTGGACTGAATGTCAAATTTCTGTAGGTTATTTACATCGCCAGTCATTCGCCAGCCAATCAGAACGAAGCCCTTTGACGTTCAGTCCAGCAAAGCTAAAAAAGGCGAAAAAATCAGCTGGCTCCTTAACACCACCTTGTTAAATTCGCCTTGGCGTATATTATCTCACATTAGCATTTGATGTTTAACAATTAATCCAATATTAAGGCGATGCTCAAAAATACATACATACATAATTGTTGGCGGTGAGAGAATAAAAGATGAAGCCAACTAAATTATGTTAATTTCTTCGCGTCTGTTCTTGCCGAGTGTGTAACGGCGCTAGCCACAAATTCGAATGCCGCTGAATACTCAAGTTCGTATCTAAGACGTTGTAAATAAAATCAAAAGTCTTTAGCAAAATAAAAACTTCGAAAATTGCAAACGAATAATTTTTTTGAACTTCTTAACCCATAAATTTCATATTATCAGCCATTTTTTCAAAAATATTCTTGACGTCCTATTTACAATATACTTCTAGAACCGAATTATTACACGTATATATTTTAATGCTTCTCAAAACATTTAACTTTTATTATATTTTTTAACGGACATCACTTTTAATTCAATAAAAGTCAAAAGTTTTGCATGGCAATATCTTGATAAAGTGACATATAATAACACAACTAAAAGTGCAATTTATTAACATTTGACTACTACGCCCTGGACTTGTATTCATCTGCCGTTCGGAGTTGTCGTTCGATTGTAGGCTCCTCAATTTGTGATAGAAAATTAAAAGCGAAAAATTATTTTGAAAGCATTTTGATAAGTCATTGACTTTTTGAATTTCCCGAGCAGAAACTTTAAATTCATCGCTACTGCCCTTATCTGCCATATTTTACTAGAATATTATCTAACATTGAGCAAGCGAGTCTTTTAAATAGTTTCTGTTTGGCAACCAGTAAAAGCATACTATAACCTTTTGAATTTTAACAAAAATTATAAAAAAAATTATCTGCTTGTGCTGATTAAGCATTATTTTTTGCGTAAAAACGCCTTTACCGAAACCAAGGAAATATTCGATACTTACAATGCACCGCCAATTTCAATGGTTAAGAAGTGGTTTACTGAGTTTCGTTGTGGTCGTTTCAGCACAAACGACGACGAATTTTCAGGTCGCTCAAGAGAGGTCGTTACACCAGATATCTATAAAATCCATGGAATGATATTTGATGAACGGTTAATGAAAGTACGTGACGTGGCTAAGGCCGTAGGCATCGCAACTGAGCGGGAACATCATATTTTACATAAATATCTGGATATATATAAATAAGCTATCCTCGCAATGGTTGTCGCGGTTGCACACACTCGACCAAAAGCACAACCATGTGACCACATCAAAACCAAGGCAGTAATCCATGGATTGGGCTCCGAAAAGCTACCTCGTGCAGCATATTCTCCAGACATAGCCTCATGCGACTATTTCCTATTTTCAAACATGAAGAAATAGCTGAGTGGAAAGAGGTTTGGGTCAAATGAAGAGATCATCATAGAAACCAAATGTATAGAGTAAAAAGAAGATTATGTTGAGGAATAGCATGCTTTATATTTTATTCAAAAAGTAACTGACTTATTAAACCGTCCTCGTATTTTTATAATTAAAGCAATATATTAAATGTATGTATGTAAATATAAGTCTACGTATTTATAAATTTTAGAGTTTCTTGTAGTTTATTTCGTCACCAAAATGAATTCATTAATACACAGCAAGATGTTTAAAAATTGTATATGAAAAAAAAAAATCGCGCCTTATTTACCAAGCGCTAAGGGAAACTTGAGGTAGCTGTAGTCGAGTGGTTAGCGGTGCGTGCTATTACTCGTTATCCCGCTGGGTTCGAGGTTCGAATCAGTCAGGGCAAGCAAAATCTTAATAATAGAAAAAGTTTTTCTAATAGCGGTCACTCCTCGGCAGCCAATGGCAAACCTCCGAGGGTATTTCTGCCATGAAAAAGCTTCTCATTGAATACATCTGCCGTTCGGCGTCGACGCAAAACTGTAGGTCCATCCATTTTGTGGTATAATAAAAAGATGCACAACACAAAGGTAGGAGAAGCTCGGCCAAATACTGAGCTATGTAGTTATGTATATAGTGTAAGCGCCAAATTATTATATTATTATCAAGTGCTTGGTGAGCTAATCGCGAAATTTTTATTTTAATAAATTGTGATGTTCGTCTGAACAATCGTAAAGCCCCTACCCCCCCCCCCCCCCCCCAGAATTTGTTATTTAAGAAGCTGCTACAAAGTAGAACTAATATGCAAATTTCAGCTGTTGGCTTTCGAATAAAGCTACAGAGCAAAACAATTAAAGCAAAGTGAAATTAGCAGCAAAACTAAATTTGTTAGAATATATTCTTAAAGAAAAATCACAAACAAACTAGTTTTTTTCGTATTTCTCTGCAATAGTGTGAATATAAAAGTTCGACATATCAGATGGAATTTCATTAGTATCAATTCGGAACTCGAAGTCAAATCAAACATAAACATTTTAAAACACCAAATATGCAGAAGTTTTTGGTAAGTAGGCAAGTTTTAAGGTTATCAGATTTAGAAGGCATGAGATACATAGTTTTCTTTGCCTATCAAATATATTATCGTTCTAAATTAGTAGAACGCGCTCCTACACAAAAATTTTTTTTTTTTTATAAATTTCGCTTCTAGAATCTTTTAACACCCTAAACTTTTTAATTTTTAATTTGATTATCTTTTTTAACTAAAACTTCAAGATCATTTTCGTGCTTGCCGCCTGTTTCTTAGCCATTGTATATGCCCAGGATGTTAACGTTATTAAAGAGCAGATTATTGGTAAGAGATTTTAAAATTTGTAGTATATCTAGACATGTAATAAGGGTTTTTCGTTACTTTCCTGCAGCTCAATATGAACGCTTGCCTGGTCAGTCCATACATCATCCCGAAGAGCCGGTTCATGTGATCGAAGATCTTTCGCATATCAATGTGCAATTTTAAGTGCAATTTTGTTAACTAATCTACTTATATTTCTTGTTTGTTTTACTGTAATTACAAATTAAGTTCCAAAAAAACATACACAATTTATAAGACTTTATTTTCGTGTGGTTGGCAAATAACTGCCGCTCGTTGCATAAATTAATATCTCAAACAATTTTAAACCGGTACATCCTTCTTTACAAGTTCCTTTTGTTTTTTTTCTTTCCGTTATCCAAATTTCTTTGCCTATTTTTTCGCTTGCCCTCTCTCTTCCCTCTGTTTCGTTTTAATGGATAAAACTTGTTTTTCTTGGTCGTGCGTGGAAATTCACTCCTTAAAAAGAAATTCTATTACAACTGTCCTACATTCCAAATATCCCATCTATCTATTTGTATATTTGTTTTGTTTCAAATTAAACTTTGCTGGTGCTTTAGCTTGTTTACATACATAAACATGTAAGTGTCTTTATTACACCAACTTTTATTTGGTAGTTGTTCATCTTCATATACACTCCGGCATTCGAGTACGTTCATTTGGTATTTCACTGCATATCCTTATAAAAATCGGACATGCGCATTGAGCATTTAAAGTGTTATTGCGCGCTCTCTCAGTCATTTTGGTGGCTTTCTTCCTTACTGTGGCGCTCTGAAAATGATTATTTGTTGTGAAAATTCCCTTTACTTTTTTTGTTGAAAGAATAAACTAGATTTACCTCTTTGACATTTGAGTGGGCAACATTCGACATCAAAAATAATTGATTCTGTATTCAAAAATTTAAAAAAAAAATCTCTCAAACTATTATTTCATGGAAAGAGTTTAAAGAAATATTGTTCTTGTTTCATTATTAGTAGATTTAATTCAAAATATTATAAACACTTAAATATAGACGAATTTTACACTACATACTTGTGTAAGCAGAAATCTTTTTACCCAAATCTATGCGAAAAGTGGTTTAAATGGTTTGAAATATTTGTTTCACCATCAAAACTTAAACTCCCAATTAAATTCGGGTGCAAAAGTTTAATCAAACATAATTTTACAGATTCTCGTCGACCCCTTTCCGCTTTTTGAATAAACTTTTTTTAGTCTGTCAAAGCACTATAGCCGCATTAAATTTTGAAATTATTTTTTTTAGTTTATTGACATTGCAAATTTTATAAAATATTTTATTAGAAATTGTAATATTTTTATAAGAAATGGTACTACACTCTATTCACAAATTATAAAACAAACACATATTGACACATTTGGACAATTTATTTATTCTCGAATTATTTAAAATTACTTTTCAATTTCCACTTTTTTTTTATTTCATATAAAACGTTTATCAAAATTTCATCAGTGTTTCGAACTTTAAAAGAAAAAAAAGCTTAGAATTTTTTCAGGTATGCGAAAATGTAGTTCATGTAATTTTTGTGGAAAAAATGGCAAGTTTCTAGTGGCTACGAATTACCACTGATTTAGAAAATTTTTTAATGACGCTCTTCGTAATTCCTTCAAAATAAAAAAATAATTGCGGTTTTGCTTTGTATAGAGGAAACTGCCAGTAAAAAAATGTCAGAAATCAGTAACACTTCAAACTTACACTTTCTCACATTAAAATTGGATGAGCCAAAGAACTGCGTATTCAGGACAAGCTTTTAGAAAATTATCAAAATTCAAATTCATTGAAGTATATGAAATTTATCTATCATAATTATCCATTTTTTTTAACAGTTATGTGTAACGAAATTTTTTTTACAAATAGTATGATTTCATAATTTTGCTTTCTACAAGTAAATTCAACCATTTAGTTTTCCTTTTGAGGAATAGTTCTCGCCAAAACTCTTTGCTAGTGGTGCTTTTAATTAAACTCATGGCTCTAAGCAAACCTCATCAGATTAATCTACTGAAGCTTAGCAGAAAAACTGTCGAAAAAAGGAAAACTTTTCTTGATTAAACAATTATGCTTCAAGCTATGGCTAAGGTTGCTACACTTGGTATTGGTTGTCATGTTTTCGTGGCAACTTACTAATGAGGAAAATATAGGGAATATGTTGGCGATGTTTTGTTGTTTTGGAAAACACATTTTGGATTGCGGGAGCCATACGATGAAGGAAATTGATTGACGTTTTGAAATTGAAAATACGGACTACGGTTCTATTATGATTGCACTCATTGTAGAATGTTTCGAATGGAGTGGATTCAGTGAACTGTTCTTCCTAAGCTCAGCTTATTATACTCGCTTTGCGCTCTTGGCTATTGCTGGCGATGACAGCCGTTGGGTTAAGGGCGCGGCTTACATCCATTACATTTGGAACTCTGGTTTTGTTACGGCAATACTAACTACTTCACTCCTAGGTTGGGTTCGTGCTGATCTTCACTACAAGTGAAAAATCCAAGTGAACTTATTCAGTGATGAACCAAAGCTAAGCAGCAAACAAAAGAGGTATACAATGTCATAACTAAGTTCTAAATTTGAGTACTGATTGGAGTTTTATTTTGGTACTGTTCTCTAGTGGGAAGTATGTTTTATGTTTTTTGAGTTCTAATTCAGTCTTGGTGATGATAAGTGGCAATCAGATATCTTGGACCAACTTTACCTTTTTTTTCAAATGTCGAACGGCCAACTATCTATCGAGTATCTTTTTTGAAAACATCGTACGTATATAATATATTACATTATTGCCCTGAAATTATATGCAAATACAACGAATTAGCTCGTTTTTAAGCTATTTATTTAACCTTTAAAAATAAAAACTTCTATTGCTTCCGTGGGAAAAGTTACGAGTAGAAAAAATTTTAAAATAAAAAACTCTTTCAGCGAAAATGCAAAATGCGGCGGTATGGAGGAGGGATAGAAGTTTTGTTACTTACGATTATGAGTTGTAGTCTGGTCATTTCCACTTCCTTTCATAAAAGCTTTAATGTACACAAATGCAATAAAACTACTGCAACGAGAGCTTTTATTCACCATAGCTAGGAAGAAAGCTTTTTAATAAAAGTGCTGGTCGTTAAGTTCAATAAATCTACATCTCTTTTTGGCGAAAGTTCACCACTTGTTGACAGCTATCGCCATGCTAATGATAAATATAATGGGCTCATAGAATTTTATAACAATTTTAATAACGTCAATCATTGTATACGAGAATTAAGTGGATTACGTCATGAAGTGAGCTTGACTTGGTTTAAAACTATAAAAAAAATATTTATGTACGAAAATGTGTATGACACATAAATACTATTTTACAAACACACAATCAGTGACAATGAAAATCTAAAAATAACGTGCGACAAATTCAATGCGCAGAGTACAATGCGAGATGAACAATGACGTACTGAATTCTCTTTTCAATTGCATTGGTAATGCTTACATCGATGTACACGCATGTGTGTACTAATTTGTTGCTTAATTGTTTACTTAATTCATTTGAAAGATGCTAATAACTTTTGTATGGGATGCCGTACTGAGTAATTCTAAGATCGGGCTCTCTGGAACACAGATAATCTGTATACCAAAGTTCGTTATACTGATAGATTTTAAGCTTAGAATAAAGCTCTCAAGAGAAATCTCAAGAAATTATTTCTGTTGCTTGAAAAAGTACTTTGTCGATGCTGAACATTTTCTTGTAAAAATAAATATATGTACGAGAAGTTGTTACAGAAAGAAGTTTCTTTTTCATTTCTTGATTATCATTTCATACACAAGACTTTTTCGACTTTCTTTCTTGGAAATGGAATATTTCGTTTTCAATTCCAAATTATTAAATAAAATAATAAATAAAAACGAAGTTCTTAGAACTTGTAAAAGTTTTTAACTTCTTTCGATTCTATATTTAAAGTTTTTCAGGATCCGATGCTTAATATAAGCAAATACCGGTATTTCTAGTGCAATACTAGTGCATACATACATACAGGCTGTGGACTGTTGACAAAGAATTTATTTGATTTTAGCAGGTTTTACTTTAGACGCATTTAATTTGATATTTCAAACGCAAATTAAACATTTCAAATCGATTTATAAAAATATGTCTTCTGAAATAGCATATTATATAATTAATTGTTTTGAAATTGTATTAATTGTACGAAGACGGAACCAAGCTGAGAACGACAAATGACAGTGAATATGGCACAACGCCTAAATCGTTTTGTCTCCAACCCAGACTTGACAAGGGATGATGGAAAATCGTTCCAATGTATATTGAGCTGGGAAAAATTATTTTCACAAATTTTTTCCTCGGATATATATTTGAGCAGAAGACATTTGAAACTAAAATATTGTTTTTTGAGTTTAGTGAATATCAACAATTTAGTTTATTGTACAAAAATTACAAAGAAAAATTACTAATATACATGACAAATAAATACAAATTAACGACAGCAAAACTATTTAATATCTACACATGTACATATGTATGATTTACTTATATGAAAGTATTAAAACTCCTTTATTTATTTGATGACTTATCCAATTTTGAATGCGAAAATATCTTCATCCCCCTTCCTACTCGAATTACACATCCATTTTTAGTAAACATAAAAATTATATGTTACACTTGCAAGGTACGGTTTAGTAATCATACCGACGCTGTTTGCTGCGGAAACGTATAACGAGATAAATAGCGAACAGCAGTATCACAGCCTAAAAATAGAAACAGAAACAACAAATTGTTTTTAAGAATGATGCATAAAATGATTAAGTGTGAGCAAGTAACTAAAGTTAGCGATGCTCTTATAAACCACATGAAATTAGTATAAGTTTACGCATATTACTCGTACATATATGAGTAAGTACATATTTATATATGTTTTCGGAAAAATTTTAATTACCGTGAAAACAAGCGATCCCCATTCACCGCTTGATGAGTAATTAAAGATGTCGGTGAATTGATCTTGAGCGGCTTTGGTGCAGCCGGTGTGCCATAGTGCGGTTGTGTTCACAACTTTGTCGGGATAACAACTGGCGGGGAAAGCCAAACGTCCAATCTCGTAATAATCCTCGGGACGGAATTTACCGCAGCAATGATACTGTAAGATGAAAAAATAAATGTTGTTATTGCGAAGTTTGTGTTTCAAGGCTGCACAGGTCAAATATAAATTAATACAAAAAATACATTATCATGTATTTCTTGAAACAGGTTCTTATCGTTCACGAGGTAAATTTAATAAATGAGATTATTCAATTTCATATTAAATATAAAAACTCGCACATATTTTAAAGTGTGTGTTGATTGTGTTTTTATATGTATTTATTTTTAAATTGCGTTCAACACAACCACATATTGACAAATTAAGACAATTTATTTTTTTTCCAAGCAAATAAAAACAAAAAACACATTTTTAAATGTTCTAAATCATAAAAATTCGAAATTTTAAAAACATAGTTTTAGAATTATTTTGAATATGAAATATAATAGCTCATTTTATTTAAGTACAATTAAGTGCGGCTGAAACTACATTTGATTTTTGGCAATTATTATACTGACGCTCTTCCGCAATTTCGCTCATTAAACGCAAACCCTCGATTATTTTTTATATGGAAGAAATTTCAAAAGATTGTCAGTAAAAAAAAATTCCCGAAATCAGCGTTAACTTTTAGTCACTTGAATTCGACACTTTCTTAAACTAAATTAAATAAGCTGTGAATCTGTTTACTCAGCACAAATTCTAAAATGATTGTTTTTTACCTCGAAATTGGTATGCATTTTTTTTAAATGGATTTTGTGAAAGAATGAGCCACATTTTAATTGAAATAATTTAAATCAATTAGAAAAATAATAAATTTCTCAAATATTTCAATACGTGGTTGTGCTATAATTGTTAAACGCAGTGTAAAATTGTTTATAATTTTGCAAATACAAATTTGTTGTTGGACATGTTATTATATTTTATGTGGAAAAAGTCCATAAACATGAAGGCATTGGACCGGTCAATCACCTTGTTAAATGAATATGATGTTTGCGGTACGGAGATTTAAAAATAATTTTTTTCTTTCTCAAAGGCGTTGAATGCGTCTCTGATGCTGCAAAGATATTTATGAATTTGGCGAAACAGGGTAAAACAATCCAAAACAAAGTGAATGGCTGTAAAATTATAAAATGTCCCGACAAATCCCGAAACAATTCTAGATTAATTGGCGATTAACCATTCACATGTCAAATTTCAAAAAAAAATTCGTATGTATCTACATATCTCATATTTAGGCGTGAGTACCAGGTATAGCGATTCATTTTTATTCATCGTCAACGCTGACAGAGTTTTAAAATGTTCATGTATAGCTGCTTTAAAGTTTTTTTAATAAATCTGTATCATTTTGTTATCATTGCAGTGTAGCCAGTGCATTGTAGCCAATAGCGATGTGAGATTAGGTGGCTATGCACATATCGTCGCTATAAATATTGTTTTTTTCTATCGTTATAGGTTTTTTTTGGTTTAATTTCAGATAGTGGTATCGATATTTTTACGTATTTTTATTTAATGTAAAAATTTTCTTTTTAAATAAAAAAATTTGCCATTTAAGTGCTGTAAATTATTTCGTGAGGATAACATTTATCCACAAATGCAATAAAATTAAACAAGTTTTAGAATGCTCTTTAAGTTGAAAAGTTTTTAGAGAATTATACATAAACAACTTTTTAAATCTTTTTTATTTTTAATTAATTTTTGAGTTATGTTACTGCGTTAGACGCTCTAGTAAAAGCGATTTATTTTTAGACAAACATATTGAGAACACAACATTCGTGAGTGGTTTCACGAAATCAAAAATTAGAAAAATAAAACGTTCGGTAATGTTCGGCAACGTTCTTAGCAATAATTTTATAGAAACAAAACACTGAAGAAAGTCTTTAAAGAAATCAAAATGCGAAAAATATTTCTGAGGAACTATTTTAAGAAAATATAAAAAATTGGAAATAAAATTCTCAGAAACTTTCTGACGGAGAATGAAACGGAAACAAATCTTATCTGAACTTTTCGCTAAGAATAGAAGTGAAGATGAATTTTTTGTTTTAAAGGGCAGTATTAAAATAATTTTGCTGCTATCGTTTCTCATAATACATTCTCGTGTTAAATATAGAGCTTATTTGTTTTATTTTAATATTCTTTAAGTCCTTTCTAATTTTCTTCAGATCCATCAAAAATGGAAAAAAAAATTATCTAAAGGTATTCTAAAATTCTCTTCTTTTTATAAAACTTCAGTTACTCCCCATTTTGATCGAATCGCAAGACAAAAACCATCACATTAAACTTTGTAGTAACGAAATTAATGGAATATATTTTGAAAACGCCTTCGTAATATTCTGTATCAAATATTAAACTTAGCAAAATGCGAATAATATTTTAGAAAAAAGTAATGAGAACTATAACAACTTTTGAAGCGTAAAAGGCCCGCAAACGTCACAACAAAACCTTCTCGCATTCATTCAAATACCTCACAATATTTTATTTATTTGAACCAATAATGTAAACATAACAGACATTAAACGCTTTTGCATTCAAAATACAACCTTCTTCTGAATCCCAAGTTTTTATTGACACTGCTTCCATTCTCAGCATTTAGTTCACAAGGCTTTTTTTCTCTGACAGAACGTTCCCCAAACTTTTAATTTAATTTCTTTCTCTTTGGGAACGTTTTTGATTCTTTTGTTCTAATTTTGTTCTCAATGGTAGCGTTCTCGAAAGTTTCGTTCTCTTTCCGTTGTTATTGAAAATGTTCTTCAGAGTTTTGTTCTAATTGTTTTCTTTTTGGCGAACATTTTTGAGAGTTTTTTTTCTTAACTTTGATTTTCACGAAAACGTTCTCAAACGCTTGATTCTCAAATTCGCAATAATTTTGATCTTGTTCGGTCCTATTGAGGAAACGTTATTGTCATCAATTTTGTTCTCGTAAAGAACTAAAGCAAAGTTTTTAAATCATATATAAAGCAATTAGTTTACTGAAACAAAAGAGATGGGCAGTGCTTTTTTTGTTAATAAACATAATTCTGTTTTTCAATTGAAATTCGTATCTCTTTTTACATCAGTCCTGAAAAGTTCCATATGTTTTCCTCATTGTACTCTATTTAATAGGTAAGATGTAATAATTTCACTACGTAACAACTTACCGTTTGTTGAGTATTATTCATAGCGCCAGGTAATTTTATTTCCTCCAGCCACGTCTTTTCTACATCTTTGGCAGCAAAATCTTTGATCGCAGACGAATCGGATGCATAAATTTTTCCAACTATTTGCGAAGCCAAAGAAAGCGCTATGATGATGGCATACTAAATTGAGAGAGCGAAAGAGAGAGAGAGAGCAAAGGAGAACATACAAATTAACAAAATCAAAATACTAAAAAAATAAATAACAATACAAATGCAAATAAAGCAATTTATCAGATTGTGAAGATCAGTAGAATGACGATGTGCAAGTAATTGAAAAATGATGGGCGTACGTATTTACATACATATGTTTGTATGTGTTTAAGCTATAAATCTTTGCATGTTTTTATATTTCTTTATGTATATGTACATATGAATGTGTGCACTTTCAATGCATTGTAGCTATGTTACTCATACGCACCGTAGTCGTGAGACAAACATCCTCCTGACAAATACCGCAACAGCCCAACATGGCAGCAACAAAATTAACACCACCCACAATGAATAGATAATAGATGTAAACTTTGGGTGCGCTGTTTAATGACAGGACGGCCAAGGCGATCAATGCAAGGCCGAAGACCTAAACGAGCGAGGGAGTAAAATGGGTAGAACATTAATAAAAATGAACATTAAATAATAATTTAAATAATGAATTAAAAAATACTAAATCCAAGAATTGCAATGCCCATAAAATTCAACTGGTTTCAGGTGAAAATCCAACAACTGAATTTTAGCTTAATATTTTTTTCTTCAGATAAGTATGCATACTTTTATTTAGGTATATACTTATGTTATGTACATATAGCAACAAAAACAAATGCATTTTAATTATAGCATAAAGAAATAAACTCAAAGCTTTAAGTTCACCCCATTTTTACGATTTCGCGACTAGCACTGTCACACCACTTCACTCACTGGTTATGAAGCGGAGAGGTGGCAGGCTCAGTAACACAAATATTTCGAGTTTTAAAACCTGTAAACAAATACATACATACAGACTTGGTATGTGTAAATTTACTAAGCATACATATGCACACACATAGTATGTAGGTGTGTGTACGTGTATGGAACAATGTCGCCACCAAAATGCCGATAAGCAAAAAAAAAAATTTTAAATCTACGCCGCGGTGAGTTGAAGCTTAGCTTAATAAAACTTCAAGCTTAAGCGGCATGTGATGCCTGCTGGTGATTTAGCTTGCCAATATATGTATGTATGTATGTTTCAGTGTTTAATGTGTGTATTCATATGCACATTAATTGACATCGGCGCCATATTTAGAAAATATTTAGAACATACGACAAGTTTTTCCAAGCAACACATTTAATTTAGCTTTTTTCAGGGGCAAGCCAATATTTGCCGATAAAAAGCATATAAATATATGTATATGTATATATTTAATGAAATTCTTATTTTTAAATTATTTTTTTTTTTTAATTTTACAGCTTTGCTTCTTGTAAATATTATAAAAAAAAGTTAAGAAATTCAGAAAAATTGAAACATTTTAAGACTTGCTTCAATATTATACTTTTTTTTTAGTTTTTTCTTAAATAATTAGTCTATGTAGAACAAAATTTTTTTTTGATATTGCTTCAACAAACTTATACTTTTAAATGTATACTCGTACATTTTTTTTTTTTTTTCAAAATTTTCCAGAATTTATTTGTTTAGTTCAGTCGATTATAAGTAGCTGCAAGTAACCATTGAATTTGGCAATGTTTTTAAGTGATGTCCTCCCGCAATTATAATGGTTTATATAGAGGAAATGGTTGGACCTAGTCATTAAAAAAATACTCAAAAATCAACGTTAATTTTATTCCACTAAACTTGCACTTAATTTAAATAGTATGCAAAACTGCTTCTTCAAAAAATCCCAAAATCAATTAAATTTTTTTTTACTGTGTACAAAGTTGAATACTGTTTAATTAAACGAATTATCTTTACTTAAATTCAAAAATAATAAAAATTGAACAAACAAATTTTTCTAAAATTTGGATTTATTTATATATTTGCAGCAATCAGCTATGCAATGGCATTCTTATATTTAGTTAAAAATCATTATATTTTTTGTAACAAAAATTTAAATTATATACATATTTATTTCATTTGTTATTAGTGTTTTGCAAGATATTGAAGCAAATATTTTCAGCTTACATGTACATTTGTACATATGTACGTGCCATAAAATCTTAAGTTATTTGCAGCAATGATAAATTTTTTTTTAAATATTGTCAAACTACGAGTATTTTTTCCAGGTTTTCAACGCACAAAACTCTCTTCTAAGTTACGCTTGGAAGATCAGCAGCTAATTTTTTCGAGCCAGCTTAATGTACAAACTTATATACATACATGCATATTGGTATTCCTATATAGGCATGCGGGCATTCGAACTGAAAACGAAAAAAAAAACTGAAAAATACCCCAAAAACATATTTACGCAGCTGCTTGTGAATCTAAATTAACATTTTAGCGGCCGATCGATGATATCATTTCAAAAAAATTACCTGCATTTAACACATAAACCTGTGTACGTACATACATACATATATGTATGTGTTCAATAAATTCAGTGACTGGATTCATGAGCACGACGACTTTTTCTTTTTACTTGAAGATACTAAAATATTTGTTTCACTGATTTTTTGTTTGTTATTTTAACTTTTAAGTTTTTGATTTTTGTGTGTTTTTCTGCTTTGCTGAATAGCTTAGAAAAATACCTTAGCCGCTTATATATTCCATAAGTTTTTTTATTTGTGTTTGTGCTTTTTAATCTCTGCAATCAATAACAACATTTGAAGCTGATTTTCGTGTCAATCAATAATGTTCGAAATTTACAACTCCTACACAATGCTACTATTATTTCAAAACTGCAATTTGTTTTTGTAGCTCTAATCATTAACTAGTAATTACGAAGCGTTAAAACTTACCGCCAACAGGATGTTCATAATATTTAAAATACATTTCATTACACCGGATGTGCAACCCATTTTGAAAGTATCGTCTTCTTATTATTTACCTGCACGCAAAATTAAAAAGAATTAAAAAATTATATGTATAAAATTACTAGTTGTATGAGTTGCAATTATTTGCAGTAACTTTAAGTTACTATTCATACATATAGTTATATGTATGTAGGCACGTATGAAATTTTGCTACGACACGCTAATCACTGCCAATGCATTTCGATTTGTATGCAAAAAGCGTAAAAACAAACAAAAAATTACACAATAATACATACAACACTTTGTAGAAATTTGTAGAAAATGTGTTCGATATCACTCGTCGCTCCACTTGAAAGTCGAACACAAAAATTGACTAAACGCAAATATTTAAAAATTGTTTTTATTTAACGCGCAAACCAGTTGCAACACACAACAACGCCCAACCGTTTGGATTGCCGTCAATTTTCGATATGTCGAAAAAAGCGACAATATTAAACCTGAAATCGTTATTGCGACTTGCACAGTTGTTTGTGCGTGTTTGTGCATGTGTGTGTCTCGCTATCTGCTTTGCCGCCACGCTTGATCGCTCTCTCGGTAATTTTTCGTACGCGATTGCTCGTGCCGCCACAAAAAGCTTTTGATAGCTTCGGTATCTTTAGATTAGCACTCGTTTGTTGCTTGCAGCAATGTTTAGCAACATGTTGCCGTAGCAAAAGCACTAAAGTGGTAAAAACTAAAGTTTAAAATTATTTGTGCGCACTTTTTAAATTTAAATTTCAAATTTATTATATCCAAACAATGAAGTTTAATTTCTCTGTTATAGCGATTATTTTTTAATTTCATTTTTGTGAAAGGGAATGCCAACTATTCAAATATTAAATTATTGTTCCGTAAAAAAAAGTATGAATTATAAATTAAATAGGTATTAGTCGAAATGACGTGAAGAAGGTTTCATTTCTAAACTTCGGGTAGGTGTTTTTTTAAGCAAAACGGTAACTCAAAACATAAATAATATATAAGATAAAACAGTAAGTGATTTAATGTTAAAAATTCATCGAATAGTAAATTGGATTTAATTTAACATAATTGATTAATATAATGAAAAGGATATAAATGTTAGAAAGAATTTAATTACAGAAATGCATATAAGTAGGTAGCTACCCTCAGTAGAAACTTTTAACGAAAGTACGAATACAAATTTAATTCAGGCTGAAATAAACTAGAAATCAAGTACAAGGTAATGAAAAATATTTCTCATTTTAAAAGCAGAGAATGAATTATTATATAGCGATATTCATGTTTCTCCTATTGAGTAATTTTTTTACCCAGCGATTTTTGGTGTTTTAGCGTCCAATGGATGCCATGGTATTTTTTATGATCAAACACCGCTAAAATTTTGACCATAGTGAAGTTAAGAAATTAGCAAAGTTTGCAAAAAAAACGAGTTAGCTCACAACTTCAGACCGCTGAATTTGAAAATATAAGACCTATCAGTTTTATACGACAACCACATATTAACCAGTTTAAAATATTTATTTTTCTTTTCTACAATTTTTAATATTTTTAATATAATTCCTACACAGAGGCCATATAAAACCAAGTATAAAACTTAAACAATTCTGAGAAAAACTCCACAAAATTACAGCAAAAGTTTAAATAAAAAACAAACGTTTAATGTTTTATTGTTTGCGGGTTTTTATTTCATCGCCTTTACGAAGAAATTTAGCTTTATAAAATCCTGTAGAAATTATGTCAAAAAGCTATTTATAACCTTAAATTCTTTATCTTGACTATAACTACGTTCGAACATGTTTATTCCTTTTATTATAACAATAAACTTTATAACCATATAATACCGCTTCAAACAAATTAGTTTTACCTTCACTCTGTGGTAAGTGTACATATGTTAAGTAAAGTCGAAATTTTAATGCTCCCACCACTAGGGAACGTTCCACATCGAAAGGAAATTCCTATCAAATTTTGTATGTATTAAAAAATATTTATTTAAAGAGCTCAAATACTTAAACATAGAATTTTGTTTCTCTTTAGAAGACTTCAAAGAATGATAATCAATAGTGTTTAAAAATAAGGGTGCACCCAGAAAAATATAAAAATTTAAATACTCTCATACACTGAGATTGTTCAACATAGAAATAATACAAATATACGTACTGTTGCTTTACTTTCTTCAAATAAAAGCACTCAATTTCTCAAAAATTGGAAATTTATTCTAAAAATATTTTATGTTTTAATTTCCTTTAGTTTTGTCGATATGAACCAATAATAAGTAGTGAAAATATTAAAATTTTGTCTTTTTTTTTGACCACCCTAGTGTGCACATTTACCTCTCCGTTATAATTAATATAATAATTAATATATCCGTTTGTAACGCTCTATTTTAACAATACGAATCCTCTTTGTCGTACGTACAATACATGACTCCCACATATATAATAAAATTTAACCTCACATTAAAAGGGAAGATTTGATATTTTATTATAAATTCAAATTTTCGATAATATCGATACTTAATGCATATTCAATTATTCATTTATAATAATTTGTTCACGTTTCTGCTTGAGATTTACCATGCTGCGTGTAAAGTAGTAGGCGGATATCACTCCCAAGACCTAAAAAATAACAATAAAAACGTTATCACAAGAATGAAGCAAATTTATTTTTTTATTATTTATGTGGAAGAACTTTGTCTAACTAAATTGAAATCATTAAAAAAAATTCCATTCTCCAAAATTTTCTAAATGCTTTGACTCAAAATTTATGGTCTTAATGGTCATTTTTTAAGATTTTAAAATTTTTTCCTATCACTGTGAAAAGTATAGAACGCGTGCTTAAATGTATGGCTTCTTTTAGAGCTTCGTCTATATTGTAAAAATTTTCAAATAAAAATCAGTAGACTGTATTAAAATAATAAAATTATTTTTCGAGATCTCCAAAAACAATGGGCAGAACCTTTCGTGGTAGAGCAAATGGTTTAAAATGTTCCACAAAATTATTCCTTGTGTAATTTTAATTAACATTATATTTCTCTTCGTTTTTTCGCTTATTCTAAAAGCACTTAGGCAAATTGAAAATGTTCATCAAAAGATTTGATCTATGAATGAATCGGTCACTAGTTCGGTCCGACTCGCTGGGATCTGACACCAAAAAAAATGTTGTACTATGAAGTCATTATTTGGTTTTCCGCAGGAATAAAAAAAGGTTTGTGTTCAAAACAAAGTACGTGTACGAGTATATACCTATGTATGTTTATATGCGCTTCTGTATGTACAAACATATACATATTTATATAAATTTTCACACCTTACCTGAAAAAGAATTAGCCCCACAATAATCAAAATGAGATGATCGCCTTCATCGTTGAAAAAACACATCACCGCATCGTCACAACCCCTGGAAAAAATATTATCATCCGCGCTGCAATTATCCCAGCGACAACAACTATTCGGCAAAGTCGGCTTGATGTCTGACAAATAATCCTGTGGACTGTCGAGACCACAACAAAAGTGCTGGGCACACACAAAACACATTTACTAAATGGCATTTTAACAAGAAAATATATGTATGTACATATGTATTACGTTACCTGTGCTTGAATTTCATCCATTTCCTGTTGCCTTTCCGGTAAACCATTCCAGATACTTTGTAATCGCTTAGCTGCCATAAGCGTAAAATCATCCTTCAATATGCCAAATGCAATCATACAAACTGTTTGCAAAACAATGCAAAACACTGTGGATACTATATACTAAAATACATATCATTAGTAATAAAACAGAATATGAAATGTGTTTAATTGTGCATTTGCCACTCACTCACCGCCCATGACAGGAGTAATGACTGACGCACTGAAGCCATGGCGCCCATGAAGGCGATAAACATTGCCAGGAAGCCGATGGATGCTACTGTATAGGCTCCGGCTAAGGAACCAGCACCGCCTAATAAGATGACGCCACATGAGATGAGCAGAACATCGAAGACCTGAAATATTGCACTTGTTAGAAGATCGAACGAGTATTCTTATAAATAAATGGTATAAAAATTAAAAAATTTAACCTTATAATTTTATTTTCAATAGTTATATACTTTATTTTACTTTTTAGTGCATTAACCCTAGACCCAACGTGTCATGGGGACGCAAAAAATATTATTTTGACCAGTCAGTAAACTTTGAATAGAAAAATATGTTTGAGTTTCTTTCACCTGTTTATTAATTTTTATGTTTTACCATTTTTATAATTCTGAATGAACGTTAACAGGTTATAATTTTTGCTCAAGCCTAAATATAAAAATGTGTAATTACAAGTATTTTGGTACATGCATGCGTATTTAAATACGCGTTTAAAGTTAAAGAAGTAAAAGTTGAAGAAAAGTAAATAATTAAAGTTTTTTGATATATACATATAATTTTACACCCTTCCTCAAAGTTATAACCGCACTACGTATTGACAACACTGTCCAACAAATGAAGACTTTTTGAATGGAACAGAATAGCGACCCCATAATTCTGAAAGGGTATGTTGAGTAGATCATTTTTGTAGAACAAACTTATGGTCCAGCACGTCTGAGTTTTTTTTTACAGTGGGTCAAAGTTTTCATTTTTTGGTCGAAGGGAACATTATACTATATGAAAAAAATGTTGTAAGTTAATGTCTGAGAGAATTCTTATGGTCAGAGTTGTATTGTGGAATTGTATGAGGATTATTTTTGTGGAAGATCTGTTATTGTATCTCACGAAACTATGGTGTATTTTATTGGGGAAACTATGAAGTAAACATTATTCTTATATTGAAATAATATTAGTATGAAACTTTTTTTTTATTAGAAACCTTTTGAAAAATTGTTCAAACCAGAGTCGATCTCCATGCTGCGATATTCAGAACCGGCCTGTATAATACGAGTATGCATGTGAGCCAAGTTTCAAACCTTGGATTTGGAAAAATTTTTCCTTATAAAATCTCTTGCGGTTGCGTTTGAATCATGGAAGATATTCAGCGAAAAATGTCAGTAAAAAATGAGAAAAAAACCAACTTTAATTTATTGTCAGCTTGAAAATTATTTAATTAAATTATTGATTATTAAAGGGTAGGGTACTTATTGGTTAGAGAATACACTAATTTTTAAATGACAAATAATAATACAAAAAAAAAATAAATGAAACTTAAGTTATCATATTTGATGCGGTTATAATTAAGAAATGAAATATAAATGCCACCATAAAATAAACTTTCATATAAAATAAAATTCTAAGAAAATTTTATCAAAAATCTCCCACAGCAATATGTTCAAAAAAAACTTACTCATTTATATTGTTAAAATTTGTATAGCCCGAAATTTTCATGAAATATTGTTAAATATTTATAGATTTGGTATAAAGTTTAAAATTTTGGTTTAATTAATAAATATAATATATAATATAACAACTTTCGACGGGCACAGCTAATATTCGCCGCAACATTTTGCCAATAAATCATAACTTAAAAAAAAATTCCCATCGATGCCACCTTATTTATTTTACTATCTTCTTCGATTTATCTATAATCACAGTTTTTAGAATATATTTGCTGACTACGCCTCATTTCACTGCCAGTGGTTACTCTTTTGAATTGTTTTGTTTAACTGAGAGCTGATTTTCTCGACTGAAGGCAGCGTTAATATTAAAAATACATTTTTTTTCGCTAAATTTCTTGAGGTGACAAATACACTTTGGTTGCATTTTAATTGTGACAAGAAATTGTACTCGAAAGTTTAATCATTGAATTGATACTGCTTATAGATCTAAATATATGGTTTTTGTTAGAGCTCGTTTTATTTGAAAAATATTTGAAATTAAATAAAGAAAAGATAGAAAGTGATAGTCTTATAATGCTGATAGTGTTGCCTACGTGAGGTTTTTTTTTTAACTAATATACGTATGCGCCAAAATATAATTTTTGTGGGGTTTCCACGATTTCTCAAAATCTTGTAGCAGACATTTGAGAATTCATGTCGCATTTTAGGAAATCTTATTTCAAAAAAGTATCTGAAAAAGAAATTATCTTTCGAGGAAAAATCCCCAGTCCTCATAAAAACTTTTAATGAATCATTTTGTTCCGCGTCAACGAGATGAATATGTATATGTATTTGCTGGTAATATTCTTTAAAAACCATTTTCAATTTGGCAACTACTCCGTTTAAAAATAAATAATAGATGTCCCCATTAAGGCAACAGCATCCCAATGGACATTTTCATTTCGAAGTCGCTTATAAAAAATATTAATGTGAAGATATTGTTGTAACTACCATAAGTTTGAATTCTTCGGTTTCTGGTGTTTTTACTGACACCTCAAAATATGTACAATTCAAACTGTTCATCATTCCCCAACAAAAGAAAATTATATTTTTGAGCCAATTGAGAAAACCTAGAGAATTATAAAAATGCAATACCTTGACATTTACTTATTACAAAATTTAATACACGGGCAAAATGTAGTTTGGGTGATAAGAATTTGATAAAAAGAATACGTATAATTAATAAAATGTTGAGAAATGATAAAGGTACTGCCTATTTTTGACGAGGTACTTGAACCTCTTATGCCTCCTTCTCAAGTCATACCAAACGTATCAAAAGGAGATAAATAAATAATCAAAAACAGATATCACAAACTATAAATATTAAATTTGGCAGGCAAAGGTTTTATGTTACTGCAACTTCCACTGGAAGTATTAATTTCAGTGTTATACACACAAAAATATTTAAAACTCACTTTAAAACTCAAGTACACGCATTTTAGCTGATAACATAAAATGTTTTCTTAGCCAAGAAATACTAAAAGATCTCATTCGCGCTATGTAACTTGTGTAAACCAATTTATTGGAGGCTTTTGGAGGACTTATGTGAATGACACCAATAAACCATTAAAATATAGCCAAAAAATGTTCAAATATGACTCAAAACATACTGACGGTACCTTTCAAATATGACTCCGAAATAGTTACGAAATTAAATAAAAGCAATAAAGGGGTCATAAAACGCATCGAACTCGTACGATTTGGAATATTTTTAAAGTGTTTTTTCTTCTTTCAGTGTGGCCACTCGGAACGAAAAATCGTTCACTTAGAGCTTTAAACAGAGCTTACATATGAATGGAGCTTTTTAGCATTTAACAAAGTACTCGTATTGGCTGAATCACAACGCCGACGTACGGCCGAAATTTCGCCCAGCAAAGCGCCGTACTCAGCGACGTTCGCCCGGAAATTTCGCTTACTAAAACATAATTACCGCTACAACGAAATCAGCTGATTATGCCAAGTTGTATGTCAGCTGATAGAGTGACCATATTGAGCAGATAAAACTTTTAGAACATAGAATGAATACAGGGACAAAAAGGCTATTTAACAAAAACAGGAAATGTTGAAAATAGCTTTTACTAAAGATAAATTTTTACAAGTAACAGATTTAATACTTTTTAACAAAAAACTAAACCATTTTTTGTTTTATTTCGATTTGAAGACCTTAGAATATTTAACATATGGTCACAATGGTTCACATTTTGCCGCTGCTGCCAGCGACGACAATAGAAATAAATCTATTGCCGCCAATAGACGTCGGACGAATTTCGTCGTGCGCTTTGGTTGTGCGCATTTTCATATACGGTGGTGTGTTTTATTTTTCTCGACGAACATTCGCGACAAAAAGTTCGTCGCCATTGTGTTTCAGCGATATGTTACAAATATTTCAGTTTGCTGGGTTTCCCTAAAATCTCTTAATCGAAACAAAATATATACTCACTATATGAAAGATTATTGGCAGAAAAATACGTAGTTTAGACAGTGTTAAAAAAAATAAACTATACTTTTTTATTTGTTCCACACAAACAATTTCTTCGTCGGTCACAACTGATTTCCCAGTTATCTTTCGTTAAAACAAGAATTTTAAATGAGAAAATGCGTTCTATAATATTTTTATTTAATAAATAGTTAAAGCATTTATTACAATTTTTTAGTAGCAGGTTTAAGCGCATTTCTTTTATTAAAAACAAAAATTCGAATTGAATGGTAGCAATTTCAGAAAAGCGTCAATCAAAAATTGTCAAAATTCAAAGATAATTTTAAGGCACTTCCTACTTATCCTAAAGAATATTTAACCTCTTTGACATCAACACTGAAGACCAGAAAACTTTTATTAATGTAATTTTTTTGGAAAAAATCCAAAAAAAAATATTTTTTTTTCATAAGAATGTGTATCTATGCGATCTCTAACTAAAAAATTAAGATAGAGGACAACTCTTTTTGTGATCGACAGTGAAATTTTTGCACGAGACCGAAGGAAAGAAGCATTTATATTTTTTTTACGACTAATGTAGGGCTTCAAAAATGGTCTAAACGTCTGCTTAACACAAAACTATACACATTAATTAATAAACATAATATATTCATTAGTCGCTGAAAACTTCCATAATATCTATAAAACAATATAAAGTAGTTTGCATTGAAATAATAATACTCACAGTTATCAAACAATTTAACGCCAATAATACATATTTCCACAGCGTGGCGGTTGAGAAGGGCACTTTCATTTTGTTAATGATGTTTTGATTTGCTGTCAAAGAGAAATATTTTTTTTTTAAACACAAATGTTCAGTCTACTTGTTTAACGTAATGTTTTATGTCATTTCTGTTCACACTGATTAAACAATTCAATTAATCAAAAAATAAAGTCTTTGCCGCTTTTGCGAATACGCTTAATGATCCTAGAATTAGTGGCAAGTTCTACAAATCCTCAACATGCCATTATTTATGTTTAAGTTTCACCGTTTGCATGTGTTGCTCGGCAAGTTTTTATTATTTTTTTTGCATTACATTTTCATTTAATTTGATGAGTGAATACAAATATACGAAACTCTCGTCGAAATAGAAAATTAAGCAAAACAGCTGTAGTGTAACCATAAAAATATTTCCCAAAACAAACAAAAAAAATAACACCAAAAAAAGTGCGAAAATTGCGTACGCAATGATTTGCTTTATGCGGTACCTATGTGAAACACTAGAATAAGACATATAAAAAACCCGTGTATAATTTTGAATTTGCTTAAGATTAGGGCACTTGCTTCAAATTTTCACTTGATTTGATTTTACTTTTAAATATATTTATTTAAAACATCTTGCTACTATTACTTTTTTTTTAATACACTTGCTTGTCATTCGTTTACACAATTTCAAGTATAAATTCATTTAAACAGCATTAAATATCATCATCAAATCACCTCAATTTGAGTCATTTACGAAACCGAAATGATCGCGTCCGTGCCACTTTGACAACTGCGAGTGGCATGCGAATGCGTCCGAAAAAAAATTAAAATATCTAATTAACACAAGAAATGAATAGAAAAGCTTGTGGAAAATCGAATGACTGAAAAGTCAGTTTAGCACACAAAACTATGAAATGAGTAAACATGCATACCTCACGGTAAGCGAACGGAAATCCTGTAGGAAAATTTACTAGTAATGAAATGGTTCGCAATACTATGAGTATGTACAATGGGTAAATTTTATTAATTTTATTTAATTTTAAAGCAATTTTTATTACTTGTACAAGAAATGAGATTTGGTATGATATCATTCATGACGTTATTAGTTCGGAAACATTTGTAAATTTGACAGTTGAGCTAGTTTGTGTTGAGTTAGTTTGTGTTAGAACGATGGAACATCGATACTTTTCTTAACAAATTTTGAATAAGTATCAAAACATTAAATTTGGAGTGATCCTTTTTTATTTCTGCTACATGAAATGTTTTCCCCCTATTCTTATTTGCATTTCACGTTCACAGCTGAAAGCGATTAAAATAAATCGCATTAAACCACCGTTTTAATAAATAATTATTAAAGTAAATCAACTGTGAGTTTATATTTATACTACGAGTATTTGAGTATATTGAGACATTTTTATTGGTTAGGATTGTAATTCTTAAATGCAGTGCCTACAAATTACGTTGCACAGCCAATCTGATCGTTTTTTGTTTTTAAGGTTCGCAAAACAATATTTGAAATTACGAATATTATTCCTTCAATTTCGCAAATAATCGTTTTATTTTGGAAAAACGTTTCTTAAAAGTTGTATCACTAAGTTTACATAATGTTGGTTTTATACAATCAAAATCGTAAGTTCAACGAGATCTCGAATTCTGTTTTTCTTGATTTTTTTTATTTAAAGATGATTTCCTTACCTTATTACACTCTGCTTTGTGAAATACTTTTTTAATTTTTGAAATTGTTAATTTTTTTGTCATCGATTTTCAGTGTAAATTGTAGCTTTAGTCAGTAAGAACTTTGTTCATTGGCTCATGGAATAAATAAAAATATGAATAAAAAATAAATAAAAATAAATAGTTGAAAGAAATTTTAAATTCGATAAACGAGGTTAACCTTATTCTACTTAATTTTTTCATTTTCGATACTTCCCATCAGTTAAATGTTTAAGAGAATATATACATGCATATGTAAACATTTTCCCTACAGGGTTGTTTTATTACACAGTAAAATAAAATCAAAACTGAGCGCTCGTTTTTGTTGGCTCTCTTAATGAGACACAATTCCATATATATGAACATAAATAGGTGTGTACATAGGAATATATGAGCATATGAATAGTGAATGCTTACATCCATATGCAAGTAAATAAATTACTTAGCAGAAATTAGCATATCAGGCGCGAAAACGGGAAAATTTATTTTTTGCAAATTTTCCGTTGCTCTACATAAATTGAGAAGACAAAAATAATAACTTACGTATGTACATGTATTCACATTTACGAGACAACAAGACAACAAACATTTTAACAAGCGAATTTTAGAATGTAAAAAATTTGTAAATTTAAAAATTGCTTTTGCAATTTTTCGTTACTTTGCGTTCCGATTTTTTGTTTTTCTTCTTTTTATTTCTGCTTTCAATGTTACATCAAGAGAATCTCCCAACGATCAACTGTGTTTTTCTGTTTAAATGTATTATAAAATGGGATGTGAAATTATTATCGAGAATAATTTTTACCTTTTTTTTTTTAAATATATCTCGATTTGATTGTGGTTCTCGCGTTCCTGAGTGATCAAACCTGAAAATGTCACTTTTGAAAATAATGCTAGAGACGAAAAATTTGAGGAAAATTAAACTACGAAAAATTTACTCTTTGGTGGCGCTTGAATTTTTTATTTTAAAAAAATCGGCTTTCACAAACCGAATTTTATTAAATTTAGATAGAAAAATTGTCGCTAGATGGCGCTGGGAATTAAGCCTAATGGGAAAAACTCAATTTTACAAAACTCGGCAATCTGTAGTAATGTTTAAACATTGACAGTTAATGAGCTGGCGCTCAATCAATGGAATATTTGATTATAAAAACAACTTATGTTCACTTACAACTTTCTTAAAATAAAAAAAAAGTTTGTTAAATGTTTCCTCATAAATTTGAAACATTAGAAAGGCAGTGCATCGTTTTGAGTTTTTCGTTCTGGCAAAAACCTAAAACAAAGAAATTTATTTTTATTTCTGAGCTATAAAATAACGCATTAAAAATTATTTTTATTTTTCATTATAAAACTAAAAATAAAATCATTATTTTTGATGATAAAAAAAAATTCAAATAGTAATTGTTATTTATGATCAGAAAATTATAACTAAAAAATAACGATTATTTCTCATCAATAAACAGAAACTCAGAAAATAAGCAGTAAAAGCGAAAAATTATCACGCGAAAAACGATTTTTATTTTTGATCAAAAAAAATCAGATCGATACAAAATATTTATTTCTGAACAAAGCAATAAAAATTAAAAATTTATTATTATTTTTGATAGGAATTTTAAAAATCTTTATCTATTGATTAAATATCAATTTTTTTGATATTATTCATAATGATTACGGTCCCTTATACGAGTATGTAGTATAAAATTTCAAGTAGTACAATAAAAACAAAAAACACAAGCAGAATAATCAATTTGCATTTCGCTGTGCACTTTGTACTAAAAAATGTAATGTAAACAAAAAAAAATTAAAAATCATGAAATATTATTCTATTCGGTTCTGTAAGGAAAGCACTTGTGAATTATGATGAATAGGAAATATTTATTTAAAAACCACGGTGGTGCGCTGTTAACCAGACGTTTTTCGTACGAAACCTTTCGATGACTAATATTGCGTCTAAATGAACCTTAGATTTAAGAATTCATATTTAAACATGAATTTCTCTGTACTTATACTAAATGAAAATTTTTTTAAATACCAAGTGCAACTCTGAATTGAACGAAGCGTGGATTTACCATTTTGAATTTTATCAAACTGTTCATTCAGTTTCAGAACACTACCTTGGAAGGACACGAAAAAGTAAGTGTTCATTGGCCAAATTTAAAACTTATACAATTTATAAAAATGTACATTAATTACAAATTTCAGATATTAAAACAATACCTTCTTCTCTGCAAAATTTAATCAAAGCGGGTTTTGTTCATAATATTACGTGCCTTATTGTTAACAATGTCGTTCTATTGCTCATGCTAATGTAGCTATGCGCGACTACTAAAATATTACAAAACAATGACTAGCTATGCTCATGTTGATTGACTTATTTCATTATTAATGTTTATTTTATATTCGTATGGGGTATAAAAAAGTATTTTTTCCCACACATAACTTGTATATGTCTGCTAGATAAATAAATAGAGCAACCATTGTCTTTTAAACAGTTACGCGAATTTTTAACCTCCAACACTTTGGATCCTATAAATTAGCATAGAAGTTTTGAATTTACTTTTTATTTAAAATCATTAAAAATTGTATCGCATTGTATTCGACATTTTGACTAGTAAAAAGTTTTGTATTAAAATTCCATGTTACTTAATGCAAACATTTAAATGTATATATGTATGTAAAAGTATTAGGTACAGCATATCGTATAGTCGTTATATGAGTAATCACGTTCAGAATAAAAATATTTCGGCACCAAATCTTTGCGAACAGCACATATGTATTTGTTTCATTTAAATCAACAAAACACAAAATTATTTGCATCTACATCCAACGCAAATTACGTCTGCTCTCGTTTTTCACACTATTGTACAACATCCAAGCCAAAACGGCGCCAGCGATCTGCAAAGTGACGTGTATGTAGTTTTGTATTTGCAGATGTACGTAGGTAAGAAAGTATGTACATATTAGTTGAACAAAATTTTATTAACACAATTAGACCGCAAACACACACTCACCTCGCCAATAATCAAAATCCAACTGACCACACTGAACATAAGCATTTTACCCGAAAGGTATTCCTCGAATTTCGCCTGGCAGCCTTCCACGTAAATATTGTCAACAATTTGGCAATTGCGGTCCTTGCAACACGTTCGTGGTATGTCGTGTTGTATGCGATGATAATCGTCGGTGTTATTGACACCGCAACAATGCAACTATGTATATGTGAGTACAAGAAAAAATATGTATACAATATGTAAGTATGTAAATAATTATGTACACAAAAATTAATGATGATTGATGTATGCTTTGTGCCGCGAATAATCAAATATACACATAAACACATAAGGTTAATAAAAGTGTTAACAACTTATATCATCGAAATCTTACCCAATCCTCGTAGTAAGCTAAGGCGCCCGGCTCCTTCAATTCGTATTCCCACAGTTCATCGAAGCCTTCGTGTATGCTACCGGAAATCCCATCCTTAGTGCCTTGTGATGCCAAAGCGGCGAGAATGAGTTGCAATAGTATGAGCACTACTAAACTGATGATAAACTGCAAACATGTGAGTGTATGTATGTATGTATATACACACAGTAAACAAACATACATTCACAAAAAAAGAGAGAAAAAATTGTGTTGTTAGGTTCACATTTTAATGAGTACTTTAGTCTACTAAGGGGTGTCTCAATATTATCAGATTGCTTAGCACTTTCTTTTCGAACATTTCGAAATTTCATTCAGATTTCAGTTTCCTTATAAGTTTTGGAATTCATTTGAGTATGCAGACTTCTTGTACATTTCGTTTTAGAACAGTAGAGTGTCACTTGCAAGACCAAAAATTAGCGCAGATGCCACATATTAGCCATAAGCTTAATTTTTTTTATATGGAAGACAACCCTTGACTTAAAAATTGTAAGTCATCAACTGTAATTTTAAACAACTTAAAACTTTCGAAAACGTCTGAGTATAAAATTCGAAATATATAAGAAAATTTGTTAATCCTTCTCTTGTTTTTCACAAAGTTGGAATGGGTTATACGGTTTTTGTAAAATAGTGAACTGTATTTTAGTTGAAAATTCTTAAAAATGAATATAAAAATCCTAAATGGCCAATAACGGTATTTTGAATTGAAATGAAAATCATAGCGTCACCACTGTACATTCAACAAACTGGCATTTATTAACTCATACAGTGGCATGGACAACTATTGGGTGCTTAACAATTTCATAATTGTTTAAATAATAAAATGACTCCGTAAATTTTTGTTAAAAAATAAAATCGGTTATATAAAAATATAAAATTTCTTAATTGAGATTTTAAGTTTGGTTAATAATAAGAAATTTTGAAGTGCCGAAAAGCACAAATTGATTTTTGATAAGGTTTTTTCGTTACTTTTGGGAATTTTTTTTTCCATACTTATATCGCATATAACATATCTTATGAAGAAACTTGTAGATTCTCTATGAGTTTTTATGCTGACGGTTGGTCTTGCGTTCTTTTTCTATGTAAAATGCTGAAATAATTTTAAATTTTTCATTAAAAAAACGCAAAGCAGTAGCATTCGGTGGATATCCTTTTAATATTTTGTAAACTGAACTGGGTTAAGGTTGCAACTCTTTTACATATTACTTTGGTAAAAAAAATTCAAAAATATGACTGAGCAATAAAAACATTTTAAAATTGTTCAAAATAAACTTTCTTTTGCTACTTACACTGCGTTACAAAACCGAGCTTTAGTTCTGTCCTATGAATCAAATATACTTTTTCGGAAAGGGGAGAAAAAATAAAAATACACGTGTATCGGCGATTGTCATGTACACATCAGAATTGCCTGCAAAAATTCAGCTCGATTGGATCACGGAAAAAGGGTTAAAAATCGATTAAAAGGGTAAAAAGGGTTAAAATAAAATAAAAATTCTCAGACATCCCAAAATTTAATAAAAATTATAAAAAAGATTGAAAGAATTTTCATGAATAATAGTGTCAAGCCTTCCCCAGTATCTAATACTATTATTGGCACTGTTTCTTTGAAAATGAGAATTTATTTGAATTTTTTTAATGAATGACATTGCGTTGTTTTTGTAATTTGACACACGTGGAGCTTTTTAGACATTAATACTTCAATATATCATAAACTAATTTATGTTATTTAATTTTCTTTTCGAAATTTACTAAATAGATCGACCCGTTTTAATCAAAAAATATCTCGGAATAAAACCAAAAAAGTAACAAGGTGACCACAAAATTATAAGGAACAAAATATGAAAAAAAATTATAAACAATCCCGGCAAAAAATCTCAAAAATTAATATTTAGACATAATTAATTCCTTTTGTTCTGTTATCAAACCTTTTGCCTATTTTTTTTTTGTTTGATTATATCGTATCATAGCACACACAATTTTTATTATAATACTTTAATATACTTATGTTTCAAGCTTGGATTTATATGGCCTTTGTTGGAGAAAAAAGTGTATTCAGTTGAAAAAATCAAAATTAAAAAAAAAAACATAAAGAAATTGTTAAAATGTATTAACCGCAACACAGTTATAATTTTGAGTTGTGTTCTTTATAAACACATTTAGATAGTACATATAAGTTTGTAAATGTTTACTTAATACAGACCTACAAATAAATTTACTTACGACCACTAATTTTGTTTGTGACTCGTGTATCGCAGCTAAGCAACCGAATAATGAAATCGCCACAATTGTTACACCCAATGCAATTATGAGTCCACCGGCTAAATTTTCGCCATGATCGATGTTGTTTTTGGCAGCGCTGACCAATACGAAAATGCCAAAGGCTATCAAAACAATGCCAAGCAGCTGAAATATAATTGAATTGAAAATTAATGAATTGTCAGATAAATTTGGATATGTTCATGAGCTTTTGAATAAAGTTAAGAGTAACCAAGAAAATTGCTAACAGCAACCGCATTAACTCTTACATACTATGTTTTAATATAATTGACGTTGGCCTGAGAGTCTAAACACATATTGCATAAAAAATTATTTGTTTAAACGCAAACATCTTAGCAGCTTTCAAAAGGACTAGAAAAGTAAGTATTTAATTGTTCAAAGTTATCTTTTAATATCGCTGTAGTATATTTATTATTGCAGTTAAAAATTCTCTAAAAATATGTCGGAGGCATTAAAGAACACAAAAGAGATTCGAATTAAGATTTTGTAAATTTAAAAAAAAAATCATGTTTTGATTTTGTTTTATTCGTGGCATCACTTCCCTTAACAACCCGGGTTATTGGAACACACAGGCATTGACGACGTCTGGCACACAGTTTGTACAATGTTTGAGTGCGTCAGGATGATTCTTCTTCCCATCTTATCCTCTTCGTAAAGAGACTTAGTACACGAGTTGAAACCCCACTTCGGTATCACTACCAAGTAGCTATTTTGTACTCCTCTTTTCTCAATTAACTTAGGTCTATATATACCACTTCCCAAAAGAACGGCAGCCCCTGAAAGCATAGCCTACACCTTAATAGTACAGAATAGTTACGAAGAATATGAAAAAACCGTCCTAAGAGCGCCAATCCCTAGGGTTATACCGTTCCTTTATGGAGAACTAGGAACCTTTTCAATTCCTCCTAGGCCAAGTTTGCCTTGTAGTTTAAGGGCAGATGAACATACTAATGTGTTCGTGGTAATTTGACCTGAAAGTTTGTCTGCTACACAATTATGCTCAATGTTTCTTTTTTTAAGTTATCTGCTGAATAGATCGGCGGGTTTCAGTATAATTTCTGAATCAATCGGTACGCACCCATCAGCTTCAATTTCTGTGCAAGCTTAGACCCCATCGGGGAAACGTTACGTTTTGTTTGATAATAAACTGCTCCAAAGCCCATCCTACTCCTCTTTCGCTCGCCTAACTTTTCGGGTGGATTACAATAATTTTCCACTCAGTTTTTTTTCCTGGGGTTTTTTATAACACTGTATCTGTTCAATAACCAGGCACAGTCTGTATAATCTCGATGTTCATTGATTTGGCTCAAATGGGAAGAAAATCAAAAGAGGTGTTGGTGTCACTTTCTTTTTCTCTACTTTGTTTTGTGGATTAAAGGCAGGTCATCATACAATATTTTCATAAAAAAGTTATTGGTCTAATCACTTATGTAAAGCTTGCATCATAATCCTATTTTTACTAAGAACATCGGTACAGTGCCATGGAAGCCTTCTCGTAAAGGTAGACCATGAATCGAGTTCAAGGAGAATCTGGCATATAGCATAGTTTACTGACAAAAGTCATTAAAGAGACAACCTAGAAAACTGACAAATTAATTAATTTATTTTTAATAAAAATAATAGCGTTAAAAGTCGGTTAATAATTTAGTTTGTAAGCGCCAATTCAACTTAGTATTCAGCGCTAACTTATTTGTTATTTGGCTTTAAACGGCGGTTTTAGTTCCGCTTTTCACTTGACGGAAAGTATTGCCAACGGCCATAAGTCGTGTTATTCTAACACATTTTTTTTATCTTACGATTAGAGATTGAAAATAATTAAACCAAATCACTCTATTGATTACGCAATTGATTAATATTATTAATAATTAAAATTAAAATTAAAATTAATTAAATATCTTCGAACATTAATCACAAATATGTTTGCAAAAGCTTTTAAATAAAATCTCTCAAAAATCATTATGACATTGCCAATGAACAAAAAAAAAAAAATCAATGAGTAATTTACGAAGACTGCCAGATGCACAATAACAAAATTTGCGTAAAATTTTTTTCTTTACCTATGTTAAAGCATTTCGCAGAGAGCAATTTTGGTATGAACAAATATATTGTATATATAAGCATTTAAACATACAACTATGTATATACGAGTATAACTACATTTTGATGAATTATGTTAAGTAAATGGAAACGCAAGTAATTAACCATTACAACTAAGACTCTAAAACAATTAATAAATACATACCAACAAAATACTTTTTGAATTACTCACCGTAAATATAAAGTTTAGTAGCAATAGCAAATGCTTTACAGTAGCTTTGCCTAAACCCATTTTCCAATCAAAGCTTGTGAATAGTTCCTAGAAAAATGCTCGCTTTTTGATCGAAAATGCGTTTAATTTTACGCGTAACTGCTGACGTAACTGTTTTAAACCTTTTTTTAGTTAACTGTTGATTATATTTGTTTTTGTGCCTTTCTACTCAATAAAAATAGCAAAACAATTGCAGTTTTTTTCGGCAATTCTTCACATACATACATATGTACATATAAATGTCATGAGTTATGATATTAATTAATTCTCGTTTTTGTATTTTATAAATTATTTAATTGTTCAAAAATTAGCTAGATATTTGCAGTTGTTAAGGACTTCAAAACAAATACTACACTTTGGCGAGTGCTACTTCGCTGCACCGGTCTCAGCTCGCGTTCGTAAACTGACTGAAAAACACTACATTCGATATTATACAAAATACAACCCACTCACATACATACATATGTACATATGTACGTACCATAGATGTTCTGTCATAAATTCCATATACCTACAAACACACATATGTACATATATATATACGAGTTTGTACGTACCATATAAATATATTATACTTTATACTTAAATAATATTTTTATTTTGAAACGTTATGCACATGTGTATGAATGTTTGTATGAAAGTGATTTTTATGTGTGGGCACATTCACTTGGTGGGGGAGATCGCGTCAGGCGACCGACTTGTTGTACTTGGACTGATCTGATGGAGCGCTGGGACTGAGGAGCGAAGCTTGCTTGCAGCGTTTCACTGTTCATCTGTCCGCTGATTGCTTTTGTTTTTGCTCACGTTCGCTATTGTGTTTTTGGTTGCTGTTGACGCTTCTCATCTGTCAGCTGTTGTTTGCTAGCAGCTAGCAACTTATTGTCTCTTCGCTCTTGGCCACTTTGGTTGTTTTACTTCTGTCAGCGCGCCGCCCGCAGCACCTTTAAAGTCTATTTGCTCTGATTCGTTTTCACTTACTTGTTAAGTAGCGGCTTTTCATTTTGTTTTGATTTCAGCTGCGAACTAAGGCAAAATCCAAAATATATATACATTTATATGTATGTAGTTATATATAAGTACACAAATATATATGTATGTACATATATTTATACGTATATGCATATGTCAGCTACAAGTACAATTTAGTTTTGTCATATTTTTTTCTTTTGAATCCGTTTTATTCACTCTTCTTTTGGTTTGCATTTCCAGTTAGTCTTCGACAGTTTCGTTGTTTCTTATTTTTAATTTATGATTTTTTTGTTTTAATTTTTTTTTTTTTGCGTTTCATATTATTTTCGTCTTTTCGCTTTCATTCATTCAACTCTCGAACAGGTTGATTTTCATGGTCAATTTTTAGAATCTTTTGATTTATTCTACTCGTGTGTGTAGTTATGACGTGATTTTGTCGATGCCGCAGGTATTAAAATGGCGAGAGGCTGTCGCATGGAGTGAGTCATTATGTATATTTAAATTCCCAAGAAAAATATAAAGTTTTTGCGGACTACATTACATGACAATCACAATGGAATTGAGTAATTTTTTCTTTGCAAGACTTTTGTCCAAGCAGACTGTAAGAAAATGCCTGGAATATGCTAAATGCTGCATAAACAGGCCACCAAAGTGCCTGAACCAATGCTAAACCTTCTTTTTTCGATACGAATCAACGTACGTAGGATCCAAAAAATATTAAAATTGGACTCATCCGAAAAAAAAAACTCTTTCCTAAAATTTTGGTGGCATATTTATGCAGCATTTAGCGTTTTCCAGGCGTTTTCTTACATTCTGCTTGAACAAGGGCTTCGTCCGATGTGTGAACGCTTTGTACTCCTTCTTGTTTGAGAATGAACGTCAAAAAGTTTGCTGAAGAAAAGCACGATTGCATTGCTTACCAGTGTTACTGTATTTTTTACCAGTGTTACTGTATTTTTTACCAGTGTTACTGTATTTTTTACCAGTGCTACAATAAGGAAACTCAATTTTGCTTGTTGAATTCTTAACTCGAGGCTTCTTAGCAAATACCGCAGCCCTTTTAAATTCGTCCATTATTTTTTCCTGATCGATCTCTTTGACCTTGTCATGGTAAACATGAAGAATAACAACGCTGTTCAACCGTTTTGTTCGAAATATAGATTCATATACATAAAATATGGAATAGACCAATTTGTTAGTCTTTGAATTTACAAAAATATCAACGATTGATCCCATGTGTTGATTTGCAACACACGAGAAACACACCTTGTTCTTGATTTTTCAATCTCCAAGGAAGCTTTTGTGAATCTTTTGAACTTCATATTATAGTTGTGTTGAAATTTATTTGATAATATGTATATCAATTGCTTGTACTAAATTACATTTTTTCACATTGTTCCACATTTTGTAAAAATATAAATTCATAGACTTAAATAAAACAAATAAATAAATGAGCCCGAAATAGTCTCGGCATAGTTCAGTAGTAGTCTGAAAAAGAACTTAAGAAAGTCGTCAAATAATACGGAAAGAGTAACAAAAATTTTCGAAAACTACTCCGAAATGATTCCAAGTTAGGGCTCACATGAACCCAAACTAGTAACGAAATTAAATATTTCCAAAATCGTCCTGAAGTAGTCCTAAACTATTTCATATATGTTCAAGCAGAAGTTCTGCTGAATTATCTCAAATCTTACCCATGCCAACCGAGATTGACCCAATACCCGAAAGATGTTCGAACATATATGTATACAAACTTATATACGTATAAGTACATAACTTATAAATATGCATTTCTATATGAAAGAATGTAATATAATTTCAGCAAACTGAGATTGAAACATGGCTCATACCATTATTCTCAAAATAATGGATAATTAAATAAAAAAACTAGTTTCTATAATTAGTTATAAGCAAGGGAGTCTGTGGTTGTCAGCAAACGACCTCTGTGAGGTTGTTAAAAAACTACCAAGGAGATAATGAAATATTCCGCCGATAACACGGTGCAATAATATTTATGATTTTAAAAATCCCCGCGGGTTTCTCAGCGGTTTCTAAAGCTTTTAGGTCTGCTGAATCCGAATGTGGTTTTCTCTACAATACATCGTTTGTCCAGAAACCGGCATTTTAAAAAAAAGTTCTAGCATTTTTTGTTTATCATTGGATAAGTGCAACTAAAGAATTTCGGGGTCAAGGAATCAAATTTATTCAAAAAATTGGTGTTTTAGTAAATTTTTTACTTATTTCATTTTTATACCCGAGCGTATAAGATTTTACTATAGTTTATACAAAAAATTGGTGTTTTAGTAAATTTTTTATTTATTTCATTTTTATACCCGAACGTACTTGTACATCGATTTAGCCCTGACTGTCGGTCCGTCTGTCCGACCGTCCGTGTGTCCGTGTGTCTGTGGTTACGATAACTTGAGTAACAATTGAGATTTCTTAATGAAACTTGGTACATAGATTTCTCTTTGGCCAGGGTAGGTTGGTATAGAATATGCCCGAGATCGGTCAATAACCACATCCACCTCCCATATAACAGAAATTTTGAAAAATTAAAAAACTTCGGTTTTTCGGTATTTATTTGAGCAAATTGAGTGAAATTTGATATTTGGAGAGATTTTAAACAAAAAAACTGTATATTTACGAAATTTTGAAAAATAGGCGTTGCCACGCCCACTTATGAAAAAATTTCTGTATCGCAAAAACGATGTAAGGTATCGTCACAAAATTTGGTACACATATTGTCCTTGATATCAATGGCATCCCGGTCAATTTTGAAATCGGACCATAACCACGCCCAACTTCCATATAACGGAAATTTTGAAAAATTCAAGAAATTCAGTATCTATTGGAACAAATTGAGTAAAGTTTAATACTAGCAGCGATTTGAAACAAAGAAACGAGGTTTTTATGAAATATTTTAAATTGACCGTGGCACCGCCCATACAAAAATACATCGCGAGGGTATACATATACATACCTACTCGTATATAAAAACGGCTTCGACCGAAACAAACTTTATTTGATATTTTGATATTGGCATGCAAAAAATGCACAAATTCGGAACAATTTTTTTTTAGTTGGTAAAAAAAACAACAAAATCCTAATATCAGTTACAATCAGCTTCTTTTCTTTGTAACTTAATATAAAAAAAATGTTAAATTAATAGAAAATGTACTATTTAAAACTTCAATTTTTCGGACTTAAGCATGATTCCTTGACGCCAAAATATTTAAGTTAAACTTGTTCAAATATTAAAAAAAAAATTTTTTAATTTTTTTTACAAATACTGATTTCTGGACAAACTGTACAAACGTACTGTAGAGAAAACCTAGGTTGACCCGAAAGTTCTGACTTCAGAATCGGATTCAGCTGACCCAAAAGCTTTAGAAAACGTTGAGAAACCCAGGGGAATTTTTTGCTTGTTGTACAGTGTTATTATAATCAGCGTTTTCTTATGTTGTATTTGTAAAGACATTTCAACAAATTTTTCTCTAATACCAAAAACAGAAAAGGTTGCGTATACGTCATGGTATAAGAGAGCTGATAAAACCCTTCTGAGATTAATTTATTATAATATATGCACATTTTTTTACATCACATACATACATACACACATATGTATTTTAGATCTAATATATTCTCAAAATTAATAAACATCAAAATTTATAATTTTTGTGTGGATTTGTATTTCTTCGAGACTAATATACATTTTAATAACTTAAAATTAAACAACAACATGTTTAAATAACCATATAAAATTTTAACTAATTATTAAGGTTTATTATTACATATTTTTTTATAATATTAAAATGAAAGAAAATAAATAGATAATCTAATAAATATATATATATATATATAACGTACTAGATCAACGAATTTCCTGCTACTGACGTAACAATACTATGCTGTGTAAAGGAACAAGGATTTTTTAGAGTATTTTTTTTTATTTATGAATTATAATTCATTAATTCTCAGTTGTAGAAACGTATGCGATCGGTATAATTTCTGATGCTATCAACCAAAATACAAGCGAATACGGAGCCAATAAACTGCAAAGAGAAAATAATTTTAAAAATTAATTTGTTATGTTGTATAAAATGTGTTAAATTTAATTTTGTTTTAAATAGTGTTTTCGTAGTTTTTAAATTTTGAATTCACTATATTTTATTTTATAATTTAATTTCTTTGTTTTAATTCTAATATATATTTTGATTTTAAATAGGTTTTTCAAATTGTATCTATTATTTTTGAAATAGTTAGTAATTAACAATGAAAACTTATCATTATTATTACATTTAACAAGTAATTGGATTTAATCAAAATTTTTTTTATATTTTGAAAATTTATTTTAACAAACTCGAGGCTTAATATTTAACAACACTTCAATACTCGTTTTCGAAGTTTTGTTAAATATTGGTAATCGAGCTTGATAAAATAACAATTCAAAATATAAATTTCAAAGCCTGATTATCAAAATAAACATAAATTTATTTTATAGTTATTTTTGTATTCATTTATTTTTTATTTCTTTTGTTTTTAATTTCACAAAATGTGTATCTATCCAACTGTTTTTATTTATTTCATTTTTAAATTAACGCTTTTTCGCAGTAAATTTAATTTTGCTCAATAACATTATTAAGTTTTGTTTTATTTTATTTAACAGTATTGTAATATTAATATAATTTTTGACATTTTATCAATTAATGTTATTTCAAATTTGTTTATAATTTAATTTTCAATTTCAAATTGACTTTCTTTTAATTTTATTTGAGTAATATTTTGTTAATCAACCTTATAACGAATTTCATGTGAAAGAAAACTTTTCCCCCTAAATTCTCAGAATATAGAAACACAAAGATGGTGACGTGAATTTGTAATGCAGTTAAATTTATGAAAATTGTGGGTTCACAAGGAGTTGGCGGTAGTTTTTATATAGTTTTAATGCATTGCATTTTCGCTATTACTTTTAATTTTAACATATTTACTTTATTGCTTCACTTAATTAATTCATTTAGTTAATTTCATTTTTTTCAGCACAATTTAATTAGATTTTTTAAATTTAGGATCATTTATAAGTATGATTTACCTCCGTTAATATCAGACACCAGCTCACAATGTTGAAACTATTCGTCTTCTCACTCACATAATCGCCAAATTTCTTCTCACAACCATCTACAAACAGATTTAGAATATTTCTGCAATCTTGATAGCGACAGCAGCTCGGCGGTGGAACTTTATCCATGAGGAAATAGTCATTTGCGCTGATTTTACCACAGCATTGGAGCTGAAAGCGATTAGTTTGTTATTCGTTTTGAAAAAAAAATATATGCGAAATAAATAAATTTAATTTTTAAATAAACCAATAGCTAAAAAGAGTTAAAATGATGGAAATTCCTACCCATTCTTCATAAAATGACAAAGTTGAATTTATGCTGGAGTGTCGCTTATCCCAAAGTTCATCGAAGCCGCGCTGTAGACCACTCGAGAGACTGCCACTTGCCGCGGTGTAACTGATGCTCACAAGGAAAATTTGTATCACCAATAAAATAACTAAAATCACAGCATACTAAAAAGGATATGAAAGTTTGTGTAAATGTGTAAGTCGAGGAAGGAAAAGATCTTGCAAAAGTCTATTATTTTTAATAGTACATAAATGTAAAAAAAAGGAAATTTTTTCATTTTTAATTATTTTTCAATTAAAATACAGGTCATTCTACAGTAAGCCCATAAAATTTTAAAATTTTGTGATTTAAAAATGAAAATAAATATATAACTTCAACTTTTCTCTCGAGTTTTTTTCTGAATACAGAGTTTTTTTTTGGACCTGTGGTTTTCAATGAGGCAATACTTTTATCAGAGTTGGTCTTTTTGACAGCTGTTACTTTATTTATACTCAGTTTGGTTTGCCATTTCAAAACGCCTTCAAAGAGAATATCCGGCGCGTTATTGCAGACATACGGCCCCAATTGCTGCAAAAAGTGGTCGAAAATTTAACCTCTCGGCTGGAATTTATTCGAGCCAGCTGCGGCGGTCACTTACCGGAAATCATTTTTAAAACATACTGGCAAAACTTTATCTCTATAATAAAGCAAAATATTTAGCATTAGCATTAAATTATATGCGTTTTATTTCTTCTTAAAAACCACATGTCTAAAAAAACACCCTTAGTGGGCCATTAACTTTTTGTATTCCGCAGGATTTTCGATGCGTTTAGAAAATATTATAGAAAAGCATCAACAACAAAAACTTTCAAAAATCAAGCGGTAATTTGCATTATATAATATTGATTGGGCTACAAACTGAATGTTGGAAAAAATTTAAAAAACTTGCATATAAAGTTTAAAGCTTAAGTCACATGGTTTTTATTAGAGAACGTTCTATATTTTAAATGAAAAATAACAAATAATAAAAATGTCTTACCGGAAATATAGTGCGTTTTTAATTAACAGATAGAATGAAAGCATTCATAATAATAATTTTCATCCAATATATTAAATTTGGTACTCACACTTATCAACATGCTCTTGGACTCCATGTACGTAGCGACACAACCAAAAATCGCCATTATCAATAAAACAACGCCAAGTAATATAATAGTTGTGGCAACCAGGGTCTCACTGTTATCCACATCAATATCAGATATGTTTGTGTGTAGCCAAGCACCAAACCATATTAAAAGTACTCCCATTAACTGTCGATAGAAAGAGAAATATAATTATTTATTATAGAAAAAAATGTCGTTCAAGTATCTCGTACTATTCTTATCATATTCTGGAAACAACGGTGATACGTTGAAACGACTAAAACTTGACCTTACGGGAATTTTAACCAAAAATATGATTCTAAACACTTCTTTTGACTAGCAAGAGTAAAAAGATTAAAGACTTTTGAAGCACTTAGAGGAAGATCATACTGAAAGTATCTTTAAACAAGTCGTAAGAATTGTTTTTGGCTTTATTCTAACTTATCAATGGGATATTCATTATGGGAACACTATATCCGCGCCATTGAAACTTGGAGTAAGGCTAATAAAGGTTCACACAAGTATTCCATTAAATTATTAAGGAAGCAGGTCAAAATCACATCAAAGTTATGCTAAAAGTTAAGCATAGTATTTTCCGAAGAGTTAACTGAAACTTGCGATGCTCATTAGTTGGTGAACTTTTTGATTTTATATTTTTGGTGCTACATGTTGCATTCAAGGTGTATTTGAGATCTGTCAAAAAGTTTCGCATATTTTACAATTTTTATTAATTTTATTCTTAATCTAAATTATTATTCATTTACATTTGAAGTCAAATTTTTTCAGAAATCTATTAATACGAGAAACAAATTCAAACAAAGTCAATCGCGTATCCGGGAAGCGAGTCATGAAAAAACGAATCAAATTTCGGCAAATTTCTGAGAGAAAAATCAGCGCTCTTGCCGTATATCCACGGTTAATTTTCCACAGACGTAGTTCTACAAAAATATATGTATGTATATGTATTACTGAAAGAAAATTAAAACAAGGTTTATAATTTGAAATTCGCGCAAATTTTTGTATTATTAAATGTGCTAAAAAACTGCATACTAGACAAAAACTAAAATTCTCAAGAAGAAGTTTGTACGAAATTTTGTTCAAATTTTTCGCTTTTTCACCTACAAATTTTAAAATTTGTGTTTTGATGGTTTTTGTATTTTAATGAAAAGTAACGAAAAAAAATAAAAAAATAAATATTTAATTATCAAAATTTGTGAACCTGTAATTTTGCTAAATTATTTAAACCCGATTTATACAATCATATAAAAATTTTGATTTTCTTTCAAATTTTAGTTTTAATATTTTAACAATATATAGTTTTCTACTTGGAAAATATTGAAAGCAGAAAAGTAAATATGTATGAACATAACATAAATATGTAATCATACTTAGAATTGCAGCTGTGAAATACTGACTGTTGAACTTTGGCTTATTAGGGTGAAGATTATTTGGTATGTTTTGTAATTAGGTCAACTAAAACAGTTGTTTAAATAATAATAGTTTATCACCTGCTTAGAAGTGTAGGCTTCGAAAAACTTGTTAATAATATTTTGCTTCTATTATTTTTTGTTTTTTGATTCTAGCTTTTCTGTCATATAATCATAAATTTTTATCGGCCCTTTGGTGCAGTGGATAGCATATTGGACTTCTAATCCAAAGGTCGCGGGTTCGATCCCCGCAAGGGCTTTAGGAAAATTCATTTTTTATATGCAATTTTGAGTGATTACTTTTTTTAAATATACATAAATACGTTTTTATTTAAAAAGTTAAAAATAAAATAAAAATTTTTGTAATGCCTGCACAATTAGATAATTAATGGCAAAGTAATTTTATTTAAACTTTTAAAATGAAAAAAAAATTAATAAAATAATTTCGGAATTTATACCTCAGAGGGTTTATACTCTCGTCATGTACGTTTTTATATTGCGATTATGAAATTTTAATTTCATTAAAAAATTGTGAAAATTTTATTTTTAGAAAATGTTTATAAGTCAACTATTTGATTTTGCATAATTCTTTAACTGCCTCCACTGTGCGCTTTTGAAAGCTTTTGCAAGCTTTTTTATCAAGTTTATGGTATCGCTAGCCAGCCATGAACAACAAGAATTTTTTTGCGATCAATGTAATGTACAAAATAAAAAAGAATCACTACTCGAAAATAGCTCCTAGAAATTTAATTAATAAAACAGGCAACCACTATTTCTAGTTGATGAAGATAATCATGAACAAAAAAATGCTAACATTAATTAGTGGCTAGCTAATGAATGCAACGCGAGTGTCATTAGACATTTTAGCAAATTAAGGAATTCAAAATTAAATCAAAACAAAAAAATAACAAAACGAAGTAAACAAAAATGTTCAACCAAATCAAAGTTGAAGAGGAAAAAATTGTCAAATAGCGAAAAGGTATGACACGTTGCCTGCAATAAAAATTAAAATAAAAACAAACCGTAAAATATTACGGTTTATTTTTAAAAACACACACAATGCATACATACATAGACACGTATGTATGTATGTATGTATATGACTAATTTATGTCATCAACGACGCGCAATACGCCAAATTGGCAATGCGATTGGCGGAAAGTGAAAATCTTTCGCGTGCAAGTGGCGCAATGCAATAGAAAAGATAAAAACAATTATATTTTTTTCGATCAATTTACCAAGTTGAAGATAAAACTATTTGGCAATCAAGAAAATGTTGCTATAAAATTATGTTAATTACACTGAACTTTCAACTTGAACTGGCACCAAGGTCCTTACACCGTTGTGGTCACAAAATTAGCACTTAAATACGAAATGATGTTACTTAAAAACCTATAATCGTTTATTTAATTTTTATAATTATCATTTAAAAAATATTTATGTGCATGTGTATGTAGTTCAATGCATACAGAAACCGTTTAAATTCACATTACAAAGTAAGCACCAAGCTCACAAAAATTAAAAGAATTTTCATCAAAATTTCAAACTCCTTATTCAAAATGTCCTTAACAAAGCAAATTTCAAGATGTATTCAATATTCAATAAGATGGTATCAGTAGGGCAGTAACAAAATTTACATGTAATTTGGTTTTCCTTTTTTTTCATCTATTGTCAAAATTTGAAAAGCAAAACCAGTAAAAGCAAATTAAAATGCATAAAAATCTTGCTTTTACTATATCGACACCATCTTAGAGGAATCGTCATGGTCCCGAAATGGTGAATTTGAAAATTCGAACGAAGCTCTTACATTTTCAATGCTGCGAAGATTCTGTCAACTGATTAAGTGGATAGTGCCAAATTTCAATTGGCACCCGAAATATTATTTTAATACGCGCTTAAGCGTAATTTTTATTTTTCCTCAAGCAAAAATTAAATATTTAGGACCGATGGAGCGTTAAAATGTTCAAGAAAAATATTCCTTTGGAAAATTTCAATTCGGGTTCTTCACAAAGAGTGAGCGTTAAAAAATAAAAGTATTTCTTTTATTTCTTTTTGAAACCATTAACCAGCAAATGAATAGCACCGTTTAGATTTTGTAGGAAAATTTTTTCACATTTTTCAAAACGGCGGGTGGTACAAGGTCTAGAACACTTTCAGTCACGTCTTCCACTCCAATTTCACAAAAAAGTATACAAAATGCTAACGATAATAAAAGTTATATTTATTTACGTAAATTTAATATCGATAAAGTCCAAAAAAAGTTATTAAAACAAGTAAGAAGCAAAATTCGAGCGAAACCGAATGACACGGTAATTTTTCAAAATTTCATAATAAAAATTTCATTCTGATCATTTTGATATATTTAAGTCTATATCTATCTCGATTATTTTTGGTTGTTACAAACAACCGTTATGCGAACAATATTATAACTTTGTTGTGTACAAGTACGATCCGGTATAAAAATTCAATAATGTACATACATATGTACATATATTCACAGCGATTTTATGTGTAGACAATAAGTTCTTTGCTTTATTATTATTTCTTTTAAATTTTTTTTTATATATTTTTATTCATGTTTTTATTTTTATTTATTAGCCTTTGAGTTTTAAATTTTGAAAACTTAAATATTAATATTTCGAATATATTAAAAGAAATAATAAAGCGAACTATTGAAGTTTTTGACCCGGCTTCAGCTTTTTTAAAAAAAAAATTTACAAAATTTATTTAAATTTTTATTTTATTTATTTTTGCTTTTATTGCTTTTATTTCATTCAAATTCTTGTAGATATCAATTATTTATACTTACAGCACATATTGCATTAAATACGAATAAAGTAAATTTCAGGCGCTTCCTGGTGCAGCGAAACATTTTTATATTGTTGTTTTTGTTTTGGGTGTTCTTTTATTCAATTATAGAATATATACTTAAATTTATATTTTCTTTCGTTTTTGTTCAAAATCACTTAAGTATATATAAAATATTTTTAAAATAATACTGTTTCGCTGACGATCGACAATTGAAATCTGACAAAACAATTACACAATCGGTTCTTCCGAATTCTTTCACTACAAAAATAAAACCAAATTAATTAATTCACCAACTATGCACTGCAATGTAAATATGTATGTGAATAGCAACGGCACCGGCGCATCCGCAGCCACTTTCAAAGCACGTTCACGTAGTTTTCAAAACTAAATCGACAACAAGCAGCGACAAAACGCCAAGGTGGCCCTGATGGCATGCTTTGGTTTTGTGATATCGGTACCTTTGAAAAGCGATGAGCTCAACGCGATGACAAAATTTTCTATCTTCATGTCGTGTGGGAAAATTTTAAACACAAAACAAAAAAAAACATATTCTAATTGCTAATAATTCTCTTTTGTCTTTACCCCATTTCTTCTTTTGCTATTGTTTGTTTGTTCGTTGTTGGCACAGCTTCATCATTTAACAATAAATAAATTCTTCGATTGTTTTCCACTCTCCGTTTTGTACTCTCTTCAAAGTTTGTATGTACAAATGTTTGTATGTACAAATGTATATATGTATGTATGTGTGATCGTAGATAAGTCAATACATATTTTACGTGCGTTCACCACCATAAGCATCGCCGTTTACCATCTACCATTGACCAAGAAAATGCAAAAAAACCAGAAACAACATTGAACAAACGAAAAAAAAAACACAAAATTAATACAAATTTTTATGAAATTTTAAAAGCGCCTACGCAATCTACACACATTCTTGTGGTTCATGAAAAATATATGTAAATATGGCAGATCCACATTGTCACAAATTTGGACAACATGTGTACATACATATGTATGCTTATTAAAAATATATTTTTTTTTTAATAATATGTTTATTTTGAATATGAGTTTTTAACTTTTGTAGCCTGTTCTGTTTTGGTAAATAAAAGGCAAGTTCCAAATTCGTAAGAAGACATTTGACTTTTAATATTTTTTTCGCAATTTATTTTTATATGAAAAAACCGCAAAAACCCTTGATAAAAAAATATTCAAAAAAAGGCGCTTATCCTTAGCGACTTCACACTCTCACTTTATTTACAAAAAATTGAATGGGCTACAAAAAATTGCATTCTCAAAGATTTTTTTCTCATTTTTGGATAGAAAAAATTTGCTTTTAAAAAACTTTGTTAAATTAAATTTATGTAGCTATGAATTAAAAATTAAATTGTAAATATATAGTTTCCAATTTTATATAAGTAAACAGTGTGAACCAACATATGGGTCACACTACTAACTGTAAATTTTTTCAACTACAAAAGGTTTTTATTCAACTAAAATGAGATCTTCCGAGGCGCTTGCAAATAAATTTTTGACCACAAAGAAGAGTGAAGAGGCAATTTTTTTACACAATTTTTTTTTCGTTCACATTTAAAACCAATATGTTTCAGGATTGTACTGAAATGCGCTGCAAAGTTATCGGTAAACAATTCTTAAAATCAACGGGAAATTTTAGACTTTTCTATTATTTAGCTAAGATAAGCCATCATTTGATATTTCATCATGTCTGAACAGCGTGGGCAGAAATTTATGTTGGAATTTTTGTCAGTTGAAGACTAAATTTCAAAAATCACAAAAATTATGGACCATCATAAAGGATAAATTTATTTTGAAATAAATATTTTTTTTTAAGATTCTAATAAAAAACAGACTTGAATTTTGACTTTATCGCTATAATATTTACCCACGAATTGTAATAAAGAAAATGATTTTTTTTTAAATCACCAAAAATGCGGCTTAACTATCAGAGTTACACATATTTATTGAATGTTAAGCAAAAAGTTGCAAAAATCACTAAATATACTGATAAGCACGAATGTTTTTGAAGAAACTTAGATTTGTAAATTTTTGTTTTTAAATGTTTAAATAAATGTTTGTTTTCATATGAGTTAATAGTATAATATGCAGTTTCGTTTCTTTTCAAGTTACCTTTCGTGTAGAAATACCGCTTAAAGTGGGACTTCTCAGATTGTTACGAACTTTTGGTTTATTATTAATTAATAACCTGAGAAAAAATTTTTTCCACAAATGCTATTAAATTTGTGCTTAGCAATTATGTTTAAAAAATAAGTTTTAAGCGAGCTAGATAAAATATATAATCAAATGACTTTATGCTTAGATAGCTGGACTAAACTTTTTAAAAACATTTTCAATTGTCACAATAAAGATGTTTCATATGGTATTTTGGTCTCATTTTAATATATTCAGCTAAAAATTTAAAAGATATTTTATTACTTTTGCAAGGGAACAAGAAATATATCAGCCAAGGCACATTTAACAGGTGGTATCAGCAAAACAGGCTGATTTAATTTTTTTTATTTTATGATACCCCTAAACTGGCATGCCTTTTACTTTGTGTACATAAATATTTTAAAAAAAAAACTGCCGTTTTTATAAGCGGCAAATTTTAAATTTAGTAGGTTGACACATCAGAGGTTTCAAGCAAGATTTTCTCATGATGCTATCTGTTCAATATGCTATGATATCAGCTGTATGAAAACTTACAAGTTTATACAAATTTGCATTTTCTTAAAAACTGGCAAGCATCGCTTTTCGAGAGAGATTTTTGATATAATTGATTACTCTTGCTTTGTTTTGTACGCGAACAAACCTATTGGCATGGGTGTTTTTATGAATAGAAAGTCTTTACAAAATAGGAATATTCGGTTTCCAATAAAATTGAGGCCAATTCCCATATAAATATATACATATGTACAAACATATGTGTGTAAGTATGTAAGTAATTACCCAGCAAACGTAATTGCAAAATTTTTAAAAATTTTAATTATAAACAAAATTTGTATTTTAGTTCACATTTATGGCAACCATTTTTCGAATGAAAGTTAATCAAATAACCACAAAAACGATGAGCCATATATGTAACGCAAAACATATGAATTTTTAAGAAGACTTTGAAGTTGGTTCGAGAAATAAAAATGTCTGAAATATAGAAATCAAATTCACCAAATATGCACCAATTTATGTACATCAAGCCAAAATGTTTGCTGGTTTATCCTTACATGTGTGCATATGTAAATATAAGACGTTTTGTTTCCTGCTTCTGGTTCATCATTGACGCCAATGTGCAATATTTCAGCAACCCACTAAATCATTGATGTGTTCAGTTTTGATTGACATGACAGCTTCAAAGGCTTTAACAAATCTTTGCGGAAAAAAAGCACTAGACACCACTTAGTTCCGCTTGGTTCCAAAATAATAGATTTTCGTTGCAAAGTGGTATTTTGCTGAGATCAAGGCATTGGAATTTCAAATGAGTTCGAAAGCCTTAGGAAGATCACCAAATATTGACAAATTTTTACGAACTATTCTTCTTTTATTTAAATTTATTTTCTTACAAAAATTTTCAATTCCCCAAAAAGTAAGAATATCTATTACTTTTTGCTATTTAATTGTTTAATAGTCCTTTATTAGTTTCTAATAATATCAAACTAGTCCCGAAATATTTCTTAAACTATAACAAACTAGTCCTGATATTTTCCTTAATTGAATTAGAATGAGTCCGAAATTAACCTGAAACAACCTCCGAACTAGTCCCGAAATAATATTTAGGTACCCTTAATTGGCCCCGAATTACACCTGGAATGTTCGTCAAATAGTCCTGCATTACTCTAAGAATGATTCTTAGAAAGTTCCGAAATAAAACTAAAATAACACTGCACAGGTTCCAAAACTCTACCGAAATGCTCCAGAAATAGTCCCGAAATGGTCTTGAAATAGTCCTAAACTAACTGTCCCAAAATAATCCATATATCGTGCTTAAATAGGCGTGAACTGTTCTCGAAATGGGAACAATATTAAGCCTCCTATGCTTATACTAACACAAAAGTATCGCATCTCAGCTGTGATAAATGCTTGCCGAAAAGCGATCGCTATTACCGCGTTATAGCACGCATAGCCACACTTTCGTCTACTGCGCCTAAAACTTGCTTGATAACATATCTAAGCAAATTTTTAAATCAATCATTTATTTCTGGCATACTTTAAGGTGTAGTTTTCATTACAAAACTAGTAATATTTCACGCAAACCTTTCCATTTAAAATCAACGAAAATACTTACTGATTTCCTCAATGAATTTAGCTTAATATGAATTATACATTATATTTATTTTTATTTATATATATTTAGCTTAAAAAACTTCAAAATTTTCTTAATGTATCAACAAGTGTTATTTGGCATGCATAGTTTTAATTAATTACATTCATTGGCGACTAAATCTAATGTTAACAACAGTACTTGTAGAGCGTAACAGTAAAGTGAATAAAAAATACATATGATTGTACGAGTATACTTATTTACACAAATTCAAAATGCTTCATATTTTATTATTACATTTTTTTTTTCCTATTGAACACTGTCATTTGGCACCTATGTATGTCGCGTAACTACTGCGATTTTGTTTTAAATCAATTTTCGTTTGTGTTTTATATTTTTTCAGTATGCATTTACGGTGACTAAGGGTCAGTTTTTCAGTGCTGGTTTAAGTTTAGTTAAACTCAGTTTAAATTTAAACTTAGTTTCTTTCCGCACAATTAAATTTGTTGCAACCAAAACTAAATAGTCAGCAACCAGCTGATAAGCTAAACTAAGTTTAATCGGGCATGATCGGCCGTTTAAACTTAGTTTAAACTCCGTTTAAAATTGTCTGAAAATCTGCATACTGAGTTTAAACTTAGTTTTAACGACAAACAGAGTTAAACTTGCACTGAAAAACTGGCCCTTACAGTCAGCTGGTTCAGTGAATTTCTTTCAATATTCCCAAGAATTTTTGTGATAAATATGTTTTAAAAACAATTATACATACCATACTTACATATGTAAGTATGTAAATCAAAGTTTCAAATTTCGTAAAGAAAAAAATTTTTTATCGAAATTTCAAGTTATCAAATCGGATTTGAGAAAAATCTGAGTAAGCAATTTTGTAGTTCCTTCAAGTCTTGTCTAACAAAGTGTAAGTCTCAAGTCGCTTAAAATTACTGTTGATTTTTGGGCATTTTTTTTTTTTTGCCAAGTGTTTTAAGCATTTTTCTCCACACAACGTATGAAATATTTTTAAATTAATTAAAATGCGCAATACCTTCGCGAAACATTATTTCAAAAATCAACGGTAACGTTTAGCGACTAGAAACTTAAACTTTTTTCAACTGGAATAGAAAGGCTACAAAACACTGTACACCCAGAATTTTTCAACAAACTCAGATCTTATTCAAAATATTGTAAATTTCGTCCGCGTTAAATATTGATGTAAGCGCTTTTAATTATAATATGAATTTATACTTTTTAAAAAATTACTGAAATATACTGCGATTATTGTAGAGAAATTCACCGTCCCCTTTTAATCGTTAATCACTATAAGTAATTTGATATTTTCCAGCTCAGCTGAGTATTGAGCTACGTTTTTCCGCCTTTAGCTTAGCTAATTTATGAGCATGTTGAGGTAGACTAGCAAAAAAAAAATATATTTTCGGAAAACACACCCTTCATATGGGTATGTGTGTATCGTTGTGTGTAGACTCTGTTTACAGACAAATAAGAATTACGTAGGTTAATACATACACATACATACATACAGATGTATATTTGTATGCATATCTATATTTAGAAATATAGAAATTCTTTGGCCTTTATGCGCGTTTTATTTATTGAATCGTAGACATCTGCTTATTTGGGATAGTATTTCGAGCGGCGCCAACGGTTCACGATGCTATTTGCCAAGATCCAAGCGAAAGCGGCACAAATCAGCTGACAAGACGAATGAAAGAAAAACAATTTATTTTTGTTCATGAAAACTATTTAAAACACTCATCACACTCACCTCAACCAAGACCAAACCGATGACGAAATAATTAAATTCCTGCAAACGATCGGTAACATAATCGTCAAACGTTTGGCGGCAGCCTTCGAGGTTCAGCTTACTGTCGTCGTTGTAACAACTGTAAGGCGGGAGCATGTAATCGCTAGGGCCGACATTGCCACAACAATCGAGCTATGGAGCATGTGGCGGTAAAGAAAAAAACCATGTATAAAAATGAATTACATACAATAAATTATGTCATAATGGAAAAACTATGGGCAATGCCATAAATTAATGCCCTATGAATTATTACATGAAGCTTTTATAAATGACTATTGTGCGCATGCGCAATACATTATTGGCGCAGTGCTAAATTATGAATATATTTTTGACCTTAACATCGTAATTATCGTAATTATTCATAAGTGGTACGTTTTGCCTTAAAACACATGCGCTTACCCATTTTTCAATACTCGCTATTTGACTGGCATTACCCGGCTTGATTGGCACCGACTGGTTGTTCCATAACTGACCGAATGTGTGATCAACGCCGATCATCAATGTTTTTGGGACTATCCATAAGAAACCTATAGCCAGACTTTGTAACACTGCCCATAATATTAAAATTACGGCAAACTATGGCGAATCGTACAAAAAAGAAGTGACATTGAAAAGTATTAATTCAAAATTTATATTTAATTTATCGAATCGAATTACCGTTTTCGACACTTGGCTGCTTTCACGTACCGCTCCTAGTGAGCCAAATATGGCGGTCAAGAGCACCACAACACCCAAACCGAGTATGATGAAGGCGGCGTTGTTGAAAAAGTCGAATTTAATCAAAATAAACAAACTCGCCCCAATGATGTAAATGCCGAGCAGCTGAAATAGTGTAGAAAAACAATTCTTAAACAAAATAATCATTACCCAAATTATTTATGATACAATTTATTTAAATAAATTTAAAATGTTTGCTCCAAGTACTATTTTTAAGGCAGACTTTTGCATTCAGCCAAAAAAATCTGCTTGCCTCCATTGCAATTGTTTCGATATCCAATCATCCGTTTTCAAAGTTTGTTCGTAAAAAAGTGTTGCGTTTTGTCATCTTCGGTGTGTACTTGAGAACGAAAAAGAACACTGAAGATACCATAACGACGCGATTGATGTATTCTTCAAATTTGACAAGGGAAAGCACGAAATTGTTGCAATAACACTTTAAAATGTTTTACCAATACTTTGATGATAATGGTGGTTGATGATTTAAAAAACATAAGTTTCATAATTTTCCAAATTTAAAAAAAAAAAACAACCCTTACTGATTTTGGCAATTTTTAATGTCTGGTTTTATTAAATAGTTTAAATACAGTAGTTTTTTCGCAAAGTGTTGCCAAATTTTCCAAATTGAAACAATAACATTTAAATTCTGTTCAATTAACAATTCAAGTGAGACCAAAAATTTTATCAGCCTGTGGAGCAAAGCGCAAAGAATGTCAGTACCATATACATACATATGTATGTATGTAATTGTGTTGAAAAAACTATATCAAAATAATTGTAAATTGTGGCATTGTCATCTTACCATTATAGGATAATAACAACACTAATTATTCAAAACTACGGCTTAGTAGAACCGTTTTAATCTAAAAATATTTTAAATAGTTTTTAATAAGAAGCAAAAACAAGCCTTTGGTCGATATTAATGAAAGTATGCTGCAAAAATCAAATAAAAAACAAAAAAAAAATTTCGTGGGCATTGTTTTTAAAAGATTTTGAAAATTTTTCTAAGTCACAGCTGCGTAAAAATATGAATTGGCATACAATTTGCCTATAAATATGAATTTTTTTGGCATAAAAATCCGATGTTTAGTCATTATAAACAAATTGTAAGATCTGCTCACTACCACTACTCCGATTTATTATTTATTGCATAATTTAAGGCGCAGACCATAAATAATTTGTCCCAAACATGATGCAAATTGTTTCTTAAGGTTCCGGCTCTCGCCCGAACTAGTCACGGAATGGTTCCGAAAAATTTCTTAACTAGTCTCACCTTTGCGGAATATACATACATTTTTGATATTTGTTGGAACGATTTTCCGTCATCCCTTGTCAAGTGAGGTTTGGAGACAAACCGGTCTCGGCGTTGTGCCATCTTCAGTGTCAAATTTCTTTCACTATAGTGTTGCGATGACTTTTAAGGTCGTAAGAATTGGGCTCAATGTCAAATGGAAAATTGTATAATTTAATAAACTGACAAAATTTAATAATGCATATAACACTGTAAAATCTCCGGGTAAAGGATCGGCGTAACGATTATTTTTATTTTCATAGTATTAATACTTTGACAAAAGCGACAAGAGTTTTCTTAAATGTGGCCGGAATTTATTTGGAAATTAAAAACAACCGTTGCTTTTTGTTTTAGTTTATTAATGTATTATATTAATTTGCATGAAAGGTGTTTAGTCAATTTTTAGTTTAATTTTAGTAATATTTAAGTATTTTATGCGAGTTAACGCTTTAATGACCGAGTCACTTAGTTGTATTTTAAATACTGAATATCCGTTTCGCCTGTCTTCGTCGTTGTCCGCGTCATTTCGTCGAGTCTCTGTTCCTTAAAATTAGTTTCGTCCAGTCACGGTTGCTGATCAGCTACTTCTCTACCGTTTGGCTACTGTTCGCTAGATGTCAGTAATGCGCTTAGTCTGCTCCTACATTTATGTGACCTCGACATAAAAGAACTCGATCTTTTATACTTTGAACATTTTTTCAATTCGTTCATTTTTCTTTAAAAAAAAGTATATATATAACTGATTTTGTAGTTGAAAGTTATGGTTTTATGCAATTGTTGAAGTATCTGTAAAATGGACTTGTCCAGAAGTAATTGACGAACCGCAGTCCTCATTTAGAAAACAGTTTTCTACATATGAAACGTTTATAGGAAAGTTTGCTGAAAATTTACCACTTTTAATGGAATGCTGCATCTTGCGTGTTTTGCTTATAAACGAAAAGGCATTGTCTTTGATATTATAAAAATGTATTTACTAGTAAATGTGTATTATATTTTTATGGACGTACGTTGCTCTTTTAGCAACTGTGTTAAGGCTAAAATTACTCTGGCGATAAGAAAAGTGAAATCTTCACGTCACTATTTATTTTGAGCTCAGCGATAAGAGTGTGTTGTTATGTATGTATGTATGTACATATGTGCGTAGGTATACCCATAAATATATGTGGCACACAGTGCAGAACAAGACTGTCAGAAAACAATTTTGTATTATTTTTTATAAAATAGCGTTCAAAGTTTTGCAAAAATAGCGTAAATTAAATTTAAAAAAAAATCATAAAACATATATCAATATATTAAACTTTTTAAATTGTAAAAAGATTGTGTACATGCAGCATTGCAGTTCATTTAGTAGTCTTAATTACGTGGAAAAGATCGTGTAAGACGCTTTTAGGCACTCCATACTTGCACATTATTATACCGAAATTAAATGGATTATTAAACAACATTTCCCAAATCTTTCACAAAATATTCGTAAAACTGACAGTTTTTCTCGCCACCGTATGTACTCGTATAATCACTAATAATATGTATGTATAATCTATGGGAAGATCACAATTAAAAACACAACACTGCCAAAATTGTATCTATATACTCAAACATTTTTTTATGTATTTGAATAAAAGTGTTATTTAATTAACTTTAAAAAATGATAAAAAAATATTATTTGAAGAAGTTAATTGAACAAAATTTCATAACCGCAGGCTCATTACGAACACAGAGTGGTTGAAATAAGTAATAACATAAACGAGTAAACGGATTCCGGTCCTGTTATGTATCGACCGGTCCAGGGAAAGAATGAAACCCGATTCCAAAGATCCAAAATCGTTTTTCTTATAAATCGGTATACATTTCTAAGAGGTTTGAAAAAAAAATGAGATTTAAAAGAATCAAAAAATTAATTCAAATAACTATAAAACCATTCCAAAAAAAACGTGTAAATATCGCTGTGTTATTTTATTACCTATTTCTGTACAATACCATAAAAACAACAAAAATAATTTTTGGGTTCCAAAATTTTTTATAGGATTTACAACTTTACGACATTTTTCGGCACTTTGTGAATACCCTAATTGTATTTTACTTTTATTAAATTTTCGTTAAAAACTGTCTTTAGTTTTTAGATTATTTTTGAAAATCGGAAGCGATACAAATACTCCAGTTCTCCAAAATGGCACAGGCATTCATTGCTCGGCCAAAACGTATTTTTTTAGGGGCTATAGAAGTACAACTTTCGAATATACTGGCTAGTTTGTTGAGATCATAACAGGCGAACGAACTTAAAAGCTACATACTTATTTACTGCTTTAAAAATTATTTATATTAAAAGTTAGGTAATGCCTTTTAACAGCATAGATAGGTAAGGAGAAAAGTAAAAGGTATAGAGAAATAATTTTACACTGATTAAAAAATATGTTTGGTTCACTCTAGGCTTTAAGAAATGACTATCCAGCTTTGTTTTTTAGTAATTAAGTGCATAATAATATTTGCATTCAAGCTTTTTTACTTTTAGTGAAAAATTTATTGAACTTCAAAGCTACGCTTAATACAACCGTTTGAGGAGGCGTGTTATGATCTTCTCTATAGTTCAGGAGATGATGCATAGTATCAGTCTAATATTTTCCTTCTCTTCAAAGTAATCTGGCGCTTTACTATAATTGTGCTTTTCACGACCCTTACTCATACTGACCTTTGCTGCAGTAAATAGCTCATCTTGGAATTTCATATTTTATTAATCGTTTCAAAACGAATCAGAATTTAAAATACTTGCTAAAATTTGTTTACATCTAATTTGTCACGCAATATCCACAATTGAAGTATACTACTTACATAAAAGTTTTTGCGATAACCGCTTATGAACCAAAAGATAACTTTGAGAAATATGAGAAGGCAACTAGATAAACTTGCACTTAAAAATAAAAAGGCGGCAAAGTTTACTTACTACACATGATTTAGTGAACGTTATGAGCTACACGTAATACAAATCCAAGTATGCACTTACGTAATAATAATATAAAAATAAGCAATTTCATGATAAGATAAGAATAACAAGCGATGAAGGCGGCTGTCAAGTGCAATTCTTGCAAGTCTTGTCTTCGTTGAATGTTTTACAAAGAAATATTTTGAATTACAGTAGAATCCATTTAAGATGAACTTGCCTTAGTAGTTTTCAAATATCTGCTTCAAATGTGTGATGCAATTATTATAAAACTTAGCATGGATTTTAAGAACTCTCACTTTAACTTTTCTTGTTGAAAGTTAATAAGTAATATTATAAAGTTTTGATTTTAATGCTAAACTAGTTTTTTCGCTGAATTCAAAATTTTGTTTTCCTATCTTAAACTAACCCTGCTTACCAAGTGTCAGCCGGTGAACCTTTTGCAGTGAAAGTATTTATTTTTATTTATTTTTTTCTAGAAAAATTGCACTAAAAAAACGATTTTGAAACATTTTTTTTTTTCAAATTAAAGAAGTTTGGCCTGCAGATGTGCAATGATGTGTTTTTGATCTCATTTTGCTTTTCCGGGCAGGTGGCGGGTTGATGTGTGTCTGTAGGAACTACTTTTCGTTATCTTTTGTTGAGTTTTGTTTGACATCTTCAGTGTAAATGTTTTTGGTAACTCGTCTAATTTTTTTTATCAAAAAGTGCTTCCACCAAAAATTGTATTCATTTTTAGTAAGGAGTATTGACAATATCGGTATCAGCCGGAATAGCTTAGAAGAGAGTTTAATGTTACATTTAAGGGAGTTGTCATCAATTAAAAATTGATTACGTAATTACAATATGTATGCCAAAGGAAAGACGTTTAATAAAATCTTAATTAATGAAAATATTGAAAAGACTGTGGCGGTATGTATTAGATGATGAATAAAATTTCAAAAGGTGGAGTAAAAACTTGCATTTTAGGGAATTATTTTGAGCATATCTATTTAAAGTGGTCTTTTTAGCCCAGAAACCAACTTTTTTTTTTGCAAACCGACTTTAAGAAAAAATTTAATATTCGAACAGTAGACTGTTATTATTTATTTCGCAAGATCAAAAAGACCATACTGAATGTAAAAAAGTAAACAACAAATAAAAATGTATCTACATATATTGGAAGATTTTCAAAAGATGAATTAGCTAGCGTATGTAAATACTCTTATGTGCATAATGTTGTGTATTTTCCAAAGTCTCGCGATATTCATGCTGATTATAAAGCGCACCCATCCTTGTGCTCAATTACTTTACGAGCACTAAAACTAAACGTTGCAACTAGTGAAATAAAAGTGAATTAGAGAGAATATTAGCTAGCAAACGGATGCAGGCATTTGAAAAAGATTGCAGAATATTTTAAAATAATCACAGAACACAAGTGAAACTATAAGTGAGTCACGCGAATGAAAAGACAAGTAGTGAGTTAAAATATATTAGGGTGATCGAATATGTTGAGCGAACAGTCGCTTGCACTGATCCTTTACATTTTATTGCTGTTCTTTAGTCGAAAACAAGTGTTTTTATGGCAGATCCCCTTATGGATAGGTAAAATTATCGGTCCATCGGTCTAATTTGTGTAGATGCACTGTTTTCAAATAAAATGGCATCATCGCCAAAAGAAATTGCCGGATAGAAACAGTAGATATGTGTCAAGATTTTCAAGCGACTAACGACTTAACTATATCAATAAACCACTTTGGACGTTCAGCAGCAGTATTAAAAGTAGAGAAGTCTATAACAATGAAAATAAAGCAAATGATTTTAAGCTTCCATAACAACTTTTAGTCTGAATTAAGCCGAGACAATTACCCTTTCTCTGATACATATATCAAGCTAAGCACAACGAATTGTTTAAACGAAGACACTCGAATTTTGAAAATAGCAAGCAATATATAGACCTAAAGGAATAAGACCTAAGTCCACTATGACAATACAGAAATTCTTCTCAATTTAAATCATGAAGAAATGTATATCGAAAGTATTCAACAGCTAATAGCTCATAAAGGGCAGCTGATAAAAGATAAGTCCATGTCTATACATAATTTAGAGCGAGTCGAGGCGAACTTTAAAAATTATATATTTCCGGAAATCGATGAACGGCCTTATACACAACTTCGATGTATACTATTTAAAACAAGCGATAGCGAAGTGCACTGAAGATGTGATAAGCATGATATTTTAATACCAAAAGAACTTACCTCAAGGCAATTACGAGCAGCAAGATACGAGTATATGTTTAAGATGGTTACAAACCTCATGCAGATCACGCTCAACAGTTCTTAAAATTAGTAAACGGATGTGAGAGGAAAAAAAATTGCGACAGAACTTGACAGAGAATTCTTCTCCCGGTAGTTGAGTAGAAGGCAAGGTCGGCCTCTAACAGCTGGACTCCTGCAGAGTATCCAGTTATGAGTTTTACCAAAATGAGGTTTGGAGCCCACAAAAAATTCCTATATGAACACCAAAGATAGGAAAAGGCAGAGATGGATCTGCACTGAACTGTAAAAAAAAAGCTCTCCAATTTTCTAAGCAACTGTTTTTTTGCAACTTAAACGACGTAGTCATTCGAGTGTTGCCAAAGAACCGGACGGTTTAAGCATCGATAGATATTAGACATACGAATTATTTTCCTAGCCTTAAATTTACATCTGTACAAGAGCAAGATCGAACCCAACCTAATCTTGCGAAAAGGACTTGATTTTGAACTGGATGCCACCGACATGGAATGTACCGAGTAAAGTGTTGGTAGGTATGTACATACGCACATATGTATGTTTACACAAATTTGACCCTGCATCAAAATTTTTCGATATTAGCACAGCAATCGGTGCGAGGGAAAATCTAATAGTTGATCACCTTAACATGTGTACCTATTGTACATACATATGTTAATTTGTTTACTAGAAATTCTGCAATGAAAAGGCGCGCATAGATTTTGGCACACTTTGCCAAATGCAACGGCAGCGAAGCGGCATAAATAAACGCGAAAATAGATTGTACTCATACACGTACCTATGTGTAAATGCATACATATATATTAACATACATACATACTAGTACTTGGTTATTTCACTGCACGACAATTCGCCAGCCCAGCGTCTGTGGAACGCTTAGTGGATTAAAAAAAAAAAAAACACAATCATGACGCCAACAACCTGCGAGAGCGTGAGCTGTCGTGAATGTGTGTGGCATGAAAATTCCGCCAACATTTGCTTGGTTGCCAAACAGTCAATCAGCCAGTCGACAAGTCGGCAAGTTAGTCATTTGATTTATGTATTTAACCGCAATATGAATGCTTTTGTTGTTGCATTTGCAGTTGATATTTATTGAACTTACTTACTGTTGGCGTTGTTAGCATGCGCGACGCTTTTCCAAGTACGCGTCAATGGAATATAACAGCGAATTCAAAAGGCGAATGCAAAGCAAACAAAAAACAACAACAAATACAAACATAATGACAACAAACCAAACCAAACAGATTGTAAACAAACGTGCCTAACTGCATAAGTAATAACCAGCCGATTGGTGAATGAGTGTTGCCCACAGCGCAGGCGTCTCAAGCGTTTAAACGGTGTTCGTTCGCGTGTGTGGAGTACAAAGGAGCGAATTGTTGTTGTAACTTAAATATTGAATGATTGCATTTGCCACATCATTTCGGGAGAGAAGCACCCCGCAATTCAATGACTAGGCTTAAAAATATACGAGACTTGAATTTTATTTTCCTTGCAATCTGTTTCACGTGCAATAGTAATATTGACGGAATTTGTACGACGAAAAAAATAGGTGTTAAATTGTATAAAATCTTCTTTGAGGAAAAGTTTTCTTCACCTAAACTTGGAATCATACCAATGTGCGCCAGATTGTTTGGTTAAGCAAAACTGCCAGGAGTATGTAGGTACTCTGTCGGAAATCCAATTTCCTAAAAAACATTTTAAAAAGCTCTTTTTTCCAACTACAGGTGTTTTAAATCCATTATTTTTTCTTGTAATCAACAAACTTTATTAACATGGCGATGTCATAGGAGGAAGTTCATTATCTGTAAAATTTTTATTTTTCCGACTTATTTTATTTATACCTGCTATTTTCCAACATATTATATAGTAGTTACAACATTTTTTTTTTGTTTTTAATAAAAAACATATTCATTTTTCAAAGAAACTTAACAGCGTACACTCTTCGAAAAAATTATGTATTCTCACAGCCTGAATCGCTCATTGAATGATTTAGTGTTCAATATATGTTGTTTTTATTACGCTGAGGTAAATAAATGAATTAAAGATTCGCACGCTGCATTTGTTTTATATTTGTTTGTTAATTTTTTAGTCGTTTTTTCCGACAGGGGCACTGCAAGTAATTAGTTCTGGGTTACAATTCGACTCAACGAGTACGGAATTGATTAGTTAATTTTCAGAACTCGAAAAATAGACTCACAGAGGCGGGTGGAAGGCCTCTTTAGACTAAGAAAATCGCTAATTGATTTTAATTAGAAAAAATTTAAAAACCATGAAGAAATGAAGAGCGCATTTTCATCGAAAAAATGTAATAGGATTGCGGGAGCACATATTGAGAATGAAAAATTATTTTGTATTTTTTTACTATTGCTTACCCCTATCCCCCATTCAGCGAATTTTAAAACGCTCCCTCGAATGCATACATTTACAAGGCGAATTCATAAAAAGTGGCGTTAATCAATCAGCTGATTGGTGGTTGGTGGTCAAAATCAATGGTTCTGTTACAAGTAAGTAATTCTACAATTTAACTATTAGAAACTTAAAATATAATTTTATTTTATTTTAATAATGTAAATATTATTTCGTTTAAGATAAATACATAGAAGATAAACTTTGACATAAGCTCACGAAAGCGTTGCATTTTCAGAATCGCTATCACCTCACATGAATTCGCCTTGGTATATTCTCGTTTGTATATATTTTTCAACAGACATTTTTAGTTGTAATCAAAATAGTCTTCAAGATCCAGCTTAGTGATATTGAAAATAAAATGAATTTTTTGCTTTTAAAACTTAAAATGTCTCCACTAATCATTTAACCCCTATTTTACTGTCAATATGGCATTTATCAAAACTTAATTCAATTAAAATGCATTTTTATTGAACGCTTCAAAGCTTTTTCAAAGAATATTAGGCGTGTTTTATTTGACCAGCAATTTAAGCTATTAGCTTATTTTGTATGAGATACTTAGCCAACGTAATTCTATTGGCTTGTGAAAAGTTATCTTGGCTTGTATATTGTACTAGAGGGATTGCCAGTTCAATGCTTTTTTTCATTCACAATAGTTGGGTTATTGCTTGCAAAAGAAAAGAGTAGTTGGCATTGCCGATAAACTCCTTTTTGACAGAAGCATTGTAAACAAACCAAAAATACGAACAAATGCTTTTGAATGTGCAAAATCGAGATTTTAATAAAAGAAGCGGTAATTATGGACCTTGAGTTTAAATTAGAACAAAATTGAAACTTTTTGTGTTTATAGTTTCTTGGTAATGCCTTGAAAAAAATTAAATAATGAAGAAGATGACGGAATTATGAATTTAAAAATGCAAACTAACATTTTTTTATTATTTCCGATAATTTGTTGAAATAAATTGAATTTAAACTGACAGTTCTTGCCAGCGTTGCCAACACAATTTCTACTTAAACCAAAATATGAATTAAGCTAAGTACGTTTTATTTGTCAAAGATTTAGCTTTTAGCTTGTGGTGGTCAAATTGTTTTGCTGCGTTCATCTTGCATATTAAAATGAATTTGGTGCTTGCGATAAATGAATACGAATACGAAAATAATATTTAAAAACTCAAAACTTTCACAACCACAATTATTTTTACAATAAATAAATTATTTACAAATTGAAAATTTTTCTTGTTGCCAAAACAAATTTGAAAGTAATTGGGTTAATTAACCATAATCCGTCTTTAAATTAATGGCGATTTTTAAAACTCTTTAGTGTTCCTTGCCTATGCTAAAATACTGGCCGATTTTTATTTTTTATGAATTTTTGAAGAACTTTGAAATACCAACTTTTGTTGAAGCAAATAATGGATTAATCAGTTTTCTATTTTTATTAACTTTGTATGAACATACAAATATTGTGAATTACTTTTGCAATTATTTCTGCTGATACTTCTGTTTAGTTGAAATTTTTCTTAGCTACTACTGTAGGTTGAAAATATTTCCACCATCTCTAGTGTCATCATCACTATTTCCTTAGAATAGAATACAAGCCGTCTAACTGGCTAAAGTTTTTCTAATATGAAAATTCGATATATTTCACATATCATATATGTATATATATGTATGTATGAGTGTTATAGTAATATTTATTTGCCAATAGTTTCTCAATAATTCTTGCTTGCCTTAAATGGCTTCTCATTGCCTTTAATGTTCCCTTTTCGTATTCCTTTTATGCGAGCACTTACAATATTTAACATTAGTACGTGACTATACTGCAAATACACATTTAATGATTTTTACATTTTGTCAATTTTATTGCAAATTAATTTACATTTTAGTCACTTTCAAAGTATATCCAAGTAATTGTGATAATTGTGAATGCCATAAAAATTTTAATTACAATTTCGATTTCGTTTTTAACCATTTTTTGGATACTGCATTTGCGCTTGATTTGCTATATAAAATTAATGAGACAATTTGTGTGCACAATTTAGCCAATTTGTATGCACTTTCGCAATATAAATATTTAATAGCAAAAGTGGGCAGAAAGAAGGCAACTAAATAACTTTTCAATAAGAATTTCTCTAAATGCATTCGCAATTATAAGCTTGTCCCATATATATAATACTTATACGAGTATATTGGCAGTAACATACATATCTACGCAATGTGTAAAAATTCAGCAATCAAAGGGAGATAGTTTTAGTACAAATGTACGTTGTGCGCATGCGCAGTTTTTACATGTATTAGTATCTGTGAATACATATGAAAAACACATAAAATCGTGTTTGACATATCTGCAGTTGCGCCAAAAAATAAATTCGAAGAGGGTTGCTTCACTGTGGGGGGCGTATAACCTTTTTTGACGACGTTTACTCATACACAATAAAGTGTGCTGATGAAGTATTAAAATTTTATTTCGTACCTTCTTAGAAATCAAACAAACATGATTTCATTTATAATGTACAGTAATCTTTTACAATATTCGCAATGTTATTCATTTGGAAATTTTTGAATATGAGGAGGTAAAACCACTTACATTAACTAAATTTTTGGCTAAGCCACTTATTGGTTGCGAAACAATATTAATTCTGTTCGGTAGATTTTTGTCTATCAAAAAACAAACGAATATCGAGATAAAAACTTATACTTTTTTAATTAACTGAGTGCGGTGATTGTTTAGTACCTCATTGCTAAATAAAGTTTCAATCGCTAAGTGATCGTCCATTATTTTATTTGAAAAGGCTGTGCCTAAATTTTGGAAAATTTTATTCGCTAAAGAAATGGTCCCATATTTTTGTGTGCTACGAGCGATGGCATTTCATCGCCTAGCAATTGGTCTTGACAGATTGGGTATATCATTGTATTTTGCATTTTCCAGCGATATAGCGAACAACATTGTCAACATAGATAGTGCAATGAAACTCTTGTAATGCACTTGTAACGAAACACTTACACATGCAAAGCTATATTTTTTGGTTTATCTCTCGTTTTTTCACATAAAAAATTACACAAAATAAGGGAAAATTCAAAAACTTTCTAAGCGTACCGCCACTGGATTTTCTTTTGAATTCAAGTGTCATTTTTGACTTACGTTTACTCGGTTTTCCTTTTCTAATTTTATATATCTGTACTGTAATGTTTACCATTGTGTATAACAACAAGTGAGATATCTTATTTGTCAGTTGCTTTTGACAGGATACCTAAGATGGCGTTTGACAGGGTACCTAAGCTGGCCGCCAATATGGCGACAATTACGAATGGCCCGAAGTTGGAAAAAGCTGATCTGAAAATATTTTGGGGGGGTTTTAATTTTTTAGGATATTTTACATATTTTGAGATATTCGATTGATATCCATTATAAACATAGATATAATAATATTGGGTAAAATGTTGAATGCATTTTTATAAAGCCATCGATAGGCTATGATATCATTTGAATCAGATGAATCATAAAACGTCAGGGGTTTAAAGTGCTTCATCGATTCTCCTCTTTTTCTTTGCCAAAATATCTAGGTCACTAGTAACCTCAATATCTCGAGATACGTCTTCAATCTCCGTAAAATAGAAAAGGACCGACACGTTCGGTAAATGTGTTTGTAAAATTGCATATTACGAATGCGGTTTGATAAGTCATAAACTTTTAGAATAAGATATACTTTTCGGCAAAAAATCATATCTTTGTATTCCAGTTACTGGGTAATAATTTTTAATTTTTTTTGTCTAGAGTGAGTTTTTGTGTGTGCTACGAATTTGAAAACACGGTTGAAATTTTCTGAGACTACCGATTTTTTGGGGGAATCCAAACACCCAGAACCCCTCCCCTGTATCCGTCCCTGCATTCGGGTAAAATATACGAGGAACGTCAGGGTTGCGAATTTACTTTGCAAAAACAGGTGATCTCAGCTGTTCCAAATTTTGACGTTTATCGAAAAGATATCTCACTTGTTATTATACACAATGATGTTTACTGACTGCAATTGTTGACACTGCCAATATATAAGTATTACATATATTCCTTGTCCGCATAGGAAATACCAGCTTATAGAAAATTTAAGGCAGATAGAATCGTTGAAGAAAATTCTATAAAGAAGTTCTTGTTTTTCTTAACTAAATCTTCTATTAGCAGGCCTCGAGCTCAATAACAGTCAATGATAAAAAATGTCCTATTAGGTTACATTAAAGCGATTTTTGTAAAATTATTCGCCAAAATTTTCACCAGAGTACAAAAAAAAATTGTTAATATTTTTAATAATACATTTTAGTGGCGCATTTGCTATTAACATAATAAAATTAATTTTTTTGACTTAAAACTTTGTCAAAAAAAAATGCAAACTTTAAGCTTAAGTCTTTATTATCTATTCTACTTAAATTTGACGAATTATAAAACTGTATATTAAAAAAAAAATTTTTATAATAATTTGGAGTTTCAGTGAAAAATGTTGGCAAAACTTTACTCTACTTTTAGTTTTAAGTATCTTCACTACTAAAATATAGCGGGCTATAACCTACATACTGAAAAAATTAATTTAATTTTTTATTTGAATTTTCGAGAAAAGTTAAAGTAAAATTATATACATTCTTCTATAGAACTGCATCCTCAAAAAAGTTATCTTTTTTATTTAGTTATTATTTTGGTAAATATTGAAATTTAAATATAAATAAAAGTGAATTTTGGAAATATTCTATAAAAGTCTGTAGATTGGTATGGAAAATAATATTTTTCAATATCTATCGAGTTGAATTAAGTAAGAGTAATCAATAAAATTTGTGAACTTTTGAAATTGAGATATGAAGAGAAACTAATGTTTCTTCTCTTTTGACTATAAAAGTAAACAATTTAATTAACTTTAATATTTTATTTATCTCAAAAATTTCCCAAAGTTAGTTTTTTTTTTAGAAAATCGGTATTAAATAGGGTTGCAACCTCAAAATCATTGTTTGCTGTTTTTTTTTTTTGTATTAAAAGGAAATATAAATTTTTTCAAAAAGTTCACACTGCAGACTTTCATAAATATTTATAATTTCATATATTTTTATGTATGGAAATTATGTACATAAATGTCGCTGAGACCATCCCACATATTTTGATTTGTTTATTGCACTCCTTAGTTTGCATTGCGTACAACATTTTATTATTTAGACGAATGCGGTTTATATAATAAATACCATATTTATACGACACCCACACATTTTTAAAGTTCAATAAAATATAGTTGATGCTTACCAAATTTTAAAATTTTATGCAAAATTTATAATAATGAAAAGCAATAACTTAAAATATTTTAAGAAGTTTTTGTGTTCGTAATATCATTCAATTTAAAATAATAATTGGCAACGTTTAATAATAATAAATTGGCGCTTACACTATATTGTTCAGTGTTAGAGTTTGGCCGAGCTTTTCCTACCATTTGTGGTGTGCGTCTCCTATGTTGTATCACAAATGGAGCAGTTGTATTTTATGATACACTTTTTATGGCAGAATGCCACATTTGACAGTTTTTTTTACTCTTCCACTCTTTTACCCTATGTAAAATCTCGAGAAAGTTAGAAAGTTGCAACTGAATGAAATTGTGGAAAAGCGCTACAAAAAAATTGCCACATTTCAATGATTTCATGTAGACTTACAAAACTTACAACTTGTGGCTACAAAATTGTATGTAAGTAAAAAAAAATAATTTTAGTTTTAAAGTTCCAAGTTTTGATGAAATTGGGTTTAGTTATAATAAATTTTGTTCTTGTATAATATTAACTGCGCTTCTATCAACCTTGGCTTGAATTGAAAAATATTTGAAAAAAGAAATTAATGTGAAAAACTATTCAATTTATGGATGTCGCACACTTGTGGTCAGAAGCTGATACTAACAATGTACATATACATATATCAGTGAGTATATGTGCTCTTGAAATGAAATGAATGGTAGCTAAAATTTTTTTGCGTACATGTCGTCGCACATAGGCGTCCAGGGCTCAGAATTATTTTATAAATTTTTTCTTTTTTGAAAATGAAATCATAAAAACAGCGAGCTCGTATCTGAAACCATGTACAGTAATACACACCCAAATATATATACCTACAAATGTTTGCACATTGAAACATACATATTTACATATGCACATGCTAAATAGTAAATATATATTTTTGTATTTGTGTACTCTTTTATTGAGATTTTCTTTTCTTCTTCTAAATGTAGTATCCCAAGATTTTCTAAATACTCAAAAGCGCTGAAAAATTTTCAATATATATTTTGAAGGACTTATAGCGAAATCTTTGAACATGTAAGTAGTTGAATTGTACATATATAAATGTATATCTATGTAAATACATGCATATGTAGCATAACATATATGTATGTGTGTTTGTAAATGGCTCCTAACAATCTGAAGACGTGCAGACGAGACACAGCAACAGAGAGACCAAATGTTAGTCAGCGAAACAGCGATGACATCAACGCTTTCCATTTCGAAAAAGTGCTGAAGGCATTATTCTTTTTGATTTTCTCTTAACTTTTGGAATTGTTGGTTATTGTTATTGTTTTTATGCGAAATTAAAGTAAAGTTCTTTATTATGTTTTTTTTTTTGGTTTATCTTGTACGTACAAAGCCGCATTTGTATGCATACGTATATATTCAACGACGCATTGCGGGGGGCACCCAGGCTGTTATTGAAAAGATAATGCGTAGGCGCAATACAACTACAATTTAATGGAAACTATTTATGTACATATGTACATCCATATTATGTAAATATATATATAAGAATATGTCATCAAGCGAAAAGTATAAAAACTACAACTAAATATGTTAACGAAACTAGAAATTAATATTATGTGTGGGAACACGATTTAACTTTTGGAATTTTGGATTTTTAATTTATTAATTTTTCTTTCATATTATTTGCTTTGGTTTTTTTTTTTATATATTGCCTTATTAAATTGTAATAAGTTTTTATTTTTGGACTTTTACTTGACACTTCCATTTATGCAAATGGAAAAATAATGTGAAAAAATATTGCAAAAAATTAATATGTAGCAAACACTCCAGCCTTGGGCAAACTTTTAAGGCACAACTTGTTCAAGTTAATATCTAAACGAAGACGTACGAGCCAGATGTTTCAATTCAAATACATTAAATATTGATCGCCAAATGTGCCCCGTATTTTTGGAAATTACCACAAAGCAATCAGCGTTCGTTTACTTAAGATATGTAACAAAGTAAATAAGTATGATAAATGAGCATTTCCGAATGTATTTAATTTGTGTTCACTTGTTAAAGATGCAAATTTTTTATTGAAAAAATGGTGAAGTATATACACATACATATCTATATATATATGTATGTATATATATATGTAGGTATATATTTATATATATATTTATGTGCATGAAAACAGCACGATACTGATGGGAGAATTTTTAAAATGGAACAATGTTTAAAGAAATATTAATTGAACCGAACTTTTAAAAACTTTTCAAAACTGCTTTATGTTGTTTAATTATAATTTCCTTCATATGACAGCCATTATTATGTTTCGTTTCAAGAATATTTACAACTCAATTTTTGTCTACCTTTGCTAGCAATTCTAGCATAATCTTAATACTTGTCTCATCAAATTTTAAGCTCTTATTTTCCCAAAGTTAATATTACAAATTTCCCAATGTATATAACTAATAAAAGCTCAAATAAATCAACATTTAGTAGAGCTAATGTATAACGTATGAAATGCCATAACTTAAAAACTAATAACCATACTTTAACTCGTTAGGTGGCGCTTGAGTCGAGTTGTTAAGAAAATCTCCTCAAAACTGCATATAAATACTTTTTAAATAATAATAAAATAAGCCCAATATACAAGTGCATATATGTAATATAATTCGTTTGATTTAACTAAGTTCATGCAATAAGGCGAGAACTTCAAATATGTAAGGTAGTCAATGCAAAATGGAAAATTTTATAAAAGTAGTCATATGTATATACTTTTATAAAATTTTCAAATTTAAAAGTTTATATCTATTAAAGTTCATAGAAAAGGAGTATAACACAAGACAAAAAGAAAACTTCTAACAGAATTTATTTTGATTAATATTTTAAATTATTTTTAAAAGAGCAGCTCCTCAGATTAAGTAGACAATTTGTTATTAACAATTTTACTCTGCTTGAAACTAGGTAATATAACAAACTGATGGTGACTAACTTATAATATTAATTGGAAGATCTTTTTAAAACTCTTCAAAATAAATTAATAAAAGTTCTACATAATTGAAGTAATATAACTTTTCAACTAATTGTATCCTTCTCAAAACGTTATATATTGATAAATAATAATCAAATAATTTCAAAGATAATCATGCTGTGAGGGCACATAAAAAAATCGAAAGCTTTTTAATAGAAACAAAGATATTTATTCAACCCAGCGAAAATAAAAGAAAAACTGTCAAAAGATACCGAATAAATAACCAAAAAAAAATAAAAATTAATAACGAAACACTAAAAAATACTCAAAAAAATTCACGAACCATATTTACATATTGCTATAATACTCGTTTATAAACAAAAAATTTCGAATCATTAAAATGCATTTGCAACTTATCTTACGAATAAAGAGCACATCAAATTATTTTTCTTATACTTATTTTATTTTTAGAAAGGATTCATTCGCTAACCAGAATTAAACTTAAGTTTCAAACTTAAATCAATATGTATGTATATTGATTAAATGAAATTTTAAAAAACTTTTAAATAAAAAAAATTAAATTTTTTTTTGATCACGAAGATGTGTTGCATTTTAGTATAATATCTGTGACATAACCGAAATAGTCACTCACAGCTGTTTTCGAGAAAATGCGCCCTTAAATTGTAAATTCCAAGTGACTAAAAATTTATTTTGACTTTTTTTTTGCATGCGCTTTTTCGCTATTTCTCACTATAAAATAGTTCGAGAGCGTCAGTAAAACATTGTCAAAATTTAGCAATACGAGTATTCTTAATTCATACTTTTTTTATTTAGGTCAACTATAGCAATCAAATGATAAGTCAACAATCTGTTGTTGATAATCTGGTGAACGCACAAAAATATAATATTTGCCGAACACGCCGTATGTTAACGGCTTTTTACGCTGATGTATATACCTATTTACATATTTATGTACATACATTGTTTATTTATACAAGCATAAGTACTTGGCAAAAATAATCTAATAACGCTTTAACTCCGTGAGATTCAAAGCTGCAAAAACCACTTGAAATTGGAAGTGAGCACATGACAAACGATGTGCGCATAAGATAAATAGCAAATATAAGTATGTATGTATGTATGTATTAAAAATGTAAATAAAACGTAAAAAAGCAGACTCATAACCATCATCACGCAATGACAAAATTTGAACGACATGGCGTATACGTAATAAATCAATGTCATTGCACAGTAACAGAGCGGTCCTGCAGTCGATTTTCTCGACATACTTATTGCCATAAATGGTTATCAAGAATTGATATCCGAACACACATGAAAAGTTATCTTCTTGATAAAAGTTTTTTCTTAATATAACTGAATATAAATTCGCTGAATTTTTTATTAAAATTGAAAAGTTTGGTTTCATAGCAATTTTTCAACAAAGAATTGTCAACAATTGTGTTAATATACAACAAAATCAATTATTAAGCTCTTTACTTGAACTTTTCGATTAGTGTTTTTTTTTCACAATTAACTTTAATAGTTGGTGGTATGCCAATACCACGAGTAATTTTAAATAAGAAACATCGATATCAACGTTTATATGCTCATAAGCATTAAGGATTACTATTGGTTTCGGTAACCATGATTTTATAAATAATTTGTAATAAGTTTTTGAGGTGTCCATATGAATAGTAGAGTTAGAATATTGAAAAATATTGATTTTCAAAAACTATTTATTATTTCTATACAAAATTGTTTTTACTTATAAGAGTATATAAAATGTAAGCGAAATCTTGGTTTCTTAATTTTAAATTATTTCGCAGACGACCCTGAAATTAAAAATTTCAACAGTCCACTCAACAATTAAGAATATGTTATTTTTGAAAATTCTGATCGAAAGTGATCAAAGGTATACTTACGTTAATTGCCACTCGTTGGAAAAGTTCAAGAGTGATAAGCTTAACACAGACTCCCATGTTATTTTGCATACTGTGATAAGAAATTTAAACGTAAAAAGTTAAAAACAAAAATCTTTTAGGAGCAATATTATTTAGAAAAAGATTTTTAAATAACAATATAAAAAATCACCCAAATTGTTAACAAAACGAACATGAAAAAATACCAAAACAGTGATCATTAATTATAAACTAAAATAGCAATTAGAATTAAAGCGCCTTTTAAAGTTTACCTATAATATATTTTATAAAAATGTTCATAAGTTGCATCGTACAATATCAAGAAGTACACCACAATTGGCAGGAAAAACACATCATTATATTTTTAATACTATTATAACCTTATTTTTACCAAAACGAAAGAGTCGAAGACAAAGCTCGCAATCTAAAAAACTTCAAAACAATTAATTAAGTTTCAAAAAAATTCAATATGAAACGAACTTCTTTTTTTGCATCATGCGTTAAACTTTTTTAATTTTATTTAGTAGCGTGAATTAATTGGACTAGTCTGAACTGAGTCTTAAGGTGCGAATGTTTGTACACACACTAATCATGTTGTTTACATATTGCTAATGTTGTATGTTTTCATATATGTAACAGATATAAAATAAACAATTGCCCCTGAAGATGCTAAAAAGTATTAGAGAAACGTTAAGCTAAAAAATGAAATAACTTATTCGCTCTTTATTCAAGACTCAGATCAGACAAGCCGAATGAAATTGCACTACTAATTAAAAAAATTTATCGGATTAAATATTTAATTTTACAAACATTTTTAGAACTAGTGTGTAGTAAACTATAGTTTATATAAAGGCTTGAATACAGTTTCTCAAGAAAAATCACAAAAAATATTTTAATTTATTTCTGTAACTTGAAAAAGTACTTTGACGTTGCTGATACTTTTCTTGAAGATATAAATATACGAGCATTGTTTTTTAAGAGCTTTAGACTGATTTAAAAAAAATTTTAATAGAAGAAAATTTCTTTTTCCTTTCTCATATGAATTTTTCGATTCTCTAGGGAGCTGTGTATTGAGCTTAAGGCCGTTAAATTGTCATAAAATTATACAAAGTTCTCTCTATAAACGTTCAGAAGACATATTTTTTTTAGAAATCAATGAATAGCATTCTTATCGAAAACAATAGATCACATTTAAGTATATGTGTATATATTTATACACTCCTTTTTTACGAATATACTAAGTTATACAAATTTGTACGAAATACTACAAACAATACTCATTTATTTAGAATTTATTCGTTTTTTATTGCAAATGTTTTTTTTTTTTTTTTATATTTTTGTATTTTGTTGTTCATTGAGTAGCCCTGAAAATCCAAATACTATTCTCTATCGACACTTAATTTATGCTTTTCGTCGGACTTCATTGTCTTAGCTTTATTATCTACAAAAAAATGTGTGGTCATATGCCGATATACATATGTATGTACGAGTATATAAGTAACAGTATACATATATACATACATATATATATGTATGTAAATATTTTGTTCTAAAATTTGTAAGTAAAAATGTTATGCTATTGCAATGCTTTGCCTCAAAATATTTGCTTCCGTACTTTAGCGCCCTGAACTTAAGTGTAAACGTTCAAAAAAAAGAAAAGGGCATTCACTGATATCTGTGGTTGTTCGGAAGTATGACTTAAATGCATTTTACTTTTTGGGTTAAAAGCAATTTAAATGTGTTCGTCAAGTAATCATTTTTTATGTGAAACTAATAAAAGCTAATCGGCATATGTTTCTTAAAAGTATGAATTAGCGAATGCCAAAAAGCGAATGTATTTGAATACCTTAAAGGTAGAATTTTAAAGTTATAGAGTTAATTATTTTTGTTCTGTGACTGGTTTCGAAGCAACAATTCGATGTGCCTCGTAAAGCATAAAAAGTGAACTTAAATCGTTTTTCCAGCCAACCGCTGCTAAATGTACGTATGTATTTATTTACATATTTTCTTACAAACAGCTTAATTCGATTATTTAATTCGAGCGCGCAATTCAATTGCCTCCATAGCGTGAACAAATTTAGAATTAACAATAACAACATAAACAAAAACTGAAATAAATCAGCAGCATTTTTTTGCTAAGTAGCAAGCGATAAAGCCACAATGGAGCACCAATTGGGGAAAAAATTAAAATTACAGTAATTAACCGCGATCTCGCGCTCAATGGCCAGCGGCAGATTTAAGTATATAGAATTTCGTTTTTCTTTTTTATTTTATTCTTATCTGCGCCACACACATATATTCGCTTACATTTATTCATGTTTTGTTTAGGAACGCGGCAATATAATTTGATGTTTGTGTTTGTTATTTTTTTTTTGCTTTTTGACTATTTTATTGACAATTCAAGGTGTGTAATTTTTTAATATACATACGTTTGTAAGTATATATTTGTGCATGTATGTATGTAAGTAAAGCTCAACTAGCACGCGTCAATAAACCAAACGAATAAATGAATGAATGATAGTTTAGATTAGTAGTAGAAGTAGTGAATGTTGGCTTGAGTCAGTGGCCAAGCGAGTATGTTGACAGTTAAAATATTTAAACAGTTGGTGTTGTGGTAATATTTTTGTAACTTATTTGCATTAATATGTACATTAGTCCGTATCACCACAATGGCTTAAAAAAAAGGTGGCTGGGTGGCTCTAACCAAAGAACATAAATGTATAAGAATGGACAACACGTTATTATTAGCAACGAGTGAATCTCCAGGGGCATGCTTTCTTACTCTAGCCAATCAAAAAATTCATTTGAGCAAAAGAGAAAGCATGCCCCTGGAGATTCACTCGTTGCTTAAAGTAACGTGTTGTCCCTTCTTATACATTTATGTTCTTTGCTCTAACGAAAGGAAAGTTTTCATAATAAGTTTTTTAATCGTTCCAAAATTGTGGTACGTAAATTCAACCAATTTAACATAATAACAAAGAAAATAACATAACACAACGCTGTGGATGAAGGAAGTAAGGTGGGGTAAAGGAAGGGGAGTTGTGGTGAAATGAGTTATGCGATTTGAATTCAAAGTTGATGTGTGGTGGATTTAACGCTTGCGAATATTGATATGGTGAGATATTTCGTGGTAAGTTTAAGTATCCTTAGTTTAGGTGTGGTGTGGTGTGATTTAGGTTGGAATAGTTTAGATTTGCTGAATTTGGGTGGAGTGTTTTAATGTCTGTTGAGTTAACACATTGCGAATTTAGGTGTGATGAGTTAAAGTAAGTAAAATTAAGGCGGAATGAGTTAAGGTATATTGAACTAAAGTGTGCTAGGTTTAAGTATTAGAGGTTTAGGTGTCCTAAGTTTGGGAACTGAGAACTTAAGCGTGGTGCATTAAGGTGAGATTAGTTTCGGTATGGTGAGAAGAAGAAGCACCTTTTTCCACCCAAAATCGCATTCACACACAGCATTCTCATCGACATCATATCCCTCTTATTCGCCAAAATGAGTTTTCAATTTACATACTATAGACGCTATTAAACTGCAAAATCTAAAGTTTTTAAATTCAAAATATTACGGAAATAATTTTTATATTTCCATAAATTGTGTATAAATATTTTAACTACGAATTAATCACTATTTGTTAAGCTTATTTATTTCTAAAAAAAATTATAATAATTTCCAAAGGCTCACAATTTTTCTGAGTTCCTTTTTTCAGGAAAACTAACTACTTTGACAGCAATTGATAGGAATAAAAATAATAAAAATAATAATCTCTTTAGGCGGCTCCTTAATGTACAATATGTATGTTTAAGTGTATGTTAGGCACTGGGTGCTAATTTCAACTACTTCTTACGTTATTTTACTGCTTATCGTTAAGTGTTGTAAAACAGTATTTACTGCACAAATAAATGTTTTATCTTACATTTTGCCATTTAGTGGCAAATTCGCGCGCCGCTATATCCAAAGTCCACAAAAATTAATTATAAAATATGTATGTACATATGTATGGTATGTGTGATAGATATGCATGCAATATGTGAAAAGTTGACAGTAAAGGTAAGTCACCCATACGCCCTAGCGTTTTGTGACGTGTGAATGTATTTACACATGTATTACATATGTGTGTGAATATGTGTGTGAATATGCTGAGTGTTGCTTCCATAAAAGTATATTTGTATTTAAATTACATAACAAATATTAACACGTAACAAATATTAAAAGTCTGATAAAATTTACTTATGCGAGATAAGGTGTGCTTGACGTTTAATTCTTTCTAGGTGCGAGATGTGTAGGTATGTAATTTCAATTACTCATACGCCCTCACGAAAAGCAGCGTAACATAATCAATCCCTTACTATTATAAAGCTTTATGTAGGTACATATATACAACAAGGGAGTGGTGTAAAAGATTTGTAAATTATAAGATCAGCTTAAATAACATAGATATATAGAAAATTGCAACAACAATTGAAATCAGGCTCACATCATCAATCGAAAAATTGAGGCTGAAATTAAGCTTACTTTTTATTTATGATACACATGCTGACAAAGATAGTATTCCTAATTTATTTACATGAATCTTTTCGGAAACATGTTACTCTTCCTCAAAAATTTTAACAATTTCCACAATGTTTTTTATCGGTTCTAAACTCAATTAAACATAATTTATCCGTTGACGTAAATAAATATGGTTAAAAGAAAAATGTATGTAAAAAGGAATAAACAATTATTAAACCTTTTCAAAAGGTACCGAACCATATTTAAATAACACCAAAGTTTAGTTTAATGGCTTTTTGTGTAAACGAAACTAGAATTATTGTTATTTTTTATTATTCCTGATAGCAAATACCCTCATCCGTCTACAGTATGTAAACAAAGTCATGAAGAAACATTCAGCTGTCGGTCGGAGAACAAATTAAAATATATAACTTTGCCATTTCATTTTATTTTTTCAGAAATCTTTACTTTTGGTTGGTTTTTTTCATGCCATAACTATAAATCAAATTAAATTCTTAACAACATTTTTAACATAAACTTATTTCTTCTTCTACTGTACCATTAATTTAAATATGTAAATGGATTTTAAAATGGTACGAGAGCTTTTATTTTTGTTTTCTATTTTCACAACGTTGCTTTCATCAAAATATAAAACTTACTAAAGTAAAAAGTTTAAAATTTTGAATATCCAACTTTGAAGCCGTAGAAAGTAGACTACTTCTTTCATTGATTGATTTTTGACAAATTTTTACTGGCTGCATTACGTAGTTTTTAATATAAGAATCCCGAGCTGGTGTTGCATAGAAGAAATTGCGTTAGAGTGTCAGTAATATATTATTTTTAAATCATCCACACTCGTACATACTCGTACTTATTTACAAATGTATCTGTGCTATAATAATGTAATTGTAAAAAATTAAATTTTCAAACAAAAATATTTGTCAAAAGTGAGAATTATACCGCTTAAGCTTATAATTTTATAATAAACAATTTAGGCTTAGTTTTGTGTCGTTGTAGGAAACACATTTCGTGCAGAAAATCGTTATAGAAAGAATTGTGAAAGCCAAACAAAAATTATTATTTTCGAAAGAATCGAAATTAATATTTAACTTATTTCAACAAATTGAACTCACCACATAAATTATATCCCAAATTAACGAGACCACTTTTAGACTTTTCGTCGATAACGCCATTATTGCTGCAGTTTATTTACATATGTTGCACTAAAATTTGGAAAATACATTTTAAATACTATGACTTTATTAAAGTTAATTATTCAGAAACAAAAAATGGTAACATTAAAGTCTGCGAAATTTGTATTAAAAAAAAAACATTTTTAGAAATGACAAAATCGAAAGCAAAATCTTTTTATTTTCTCCTATTTTCACACACGCGCAAATTCGTGTTTATTTTAAGATGTTCGCATATTTCGCCTATCTAACATTTCACCAAAATTTACTACTGCAAGAAATGTTTGAAAAATAAACGTGGCACATAAGAAAAAACACGCAAACACATAAATTTTTATTGCACTTCTCTATCCACCAGAGTATTCGTTTGGCCTTTCACTTGTCCATACCACCCACTGCACGCTGCGTTACACCATCAACTAGCTAAGGCGTCATAAAATTTAAAATGCAAAAATGCAACGGTTTATTATTGTTCATATGCAACGCAAATGGCGCGCAAAGTTCGTTTGAATAAAAAAAATTTAAATCTCACCAAACCGTTATTACCGTCAGACACTGGCGATTAGAAAACCATCAACGGCGCCAAGCGCGAATATACTGAAGACAACTGAAACTACCGACACCTTCAACTCGCCTACTTTTCCACCGTCACTTTTTGTGTACATCTGTTTGCACGAGTATTTTGCTTTTGTCTTTGCTTTTCATTGTTGTCATGTGTTGTGTTTTTGCACTTTTCAGCGTGATTCTATGCGAAATGAAAATAGTCGCACTCGCAATTCTTGCAGCGTGAGAGCATAACTATAGGCAACAACTTAAAACTAGAAAACAAAAGCAAATTAAAATAGTGAGAAGTGTATAGAAGAGAATGGGCCAGCTACCCTTTAGGAAAAATTTATGCCAGTAAATTGAAAAATCAAACTAAATAAAACTTCTAAATTTGCAAGTTTTAAACTCTCCCAAATATATATTTTATTGATTTTTTAAATTTTATAATACCTGAGTGCTGAGATTACTCAGCTACTCACTAACATACCCAGCTCCACGCATGCAGAAAATCGTTCCAGTAACGCGCCTAACGAGCATCTGAGCTGCGTTCCTTATTGGCTGCTTCTCGTCTGAAATGATTTACCGTTATCACCCACACCTTTAAAGTTTTCGAGCATTCAAGTTGCCAAAATATCGTTAAACCCGTTCTGAAGTAAGCAAGAACACGGAAAAAGTGACGCGCGTCGTCTCCTTAATTTTTACTATTAAGTCAAAGCAGCGAAATTGGTTAAGAAAGTTATCTCATCTGGTCGCATGGTGCGCAGTACAAGTGCACCGATCTCTGGTGTTCGCTTAATAGTTTTGTCGATACTGTTCGACTATTCGCTTGCGCAAAACTTATTTGCAAATTTATCAAATTCACTGACAAAAAAATTTTTTGAAAAACTATTAATTTCCAAATGGGTTGCTAATGACAATATGCATCACTATGAGTCTGAGTAGGAACACACCTTAGCAAATTCAATATTTTCTGAGTGTGGCCCTAAAGCAAAGTACCTACATGCAAAAGCTATTTGCTCATAATTTGTGTTCAAATTTCACGTTTAATATTCGCTACAACATTTGTGAATATAGCACGAGTACAAAAAAAAAACTTGTAGGAACATGGCGATGCAGAGCTGATGAAAAAAATATGCCTAGCGGTGACTCGCAAATAAATATTTGTGGCTATACTTTTAGGCTTAGTAAAAAAGCATTTTTAAAGAAACTTTAACGAGAATTAATCATTCGTCTGGATTCTACTACTTTTGATAGCTCTGGGTAGCAAAGATCCCAAATGTATTATGAGAGAGTTTTCAGAATTCTCAAGAAACCACTTTGACAATATCTTATTTGACGAGTTTCATATTTTGTGCGTCGCTGCAAGAAACTGAAACACATACACTTCTTATGTATGTATATACCTATCTATATTTTTATTTTTAAAATCGACTTCCATTTTTGTTTAGCAGCATAAGGTCTGAATTTCATATCTCGGCAAATATAACATGACTATTTAAATTGAGCCCTTTTTGGTACTAAACAAATTGAATTTGGAGGTGTTCTTGGTGGAGACTAGGCGAGCTGAAAAATTCAATAGACAAAACAATTAGCTAGAAAATTCTGTATTACAAAATTCTGTATTAAAATATAATGTTAACAATGATAAAGAGGTCATGTAATTATTTTGAAAAAGTGCGCACTTTGTCGGATATTCATTGTCAAATTTAGGTATGGTTATTAGTTAGTAAAACTTTTTACACAATTTGAGTATATGCGCCCCATTGTTTTTAACATATTCGTTCATATGTACATACCTACATTAATTATATTTGACAACAGTTATACATTGTACATATGTTTGCAATCAAATATTACCTGGAGATGAGAACTTCTATCACAAATGAGGAATTACAATTTCACCACACCTGTCTACAACGGTTCTTATATTGTTTGTTTACCTTCTGTTAAGTGCTGACTTTTTGTGAAAAAGCGTGGTTTAATATTATATTGATAAAAATGTCTGAAATAACAATTTTGAAAACAAATAAAAATAAGGAAATGTTGGGTGTTGATGGGTATTTCTATTATTTAGAAAGAATAACAAAACAAAGGACATATAATTGGTCGTGTTCCAAAAGAATAGCGTGTCACTATAAATCTCGATTGGTGACTGAATTAAAAGACGGTATCCATTGTGTGATTAAAAGGTCCGGTGTACATACCCAGAATTTTAAAAAAGCGTAATTTTAAAAAGCAGAATTTTAAAAAAGCAGAATTTTTTTGCAATTTACAGAATTTTGTCACCCAGAATTTTGTAATACAGAATAATGACACGCTCCCGATTTTGGCAATAACATCTTTTAAAAGCATTTAGTAATCACGGAAACAGCAGCTATCACTTTCAATGCTTGGTCTATTATTATCTTAGCAAAGTTATTTTGAATTGTGTAAACTGACCTCATTCTTTTATATTTTGGTTTTTTTTCGTATTCCTTTGAAGAGTGTAAAATCACTATTTGATGAGCCTAAAAGTGATCACCCTATTCTAGAGGGGCTTCATACGCGCCTAGCTGTCTGAAAATATAACTAAAAAGCGCCTTCGAAATCCTTTTCATGGTTTAATCTGACACAATAGAAGATTGCTAGAATCTAATTAAATATTTTTAAAAATTCTTGCCAGCTTTTTAAGGCGTTTCTTTTAGAAAATAGAAAATGTAAATGCTTTTGGTTTTAGGGATCATTAATATTTTTGAAAAAAGAAAAATATTTGTCCATGTGTTTTTGATTTTACCTTGAGTTTTAACATTATACCAAGTAATTTTTTCTTCTAAATTTTTAAATTTTCTTTAATATAATAATTATTAAAAACAATAATAATTGCATGCGTAGCACTGCGCTCGCTTTGTTGACCAGCTTCGTGAAACTGGGTGCATAAGAAATGAATAAGATAATAAAACAGAAAAGGCGGATAGCGTTATCAAAGGTATAGCAAAAGTGCAGCTGCAGCTTTCAAAAAACAAAATGGTTTGCTTATAGACTTTCCCAAACCTAGCTTCGGTAATAGGAATAATGTCAATACGGCTACGAGAATTGATGAAGCTTAACTGAAACATTCCCAAAAAATCTTAGTTGCTTAGTTGAGAAATCGATGCAGAGAAATTTTATTTGTATGTATGTATGTATACTTTGAAACCTCCAGAGGTTTAGAATGAATACTACGGAAGTTAGAGATGTCTGTCACCAACACTTCATAAAAATTAATTTATTGAAAAATATAATTAAATATCGTACACTTAAAATTAGTAGAAAGTGTTAAAATTTAAACCTTACGACTATGGTCATGATTTCTTTCAATCCTCTTTTAAGTTCGCATATGGGAAAGTATCGGTAAATTAAAGTTTGTGAAACTAGTTTTCGAAAATATCTTAGTTAAATAAACTGTTATTTCACAAAATGCTGATATATTTTTAATTTTTTTACTAAAAAATAACACAAAAAATGAGTCGGAAAATTATCGAGCAGATTTCCAGCAAAAAATTCATGGATTGGCAAATACTGGTACGTAAATGGTAATCTTAATCAACCAATTTTAGTAAATTGCGAACATGAATCCACGATACATCGAAAGAACTTAATTTAAATCAGTTACTTCAGTGTCGTATTTCTAGCCTTACCCGTGAAAACACCCTGTAGGGAAACACTTTTTTTTTGAAGATTTCAATAGCTATGATATTTATCTACTAACAATACACAAAAAACTGCATCCAAAACAAGCAGCTGTTCAAAAGACTAAAAAGACTAACGAGCACTCAAAAACAGACACTGTGAGTTGGTGCCTGGGTGAAAATCGGCAAGATTCTGAAAAATCTCACTTTGATGTGAATTATAGCGAGACCATCCCGAAGTCGTGTGCTGCTTGAACAGTATGCAAAATGAGTCATTCTGGCCACTCCCAAGTGAAACACCTTAAGAAATGAAACCCATCCTCAAATGGGTTCATGAAATTTTTATTATTGATATTATAATTATTATTATTATTATATGTAATTTTTATTATTATTATTAGTATTATTTAAAAAAAATATATAAATAACAACAAAAGCAATGATTTTAATATAATTTATTAGTCAATTATTCAACTTGCTACATCTACAATATTTAAAGTTGTTGTGCAACTGAGAACCTTAACTGTATGTACGCGTACATTAAGATGGCTCGGCGCTGCGCCTGTTATGATTTATTACTAAGCACATTTATTTTTCTTTAATTTTATTTAAACCGTGGCATGATATTTTCTATGAAATGTAAATGAACTATTTGAAAAAAAATTAGTTTTAAAAGAGTAAAACATTTAAATTTAGTAGTTGAAAGGTTAATACATACATAACTTATCAACTTCCTGAGTTTTTAAATTTTGTAGGAAAATGGCATTATTTTTTTTTTGCTTTCGGAAATTTCATTAAATAAAAATCACTGTTTGGTTTAGTTGTCTTAACAATGTTGCGAATTGAGTTAAAATGTTTTGGTCGAACCAACCAAGAAAAATGCATTATTTTTATATGCTACAATCATTTTACCGTTATTCAGTACTTATGCATATGTTCTCTGCATTGGCCCTGAGCCACCTTAATGTACTTACTCATACGCATTGAAAATTATTTTCTCTTCACTACATATTCCTGTTAAAATATATGTACAACAATATAACTATAAATATTTCAAACTTTATAAAAACTTAGCTATATGTTTTTGCATCCTTTCATACGTTTTTTTTTTTTTAAATAACTGGATTCAATTTTTTCTGCAACACAACGTTTTTTTTTTTGTTTTGTAATACAGGCTTAGTTTACATATTTTTATAAAAGTGTGACAAATCACTCGCAATGTTGAAATAGATATAGGCAGCTGTAAATGCATTTTAAAAAATTTGGTTTACAATCCTTGGTAGCTTACATACATACATACATATATATAAATTTATGTAAATACAATATAAACACTTAAAGCTATTACAATTTCAGCCGTTAACATTTTAATAAGATTGGTTTGATTTGTAAATGCTTTTCATTTATTTTTTTTTTTTACTTTAATTAGTCATTTAGCAATACTTATATGAATATGTATCAGCTTGTAGCCAATTCGAATATTTACCTTCAATCGAAAGGTATCCTTCTTCCAAGGTAGAAAAATTAAATATCTTTGTTTTCTAATTAAAACATATTTAAACCTGAATTTACAAGAAATGCATCAAATTTTTATACTATAACATATTTTTCATAAAATGTCTACACATTGTATTCCTGTTTTTTTTCTGCTATGTGCGAGTATATACATACATATATACATATACATATGTGTGTGTACATTATGGTTTCCAGTTAGTTATTTGGTCACCTAGTGTACACTCTAAACAACAACAAAGCTGCCTACCTATATGAATATTTTATAATACGAGGATATTCGTATCATAAAAAATAATTATAAATAATTAGAGTGTGCAGGGCCAGGGCCAAAAGTAAAATATATTAGTTTACCCTTTTTGGTAAATATAAAAAAACTTTACAAACATATATTATCAAAATTTAATTCGGTTTCTTTTCTAAGCTTTGAAATTCAGAAAGTATTCAAACTATTTGCCAAACACATTTCCCAAGGCACATCAAATAAGTAGCCGCAGCAAACTGATAAAATATTTTTGAAATTTTAGCTTTTAAAAGCAAAAACAAAAAATATACAGAGCTCAAATTTTTTGTTTCAATTTTTCTACTGCTGCTGCATTATTCAATTATAAAAGGTTAGCTCGATAAACAGCTAGCTCGATCACTTTTTGTCAAACGGCTCCCTTAGCATCAAAACCGTGTTGCTTCTTAAAAATAATTATAGTAGCAGTTACCTCAAAACTTTTTAATACCAACAACTAACAGGTAACACTTTTTGTTTCTTATGTGCGCGAGTAAGTTTAAATCCGGATTTTAATGACAGCATTTTTTTCTGATTACAAGATTGACCCCGCCTCGTAAATATTTCATGTAAGTGTGTACATATAATTGAGGCGCTTTGAGAGTGGAAATTTTGTAATTTCAAGAAGAAATAGGTTTAAAGAAATTAAAAATAATGTGACATAATAATCATCCAAATGCCAAAAACAAGAGGGTAATTAAATAAAAGGAATAAACCGAATAAATAACTTCTTCGTACTAAGAAAGCTATACTTGTCGCAAAATAATGCAAATGAGGCTTCGTTGACTTGGGTTAACGAAGTGTCCGGGAGCACCTTGACCTAACCATTTAGTGAGTTTATGGCTATAATCAAAAGCCTGGAGCTGGTTTTTTGAAAATTGTAATGGCGCAGAAATAAAATCGTGCACATGTTCTATAGAAACGATCATTGCATGCTCCCAACACATAGGCACCAGCAATGATGTGAAAAAGCTTCTTTATTTTAAAACTCGGACTCAGAACCACTTTGTGATTAAAAAAAATTTTAGCTTGCAGTTTTTATATTCTTACTAAATAGCAGTTAAATTAATTAATTGAGGTAAGCATATTTTTAATTGCCATTGAAGCACAAAATTTCTTGCAAATATGTATGTTGAAATTAACATATTGTATTCTACCACTATTTGCAAACTTTCCATACTATGCTACTCCTAGTTTCACAAAAAGGGAACGCATTATTTACCCTTTTTCTGTACTTCGTATATGCAACCTTTTGTAAGGGAGAGTCAAAAGTCCCTTGTCAATATTGATCTAACCTTTTATTATTGAATCATGCTGCTGCTACCTATTAAATGTGCCTTGACATTTCCTAAGTTTTATTTTGATATCTATTGAAAGATGTGTGCCCTGATTCTGTGTACTTTGAATTTAACAAAAAAAAAGACCAAACACTGATATCTGATTCGTTATAAAGCGAAGTCAATCATTTTATATACACATTATATTTTTGGTATACTAGTAAAATTTTTTACCATAAAATTCTTTACATGTTTTTTTACTTTAAAATGTAACAATTTACTTTGGCAATTAATATCTACGCCATTACATTTGATATACTTATTTAATGACATTTTGCCATCATATTGGGACATGCGGGTTTTTTACCGAAGAAATTGTAAATAAGCATACACAAAAAAAAAATTAATTTTTCGGAATTTTTAATTTACGCCAAGTGATCATAATTAGGAAAATTAATTATATAAATCTGAGTAAATTTCGTATAGATTATAAATGTAAATAAATGGAAGTGTTTGTATTTACTCGCAAATTGAACTCAATCTTTTGATAAATTAAAAAAATACTTTAAATTATCCATTAAGGCAACTACTTGTTGAGTGCGCTCGTTGACCAGCATTTCAAGAATCCATTCAATAGTAAGAGCGCCTATGGTCGTTTCGTATATTATTACATAGATAGCAGGATACAGCACTACCGATTATCTGAAAAATAAAATAATTTATGTATTTTTTTATTGAACCCCTAAACAATTCGTATTTAATGATATGCAATCACGAACCTCCAAAGCAATTAGCACATAAGCAATTATATTTGCGATATGCAATAAATTCTGCGAGTATTCCTCAAACTTTACACGACAGCCGACGCCAATAAGATTCTCACTTTTCGAAGCGTCGTTATTCTGGAAACAGGTGTCAGGTGGCAAACGGTCACTAACGATGTAATCGTGGGGACTGGCGCGTCCACAGCATTGAAGCTGGTAAATAAATATGTAATTTAAACTTTTTAATACAAATTATTGCAACGAATAAGAGTTTAATAAATGTAAATATTTTGATTGTAATTTTATTTTTATTCTGCAGTAGCCAGCGATTTATAAGGCGGCTTTGCGCGCATCGAACTTCTAGTCGTTAAAAAAAAAATGAATGTGTCAAAGGTGACTCGCTTTTAACAGATCCTAGGAAGCCATCAAGGCCCTACATGCTTGTAAAACGCCCAAAGGTTACTGTCTGATGGTCCGCACTAAACTAGACTTCAATCAGAGCCTAGTGGGTACCATCGAATGCTCCTAGCTTATAAAGTGCGATTTACCTGCTTCCCTACAATAATGTTAGACAAAAAGAGTTAAACCATCTACCTAGCTGGTAACTTTAATAGAACTTAAATCGTTCCCTTGATCGCTTGCAGGGACATTTAACTCTAAATGTAAGCCGATCTAAATTATTTCATAATCGTTCTACAAACCAATTGTGTCATATGTATATGTTATGTTTGTACAAATTTCGATTGTACGATTGTTTAGATATTCCATTTAGCATCATAACTCGTCCATTTAAGTACTTAAAGACTTGAGATTTTATTGGAACTATTATAGCAGTCAAAATCATTAATATCGAATAAATATAACATATAGCACCCATATAATTAGTCCATTCATGAAAGGTACCAGGGCGGGTCAATAAGTCCGTGATTTTTTAAATGAAACTCAAGTTTTTGGATAAACTAATATTTTATTTTTCAACATAGTCTCCTTTGAGTTTTATACACTTTGTCCAATGTCTCCCCAATTTTTTAAACCTTTCATAAAAATAAGATTTGTCGAGGGCATCAAAATAGGCATTTGTTTGTGAGATTAATTCATCGCTGGAGTCAAATCTCTTTCCGCCGAGCCATTTCTTCAGATTTGGAAATAGTTACTGGTTGCTAAATCCGGAGAATAGGGTGGATGAGGGAGTAATTAGTATCCCAATTCATGAATTTTTGCCATGAAAACTACACATGTGTGCGTTTGTGTTTGCGGTCAATTGTCAGCAAACGCGACACCCATCTTGCGGATAGCTTTCTCTTAAAATTGAAACCACTGAGCCATGTGAGATGCCTAAGGCTTTAACAATCTCTCGCATTTTCAATCTCCGAGCGGCCAACACCGTAATGTGAATTTTTTCAACTGTTTCGGGTGTTGAGACCTCAATTGGGCGTCCCGAACGTTCGGCATCTTCCGTGCTTGTACGGCCACAATGAAATTCATTAAAACACTTTTTTACCATTGAAATTGATGGTGAAGAGTCCGCATAGTATTTATCAAGCTTAGCTTTGGTTTGAGTGATGGTCTTTTTCGTCAAAAAATAATGCTTAATGAGCACACGAAATATATATAATGGGGTACAGTGGTGCTTCTGGGTATGCAGATACAGTTGCGCGGCTGTACTCAATCCCTACTCTTACGTCCACGTTCGTGCACCCTGGGCAACGTGAGCAACCCATGTGCGAGATACGGTAACCAACCCGTGTGGAGCCATGGGTCACGGCTAATAGAGAGGGAGCTTTAGTGGAGCCACTCCGACATATTCGGTTTAAGGGTCCACTGAAGTCCGCAGCGTCTGTTCACCAGGAGGTGCGGCTGCAAGCGGGCGTCTGTCTTGAAGCAAGCGGCTCGCTATATAAACGAATTTAAAATATCAACCCCCAGCAATGGGTTGTGCGCAGGGCTTGGAACCCGCCACGTAAAAAAACAACTTCCAATGAAAAGCAAAGCAAAGCCTCGGACAGGACCCCCCTTTTTAGATGACGACCACGGCAAACGTTTTAAGGACTATGATTTGAGGGCATGCACCTGGAATGTCCGGACCCTTAATTGGGAAGGTGCCTCTGCCCGGCTGGTTGATGTCCTCAGCAGAGCGAAGGCTGACATCACCGCCATCCAAGAGATGCGATGGACGGGACAAGGGAAAAAATCGATAGGCCCTTGTGACATCTACTACAGCTGCCATGTAAAGGAGCGCAAATTTGGTGTCGGATTTGTGGTGGGAGAGAGACTTCGCCGTAAAGTACTGTCGTTCACTCCGGTGGACGAACGTCTCGCCACAATCCGCATAAAGGGGAGATTCTTCAACATCTCCCTGATTTGCGCCCATGCCCCGACGGAAGAGAAGGACGATGGGACCAAAGATTGCTTCTACGAACTCTGGAGCGCACGCAGCCAAGATACGCACGCGCCTCTGCGCGTCAAAAAGCGTGCATAAAGGCACACAAGGAAAGCTCGACGTCGGAAAGTTGCAATCACAACAGACAGCCACGCACTTCGCTACTCGACTCGCACTCCTGCTCTCTGAGTGCTCTAATCAACACAGCGATATTTCAGAGCAATGGAACCACATCTCTTGCTCTTTACGTACCGCCGCTGAACAATCTATTGGTTTCCAGCGAGCCCGGAAAAATTACTGGTACGATGAGGAATGTCGCGTTGCCACGGAACGGAAAGATGCTGCCTACAGGGCCACGTTGCGATCGGGCGCAACGCGAGCCTTGCGGGAGAGATATCGTGAGTTGAAAAAGGAAGCGAGACGCATTTTTCGAGAGAAGAAGAGAAAGGCCGAAATGCGTGAGTGCGAAGAGCTTGAATTGCTGGCCGACAGGAAAAGCGCCCGAAAATTCTTTCAGAAAGTACGACGACTAACAGAAGGTTTTAAGACCGGGGCGAATTCCTGTAAGAACGACAACGGCGACCTGGTAACTGACGTTCAGAATATACTTAGTTTATGGAGGGAGCACTTCTCCACACTACTTAGTGGTAGTGACAGAGACAACCTTGGAGAAGATGATGATCCCGAAACCCCAATCAATGACGACGGAATTCATGTTCCGTTACCCGACTGCGATGAAATCCGTATAGCAATAGCACGGCTCAAGAACAACAAAGCGCCCGGAGTTGACGGGCTGCCAGCTGAGTTATTCAAATACGGTGGAGAAGAGTTGGTAAAGCGCATGCACCAGCTTATCTGTAGAGTATGGTCGGACGAATGCATGCCTACTGATTGGAATCTAAGTGTACTTTGCCCAATCCATAAGAAGGGTGATACTGCAATTCGCGCCAACTATCGTGGTATCAGCCTTCTTAACATTGCATATAAGGTTCTGTCGAGCGTATTGTGTGAGAGACTAAAGCCCACCGTCAATGAACTGATTGGACCTTATCAGTGTGGCTTTAGACCTGGTAAATCTACTATCGAACAGATATTCACAATACGCCAGATCTTGGAAAAGACCCAAGAAAGAAGAATCGACACGCACCACCTTTTTGTCGACTTCAAAGCCGCTTTCGACAGCACAAAAAGAAGTTGCCTTTATGCCGCAATGTCTGAATTTGGTATCCCTGCAAAACTTATACGGCTATGTAAAATGACGTTGAGCAACACCACCAGCTCCGTCAGGATTGGGAAGGACCTCTCCGAGCCGTTTGATACCAAACGAGGTTTCAGACAGGGTGACTCTTTGTCGTGTGACTTTTTTAACCTGATGCTGGAGAAGATAATTCAAGCCGCAGAACTAAATCGGTCAGGCACTATCTTTTATAAGAGTGTGCAGCTGCTGGCGTACGCCGATGACATCGACATCATCGGCCTTAACAACCGCGCAGTTAGTTCTGCCTTCTCCAAACTGGATAGAGAAGCAAAGCGAATGGGTCTGGAGGTGAACGAGGGCAAGACGAAGTATCTCCTGTCATCAAATAAACAGTCGGCACATTCACGACTGGGATCAAACATCACTGTTGACAGTTATAACTTTGAAAAAGTAGAAGACTTCGTTTACTTAGGAACCAGCATTAACATCAATAATAATGTCAGCCTCGAAATCCAAAGGAGGATCACTCTTGCCAACAAGTGCTACTTCGGACTGAGTAGGCAACTGAGCAGTAAAGTCCTCTCTCGACGGACAAAAATTACGCTCTATAAGTCTCTCATTATGCCCGTCCTGATGTATGGCGCAGAAGCATGGACGATGAAGATATCTGATGAGAAGGCTCTGGGAGTGTTCGAGAGAAAGATTCTCCGAAAGATTTATGGGCCTTTACGCCTTTGCGATGGCGAATACCGGAGAAGATGGAACGATGAGCTGTACGAGCTTTATAACGACGTAGATATAGTGCAGCGAATTAAGATTCAGCGGCTTCGCTGGCTTGGTCATGTCGTTCGAATGGATGAAAGCGCCCCAGCTCTGAAAGTATTCGACGCGGTACCCGCCGGTGGTAGCAGAGGAAAAGGGAGGCCTCCTCTGCGTTGGAAAGACCAGGCGGTAAAGGACTTGGGTACGCTTGGTATTTCCAACTGGCGCCAGTTAGCGAAAGAGAGAAATAACTGGCGTGCTGTGCTAAGCTCGGCCAAAATCGCATAGGCGGTTATCGAGCCAATGAAAGAAGAAGAGCACACGAAATTCATTTTTTTTTTCATTTTCTCCTCAAATCACGCGGTAGTCTGCTATGAATGGCTGTCAAACACAAACTTAATGCCGCAGCTTGTTCAAATTTTGACAGGAGTCAACTGACAGATGCCTGTTGGTAGTAGCAGTGTTGCCATTTCAGTAAAGAAGCAAGAAATTCAAAAATTCACGGACTTATTGACCCGCCCTCGTAGACAGCCTTTTTTTACTTGTTTTTATTTAAATATATTTTTCCGGAGATTTTTTTATTTAAGCTGAGTTTTATCACCTCACGAATATATCTTTACAAAAATGGACCGCCCTTTTTCGTTCTTCTTAAAAATAGTTATTTGAAAAAATAAGCAATAAACAAGTATTATTTTTTCAGCATGTGCAAAGTAAGCGATGTTCAGTATTGATCAAGAATATGAACTACAAATAACTTAAAATCGGGTTGGATTTTGCAAAGTGTCCCAAAGCGCGAGCTTCATTACTTTGTTATAGGATTACTTCGTTAAGACATCAGTATCAAACGAAATGCGGCAAGTTACAAGAGATTGCAACGAAAATATAAAGATCTTTTAACCTTTGTTGTATTGATAACCGAAAGCAGAGATATTTTTAAATATAATCGGAAATCTCTTCCAGACGCATGAGTTTTATCATATTTTTGTGTAGCTCTATTTGAAGTTAGTGTTGAACCTGATTCGTAATAAATTTAATGTGATAAAATAAGCATTTTAGCAGTTGAAAATATTTTCCAATCATTTTTAATAAAGTTATTGGCTAGACGTTTATTTTTTTTCTAAGCGCTTATAGAAATTTATTTTTAGTTGACGATTGGCCGTTATAAAGCTACACCTAAATAACTTTGGTCTTCCTTTGATGGCAAATACTCCTTATGAACGTCATTGGGAATAAAAAAAGGATGTTTTAAATTTTTAAGGTAACATTTATTAACCGAAAAAAGGCAATTTGTTTGCAATTCGACCAGTCGTGACTTACCCAATTCTCATAAATAGACATTGCGCCAGGATTCGTCAGCTCTTCTTCCCACACCTTATCCAAGCTATTCGCTAGATGTGAGGCTATTTCATTTTCTTTTATAAGCAAAAAAGTGCTAATAAGAACTTGTGCTATTATCACGATCCAAAGCAGGACGATAAACTGTGAAAAGAAATGAAATCGTAAATGTACATACATATGTTATGTCTAGAACCGAATTGAGTCAATTATTGCTTTTTGTTATGGAACTTCTCACACATACTATGTATGTATGTATATATATTCGTTCATTTTTTAGCAAAAATCTGAACAGTTCTAGTACTTAGCTACTGTTACACTCACCGTCACTGTACAACAGACACTTTCACGTATTGCACCCGACAGTCCCAGCAGGAGTACCACCAATGTACCTGAGCCTAGGATTATGTAGGCAAAGCCCGCGATGTTTCTAAATTCTTCCACATCGTAGTCGCATACGAAAAAAATACCAAACGATATGAGCACCAAGGCGAGAAGCTAAAATATATATGAAAATAATTTACTATACAATGATTGTTTAAATATACATAGGTGAAGAATTAATTTTTTGTCTTCTAATTAATACTAACAAAATAATTTACGCCAAGACTAATTAATTTCAATTAATAACGAAAAGGATTTAAGCACGTAAACTAAAATGTCAGTAAAAGAGGAATTAGAACAACATGTAAAAATCATTGTTCGTCAATTACCAATGCGAATGATAGAAGAAGAAATCAGCTGTGTTAGATCAAGTATATCAAGAAGATGTCTGATAAACTTCACCTTATATGAATTCGCCTAGGTTTACGAGTGTAAGAGGCTTTATCAGTTCTATATTTACAATTTTCAAATTCATTAATTTTTAAATTCATTAATTTTCAAAACTAACATAACATATTAAGATTATTATAAATAGTTATACCAAAATTAATCGGCCCGTTAACTATCAAACCGACCATACAATTTGTACAAATCATCTGGCAAATGCGCCACGTTAATTTAGTTATATTGGAAACTAGCTTGTAATTAAAGTATTTGATATGCATTTATAAAGCTGTGTACATATCTCGTAGAAATTATTATTTTTTGGTAGATTTTTTGACTTAAGGAACATTTAACGTTTGCCTCGAGTCAAGCTACGCATCCTACCTATAAGACATATGAACATATACTCGTCTATTATAAAGCCTCTTCGCTCGAACTTTGTGATCACCCTAACTAACTGAAACATTAATTGGAAAATTTAAAAAATGGTGACGAAGCAACAACATTTCTCTCGCTATGATTATATCACTGCATCTAGCAGCACCTTGGCCAATGACAACATACTCGTATTTTCGATGAGGTAGCTTTTTGTCTGTTTTATTAATAATGAATGACATATTAAAATAACTATTTTAAACTATTTACATAGGTATAATATTATTTTGTCTTTTTAAAAATAAAGCTTGGTTTAATATCTTTAACAAAATTTTAAATACATTTTTTAGGGAAAATTCTAAATTTCAATAAATTTACATGTATAACATACAACTACATATATATTATTAAAACTTAAACAATATTTACAATTAACAATTTTTTTGAGCTCAAGGCCAGTTTATGAAAGATTTTTGTGTGGAAAAAACAACCACACCTTTTTTTTAATGGTAGAAGTCATAGTACTATTTAGGAAATAAACACATTTCCTCAACAGACTTCTTTTTATTAAAATAATTAAATGTATTCTTCATGACCACTTCTGCCAGGCTTTGAACCCTGAAGCTCGGAGTTGCAGAGCCAACACGCTACATATTGTGCTACGCTAGCCGAGTTGGCTGTTGTGTTTATTCCATCTTCCTTAAACAAACCAACTACAAAAAAGGGCAACTGATCTGCCGCTATTTAAACTTGTTTGTGTGGTTGTTGTTTGTGTTTTTGCAATATTTACTGTAAAAACAAAAACGTGTTATGGGTATTCATCTAAACGCGTAAATGTCTCGTATCTGCGTGAACCTCGTAAATAAACCGGGTTTTCATATAAAAATAAGAAAGTTTACGATATTATAAGTAAAGAAGCGTATTTTTACAATTACATATTCATTGAGATAGTACACATTTATACACATTTTTAATCTATAGCAATATAATTTCTAATTTTTGTCGATGAGTATTTTATTATTGACGATGTCGCAATGGACGAGATTCCGAGCTTCATCGTATATGCCCTATGGCGTCGACAGGTGGTCTGAATTGAATTGAACAGTTCCGGAGCCATACCGATTCTACAATTCTTTCCCGCCCTATGCTCGACGGGTGGACAAGATTTCAAGAAATTTACATGTTTAAACAGGTCGGTTGGAAAGGACTAGATGGATATATAAAAATTTTAAGCTAAGCACTCGGACCGATGAGTCTATTGTGCCCTCATTTACTTTACAGCACTTCCCCCAGCCCTAGCATCTCCAGGAATCGAGTGATCGATCCTGGGGAGAGGGATTGTAGAGTAGTATCAGTAGTTTGTACCTTCTGTTATTGTACCCCCCTAGTAGTCTCTTGGCCTGGACAAGTCCAGGAGGGTGACATTGTTATTTCCAGCCAGGACGTTAAGCTTCTCAATACACTCCAAGACCAGCGAGCACTTGATCTTAAAAGATAAGAGGGCTTTGAGAGCTGCCTGACTATCGCTGAGGATAATGATGTTTTCCCCTCTATATCAACTGTGAAGATTTAAATCAGTCCACCTGCTGATGACATACATCTCCGCCTGGAAGATACAGTGGAAGGCCTCCAACATTTCCGAGATCTTAGCTCTCTGACCATAGACTCCCGCCCCAGTGCCTTCCGGGGTTTTTGAGCCATCATTGTACTACTGTAAAGTGCTTGTTCCAAGTATTTTTATCATGGAGTATAACTCCGAAGTTTCTTAGGAAGGTTGTTATCTTATGCCTGTCATATCTTGGGAGAAGTGTTAGGGGGAGCTTTGACCCTATTTTGTCTCTGGTCCTTGATGTCAGAACTATTCCTTTGCCAAAGCCTTCAAAGCAGAGTTCGCTTTGCGGGCTGTTCTATGTGAATATGGAGCGGTTCCAGTTCAATCATCACTTCCAGCGCGGCCGTAGGGCAAGTTCTCATCGCCCCCGTTATGCACACGCATGCAAGTTGCTGAAGCTTGGTGAGGGTATTTCTCCCCGTTGTGAGTGCAGCTATCGAGGCCCACGCAACCGCTCCATATGTCATCATTGGTCTAACAATTATGGTGTACAGCCACCTCAGGATCTTCGGGGAGCTGCCCGAAAATTTCGCCGCAAGCCGCCTGCACACCATCATTGCCCTTGTTGCTTTTGAGGTGGTCGACTCTAAGTGGTTGTTCCACCTCAGTCTGGTGTCCGGGATGAGACCCAGATATTTGACTTCATTAGAGGGCTCAATTCTGACCCCTCCCACCTCAATGTCGTTCATACCCTGTATCTTCCTTTTTCTGGTGAAGAAGATGATGTTGGTTTTTGAGGGGTTTATATTCAGTTCCACCTCCGTACACCATCTCTTTGTCAGATTTAAACCCCTCTGGACCACGTGGCATAGAGTGCTTGCGAACTTTCCTCTTGCAATGATGACTATGTAATCCGCATATCCTTGGCAGCGGATTCCATTGTCAGTCAGTGTTTGTAAGAGTTCGTCCACTACTAGGCTCCAAAGGAGGGGAGACAGAACGTCGCCTTGGGAACATCCAGTTTCAGCAATCGTAGTGTTTAGTAGCGCCGCTATCCACTTGCGTGTAGTAAGTTTTATGACTCTTTTCTCCAGTACTTTGTTCACGTTGTCGAACGCACCCTCGATGTCAAGAAAAGCGCAGAGCACAGGAAAGGACTAGTTTCCAAGCCAACCTTTTATGCATATCTTGGAAAAATTATTGACTCAAATCGAGCCTTTTAGAATGTAAAATTTTTTATAAGCTCTTAGTGAATGTATTTGACAGTTTCGGAATAAAGGAATCAAACTTTTTAAATATGCATATGATAAAAAAATAAGCAAATACTATTGTATTTAATTGAAGTCTGGTGTGTGTGTATTAAATTTTTATAATTTGCATATAAAATATATTTAGATTTAGAGGAAAATGTAGAACACTTGCAAGCCTATAGCACTTTATTATCTTAAACTTGCACGGGCTACAATGAAAAATTCTGTTTGTTAAATGTGATATTTTCTTAAGCCATTATTTTGAAATTGTTAAATTTATTTATTTATTTATCTTGGCTACCGGATTTCGAATAATTGAAAAATGGCGATTAAAAAAAAAATCGGTTCCCATTTTTTAAATCAAGAAAAACCCGAATAAACCGGTCCCTCTTCCAAATAAGAAAAAAACTACATCTTTGTACATTTAACTTAATGCCATTATTTCTATGAAATAAATCATTTGAAAATAAAAATGTAGTTTAATGGCCTAATTCGGTAAGCACTCTCAGTCTTTAATAGAGACAAAAGTCAAAATTTTAGACCTGCTGCCATTTATGAGACACAAAATGAAGCTTCTAGTCTCAAAATAAACTCTCCAATGCCCGTATTCAATAAGCAAACTCACTCTCTAATAGAGACAAAAATCACATGTTTAGACCAATACCTGCCGAGGGGTGACCGCTATGTGAAAAAAACTTTGTATTTCATTTAGATTTTACTTTCCCTGGCTGAAATTAGAACCTCGAACTCAGCGGCATATCGAGTTATAACACACCGTTACCCACTCGACCACAGCGGCCACCATACATATATTGTACGAGTATACTACATACTCGTACGTATAAAGGAACATACACATACAAATATTTAAATGAAAGATGTTAAACCTAAATAAGAGACAGATTATATGCACAGTAATATATATACATACTTACAAATATACATACATATGTACATCCATACTTATGTATATGTGTCCATCCTACGAGTATACAAGTCGAGAGCAATGTTTGCTCAGGCGCCAGTTATACTTGGACAAGCTGGCGTCATACCCACCACACATACTTGTACATATTTACAATTTGGTACTAAGTAATACATACATATGTACATACATATGTGTATATATCTAAATAGAGAACAGTAAAGAGTTTCCATGGAAACTACAAACCTAGTAAAGTTAGTAAACATTTAAATGAAAAACGCTTAATGAAAGTTGGTAAGCAAACGATTGAGACATTGGCAAACCTAGCACAACAGACTTTGAACCAGCGTGCTTTTGTTGCTGAGTATTTATAAAGTTCTTAACTATGTACTATGTAGCTGGGCTTTTTTATTAAGGTGCCACGTGCGTAATGTTCTTTTTTTGTTTTTGTTTTTCAAAGTGAATCATAAAACCTGATATTTATGTTGTCAAATTCTAATTATTTAATATTTCTTAGTACATATTCGTAATTTAAATTTTGAGATTATGTTTGTGTTTGCTTATATGTAAGTATGTACATATATTTGTGCACATGTTTATCAGTTTATGTATTGACCTAATTTTCTGCAGTCTGTTTGTACGCGTTTTTACTGGAAATACTTAAATGGCACAGATTTTGTAATGGATTTTTACAGCGACATTGAAATTGCCGCCAAACAGGCTCCAGAAGAATACGTAAGCAACAAATTCTTGTGAGCAACAGAGTGACGACACTATGTAAGTATGCGTATAAGTATGTATGTACCTGATGTACATACATATATGTAAAATAAGCTTAACCCCCAATTCAAATTTCACAAAATTACCTCTGATTAAGCATTACTTTTTGCGTAAAAAAACCATCACCGAAGCCAATGAAAGTGCATGAGGTGGCAGAGTTTGTAGGCATCTTAACTAATCAGGTACATCACATTTAAAACGAATATTTGCCCATCTAGCATATTCTCCTATTTTCTATTTACAAACCTGAAGAAATGACTGGGTGGTAAGCAGTTTGGGTCAAATGAAGAGGTCATCATAAAAACAAACGCCTATTTTAAGAGTCGTGAGAAAAGCTATTTTTTTGAGGAACAAAAAAATGGAAAAACGATGGACTATGTGTATAGAGTTAAAAGGAGGTTATGTTGAGAAATAAAACGCTTTTTGCCAAAAAAATATATTTTATTCAAAAAGTCACTGGCTTATTAACCCGCTCCCCTATTAAAATTACAAATTATTATGTGAATAAAATCAGATGTTCAATCGATACTACCTGATTAATGTACCTTGGCACAAATACAAATATTTTTAGAAGTATTTGTAGTAAAGTACTGAATATTTGAGTAGAGATAAATATATGCCAAACACATAAATAAAGACATATCATATGGAAAAAAGGTGCTTGACATCTCTCATACAAATTTTATTTTTAATACCGCATATCTTTTAATCTATTTAAGGTAGTGTGCTGGAAGTTAGTTTGAGGATATATAAAAACATTCCCATTTTCATGGATGAAGTTAATGGAAAAGTATTTCATTATATCGAAACTTATTACGCAAACAATCGCAAACTATCAGCTATAACTCCAGGACCCGCTTCGAAAGCATAAGCCCAAAGAATGGAAAATTATATAAGTATTTGTACAAAGTTTTGCATAGAAATTATGCTTAAACTCCGATAACCTATGGATGTATATTTTGTATGCATTTGTCAAAATAAAAGTTAACATTTTCACAATACAAGCTCTTATCTGTGGATTTGTATGTATGTAAAGTGGGGTTAAACGCACTCATACTCCTTAAAAAGTGTATGAATTTAGATTGGACACTTAAACGATGATTACTTAAATGGCGAATTAAGTGAGAATTTATTCAATTCATACATACATACATATTTTTACTTAACAATTGGTGCCATTCGTGACGTATACTGTTTTAAGTATGTATGTAAGTGCATTTAAAGACAGTGATAAGAAGATAACAGTTAAATAAATTAATATGGAAAGATTACTAAAGGAAAAATATACAAGATTTGAATTGGCGAAGGGCGAAAGGCCAAAGAATAAAATTAAGTATGTATATTCTTTCGGGCATATGTATGTATTATATGTGTAGGCATCACTACAAAAATAAGCATACCTTTACCTTGCGTGCTATATACGTACATTTTATAACATATTAGTCATTTGGTTACCTCACTTTATTTTTGTTTTTTTTTAATTTTATCATTTGTGACTAACATTCTAATATCGTGGGAAGCATTAAATATTACCCACTGTATGTTAATCATTTCACCATATACATATGTATATGTGAATACACCCAACAAACATAAAAAAAAAAATATTATTAAGCATTTGAAAGATTTTTTAAGTTCTTAAATCGATATCCAACATTGCTTTCCAACCATTATATATGTATGTATGTACTTATGCTTGGAGAGAATCGTAAATATTACAATTACATCTTTAATGTCCAACATAGTATTTCTCCAGTTAGCGGCTTCACACCATCCATATTGCATGAATTTCTTCTGATAATTCACTTGCGTTCAACTTTTTGACAGTTGATGGCAAACCGAAGCAACACTGAAATACATATGTATGTATGCTTTGGTTAGTCGACATTTCGGTAAATTTCTTAATCAATTGGCCAGTTGAAAGAAATCGACACGTGTAAAGGGAGTATCAATTTGATGTGAAGTTCAGTGCGAAAAATATATCCAAAAGCACGTTAAAAGATGTATGTTTTGCGTTTCAAATTAATATATAAAAACTATAGATACCTTTCTATTGGGAACTATTTGTATTTTTCTCCAGTAGAAACACATTTATTGTCGTCTAAAAAAAGAGCTCTTAAAATTGAGAATACTTGAATTCTTCCGGTGAACTTAAGTTGAGAAACAACAATAGCATTTAAACTAGTATCTTAGTTCTCAACTTGAGCTAAAATTTACCTCAAACGCCAATGCTTATTGGGTATGTTAATCGAAATGATTAATTGATAGGTAAGTGTCTGACATAATCACATATTTATACTATGCACATCAATGCTATTCCAATTTAGAGAACTGCATATATGTACATATGTATGTGCAGATATCAATGTAAATTTGTTTTAATTAATGTTTTATTGACAATGAATGGAGTGAAATTAATACGAAAAATGATACTCAATGAGCTCTTTACTATATAGATTAGATTGAAAGCTTTGAGATAAATATTAATTAACACACACGGGCAGGCGTTGGACTCTAGCGAGGCGTTTAATGTAAAAAAAAATCTGTAAGAAACGTATGAAAAAAAAAAATTATAATTTAAAAGATTTAATAGCCATAATGATGTTAACTTATTCTATGTGATTGTTGCTGCATTACTCTAGCAATTCGTTGTGTGAAGGACAGTTAAAAAAGTTCTGAACATTTTTGAGTAGTTAACTCATCGTTCTAAATACTTTTAGTGCTGTTGCGAAAAATTTTGTTAAATATATTGTGACGTGGAAAATTTGTGAAGCAAATCGTACTCGTAAATTTTAGTAGAAAAAAATAATTTATTTATAAAAAATATGTTCTTGAAAATTACAAGAATATTTAAAACAGTAACCACATCGATAAAGGCTAATATATCTAAAGTATCAAAAATAATGAGGTTAGCAATTGCTTAGCGATAACTATGCTATCCATACCGATATCATAACTATAAAGATGTCACAAAGCCAATTATTTCCAAACTAAATTTTTTAACAAACAGTTTTCTGTCAGCTGCTTTTTTTAGTATTGTTAAAAAAATATTTCGTTTTAAACTAATTTGTTGTATTTTTTTTTTGAGCAACTAAGCCAAATGCTACACATTACAAACTAAAAAAACTATTTTTTTAAAATACACTAAAAACATTTGCAACAGCATAATAATCCCAAGGAACATTTTAAAAAATTAAAATATCCACCACATTTTTGAGCTATAAAAGAGCCTGTCGAAAGCGCAGATTAAAGTCAATACAGTTGGAGCTTAAATACTTTAAAATTTCATATCTTAGGGTCTGTGAAAAGTAGCAGTTAAGTGCTTTTGCCAAGTCTGCGAAAATAATTACATATTTTATTAGCAACTCAAACGATTTCATCTACAATCGGCAAAACTCGAACGATTTTGCAATATTTTCAAAACCGGCAAAAGTTGGCTCTAAGCGAATTTAACAAGGTTGTGTTCTGATTGGCTGGCGATGTAAATCACCTACAGAAATTTGACATTCAGTCCAGCAAAACAAAAACACCACCACCTTGTTAAATTCGCCTTGAGTTGCCTGTACAACACTAGTAGATCGAAATATCGAAACATTAAGGGTATTCGGGATTTGTTGTATTCGTAATAATATGTACTATTTTTACAACGAATTCGGATTAACGTAAATCGCGAACACACCCTGTTGTAATATCTTTCTTCGTGTCATTGTAATTTTTTCCGAAGGGCTGATTTACAAGTTCATATGTATTTATGTATGTGATACCAACAATTAAACTAAAGTGCGTAATATGCAGCGAAAAGGCGAAAAAAACGAATATATTAGATTTTATTAGATTTTATTACAAATAATTGTGAATATCAAATTGCTAAGATAAGCGAAGAATATCTATTTTTTCTACTAAGGTATTTGTAGATGATTCGACGATTCATCTTTTTGGTTGTGATCGGCTGTGAGAAATTTACAAACGAAAAACCAGATTTACAGCGGTGTCCACCCATTGTATTTGAAGTGAAACGTATATTTTATTTTTGGATTTTTATAACTTTTGCTATAAAAACCACAGAAACCACGAATATAAAACCACATTAATACAACAGATCCCGAATACCCCTTTTATTTCTGAAATCACTTGCCGTACATTTACACAATAAAGTGATATGTTTTATTTTTTTTTTTTTTTTACGTGGTATTCCTTTAAAGTTTTCTTCCGCGAATATTCGTCTGCATTGAATGGCATTCACTGAACAATTTTAAAAAGGTTTGTTCTAATAACTAAATTTTAAATTTAAGAAAAATTGAGGTTTTGGCGATAACTATAGCCCGATATGAGCGACGGGGAATTCAAAAATAAAATTGAGCCCAATATTGAGCCCCGAGTTGTAAAAATTTCAACTTACTTTCATACTGATTTGTACAATCTGCTGATCGAAATATATGTATGTACCATCAATATACACACATATGTATGTACATATAAAAAAAAAAAGTTCTGACAATTTGATTTTATAGAAACCATCTGCCTTTGGCGAAATACATATGTATGTACATATATTGTGCTCCAATTTTGGGCAAATAAATAAAGATGCGCACCAAAAAAATTTCGGTCATATTATTCTTAGAAAACATGCTTGAATATCTAACAAATTATTCACTTAAGTAAACAAACGGCAACAAATAATTTTATTTACTACGTTAAGTGAAAATCGCGCGTTTGGGTAGAAATACAAAAATAAAAAATAAAATTATTTGAAAAAAGTAAGTAAACGCTGAAGCAAGCAGTCATTTGCTTGTTACAATAGGGTGTGTGTTGTTAATACACTAAAAAAATGTTTGCCTCGCCCTTTAGATCTTTAAATGATTTCAAAATAATTGAACACAAAAAATGCCCAGTATTAACTGCCTACAAAATTCAGGAAAAATGACTTGACATTTCCCTTCAAAGTGCAGGCAGTTTTTTAACATTTAACAGAATTTTATTTTGAATTAATGCAATCGCGTAAATGCGAAGAAATTCATATTCTTATTGGGAATTTAATGCTTTTTGCGAATGTCCCTGACCAAATTAATATATTTATTTCCCTTATATAAAGCCGAAAAACTCTATGACTCAGAATATTTCGACGGTCTTACGTACTTCCTAAAATAAAGCGTTTCTTCTAATTTTATGCCGGCACGGGTTAAAGTAAAATTGAGCTACAAAAATTCCCTGGTATACACACGCACAAATACATAAAACACAAACAACAACAAACCAGTTGTAAGCTGTGCGTCTCTTACTTTTAAATTATTTAGACACAGATATGTAGATTTTTGCAAATACTTAACTTGAATTTCAATGATTCACACACTATGTTGAACTGACATTTATGGCTTTTGTTTATTATTTTCCGAGGTTTGTAGAACATGTTTCTACATACATGCGCTCTATTCACTCCATTATGATGACATACATGAAATGATTTCTATAGTCGCCTTATTCAAAGCTTATTAGTGCATAGTTCTTGGAAGGTGAAAAGACAGTGAAATTTTCATCCGAATTATATACGTTATTGCCAAACTATTCAAGTTAGATATTTAAAAATTTGAAGCCAATTTTATAGTATTTTTTTTTAATAAAATCAAATGCTCTTTTTATTCAGAGAATTGAGTTATCTCAAAATTTAATATCTTATTTCATCCGTAAATGTTATTGAGCCTTCTTTTATAACTCTTTTGTGACATGTTAGACTAAAATATTCTCTTTGTAATAAATATCCGACTCAGCCAATTTTTGTAAAGGGCAACTACTGTTTTGTTTAAATTTCCGAATATTTGTAAAGACTCCAAATATTTGAATCGAACAGAATATATCTAATCTCTGGAGTGAGTTTTTTGACAGCAGAATGAACTTGCGTGAACCTTGAATTCTACAGGCGCTGACCATTCCTTTTATCAGAAAAAAAATAAAACAAAGTAAATAAAATGTTTATTGGTTTAATTTTCGGTGGCGAAATTTTAAATAACAACAATTTGTTATATACTCGTACATACATACATACATAGGTACATTTTATTTGACGGTAACTTAAAACGAATTCTAATTATGTATTCCTATGAAATGTGTTTGTCGCAAAAAAACAATTGTAATGAAATTCCATCACCTTGACAAAATTTTTCATAGGTGCTTTCAAAAATATTAACGTTAATTTGTGAAATTTTTTTTTTATTGAGGGCAACTTCAACTTCGTATTTTATTGCACTAAAATTCAATTTGCGGCCGCTGTGGTCGAGTTGGTAGCGGTGCGTGCTATAACTTGATATGCCCGTGAGTTCGATTCGAATCTCAGTCAGGGCAAACAAAATCTTAATAATAGAAAAAGTTTTTTCTAATAGCGGTCACCCCTCGGCAGGCAATGGCAAACCTCCGAGGGTATTTCTGCCATGAAAAAGCTTCTCGTTAAATACATCTGGCGTTCGGAGTCGGCACAAAACTGTAGGTCCCTCCATTTGTGGTATAATATAAAGACGCACACCACAAATGGTAGGAGAAGCTCGGCCAAACACTGAGCTATATAGTGTACGCGCCAAATTTATATTATATTATAAATTCAATTTGCTACAATGCCGCCTACTCAAAACTTTAATTGTTGTTTAACCGAAAATGAGATTGAACTAAACTTCAGCAAAATTTTAAAATAAAATATTCAATTTTGCCCCACTAAAATGCAAATTTGTAGTGGTTTGCTGTTATAACGGATTATTGAAAATTTTTTTGTTGCTTCTGCTTTCATAAAACATACAGTATTAACACAATTTATATTTTTAATTTATTTTTAAATAACCGAATACCACAAAACCGCATGCAAAAATTTGCTTGAAATTTGCTTATTGTTGTAATACAATTGAAGGGGCTATACTGCATACTGAAAAGCTCAAAAAAAATTTAAAGTCTGTTATTTAATTTAATAAGTTTTGTTAGGAAATGAACTCTTATCTTTAAAAAAAAATCAGAAATTTTTTTAAAGATACATTTGGAGAATTTTTAATATGTGGTGAGTCATAATTTACAATGGGATGAACGACTTTGTTCCAATATTCCGGTTGTAACATTTTCACAATATCCATACTTAGCAATTTCTGTTGTTTTATTTTTACAAATTTGTTTACGCTTCAAAGTTAGACCGATTCACCGGGACAAGCAGGCTAAAAGCAGTACATGTTTCAATTCAAAATACAGGTGCTAAAATTTGGATATGTAAATGCGTCTACACATATAAACCAGTGTTTGCAAATACAATATACATTTCTTCACGCGTATTCAAAAATTTCTTAAAATAACTAAAAAATTCAATACATATCTACAAAGATATGTAAACATCATTTCGAAAATTTAATTATAATCAATACAAAGATGAATTCATTTCTGTTAAGTTCCATAAATCATTGCAGTAGAGATTTTTCAAAATACAAAAGAATTTCCACTTCCCGCCATATATTTCCATCATTTGAATAGCTAGACGTTTAGTCTGAGAGCAGAAAAAAAATAGTAATTATTCTCATTCAAAATTTTAGAACACTACCTATGTTTACAATAATCGAAATGCAATAAAGTATATAATTTATGCTCAATTGCACAGAAACAGGAAACACATGTTTTACAGAAGATTACCATTTAGCGTACAAATGAAGTAAAAATGGGAATTTCAAAAACTTAAAAGTTGATTGATGTGAACATAAATATCTGTAAAGGTACGAGTACATTGAAAATGTGTCGAATAAATTTATAAAAGTTTATAATTCTTAAATTGAATTGTTAATATTGTTTTCTTCTTTTTCTTGTCCGACAGGGTGGAATGTTAATATTTGTTGGAACGATTTTAGAAGGAGACGCAAGTTTTCATATGAAACAGAAAAGTGAATTGAGTCAATTTGAATTTAATTTTCAACAGAAATATAACACAAATTTAGTTTTCTCAGAAACTATTTCACCAGTTCCGTTAAATAAAAAAAGCGATAAAAAAAGCGATAAAAAAGCTGCCAAAGACACAAAACATACATTAGGCTCGTCCAAAAATGTATGAGAAAAAATAATTAGAAATTTATACAAGTTCATAATACTATAACAAATATTTATAAAGTACATATTTTTTTCATAAATTAAAATAAAATTATTGTACTCGTATGCATTATTTTGTAGGCCATTCAGTTACATAATACAAAGTGGACCATACGAAAAATACAATTTTGTAGATATACATGCGATCTCTTTTTAACGCAGTTGACCGGGACACTAATTTGTAAGCCTAAAAAAACCGCGTAAAAATAACTATATTTCGGTTCAAATTTGTTTATTCGTACCTATTTTGCAAAAAATCCGCACAAAAGAAGAATTCCGCGTTGAAATAATCAAGTTTCCACCCTAAACCCAAATTTGGGAAAGGAGACAAGTTCATTACATATCTATATTTTCGCTATGCCTTCATTCATATTAAAAAACCTCTGTTTTAAAGGTTTTTGACAAAAAATCATAGTGAGATCACCTATAACTTAAATTATATTAAACGACGAATAAATCCATACTTCAATTCTTAAAATAATCTGCTAATAATCGCTGAGGTTTCTCATTTTGCATGTGGATATACATATAAATCCCGGCAGCACTCCATAGCATTTTTAAAATCTCGACGAAATTTCGCTAAACGTTCTTCATTAGCGCTTGCAAAACGCCTTAAAAATCAGACAAAAGGGCAAAATCAGAACAAATCGCGAACCGCGTTAAAAAAAAAGGAACTGTGGGTTGAGGAATAATTTGTGATAAAAAAATCCGCGTTAAAAAGTAAAACCGTGTAAAAAGGGGCAAGGGGGGATTGTAGAAAATCGCGTTAAAAAGAACCGCGTTAAAAGGAGATCGACTGTGATATATAATCCTTGAAAATACATCATTAATCATTATTGAAAATCATGCCAAAACTGTGTACAAACAAATAGTATCTTGTATTTCGGCGAGTTTGAGGGTTTTGTAAGAAACATAAAATATAGCTAATATTAAAAAATGGTTAAATAACCAACTTGGTCTTTGTTGAAGTCTTTTGAAGAAAAACCAAGTCTGCTCGCTGGAAATTTCTATGAAAAATCGTTAAGAAAATTTGAACGACCTCATAAAATGTTTTCTTTAAAAAAATTGAGATAATGATTCCTTTGATGTAACACAAATAAAGGCATACGGGTTTAAAAGTAAGAAATTTTCTTTTTTGGAACACCCTTATGTACATAAATAGTTGCTTAAAAATATAATCGGGTACATATGCACATTTAAGTGTTTGTAAGTCTATAAATGTGTTCAAATATACGATAGAACTGTGGGGACTAGAAGAACGAACTCTAGCCGTAGTGGTCAATTGCAGTACAGCATTAAGAGAGGGAAAGCGAAAGTTGTAATTTAGAGAGAGTTGGTGCAATATTCGCATATAGGAGAGACATTTTTGTCGATTAGGTGTTTGAGGGTAAGTCTACAATCCCCGAGTCGTAATCTATATATTTTTATAAGATATTAGCATGTTTTGTTTACTTTCAAAGTTTGTTTTAATATAGTTAGTTAGGTCATTGGTTGAAAAGTGGTTATACATTATGAGGGGTTGTTTTAACTCGAACGTGTCCTGCAACCCAGATGAGCTTGAATTTATTTTTGTTTTTTTTTAAGGAGGTTTCTTATTGCGTTAGAGTAATAGCAATCGTTGTCTGGGTTTTGTATCGCTTCAAAGATTGAAAAGGAGTCTATGCATATAGCAAATTTCCCCCCGTCTATTCCTTATTAATTGTAGGGCTTCGTGTATCGCTTCTACTTACGTCAGACGTGAAGCAGATGCTGTCAGTTGGTAAGTGGCCGATACCTATAACTTCTTTATCAAGCACTATGCCAAAGCTTCTTTGGTATGGAGTTTTTGAACCGTCGGTGTAAACAAACTTGAAATCTTTTAGAGTGTCTATCATCTTATCGAATTCCTTTTTGTAAGAGCCTATATAGGTATTATTTTTGGTCCAGTTGTGTAGAATAGTGTCGATTGCAAAGCGGGGCAGTTGTTTCTTTAATTGTTGGCTTATCTTCAACTTCAATAAAATAAAAGAACGCAATTAAGGTTTTTTCTTTGTTTTTTTACGACTTATCTTCGGAAATGTATTTAATTCATAGAGTCATTTGCCTTACTTTTACCAATAATTTCCATTTAAACGTAAGGGCAAGTGGGTTAAAATATCAGAAGCAAATTAAAATTTTCTTAATATTTAGTCTTTGATATGCAAAAAAATTTAATTAAAACAGAAAGCCTTGAATTAATTGGAGAAAAGAAAGAAAAAAATAATTTTAAACAAATTTCATACAAAAGTATGTATCTAAGTACATATGGTATCTAAAATAATTTTTTATTTTAATAGGGTTTGCTTTTGGCAAAGCGTAAATAAAACAGATGGCACATATGTATGTACATATGTATGTATGTACATATGTATGTACATATTTCTGTGGAATTTTGACAAAAAAAAGACAACTTATTTCCCTTTAGCCGGTTTTGTTTTAACAATTGAGGATGTTTAAAACGACAATTTTTTGTACATACATTCATATTTAATTAACTGTTTGAAAATTGCATCACAACCATTTTATTTGAGGCTTAGTAGAAAAATAATACAAACGTCGAGATAAGTTGTTTTGTCAAATTACCACAGGTTTGGTATAAACTAATATCGACATTTGTCGATGAAATTAGTTGAAAGAAGTGAAGTTGAGTTAAACTTCTTTGAGTGTTATTTTGCCAAAATATCAGTCTCGGAACACCTTTTTTTTATTTTGGAATGTCCTCTGAAACTTCTCTTTTTTCGATATATTTTTATAACATCCGTTTTCAATCTTAGCTTTTCTAGCACCCTAAATTTAGGGTTTTATATTTCAATTTCTTTTAGTGTGGAAATAGCACATTTGTCAATTGCAGCAAGGCTTAAAACTGTCTAAAGATTTCTTTGATTAATAATCGAAATAATGTTCGAAAATGAGTGCTTTAAATATAATTTTGCCAATTGAATTTAGCTTTAATCCTCAACATCTCAGATATGTACATATGTATGTATATTTACAAATATATTTTGAAGCGAAATTTCGTAATCCGTTGAGACTTTCGTTCCAAATATTTTCATTGAGAGAACGTACCTGAGACTATTTTTCTAAATTTTTTTTCCAGAAAGTTACGAAGTTACGATTTTCATTTTGTTCTGTTTGAGAACATTTCCGAAGGTATTGTTCACTTTTCGCTATCACTTTGGTTTTTGTTCTCATTTCGATTTATGTTTTTAAGCGTTCTTGGAAATAAAACAACAAGCGTTTAGTTATATCTTTTGTTTCCAATCCTTGATCCCTTTACTCATATGCTGTTAAAATTAGACTCGTTTAAGTAAAATTGTATTTGTTCTCGACTTCGTTTTTATATTACAGCTGTAAACTGTTATGGGATTGATGGGCAGTCGAATATTAAAGTCAGAGCAGATTGTGTCAGTATCGTAACTAAAACCGGTGCATATACATATGTATGTGTGAATGTATAATTAAAAATACTGTCAATTCAAAATTTAAAAACAACCTTGAAATGTTCTCATTATTGATGGTCAATGGCTTAATAACAGACAAAGGCAATGTTAATAAAAATCTCATTTGATGTGCATTTTGTAATTTCCCTGTCAAAATTGTAAATATTCTTCGATAATTAAGTAGGAACCTAATCCATTCACGAGTCACCAAGCAAAGTATTTGATTATCTTGATTTTCTTCTCATTTTCCGACAGGGTGGAAATTTGATATATATTGGAACGATTTTCCGTCATCCCTTGTCATTCCGTCATCAATGTCGAACGAAAACGACACTGAAGATGGCGCAATGCCGAAACCGGTATGTCATAAAACCAAATTTGACAAGGGATGACTGAAAATCAAAAGTATTTGAGGATAATTCTTGAAAATGTCCTTTTTTTCTGACTTATCAAAGCAGTTATAGAAAATTAGCAAATAAAAAATTGTTTAGTATAAAAGGATTTAATAGTTAAAGTTGATAAACCTACTGCGCAAATTCGTGGAGTACATTTTCTTCGACTTCGATTAGTTTATCTTTGAAAATGCTAACTGAGTTCAATAAACGATTGTACGTGAGGACAAATTGTCATTCTGTGCTATCGTGGAGTATAACCTGTTCTCAAAAATTCATCATGATTAGAGATTTCTCGTTTTGCGTTAAAAAGAATTTCCAAGTATTTTTACGTGCCTAACATCACAGCCAGACATGTTAAATAAAGTTCAATAGTCATTATTATTATTAAACTAACAAACATTTGCACCATTTTAAGGAAAGTACTTATTAAAAATTTCGAAAAAAGAATTTTATTTAATTGTTTTAATACCGCAAAATAAATAAATTTATTTAATTTTTCAATTATTTTTAAAATATTTAATTAGTACATGATTATTATGGTTTTCAATTTTTAATATCATGATTTATATGCACTTGTTGCAACTTAATTAAAAGCAGTCTAGGAATTTTAAAATACTTAAATAACTAAAAAATTTTCAAATGGGTCAAATAAAAATATATAATCAAATAATTGAAAAAAAATAGTTTATTTATCTTAAGTTATTTCATTACTTCTGCTTATTTCATAATGTCAAATATTCTTGATTATTTTTGTTTATGTGTGTAATGAATTATTAATTTCTGGACCAAATAAGGCAATCAAAATATTCACTGAAATTCAATAAAGGCCAAAAAATTAATTACATATTACTTAACGCAACGGATATTTAACAGGTTTTGTCGTAGCTTTTATAAAAATTAACAAGATTTCAACTGTCAAAAAAACGTTTTTCGAAAAATGTATGTTAGGGCTTTTCTGCATTTTATCAGCGGTATTTAGTTATGCATAGATGTAATCTGTGGAAATATTACAAAACAACTCATCTCTGAGCAATGGTTTTATTAAAATTTTCAAAAGAATTAATAATGTAATTATGCCTTTTAAAAAGGCATCTTCATTCAAATCGTTTTCAAATATTTAATTTGTCTATTAAAGTAAAAGCTGTTGAAGTCAAATAAGTTGTTTTGGTAACAGTCCACCAATAGGTTTTCATATCACATTTCGCTCAGTTCGCTGTTGAATTTGGTTTGACACAAAATTGTTCTGGAGCTACTGTGTCATCTTAGATGTCATTTTTCTTGCCAGGTCTGTCAGAAGGGAAAACGACAAAGAGCAACATACAACGAACATAAATATCTATAATTCATTTTTTCATTAAAAAGAATGGAGTGGATTTGATCGCAATTGTTAATTAAAATTAAAAGTTAAAACTGTATAAACACGAAAAAATTAATACTTAAAAAGTCTTAAAATCTAAAATTTAATCGTAGAAACAAAAGATAAAAAATAAAAAATATCAATAATTCAACTTACGGCACATATCGCATGAAATATGAATGTGATTCCTTTGACTGTCGATGTCGAAGACATTATTTATTTTTTGTTTTGTTGATTCTCCAAATACTTTCGCTTTTATTTTGATTTCTGTTTGTTTTCAATTTGTGTTTCTAAATTTGTTCGTTTCCTTTTAAATAGCATGAAATTAAATTTTCGATTAATAATTTTTGCTTCAACTATTTGCATTTACACTTAATACACATGATAGATCTTTACAGTATGGACATATATATATGTGTATATATAAGCTTCAGCCCTGAAGGTTTTTGTAGGGGTCCCCGCAGGTGGTGGCAGAGGAAAAGGAGGACTTCCTCTGCGTTGGAAATACCAAGTGGAAAAAGACTTGGCTTTCCAATTGGCGCCAGTAAGCAAGAGATAGAGACAGCTGGCGTGCTTTGTTTACCTCGGTGAATGAGCCAATTAAGTAAGTAAGTAAGGTCACGACAACACAAACAGTTCAAATATATTTTGAGGCGGGGTAGAGATAAGTCTTTAGAAAGAACGAACATTTATTTCAAGTTCAGTATTTTGATAAACAATTTTTTTTTTAAATATCATAAGGTAAATGAGTGTTTTGAAAAAAAAATTTAACTCAAAAAAACTTACTAAAATGACACCAAACACTTTTGGAACCGTTAAAAGTGCGGTGGGATCTTTTTATTATTGTTCTATGAAATTAGTGTTAAGATTTCTAGAAAAAAATGTTTGCCTCTTAATTTTTTTCTAAAAAGTTTTTCAAATGCAAAAAAATGTGCGCTGATTTTTGAGAATTTTTGACATAAGCATACAGATTACGAATTAACCATATTTATTTTTATTTGGAAAGAAATGCAACAAACTCGACAAAAACTCAACAGTTATTTTAAGGCCTGTCAAATTCGCTTTATATGCCTACGAAGTTCATTAACTGCAATATTTTTCTAAAAAAATCGTAGAACAAAGCTGTAAATCTGTGCGCAGTGTTATTAAAATTCACTGAATTTTTTACAAAAATTAAAATTTTTAAAATCAACCATAAAAATACCAAAACTTTTTTTAAAAACCTGACTAGTTTTTGCCAAATTTTGAACTGAATGACAATAGTTTTTTTGATAACTTTCGGGATTTTATTTATTTTAGCGAACATAATTGATAAGAAAAAAATATTAAATAGAAGCGCTGCGATTACGCTCTACGCTAACTCCTTTTATATTCCTCTCATTTTCTATTCGTACTCTCTTTCTAACTCGAAACAAGTTTTTTATTTTTTTTTTATTCATTTTTGCTTCAACTATGGTTTCAAACACATACTATCTGCGTGTGTATGTGCGCTTGGCGAACAACTACGAACATAAATTTAAGTATGTACATATAAAGCGTTTGTGGTAAATAAAAAAGTGGTATGCGGTAGGCGGAATGAAACCTGTATCAGTGATGGAAAGTATGTACATTTGCACGTTGGATTTGACGTCCGTGTTCAAATCAATTTAAAATGTCAAAAAATTATTTACCATTCGTAGGGAAGAAAATTATTTTTTGCAATACTTGTGTTCCGAACGAGAACTTAATTCAATGTAGTTCGTTTCTAAAAAATGTGTTATCCCCCTCAAAGTTCGAACTCTTTTGAGAAAGAACTTTATTTGATCTTTTAGATAGCTACTTTGCTTAAAAACCCAGCTTGTATTTTCAATTAATGACAGAGATCTTTTAACATTTGTTTGAAGGATAGTTTGGCTCGGGAATGTTACCATATCTCACAGTTCTTCGGACATGAGGTTTTATTGGAGTAAATTTACAGCTTGAAGTGATGAGTGAAGTTTTAAATTTTCACTTTTTAAAAAAGTGTGTCACAACTAAAGAGTTTATTAAAAATCAATTAAATTTTTTAGACCCTTGCAACTTGCACGCTAATGCTCAAATGTAATGTGCTACACAATTGCATATTTAAAACAATTACAAATTTTGTAGAAAGTTCAAAACTTTTTATTTTACGATATTTTATAAATTTGTTTTTGACTTTTATAAGAAATTATTAAGCATTAATTTAACAAAAGAAAAAATTGCGTATGACACCAGTACTATATATTAGCTCAGTGTTTGGCGGAGCTTTTCCTACCATTTGTGGTGTGCGTATCTTATGTTGTGCCACAAGTGGAGGGACCTACAGTTTCATGCTGACTCCAATTGGCTGATGTATTTTTTGAGAAGCTTTTTCATTGCAGAAATACCCTCTTAGGTTTGCCAATACCTGCCGAGGGGTGAACGCTATTTGAAAAATACAATTTCTTTGATTAAAACTTTACTTGCGCTGGCTGAGTTTTGAGCCTCGAACTCTGCGGCATTTCGAGTAATAGCACGCACCGCTACCCACTCGACCACAGCGGTACATATCTGATATAAAATTGGGTTTATTTAAAAATTTCCCATCCCTGCTATGTACATACATATTTATGTATGTATGTATATATGTACATATGTACATCTATGTAGATACTATGTATACATGCAGACTCATCTGTGAGTTATTGTTTATGGACAAGTAAACTCAACAGTAAATTTTTCGCGCTCTTTTATTTATAATTCATTGCTTTTCTATTTTTTTACATTCCATATGCTCAAAATTTTTAACGTTTGCACGTATGTATGTATGTATTTCCATTCATTTTTCGTATCGAGTTAATAGTCTCTTTAATTAAGTATTTATACATGCATGTACATATATTGTACATATGTATGTACACAAGCATTTACACATACATATGTACCTACACATTTATGTATGTATGAATGGTATGTATGTCCGAGATTTTTAGCAACTTTTTCCAACAATTGAATACGTATTTTTTTTTACCAATTCGTTATTTTTAATTCGATTTTAACTACTATTATTGAGAAGAGATGACATCACAATTTTTAGTGTCATCATAGTTTTGAAAAAAAAAAAAAAGATCTAATACCTATGTAGTAAATTTTCACAGCAACATACATACATACATATATATGTGCATACAAACATTTGTGGTAGCAAGATTATACATATGTATATTTTTGTAAAGATTTTTGATTTAGAAGCACAAAATATTTAAAATTTTTTTCGAGGGCGTAGATTTCTTCAAACTTTCCTCCAATGAACAGAAATTTCGAAATTTTTGACATTTTAGATTGTGTGCTTTGCGTCTTCGGCAAACTCAATCATAAAAATATGTATGTATATAGGTATGTATGTATATAAGTATATGCAGTTACTAAAAATGTTCAGTGTGGTCGTAATTGATAAAATTTAACTACAAAAATATTTAATTAATGAGGAATTGCCACTCATTGTTTCACTCTTAATGAACTGACCGGCTTTTCAATTCAACATTCATCAACTTTTAACCAGCCATTTACTTAAAAGTGGATAAATGATATTTATTCTTTTACTAAACATTTTATTTGCACAATTTATTTTTTTTATTTTGTTTATATTACTTAAGCGTATTCAGTTTCAGTTATAAAGATCTATTTACTCGTACATACATATGTACATATATGCCAATTACGTACTCGTGTATTTCAATTTCACCGTCACTAATTTTAAGCACTTTTAAGTTACGCGCGGCACAAAATACTGACATGCGGCCGCAATTTGATTTTGACTTTTAGCAGTTTCGCTTACTACTAGAGAGAGAGAGCGAGAGAGTATTAATGCCTAAACTTCATTGGCAGTGTATGCGCAAAATCGAAACCCAGCAATATTTGAGATAAGGTCTGAAAACTATGTAGAATTTTTATTGAAAAATTTGGGCTGAAAGAAATTTTGAAATTTAAAAATTTAGAAACTTTAGGTAAACACATTGGTAGCCCTGGCCGCTAAAAAAACAGTCCGTTAATTTTGGAGATTTTTTTTGCCACATTTAAACAGAAATTTTAAACCAAAATAATTTAAACAAATTAAAATTAAAAATTGTTTAATCAGTACTGAATTTTTGTAAGCTAAAAACCTGCCTGGCCAAATAGCTTTTCCTTTTTTTAATGTTCAAAACTTGAATGAAAGGTTGTTGAATTACTACAAACTACAAGTTTAAAATTTAGTCTATAAGCCCATTTTCGTCCCAAAAAAGGCCAGTCGTTTAGTGTTATTGAAAAAAAAACAGTGATTCTTCATTGAGTACTGCACACGATATCGTTTGAACCTTACTTAGTTAAATGCTGTGTAAATTTCTTCAATACCGCACTACTTTGGAGTCGTCAGTTCAATGACTTATTTACTTAGGAACCATTAAAATGCTGTCATAGTTTTTCAATAAGTTATAACAAGAAATTTTTAACAAAAAATACCGACTTCAATGTGTATATGCTCAAAAGCCGTTAGTTCCGAAGATCCAATTATTGGACTGAAACAAATTAATTGGAACCACCCTTGAAGTTTTGCGATTCCGATAATGCAAGTCTTTTCAATTATTTTTGAAACAGATAGATTTTTAATGTTCGAAAATTTACATTATAATATTCTAATTACGGTATTCTAGGTTTTTAAAATATTGATTATTATTTAGCCTTCTCTCTAAAAAGTCAGAAAGAATGTTTTTGCTCATGGGGGAAATAAAAACCTTTTAACTGTGATACAATCAGAATTATACCACTCGCTTATTGGCAATTTTATTTGCTTTTATTAAAAATTGTTTAATCCCAAACCAAAGCACAAAGAATTATCTACCATATAAACTTTCATTTCAAACTTTATAGACAAAAAATTAAAACCAAAATTTAAAAAAAAAATGCATTTCATAAATTTCTTGTAATTCTTTTGAATATGCAGAAGCCTATTCAAATTTAATATAATTAAGTACAAATTGTAAGACTCGTTGATTTTTTTACTGGTGCTCTTTTGCAATTTCTTCCTCAATACCTACTCGAAAAATTTCCTAATTTGTTTAAGTTAAATATTCTAAAGAAACTTTACCAACTTAAAGAAAGAAGTATAATGAGAAGATGTGGTGTTATCCGAAATAGTACTATAGCTTATACCGCATGAGTATTGTTTTTTCCTAATAATTTTCTCAAAAAAACTAATCGGCCTTAAAGCTCATAAACAATTAAAAGTAAATAATAGTATGGCCAAACTAATAACAAAAAAATTGAGTGTTTATCGTTTTCGTTACAGATTAGTACATATTTATATTTAAATTGGTTTTTAAGTCGAGATTACTCCGAGTACGGAAGTGTTTAGCTGAAACTTCGAGAGTATGGAATACTTCAAAACTTTTGACTAATTTTTTCAGTGGCACTTAACAGGTTTGAACCAATCAGTATCGGTTACTTTTAATACAACTTCATTTTTTTTTTATTGAAACCAATAAACTTAAGATTCCACAGTGGCGGTTAAAACAATTGCGATATTTAAATTTGATTATCTTTTATTAATTAATTTACTCTCTGTCAAAACTCAATTTAAACTTTAATGTTGATTTTTGAAAAAAAAAATTTATTGACGACAATGTTGGGCCGTCCATATATTACGTGACGCGTCTAGGGGAGGTAGGGGGGTTAAAGTCAGAGTCACGGTTTGTCCCGGAGGGGGAACGGGGGGTCTACAAATATGTATTTTGTTGTTGCTTTCGGTACATTGAATGTCAAAACCAACCAACAAACAAATGTTCTAACATTTGCTGAACCACGGCGATAGAAAAAACAAATCAATCAGCTGCTTACTAAAGCCAATTTACTAAATTCGCCTTGGTTCGAAGAGTGTTCGCGGAGCTGATAATTGTTACGAATTGTTACAAAACCTCACGATTTTTGTCAAATTGCGTTCGCAGTGACCAAAAAATTTGCAAGGAAGGGGAAATTGAGAACGCAAAATAACATTTCAGAAAACAGCTGATCAATATCAGCTGATTGCAATTTGGATAAATACGAAATTTTTGCTTAAGAGTTATTAAACATGCAAGAAGCAAGTAAAAGGTGGTTTGGTTAAGTTTCGTTAGTGGAGTGTTATGGAAAACACTAATGTAACGTTTTTCATGTTGCATATTTGGATGCGGACAAAAATTTAATCAGCTATTTGTTAAACTTGCAAGTTTCTGCAAATTTTGCTTTCGCGTAAAAATTTACAAGCATTTCTCTTTGAGAGAGAATACTCTACAATTCTGATTCGTTGCTGGATAATTCTTGCTGGACTTTTACACGAACAGAAGAAGAAACGCTATGGACAAAAATAAAACATTTCAAGACTTGCATTCAAGAAAGCTTTTCCCGAAAAATCAGCTGCAGATTCACAAAATGAAGCGGTTAAATATTGAAAATCAATTAAAAGCGAAAATGATTTCGCAGCGAGATTTAAGACGAAAATGTCAGAACTGAATACTACAATTCTAAAAAAGAAAGGTGCGATTTTTTCTTTCTGAAGCAAGGTTGGTTTTCCGTGTTTACAACTTGCGTATATTCATAGTTTTCATTGACAACATTGAACATCTTTTATATTTCGTATTAGGTGTTGGCAAAGGCAGCATATTCATCCTTGCTACCAAATAATTCATTTCGTTACGTTATCTTTTTTAGTTTCGGTTTGACACCAGTGTGACGTCAAAGAATATTGATTCAAAAGGGGAAAAGAAACAGAAATTCACATTTGCATGCAAAACAATGAAACAAATAATTAACGGTTGTTTAAAAAACGAAATGTACAGTCGCAAATTGTAGAAAGGGCAACATGAAACCTTTGCATTTTCACAATATTTTGATATAAAAGTGTTTAAACAAAAGGATTTTATAATTTAATGTTCCTTATTCACTATTTGAGAGTTGTAAAAATACTCCATTAGCTGAGTCAACAACACCGGAATATCTCAATTTCACATATTTTAATGTACGCTTCGTTTTCTATCAAAAACTGTGCTTTTATAAGTATATTAGCATGCATAGAACACAACACTTGTATAAATGCTACACAATTCCACACTGGTGTGAGTGCGTTTGTTTACGATTTCGGCGCCAATCTGGTATTTTCATTTCGCTTCCTACTCATATTCAGTACGCTATGACGTAAAAATTTCGCAATCTTCTAATTTATCATTCTTGCTATGCACAATCCACAAGATGGGTGATCCTGCAGGTTCCACCAACTATCGCGGGATTACTTACTTACTTACTTAATTGGCGCATTAACCGCCTAAGCGATTTTGGCCGAGGTCAAACAAAGCACGCCAGCTGTCCCTATCTTTTGCTAACAGGCGGCAATTGAAAATCCCAAGTATAGCCAAGTCTTTTTCCATTTGGTCTTTCCAACGCAGAGGAGGTCTTCCTTTTCCTCTGCCACCACCAGCGGGTACCGCGTCAAAAACCTTCTGGGCTGTAGCTATTTAATCCATTCGAACGATGTGCCCTAGCCATCGGAGCTGCTAGTTCTTAATCCGCTGCACTATGTATATGTCCTTGTAAAGCTCATACAGCTCATAGTTGCATCGTACGCAGTATTCGCCGTCGCAAAGGTACATACAATTTTCGGAGAATCTTTCTCTCGAACACTCCAAGAACCCTCTTATCTGATGTGTCATCGTCCATGCTTCTGCGCCCTACAATAGGACGGGCATGATGAGAGACTTATAGAGTATGGTTTTGTCCGTCGAGAGAGGACTTTACTGCGCAATTACCTACTCAGTCCGAAGTAGCACTTGTTGGTAAGACAGATTTTCCGTTGGATTTCAACGCTGACGTTGTTATTGGCGTTAATACTGGTTCCTAAGTAAACGAAGTCCTCTACTTTTCCAAAGTTATAACTGTCAACAGTGATGTTTGATCCCAGTCGTGAATGTACCGACTGTCTATTTGATGACAGGAGATACTTAGTCTCCGCTGTGGTCGAGTTGGTAGCGGTGCGTGCTATAACTTGATATGCCGGTGAGTTCGAGGTTCGAATCTCAGTCAGGGCAAGCAAAATCTTAATAATAGAAAAAGCTTTTTCTAATAGCGGTCACCCCTCGGCAGGCAATGGCAATCCTCCGAGGGTATTTCTGCCATGAAAAAGCTTCTCATTAAATACATCTGTCGTTCGGAGTCGGCTCAAAACTGTAGGTCCCTCCATTTGTGGTATAATATAAAGACACACACCTCAAAAGGTAGGAGAAGCTCGGCCAAACATTGAGCTACATAGTGTACGCGCCAAAATTATATATTATATTATATACTTAGTCTTGCGCTCGTTCACCTCCAGACCCATTCGCTTCGCTTCTCTATCCAGTTTGGAGAAGGCAGAACTAACTGCGCGGTTGTTAAGACCGATGATGTCAATGTCATCGGCGTTCGCCAGCAGCTGCACACTCTTATAAAAGATGGTGCCTGACCGATTTAGTTCCGCGGCTCGAATTATCTTCTGCAGCATCAGGTTAAAGAAATCGCACGACTAAGAGTCAGAGATGTCCTTCCCAATTCTGACGGAACTGGTGGTGTTGCTCAACGTCATTTTACATAGCCGTATAAGTTTTGCCGGGATACCAAATTCAGACATTGCGGCATAAAGACAACTTCTTTTTGTGCTGTAGAAAGCGGCTTTGCAGTGGACAAAAAGATGGTGTGTGTCGAGTCTTGTTTCTCGGGTCTTTTCTAAGATTTGGGGTATTGTGAATATCAGGTCTATTATAGATTTACCCGGTCTGAAGCCACGTAAAGACGCTGCCTACAGGGCCACACTGCCATCGGGGGCAACGCGAGCTGTGCGGGAGCGTTATCGTGAGTTGAAAAAGGAAGCAAGACGCATTTTTCGTGAGAAAATGAGAGAGGCCGAAATGTGTGAGTGCGAAGAGCTTAATATGCTGGCCGATAGAAAAAGCGCCGTCTGATGTCCACAGCATACTTAAATTATGGAGGGAGCACTTCTCCACTCTGCTTAATGGAAGCAGCTGCAACAACGATGGAGAAGATGTTGAACCCGAATTCCCAATCAATTATGATGGACGCGATATACCATCACCCGACTATGATGAAATTCGGAAAGCGATTGCACGGCTGAAGAACAACAAAGCCCCCGGGGCCGACTTGTTATCAGCTGAGTTATTTAAGTACGGCGGAGAGGAGCTAGTTAAGGGCATGCACGAGCTCATTTCTAGAATATGGTCGGAAGAACGCATGCCTACTGATTGAAACTTAAGTGAGCTCTGCCCAATCCACAAAAAGGGTGATCCTGTAGTTTGCGCCAGTTATCGCGGGATTAGTATTGTCAACATCGCATATAGGGTACTGTCAACTGTATTGTGTGAAAGACTTAAGCCCACCGTCAACCAACTGATTGGACCTTATCAGGGTGGCTTTAGACCTGGTAAATTCACCACCGACCAGATTTCCACAATACGCCAGATCTTGGAAAAGACCCGAGAAAGAAGAATCGAAACACACCATCTTTTTGTCGACTTCAAAGCCGCCTTCGACAGCACGAAAATAAGTCTCCTATATGCCGCAATGTCTGAATTTGGGATCCCGGCAAAACATATATGGCTATGTAAAATGACGTTGAGCAACACCACCAGCTCCGTCAGGATTGGGAAGAACCTCTCCGAGCCGTTTGATACCAAACGACGTTTCAGACAAGGTGACTCTTTGTCGTGCGATTTATTTAACCTGATGCTGGAGAAGATAATTCGAGCCGCAGAACTAAATCGGTCAGGCACCATCTTTTATAAGAGTGTGCAGATGCTGGCGTACGTCGATGACATTGACATCATCGGCCTTAACAACCGCGCAATTAGTTCTACCTTCTCCAAACTGAATAAAGAAGCAAAGCGAATGGGTCTTTAGGTAAGCGAGGGCAAGATAAAGTATCTCATTTCATCAAATAGACAGTCAAAAGGTTCACGGCTGGGCACTCACATCACTGTTGACAGTAACAAATTTGAAAAGGAGAGAACTTTGTCTACCAAGGAACCAGCATTAACGCTAATAACAACGTCAGCCTTGAAATCCAACGCAGAATCTCTCTTGCCACCAAGTGCTACTTCGGACTGAGTAGGCAATTGCACAGTATAGTCCTCTCTCGACGGACAAAAACCATACTCTATAAGTCTCTCATCATGCCCGTCCTATTGAATAGCGCAGAAGCATGGACGATGACACATCAGATAAGAGGGTTCTTGGAGTGTTCGAGAGAAAGATTCTCCGAAAATTGTATGGACCTTTGCGACGGCGAATACTGCGTACGATGCAACTATGAGCTGTATGAGCTTTACAAGGACATATACATAGTGCAGCGGATTAAGAACTAGCAGCTCCGATGGCTAGGGCACGTCGTTCGAATGGATTAAATAGCTACAGCCCAGAAGGTTTTTGACGCGGTACCCGCTGGTGGTGGCAGAGGAAAAGGAAGACCTCCTCTGCGTTGGAAAGACCAAATGGAAAAAGACTTGGCTATACTTGGGATTTTCAATTGCCGCCTGTTAGCAAAAGATAGGGACAGCTGGCGTGCTTTGTTGACCTCGGCCAAAATCGCTTAGGCGGTTAAAGCGCCAATTAAGCAAGTTAGTAAGTAAGTATAAATTGTATACTCAGAATAATAATAATAATTGGTGTGCGTCTCTTATGTTGTACCACAAATGGAGAATGGAGGGGCCTACAGTTTTGTGCCGACTCCGAATGACAGATGTATGAGACACTTTGCCATTGCTTGCCGAGGGGTGACCGCTATTAGAAAAAACCACTCGACCACAGCGGCCGGCATACTCAGAATAACTTTGATTAAAAAATATAATAATTAAATTACATATATTAATAAAGTTATCAGTTCGACATGAACTCAAATCCTAAATATACACATATCGATGCACAGTTTTGCATTTAAATGCTAAAAATACTTATATTAAATTTAAAAAATAAACATTTTACATATTTTTTTAATTTAAATTAATAATTTTATTTATTTATCACGCAAATCTTCATCAAATCGTAAAATGCATTACGTCATTTTATTTGCCAGCTGTTCGCCGAGAGATTGTTTCGGGTTTGTTGTTAGACTTAAGATGTGACCTTCCACCTCGCTGTCTTTGGCTGTGATGTACCGATTGTGTGCAATAGGTGCCAAATCAAAATTCATTCGTTTAGCCCACCAAAGCAATTCGTAATGAAGGCCAACCTCGTATAAGTATTTAAAAATCACAATCAAAAATTTGTATGTATGTAAGTGCGTACATACACGTTTTCCTATATCCAAGGTGATGACCTCCTTATTGTTGCCACCACACACCAGTTAAGCAGTGAACCTGTCGTTATATCCACTAGGGTATGATTACAACAACACCTTGCATGATTTATTTTAGGACTTTCACTTTGGACTGCTAATGCCAGATGATAGATATTATTATTGTTGGTTGTCGTTGTACAGGCGTTGTAATATTGAACATGGTATTTTAGATGGTGCGTACGTGCATACAATTTTCTGCTTACCAGCAACTTACGCTTTACTCCTCTCGGTTCTTCTTCTTGAAAATAATCTCCCGTTATTGGTACTTCTCTGCAGCAACGAAAGGGTATTTTTCGTCATAGCAGTTGTTGGTAACCGACCATCTCTATCTTGCGAAGATATCCCATTTGTTTATTAATTTCGGAACGATCAGTTGCATGTTTTTGTAGGGCGAAGTCGATGAACCTCCTAGCGTTGCCAGCCAGAGGTAGCCGCATGATGGTTTAATTGTCCGAATGTTGTGTCAAATATATCTTCTTCGCTTATCCAAGCGCAAAAGTCGTGCGCCCAAAATATCTGATTGCGTAGTTTTAGTATTTACTTTACATTTACATAATTACTTTTCAATTCAGATACAGTTTATTCTCTAAATGTACTTGATTTAAAATGAAATAAGCTTAATTAATGAAAAGCTCAAAGGAAAATGATATTACTTCTTATAAGTAAACTGTCTGATTTTCGATGTCTGCCAGTCCACTTAACTATAACCGATCGTACTTAATTGCAAACCACAAACTGCTCAGGTATCGAAAATCAAAAAACACTCCAAAAGTTTTAAGACAATTATTCTGTGCTGACTTTTAGAATGTAGAATTTATTGTTTTTGATTCATAAACGGTTTTTTATTAATATTAAAGTCTTTTTTACTGTTTCTTCAGATTTATTTATTCATGTTTATATATAATTTCGAGTTCAAAATTTTTTTTTTTATAATTACTTGGCGTAAGTATACATACTATGTAATTTAAAAAAATGGTACAAAAGTTGATTGAATGTAGGGCAGACGAACACAACAACGTTCGCTTATTAAATTGCATAGTGTTTCATAAATATTATTTCAATGCTTTAGGTTAATATGTAATAAGGCGTAAACAAACAAAAAAATATAATTCAACATAACTTGTAAAGACAACGTGACTAACATTTACATACATTTATAAACATGTATCTAGAAGTATATCCAATAGAGTATATAAATATATATTTTTTAAACTTCGAATGCATAACGCGTTGCGCGGAGTGTAATTTAAGTCAATAACAATATTGTTTAATATACAGATATTTTATTTACTTAGAAGAAAAAAAAAACCTGTCGTAAATACTCTTGAGATTACTTGTTGCTTGACCTTTGTATTCTTTTAAATCTTTCAAGCTGGGCACATTTTATTTTACTTATTTATTTTTTGGTAGTACATTGTATGCACAAACATACATATACATATATAATATATTATATATATGTATATAATATATATACATATTTATATTTAACTGCATTTCCTTGTTAATATGTTGCTGTAGGCATATATAACATTTGAAAGTAGTTTTTTAAATCATTTCGTTTAAAGATGACCGAAGTTTTAATGTTCATTTCTCTTTTTTAATAATTCTTTTATAAATTCAATGTGCATTCATTTGTTCATTTTCGTTACATAAATGGGTATAAGGTGTAGGTTATAAGCATAATTCTTAGGAAAAAAATAGACATACATATGTACATACATATGGTATGTTTACTTACGGCCAGTTTCACCGGCAATTTAATTAGATTGTAATTTATTTTTTGCACATAAAATTAGAAAAAAATTGTTTCATATAAAAATTGCTTTCTTGAAACTGGCTGATCATACGCACACAAACATAAGTACATGTACATACATATGTTCTGATATAAATCAATGGATTACTTCAATTTTATATATATTCGTAATCAAATTAAATGTGTGTGCGTTTTAGGACGACATCAAGAAAATGAAAATGTGTTAAACATGGACGTAGTTGAGCGATAGTCGCTTAGTAGGCATTTCGTCGCTTATAGTTGCGTACGTTGTTAGCCAAGCAGCAGGCGAAGATAAAGCCGATCAACTGTTGATAAAAGAAAAATACAAATCAAAATACAATTTTTTTTTTCACTTTCAATTCTCTTGCTCTCACTACCACACACAAAAGCATTTTTTCAACTACACACTCACCTCTACAACAATTAATCCCAAGCCGACATATTTGGCTTTGTCAGTGCTGAAGGACATGAATTCCTGGAATTTACTACGGCACCCACTATTGATATTCAATGGATTCAGACAGTTGCCGTTATCACAGCAGCTTGGATATGGTACTCTGCCGAGAGGTACATAATCGGTTATGCCATCCACGCCGCAACATTTCAACTGCAAAACAAAAGCGTACAGGCACATTAATACAACTTCTCGCATACCCAATAAGGCGCGTTAGGTAGCACTAGTCATCGTTCTTACCGAACGCTGTATGGCATCAAAGACACCCGGCTGGCTTTTCTCTCCTTCCCAAGCCTGTTCGATGACCTGACCCATAGCGGCGTTAAATTTTTCCTTATGAGCCCACAGGAGTACGACAATGGTCAGTTGTAGGATGAGTAGTACCAATAAGAGGACAGCATAACACATAGTCATACATACGGATTCACGTATGGCACCACAACAGCCGAGGAATGAAATTAAGACCACAATTGAGCCAACCATGATGAGTGCAATTGGTACGATTGCTTGTGGTGGGAAACCAACTTGGCCATGAACTTCGATTGTGCCGATGTCTTTCAGAATTAATACACCAAAAACGATGGCCAAAATGCCAATTATCTGTAAAACACAAAAAAAACAACGATGGTAACAATTGTAGTTAATGCTGAAGAAACAGAAAATTTGAAATTTTTTACTATTTTTTATTTTACAGCTTATGTTAAGTAAAGTGCAAAGCTTGCAGCATAGGAACGTTGACCGTACCGGTTAACCGATGATTACCTTTAAAGCGAATTAATGATATCTATAGTCAAACTTATAAACTTTTCGATTTTAGTCCTCGACATTGTATTATCATTGCACTTGTAAATTTTAATTGTAAGTATGTACTAGCGACTTTTATAGTCAAACATTGATTTTTCTAAAACTTATCGATTGTTATTTTGAAACCACCCAAATTTTTAATTCATAGCATACAATTTTTATCATAAAACTGATACGATATTAATCGTTAAATTTATTGTTGGTTTGCGAACTTGTAGTTGCTGTTATCAGATATCGTTATCGATATCTATAATTATACTATACCTAATCGATATTTTATCTGAAGCCTTGAAATTTCAAATGTACCATTTATAGATTTTATTTTAAGAAAATATCGATTTTAATGGTAAAACTTATGAATTTACATAGTTAAAGTTGTCGGTAGTAACCGTTATCGCATTAAAGTTTTTTACCGATTTTTATTTTAAAAAATATGCAGGTTTAGTATTAAAATTGTTGTAATATATCGATTTAAGATGCTAAAGTTTCCCACTTTTAATGTAAAATTTATAGAATTCAATCGTTTAGGATTGAAAAGCATTTACATACATACATATGTAGGTGTGAAGGTTTAATCAAAATATAGAAGAATAATGAAAGACGAAATATTTAATTAAAATTGCGATGGTAAACATAATTGAGGCTTACTATTTGATTGATATATGTACATATGATCTTAGCCGGCACTTATCTATAGTTTTAATAAGCGTTTAGCCGGAGATGGCACAAACGGCTTGAGCTGCGAAGCTATCGAAGTTACTATCGATACTTTTATTTTTAGATAAAACGTCGAAAATTTCCAAATTTCTCTTGGTACTTTCCAATGATTATTCACAATAGCACCACTTTCTAACTTTACAACTCTTTCAATGAGGTCGGTTATTTTTTAAGCAAGTTTGTTTCAACCCGCTTATTTTTGTTGTTTCTTTCCACGCTATACGATAAGCTACCTAGTGTTCTTTTGCAAGTCGTTTACAGAAGATGAGGCCTAATATTATAATAATACTTTGGCGCTTACATTATATATGTAGCTCAATGTTTGGCCGAGCTTCTCCTACCGTTTGAGGTGTGTGTCTTTATATTAAACCACAAATGGATGGACCTACAGTTTTGTACCGACTCCGAACAGCAGATGTATTTTATGAGAAGCTTTTTCATGGCAGAAATACCCTCGGCCATAGCCTGCCGTGGGGTGACCGCTATTAGAAAAAAAAACTTTTCTATGATTAAGATTTTACTTGCCCTGACTGAGATTCGAACCTCGAACTCAGCGGCATATCGAGTTATAGCACGCACCGCTACCCACTCGACCACAGCGAATTAGAGGCAAATTCATAATAAATTTAATAGATTTGAAAGGCTTTTTAAACATAAACATTTTATGAAAATGGCATTTTGTAAAGAAACTCAAACAGATTTTTATGAAACACCGCAAAATTTACACATTTCTGAAGCGATTGGTACCAGACAGCAGGAAACAAAGTCTCATGCATTTTCTATTGAGCGATTAGACGTGGAGTCAAAAACTATGTATACTATAATAATTTATAGCAACAATGACAGTTTTAAGCTTGGGATAGGATGAACTACTACACAGAATAACTCAAATACTCGTATCAATTCACACTACGAGCAAATTTAACTAATCAAATATGCAAAGTGCATAAATGAATACGAGTATACAAAAGGCAGCAAACGTTGTTGTTGAATGCAAAATAACATTTAAGCTTTATGTACTTAATTATTTCATTGGACTTGTTAAGGAATCTCCTTATAAGAAATACAAAAATTTATTGTACGAACACAAATGCACATACATATGAGTAAATACATGGTTGTGTATTCATATATAGATTGCAATTGACGAAACACCTGTGCGTTTCATATTTGAATAATAAGGTCTATAAATAGGAGACGACGAGGGTTATTCGCACTAAATTCCCATAAAAATTTCCCCCTTTGCGCACAGCGTACAAATTTTGTGGGTAAGAAAGGGAGGGGGAAGCAAAAATCGCATGAAATTGCAAATAACAAATCGAAACAAGCGTGTGAGACTTGAGGTTATCCATATGGCATTGTGAACAATTGTAAGGTACTCGTAATTCATATTGTTGTTTTCAATTAGCAAAATTGTTCCTAATTTAAAACTTTATTATTCTTGTTGGTAGTTGTGACGACCTGAAGAAGAATATATGTACTTACATATATTACTAAAAGGTAAGAAGCTGATTTTTGACAATTTTTTATGATTTTATTTATTTATTTCTTGCATTACTTTCAATTATCTTCAGACTTGGTAAACCAATTTCCATTTTCTTTTCATTAAAATAAAAAAAATTTAATTTTCTGGAAAAGCTGCTTACAATACTTTTCACTTGAACTATCAGCCTGAGAAGCCCTCACAGATGTATTCAAGAACTTTTAATTATTTTTTTTTTTAAATAAAGAAAATTTCTTTTGCCATAAATTTAGCCTTTGAAAACATGTTTACTTACTTCCGATGTCTCCCCTTGACGTCAAGGTGTGTATGATCATTACGGAAAAAGAGAAACCCTTGTTGCGCGGTATTATTCATTTATAACGTCACTCAATTTTTTGCGGATTTTTCGAAAAAAGTTCTTTTTTCACAGAATTACACTTCATACTTGGTTTCAGGAGAAAATTTTATAGGGAAACGGTAGCCAAATGTCGAAGGTCAGAATTTTTTTCTAATTTGTTTCAACTAGTTTGATTTCAAACTAAAAATCCTGGTTGTGAACTCGCATTTTTTTCTGAGGACTTTGGAGTTTTACGGCACATAACCAACCTATCAAACATTTTTGGCTTTATTAAAGTAAAAAGTTCTTCAGGCGTTTGAAACAGCTTTTAAGCATACAATTTTTTCATTATTTTTTTAATTTAAAAATATAATTGATACTGAAAAAAAAATTATGGGAATATAAGTTTCAAATTGTATAACATTTTTAAAACATTTTATTCAATATTTCTAATTCCTTATTTTGTAAATTTAAAATTATTTTAGGCATGCAATTTTTTTCAAAATCACCGTTGAGTTTTGATAACACAGGTCTGCAACAAAAAAGCTGTCTGGATATTTAAAACTAATTTCTATGTATTTAGGTGTTCTGAAAACTAAAAAAAATACTCAAAAAATTCCAGAATGTAAAGTTATTTTACAAAACGCAAAATTTTATTATAAGAAAGGGTTTTTTGGGCTAACTTGTAGGCATTAATAATAGGTAGAATTTTATTTTATTTTGATTACTGTTTTTAAATGTTTACCATAACTATCATTAATTTCTAATAAGGAACACCCTGTGTGAGCTGCATTAACAAACATAAACAGATACCAAGGAAGATGGAGCGTTTCAATGATGGCAGCCTACAGCTGGACGCTTCAAAGAGACCTTCCCTATGCTTCCCACAAGCGAAAATGTACCAAACGGAGTCTCACTGAGAAAAAGAAATGTGTTTAGTGCTTACCAATTAATGTATTTTACATAAATAAACTAGTTTTGTTACGCAATTATAAATTAAAAATTTTTTTTTAATCTTTTATATTTTATTTTAAGATGATAACTTGTTTAACATAGACACCTACATTGTCAGAAAACGTGACGTTCTACAACAAAATTAAAGTTATTTTCGGATTCAGCACACACAAAAAACCAAAACAGCTCTCAATTTTTTTTTTAAGACTTGTGTAATTTGTTTAACTGTTTGGTTGTTACGAATTTGGTCTCATGGCATATCTGCCTTGAGAAACGCTTGTCTTTCAGAAGGCTAAGGCTAATGAACTTTCAATATGTTACTTTAAAACATAATGAGGACTTGTATAATATGCCTGGAATCGTGATACAGCACAAAATGAAAAAGAGAAAAAAAAAGCATAATTCAATCATAATTATGTGCGCAGAAACGTATTCCAGACGCCACTTTGTGTTGCTTTTAGAAGCAACAAGTGGCAATTTACACAACTTACATGTCATCTACATTGATTACACCGACAAATAGTAAAAATTACGCAGCACGACAGCAACAAAACACACACAGTGTCATAATTTGTATTAAAGTAGCAAAGAATAATGAGGGGAAATCAAATGTGATGGAACCAGCGTCATGCAATAGCAAGTTAAAAAATGCTTTTAATAAAGCAATCGAATCAACAGGCGCTTCAACGAAGAGCTAAACTATAATGTAGATAGTGTGCGTGATTATTTTTTTTTGGTGGGTACAACTAAAGGTTCACATTAAATGAGTGGATCTTATTCAACAAATATCGACTAAATTTTATGTAAACTTTGAGAAATTTTGAAGTTCTCACGCCAATTTCCAATATCTCTCAATAAATATTCTCAAATCTTGGATAAATGTATAACTCTCAAGCTGATATAATACAACATTAATTAAGCTTTCTCAAACATGAATGAAACTTTTACAAATTTATAGTTCTCAAATTGACATCCAATATTATTATCTAAGCTAGGAGAGTATCGTAGAAACGTGCCAGTAAAAAATTTACACTTCCATCGCTGAACCACGTTGGAGAGCAAGTTGAGAGCTGGCTGTTTAAAAAGTCGAGAAAAAAGAATATTTCAACAAAAATCAAAAAATGTAATTATATTTTTAACATTTTTTTTAATAAATATTTTTTTTTCTTTTAATTTTTTTTTTCTTTTAATTTTCTGTCTTTGTTATTTATTTTTTTATATTCTGTAATTTTTTTTATTTTGTTTTTTAATTTGAATTATTTTTTTACCTTTAATTTTTATTTTTCTGGGTATTTTTTTTTTATTTTTCAGTATATTGTTTCATATTTTTTATTTAATTTAAATATTTTTAACTTAGCATTCTTACGAGTATAATTACTTTTAACATAGTTTTTATTTTTATTGTTATTTTCATATCATTTTTTTTCTTTTACATTATTATATTTTATCGAAAAACGTATGGCAGGTTTCAACAAATAAAGTTAAAACTTATCAGGCTGTTAAAACTAAAAAAAAGCTAACAAATTTGCTATAATAAACTTCGCGCATTACCGTAGTGACTACCAAAAAATTATATTAATAAAAAACAATTATGTATGTACATACATATGTATGTATGTATATAATTAATACTATTTTTTAAATATGGGCTTTTATTTTTATTAAATAATAAAACTTCACAAATTTCATTGAAAAAAAAAATCCTAACGTTTTAATCAGAGTTTTGCAATTTGTTTGTATATGAGTTTATAGCCCACTCAATTTTAGAAAATATTGTGAAAGTTTGAAATAGTTGCAGATTGGTGTTGGTTTTGGGTTTGTTTTTATTTATTTATGGTAATGCGAAGATTTTTCCCATAACTACAAGCGCCGACGTAAAAATTTCGGTATATTTTAGCCAACTAAACATGGACTTCATTAGACTATAATTAAATAGGTTACAAAATTGCATTCTCTAATAGTTTTTGAATTAAAATATCGTTAATTAGAAGACGTTATTTTAAAGTTTTTATAGTATACAATGTTTGAAACTTATGCATAAATTACTCTTGTTGGAGAATTGTCAGAATTTTTATTAAAAAATATTCAAAACTAAATAGATTAGTGATATTATTTTATTTCACACCACACATGAGAAAATAGTATTAGTAATATTTTAAAACTACTTTTAGTGTACACATCTTTTCTTTCGTTGCAAAAGTTTCAGGGAGAGTAGGAATATGATGTAATCTGGAAGAATTTTCTGCCATGCCTTGTCAAGTTCGGTATGCAGTCTAATTCGTTTTTTATTATCATTTTTGTTCTTTAAAAGTCTTCTATTTTTACAGTATGATAAATTACAGTATATCATTTCGTTTACTGTACAGTAGTACTCACAAATGTGTATAACACAAAATACATACATACACATATGTGTACATACATATGAATATAGATAAATAGTTACAATTTAACTACTCTCATAGGCCCGAAATATGTCCCAACTGTGTCATTCAGGAACGCTAGGGCTACAAAGCTTAGGCTCTGCCCTTTTTTGAATATTTTCAACTACATACTAACATACAATACAATGAATGTTAATTGGACTAAAAGTGCGAACTTTTTAATTACGGCAAGTAAAATAAAGGATAACAATGAACTATAAGGGCCATCGTTAACAATTAGAAGGCGGCAATTTGCTAAGCAAAACTGCGCATTATGCGGGAAGTGAGCGATAACCACCCTCGTTTTCATCGTACACATATATTACATACAAGTATATGTTCATATGTTCATATGTACATACGTAGATACAGTGGTGGCCATATAATTTACAACTTAATTCGAAAGGTAATTGCTTGCCACTTACGGTTTTGTATTTATTTTGAATAATGCTCAATTTAATTTCATTCTCTTACCAAAACTCATTCTAAATCCAGTTTCAAACTGTGTAGAAAAGAATTTAAAGTTAAATAAAAATTTCATTAAAAATTCAAACTTTTTTCTCAGAAGCGTTTGAATATTTCTGAGTGAGCAATTTTAGAGTAAATTTATTTTTAGTATTGCAATTTTAGGTGGCTAGCAAATATCGTGGATTTCTAAGACAAACCATTTTCTTTAGACCTTTTTTGAGTATGCAGTTTTGTAGGCCAGTCAATTTAAGTATGATAAAATTCAAGTTTCAAGTGCCTACAAATAACCATTGATTTTTGACAAACGGTGATTATTTCTTTTATGGAAGGAATTGCGAAAGTATGTCAGTAAAAAAATTGTTGAAAAATTTTATAAAAAATTTGTTTTAAATGTTCGAAATTTTATTAAATAATTGTTTGTTTTGTTTTAAATTAAGTTTTAAAAAATGTATTCTTATGGTTTCAGTGTGAACGTTGTTTTAGTTAGTGGTTGTGCTATAATTAGTAAACGCTGCGTATATTTAATCATTTGATATTTGTACGACATATGTATGTAAATATATTTACTCGTATAATAATCTGCAACAATCGCACTACGGAAGCATGCTACACATACTATGTATATATGTATGTATATAGACACTGTTGGCCTCTCCGCACACGCGTTTTCTATGACCGCGCCCATCCGCAACAGGCATTTGCGAGAATAATACTCGTACAACAACCGCTGTGTAAACATCTATTCGCACAGCTTTGTATGTGTATACGTTTGATTTTAAAATGTGGTCGCTGTCACCGGTAGCGTTATAAAAAAGTACGAAACACTTTGAGATTAATTAAACAAATGCTTAAATGTAGGTGTTTCTTAATTACCGCAAATAGTTAAGGACAAATAGTGTTGTGTTGTTGGTAGAATTACATAGATATGTCATAATTGTACATACTACATATGTACATATGTATATAAATGTATGTTTTTTTAAACCTTGTTAACATTTGACTAACCAAACAGTCGAATAGTTAAATATTAAATCTGTCAGTTCCTAATGGGAGTTTGATTAACCGGCAGTTTCAGATTAATCATGCAATATCGGCACACAGACATTTGTCGAATAGTTAGAATATGTAGGTACATTAAAATGAGGAACGCACTGCCTCCTCTCGTCACAAAATTGCCGAAAGAAATTTTCAAAGGCTCTTTGTGACTAGCGAGTGTATTTGCCCCTGCTGTGGTTGTGATAGACCAAGATGCTTCTCACGTCATCCAATTTGAACAAATATCTCCTTAGCTGGTGAGCATTCTCAGCTCTTCTTTCTTCTTTAGTTTATAAAAATCTTAAAACTTTTAAGATTCTAGTCACTACACTGAGCTCCTCTTTGTTCGCGTTTTGATCTGTCGGAAGGAAGGGTCCTACTCAGTTCGTTACCGCTGTTATTCTGCCTATGTAGTCCGCCTGTGTATTGCCATCTATATCAATATAACCCGAAATCCAAAGTAGCTGGACATCGTTACGGTCTGCCGAGTTATTTGAGCCCTCTTTGCAAGTGTCTTCAGTGCTGCCTGATCGCCACTCAGGTTAACTATACGCTTATAGCGGTATTTGCGTCGTAAGTTTACCTTTACACACAGACTCTCAGTAGACTCTAACGATAGGTCACAACACAAAAAGATTCTTCGAATCGAAGTACACGAAATTCAATTAAGATGTACTCATACGATCTTGTGAAGCGTATACGTATTGGTGTCCGAAGAAACTACAGTTCGCAAATTGGCAATCGCAACAGACTGCCTACAACTTCATCACTCGCCTCTTACAGGTGCTCTCGAAAGGATTTCAACAAAGCAAAGAATATTTAGTACGATGTACGATGAAGAATATCACCGAAAAAGTAAAAAGCTGCAAACAATGCCAAGCTTTCGTCCGAATGCACCGAGAGCTTGACAGAAAAAAAAACCACAAAGACATGCTAATTTTATTCACGTTGATAAATTTTAATCCCGCCAGAGATAATGATTTCGACCCTGAAGATTGCTGATAACAATAGGGACTACAATGTAATTTTAACAACAATAAGGCGGGTATACCACAAAACAAAGCCGTGAATGTTGCCGATTGCATTTTAAATATGATGCTCTATATCTTTTTGCCGCAGAGTGCAATTACGTACATATGTATGTCGTCTACAACAACCACACTGAAAAATCTGCTGTTACGAAACTTAACAAAGAAGCGAAAATACTGGTTCCTCCTACTGGCATAGTCAACGCATTCGCATTTAGGCGAATATGTCATTAATGACAACTGTATAATTTTTACAAGGTGTTAGCCTTGAAAAGTTCGATTTTCGTCGAAATGGAGAGAAGAAGACGTAATCAAATATCAAAAGACCATCGATCGATTTGTCCCTTACCCAAAAAATTGTGCATAGTAAACTAATTCGGTTACATTCGTCAGCTTTTGAATGTCATAAATATTTCCAGCGCAACAAATTATGGATAAACAAAGACTTGTATATAGCGTGAATACGAGTATATGTATGTACATATTATATACACATTTGGGTGTATGTATGTACATATATGTGTTTGTCAATAAAAGCACGTCTGACATAGAAAATATAATTTTCATAAGCGCACTTACACGACATTCGAGCTTATTTATTTATTGCTGAAATAAGTTTCCGTGCCGCAAGATATAACAAATTGGATTATTTGTATAGTTTCTTATTTTGTATATCCTCTTTTCTAGGGAAAACCTTAATTGACTCAATAGATTTATTCAACATCAATGCTTTGAATAAAAAATATTTAATTTAAATGTAAAATCTGTACAATACGCAATTATTACTTTTTTTTTTAAACTTTAAAAAGTTTTCATTTATAATTCAAAACTTTCAATAAAGTACAATATGGCTAAACTATACCGTTGATTTTTAGGAATTTTTTTCGCCAAGGGTGTTGCACATTCTCTTCTAGGTGGACCGAAGCATTTATTTAAGGTTTTGGTTGTTGAATCGATCAATAACAAATATGTAAATAGCTTAAATTCTTCGTTTAAATATAAAAATATATAGCAGTGCTGTGCTTCCAGTTTCACATTTTAATTTCACAATGTGATTTTAAAAATTTACTGCGAAAGTGAATTAGTGTGCTCCCAATTTCACAAATTTCTTCGCATATCGGGTTAACCCTGTCACACATATCGGTTATCGTTGTGGCAATTCACAAACAGCTGTTGTTGAAATTACCCTTTCGGATTCAGCTATGTATGCTTTTTTGAGGAGTCATCAGCAAAACACTTAAAAATACGCATATTTCAATGAATAACTAATACAGAAATGTCATAAATGGCTTCTACAAACATAAAAGAATATTTTAAAAATTATGCCAATCGGATATAATTCAACATTCACACACTTTTTGTCATTTACTTTTCATTTCACATACAACCAGGCATTCGGATTAAATTCACAAAAATTTGTGTGAATGTGAAATTGAGAGCACCAAACATGTGATTTCAAACCGAAACCACCGCGAAACTTTGTGAATGTGAAACTGGGAGCACGGCTGATAGAAAAAGAAAAACTGGTACTCACGGACCTGAAATTTAATTAAAATATTATTTCATAAAGAATGGGCTTGAATTCTGAGGGATAATGCAACAAGACGGACATAACATACGGAAAACTTTTGTTGCGGCAACTCGAAGTTTGTGGAAGAGAAAACGACGACGAAGAAAAGGGAATGCCACCTTTTCAGTCACTTCTTCTTTTAGTGGTTGTGTAGTTCTCCACACAACCACAGAACGACACTGAAGATGGCAAAACGCCGAAACCGGTTTGTCTTAAAACCAAACTTAACAAGGGATGACGGAAAATCGTTCCAAAATTCAGAATATAATGATACTTACAATACTTATAATCAGAAAAGTTGGCATCTCTGAACTCAGTCTCAGTAAGCGCGAATATTTTTAAAAAGCGCAAACGAACGACAAGTTTTAAATTTGTAAAATATGTGAAGCCAGTTCTTTCCTGAATACCTATTTAGAATTAATCTTGTTTTACAAACAACAAAAATGCTAAAATAAAAATTACAAATCAGCGGTATTTATTTAACACACGCTCTTTATTATGGTAAATTAATTTAAATGCATAATTTAAAAATTTTAAAATAATTTTAATTCTGAAACTTTAGTTTATTTGGTGTTTATTAGATAATGAACTGTTTTATAAATTAAGAACCTTTAATCAACATGTTAACATCATCATCTGTCAATGAATGCATGTGCTATACATAGTTATGACAAGCAGCATGTACATACATACATACTATGTACATATATGTATGTATGTAAATATCAAAGCATTTGTAAGCACATCCTATTGTGATAAATGCCGACCTACTTGCAAACACCCAAGTACCCAAATGATTCATCGCTGCATACAAATTTTCAATTCGATGTAAAATCAGCACTTTCACTTCGAAATGTGTACATACTCGTATGTACATACATACATATGTATGTATAAGGTGATGACGTGTTACAACAGTCACACAACGTTTCATGTTGCCGCAAGCCAATAGAGCACACTTTGACAGTAGGCTGCAATAAATAGATGTCACTGCAATCTATGTACATAAATACAATTTTTTCATTCATTGTTAAGCAAAATGATATCCTTTTTTATTTTTTATTTTAAACCATAAATTGCAAAGCAAGTAAACAAAGAAACTTCTTTGTAGCAGCAACTGTTTTGCAAACGGAAGGATGTTGTCGCTTATGCAGTGTCCCTATTTGCTCGGCTCGTTTGTTTGTGTGCTTGTTTGCATGTGTGTGCTGAACTGAGCTGAGTTGTACATAGTGTCAAGTCAAGTAACGACCTACTTTAGGGAGAGGGCTGGCAGCTTGGAGCACATCTACTTTAGGCTGTTGTTGATACACTCTCACGAGCGCAAACAAGTGCGAGTATTTTTGTTGCCTTTGTTATTTATGTTGTTGGTGTTATTTCAGTTGCTCCTCCTCGTCCTGCCAACACTACTACTACAATTAAATTTTTGGTGTCAGCAAACTATACATCCGCCTTGGGGCCTATTATGTTTGCGATTTTTATTACACGCAACCAACAAGCTAGCTGTAGAGTCGCTCTTCATCTAGCATTCCTGAGAGCTTAGTTCATTTTTTTTTTCTTTTATACATATACTACATAAATTAGACCGGGTCGGTCGGCATACTATAAAAAAAAAATTACAATTACTATGTATGTCGATGTATATACATAAATATTTATTGAGGAATTCTTCGCGTTCGTCGAAATGCGGAGAGAAAAAGCGAAACGACTTAGCTTTAGCACGGCCGAATCAGCTACATCCCAGCTTACAAATAAAAGGAACTTGGCCCAATCGTAATTATTATAAAATATAGAATATTCTCTATACATAAATTATTATTTAAATCCAAGTTTTAAAAAAAAATCAACAAATTTTATTAATAATAAATGTATTACCCATTTAGTTTTAACATACTACACTGCAAATTTAACATAGTACACGGCAAGTTTCAAGAAACTTTCATTAATAGTGCATTTTGGTATTAAGTTTTAATAATCTAAAATATAAAATCATAGAATAAGCATTATCTTACAGCTTTCAAGGCAGGATATGACAAATCTCCTTGGAAAAACTTTTCAAAAAAACATCAGCCGTGCGGTGTCAGTACGGTCGCGTGCCTCCTTTTAATGCGAATTATTTATTCATTTATTTTAATTATTTGTATTCATTGCACTCATTGATAATATGGGACTGATATTTGAAACTTTCAGACAAGCAAAGACCTTGTTAATTTTTCCCTTAGCATTCTTATTTTCGGTTTGCTCGCAAACTGTGGGTTTAATAGTTCAACCAAATAATTTTGCGAACCGTGTTTTTCATTTTTCAACTAAATTACAGCTTAATCTTCAGTATTATTATGTGGCTAAGGTCTATGCTATTTATTACTTTTGACTGTCAACGTTCAATACTGGCAACTTTGGACCGATTTTAGGTTTTCTCGATTTTTTCTAATTGAATGCCTCTTTTTTATTTTTTCACATTCAAAAATTTACATAGTATGTAACAGTTTTGGTATAAATATGAACAAAAATTCCCATTTTTCACCAGTTAACTATAAAAGCGCTCTTTAAGTGGAAACTCGACTGGGCAACGTCTCGTTTGACATACTTTCGCGGTGACATTCGTCGCATGTTCGTAATATTTACAAATTACTCTTAATTATTATAGTCGAAACACAACAAATGCACAAACAAATATACGCACTGACATATAAATATATATAAATACATACTTGAGTAAGCACGTATGCTTGTATGTATGTATATACCTCGGTATATGTAGTCCAGATTTAAAAAAATATTTATGAATGTATGCACAACTGTACACGCTGAATACAAACATTATGTTGACGCCTTAGTTCCCATCCACTTTTATTTGCTAAGCAACGGAACTACAAACGCATTGGTAGAGAATCCTTTGCCGCTTTTTTGGCGCCAAAGACTAGCAACAGCTTTCAAGAACATTACAAATTTTTGGCGCGCATAGTTTTACTTAATAGGTATGCAGAATTTTTCATAAAATTTAAAAGCTATTTAGATTTTCATTATTCACATTTTCGTTTAGAACTAAAGGAAGTTTTCGAAAAAGGATGACTGTTATGGAGTTTTAATATAAATGTTGTATGACGTCACCATGTAAATACATACTACATACATATGAATGAACTGGTGTGTACTCGTATACGTTATGAAAAACATGCAAATGACTGAAGCAGTTATAAACGAGTAGGCTCGTATTTTAGCAGCCTGCTTCCTTCCTGCTTTGAATGATGCTTGTTTTTTTTAGCTTTCAGTTATTTTTATTTGTTGGCATTTATAATAGCACATACATATACCCCTATTATGTACATACATACTATGTATGTATGTAGACTAGCAGGAGACTAGTAGCCGTAAGGCAAAGCGGCTAAAGAAAGTATGTAAATGCTTTCATTTTAAAACGATTTTTAAATTTTTTTACTATTTCTTCAAAATGTAGATACTTGTCACTAAAGTAAAATCAGGGATGTTGTTTTGCGCATTTACATAATACGAAGAACGGTTATGGTAGCCGCAGACCGGCAACTATATACTAATCTCCATACATAATAGGGACACTCAGACGAACTACAGTCAATACAAAAATAATTCTTACTTTTTGCTGTGAGAAATCTTCGATGGGATTCGCCATATAATCTACCCCCTTACACTAGTCGTTTGGAACTTATTAATCTTCCTACTCTTTCGAGTCGCAGAGAAATGTTAGGTATAATATTTATGGTGAAATTAGTCAATGGATGGATCTCAAGTCCATTTCTTCTAGAGCAAATTAATTTTAATGTACCCTCCCATGCAACGAGAAACTTTAAACCACTTTTCTTGAAACTATGCAGAATTAAATTTGAGTTGAATGAACCGTTTCGGGGTTTATGCCGAGACTTTAACAATCATTCCAGCACCTTTGATGTATCGGACTCACTTTTTATAATTAAAAGAACTATTCTAACCTCTCTTAATAACAGCTAACGATCAAATTTTCTTACTTTGCATTTCTCTAACTTTGTATTCGGCTGATGAATTCTTATTCTGTAGCTGAGCAGCTTGGGATCTCGACGCTTAACAAACTTTCTTCTGTCAGGACTCGGCACCAAAGATTTGTATATATAAAAAACATCCGAAAGTGGGTTTCCGTTGGGTTATAATAATAAAAAAAATTGTTTTGTGTGCAGTGCGTGATGTTGCGCAATATTCCAATATTCACTTTAAACGATTGAGTTGCGGTCTTCAGTGTTGGCAGATCGAAGAAGTAATTCAAGAGAAAGGTTATTCCAACCAGACGATGTCTGTGTGAGCTTATAAAAGTTTAATTTTTTTTAACTTGGTTTGTTTTTTATTTTCAGTGTTTGCTACCAGGCCTGTTCTGCATTTCGATTTCGATAAATTTGTTCGGAAGCGGAATGAAAAACATTGCTATACATCGAAAGCAAGCAATTTTTTTTTTGGTTTTAAAGTATTGTATCGGGTTCTCCTAAAAAAAATAATAAATTCCGATCCTCACAGAACTGAAAAAACTTACAACAGATCGAGGAGAAAGGTTTTATACATTCCGATTGAAATTGATGGCTTCCTTTCGAGACACGCCACGAAAACTCTAAACTGTGTAGAACTAAAAATTATAATTTTTTTTACTTTCGTTTTTCGATTTTTCATTTTTTTTTTTTTACTGACTGATGCACGCTGCACAAAAGCTTCGATGGTGGTTGCCCCAAATTCATTTTTAGAACAATTCGTTGGATACACATCGGCCGCATATTTTATTTACTTACAGATATCCTAAATATCATCCCTACCTATCGTCATACAAATGTACATATGTACATGCATAAGTGTATTGTATTGTTAAAGAAACATATTGTGGCCAACGCAGTAAAAGCTGCAAGTAAAATTTTGATAGAGCGAAAAAACAGCGTTTCAAAATTTCACAAATTTTTATATAGATTTTGAATAAGTTTTGCTTATTTGTTATATGGAAGAAAGTCGTAACACCCTAGCAACTTAAAATTTCCACATTGTTAAGCTAAAATTAAATTGGCTATAAAACTGCATACTCAAAAAAATTATAATTTCCTTCTGGAAAAAAATTTAAAAATCGATATAAAAAATTGTTGAATTTTTTTTTTAATTTTCTACAAAGTTTTAAACCTGAATTTATATGGTTTATGTTAGAGAATGAACTGAATTTTAATTGAAAATTCTAAAAATAAATAAATGAATACAAGTGACAAGCTACTATGTCATTTTGAATGCTGTTGCTATTAGCATGCAAAGCACTGTACGTACGAAAGTACATATGTATGTATGTACATATGTATCACAAACGTTTGTCAAACCTGCATTCATTTAAAACTTATGATATTTTATATTTTGTTCAACTCAATTCAATGTTTAAATAAAACACAAAGAACAACAAATTAAATTAAAGTCGAACCGACTCAACGAGGAAAAATTACTAATTGGAAGATTTTTAGGATCTCCATCATATTATTGAAATAAAGAGCATTGTTACAAGTGTATTTATGTATATTTATTTTTTTCTTTGATTATGTATAGATAGGGAAACAATTGGTCTATAATATTACCTATAGATAAACATATTTTTAGCATTCTAATTCGAAAGTAAGTTTTTTTTTTTCAAATAATATAAACTTTATTGGGATTTACCAACATGTACATATGTACAGATGTAGACACCTACTTACATATGTATGTATGTAAGTATATTAAAAATACAAATGTAAGCAATAATTGTATTTGAAAAGTCACAAAGTACCTACAGTATCTGAAATCACATTTACACAAGTAGAATTGTACATTCATGTTTATGTACATGCATATATACATACATACATACATACATGTACATATGTATTTACATATCAATTTAGCAATTTTTCACATTAACAATGCTACTTCCATGTCGAATCGCTGAAGCTTGGAGAAGTCGTCTCGTACATAACTACATACATATGGTACATACAAACATATGTATGTACAATTAAATACGCAAAAAACTGACCCTCAGCACGATATATGTACATATGTATATGTGTATGTATACATATATTTATATGTATTTGTAGAAATGTATGTATGTATGTACATGTTCATGTAGATTGAAGAACTGTCGGTGTCCGTGAACTGAGCATCTCTCGTTCATGTACTATACATACATATGCGCCTTTATTAGGGTCTTTAATTTTTCAAAAAAAAAAAATGATTTTTTAAAAACACTCTGCGTGCGCCCCGAGTGTCAGCGGTACGCAATTTATAAAAATTGACAAACAAAAATCTTCTTTACATTACTAACCTATTCGTCATTAAAATATTTATATTTCCTTGAACTCGTTTACCTGTTCAACTAAAAATAAATGCATAACCCGCCGAAGTTTACACCAGTAGACACCTACAGCGATCAAGAAATATTCTCCGTTTAACAAGCAAGAACTTCATTCACAGCGGCGGTAAAGAGCCTTGGGAAAAATATTTCACATACATATGTATGTATATCTGTATTCCAGGAGCGAACGGTGGAAATGAAATTGCAAAAGAAAATGAAGATACACTCTTGCAAAATATGCTTGAGATCACTTTGGGTTGGAATAGTTAGTTTTTGCACTCAATTGACTAAGGATATCGATTAGAACTAGGTGATTAAATCTGCGTTATACGAGTATATTTTGGTACCATCGAATAGGGTAGGCCTTATCCAGGGAGCTTGGGACATAGTTTGAACCAAGCTCGTACGAAAATTGCAAGCAAAACCAGTACTTGCCGAGAGTATCTAGCATAAAAGCGCGGAAATTTGTTTCCTTAAAAAAATATCAATTTACTTTAATACAATTTTAGTATATTACACGCTTGTAAAGCTGAGCTGAACTTTTTCTATTTAAAACAGTTATCAAAGTGTGCAACCTCTAAGTATTAAAAAAAAAATATTTTTGAAATTTAATATCTTTTGTATCACTCGAATATGGGGGTGGAGCGATGTAAATTAAAAAAAAAAAATTTACCTGATTAATGTAACACCTTAATGCATATTCATACAATGTACATAACATGCATTAGAGTTGTACAAATTTGTACTTAAAAATAGACCTACTATATATTCGGTTACTTCGACGCCAATAAACAAGGCTTCCCAGTCTTTTACTGAATCTTAAAAAAAATATACACCATAGAACTCAGAGGAATTATCAATATTTTAGCGAATAACGCGAAGTTGTCATATACATACATACATACATATGTATACAGATATGTACATATGTACATATGTATTTGTGGCCATCCCTTATTTAACGAATTGAAATCAACTAGAATACAAAATAAATCATTACAAAACAGGAAATGGTTTCGATAGTCCTTTTTTTTGCAAATAAACAGATAATGACAGGTCTTTCTTTGCCAAATGTTGATTTTTATGTTGGCAAATTTTCAGAACAGAAGCCATTTAGCCACAAAAAAAAAAATAAATTCGGTTATAATTTGGCCGTCTTTCTAACTAAAAAAAAAACAAAAGCAATAAAAAGTGTAACAAAATTTTTTGAAATGGGTTCTACATAAAATAAATTTAACGAGTTTTTCTTAAGCGTTTTTATATATTTTTATTTTTTGCCTTTCTCTCGAGCTGCAGCTAAATTCCAGCTTTCGCTATCGCTAAAACTCTATGAATAATGCGAACTTTTGTGAATTTGGTGATGTGGTGTAGTTAAGGAGAAATGTCAGATTTTGTTTATATTTATGGCACACGAGTAATAATTTAAAATTTGTCATACTCCGGCATATTTTGCAAAAAATATTTAGAAAGAGTGTTGTGAAAATAAATATTATCAAGATGAGTGCGTTGCGAAGATATTTGCACAGAATCTCAATGAATTGTCAGTGAACTTAAAGGAACGATTTGCGAAGCAAAATAAAATTGTTGCGAAAATCCACGGACGCTTAATCAATTTTTTTTTTAAATCTAATTTAGAGCCTCGGTTTACTGAAATTTTTCGACTTCCAAAAGCAAAATGCAAACTTGCTTTTAATGAAATCCGACACTTTATGCTGCAAAGAAAATCAAATTGTGTATTGTCGAAAACTTTTATGGTTTCATGTTGTATTGTGAACGAGCATATCTTTGGTCTTGTGACGGACTTTTAATTATTTATTTATGTATGTCTAATGATATCAGTAGGTACAAACATACATACATAGTATGTATAAAGAGTGTTCGCGATGCAGATAATTGTTACGAATTGTTAAGATATATGACGATTTTTGTCAAATCGCGTTCGTGGTGTCCAAAAAACTTGCAAGGATGGGGAAATTGAGAGAGCAAAATTACATTTTATTTTGAGGGGAAGCTGGCCAAAAACAGCTGATTGCAATTTGGATAAATACGTATTTTTTTTTAAGAATTTTAAAGATGAAATTTATAAAATATGAGTGTTAAACAGGCAAGAAGAAGCGTCGTTTTGATGTTTTTCGTATTGGTTTATGTAAATCGCATTATAAATCCACACGCCTATTAACAGGATTCAACTATTATCAATTTTTTTAAATTACGACTTATCTTGTTCAAAAGCGAATTCTTGTAATCTAATAAATAAATTTTTATTTTGTAAAAGGCCGAAAGTAAATTCTATATATTTTAATTATATATTTTTACACCTAATCCTATTTGTATATTTCTATAGGTCCGGTCGTCTAAAAGTCTAGCAAGAATTATTCAGCAACGAAATTTCTGATAATTTTTTAGTATTCCTTCTCAAAGACAGATGCTTGTAAATATTTACGAGAACGCAAAATTTGCAGAAACTTGCAAGTTTAATGAAAAGCTGATTGAATTCTTGTCCGTATCCAAATATGCAAAATGAAAAATATTGCATCAGTGTTTTCTTGCAACATTCTACTAAGGAAAATTAACCAAACTAACATTTACTTGAATGTTTCTTCGCGGCACAATAAAGTCGACAAGATCAAGAAACTTGGCAGTCTACTTAACCCGAAACAATATCTAACATTTACGACATAGCCAAAAAAGAACGTATATATTATCAAATGATAATAAACGAATCAGTTGGCAACGAGACGTATAGGATGGGTACGGTTCAGAAAAATTTAAAGAACGTACAGCAGAACGCAGAAATATTTTCGGTAATCTTTCTGAACAGTTAATATGAACAGCACGTTTTGATATTCTAATCACGGCGGCATATTTCAATTGGTATGCCTAGTAAAGAGTCTTAAGAGTATACAGGCTCGAAAACTTCCATTCTATTATATTAATTAAATTTTTTTCTATATAATCAAGCATTTAAAAGAAAAATAATGTATCACCTCTAATTTGTTGTCTGATCTTTTTAGCATCAACTTTTACTCGTCGCCTTGAACACTTCTTTTAGCGAAAAATTGAGATGTTTAGCGATGGAAAATACGTTGGAATTAGCATTTTGTTCATCACTAAAATTGCCAAAAAATTAACCAAAAAATGGAAAATTTTGGAGATTTTCAGAGATGTTTTTTTTTTATCGCAGAAGCGCGAATATATCTAAAAATTGCTAAAATTAATTAATTATTTTTTGGCAATGGAGTTTTAGAGATAGCAAAAGCTGGAATCCGGGTACCGGATGCAGGGCTTATATTTTATACTAAAATTAAATTCTGCATACTCGATAAAATTGTAAATATTCTAAAGGCAAAGTTTGAAATTTTGATGTAATAAACAAATACAAAATGTTTGAAAATTGTCAAATCGAGTTGTGTATTTGTGCATAAGCCTATTCTAAAGTCACTCTCCTCTCTACTGGTATCGGTCACCTCCACCACTCCCTCGTACCATCAAACCTGACAAAATGTGGTTTACGGTTATTCAATTGTACTTACGATATACATACATACATTTTGTTGCGCTTATTCGTCATGGCTTTATTTATTCATTAGCAGTAACAGCATGCAGGCACAAAAGCATACACACACTTATACATATATGTATTTACATTCATATGTATGTATGTACATATGTATGTATGTAAGTATAAAAGAAAGAGTAAAAAATATTGTGATACATATTTACTTAAGGTATCCTATATCTACTATTTTCACTGTGTAGTATATTTGTAATTGCACATATTTGTCATATACGAGTACATACATATTATGTAAACCGATTGTGTTTATATTTAAAACGAGACAAACAGGTTTATGGGCACTATATGTATATGTAGATGTGAGTATGTACATACATACGTACATATGTACATAACTACATAAGCAAGCCGGCTTGAAAATACATGTAAACGTACACACTTGAACAAAATATTAGAGTCACAATGCATTGGCAAGTTTTGAAAAGCATATACATATGTACATATGTATTAATTTAAATTTTTTTTTTTTAAAACACTGATAATTCTATTTTTGCGAATTTTCTGCGATTCGAAAGTACTAACCTTGCCTTTGATGACGATGAGCTTAAACTCAAGATTAAGCATAATAAACTACATACTCAAAGAAGTTATAATAATTTTTAATTAATGTAATGAGCCAGAATTTTATAGTAATTAAGCATTAAAAAACACAATTTATGAGTAACTGCGACGACAACAAGAACGCATACATCCATATGTATGTTAGTATGTTTGCGTGTCAATCAAATTCAATCAGAACTGAGTGCAAGAGCATGCGAGAAATTAATTTTAATTATTATAACCAAAAGATTTGTATTATAGAGAAGAGATCTGTGAAGCTTCTTCTTACGCAAGTTTAAGATATTTTCGTTTTAAATAGTTTTTAATCACTTCCTGCTAAGAAAAAGATAAAATTCCCTCTCTTAGGCCGCCGAAATGAGTTAAGTTGTGTTTTAATCGGGGGAATTGAGCTAAATGGATAACGATTAATGAACAAATCGATCGACATTACAATTAAGTTACCGATAAGAATAGTAACGTTATTGACAACAGTGGCGATGATCATGTCTATAGCTTTATCGATAACTTTAATTATAAGGAAAACATATGTATGTTTTTTTGTTATCGTACACGGTAAAATAAAACTTTCAAAAATGCTATCAATTTTAAGAAATTTTATTTACTGCGACAATTCAACTTGTTCGTTAAACAGCAATAAAATTACTCAAAATTGAACAAAAGGATAGGTCGTAAAAAGAATCGCAAACCCCAAATTATACGAATAATTAAAAGCATGCATATTGTTCAAACAGTTTTAAGAAACGTTTTTTACACGGTATAGCTCCACTTTATAGAAGGTTCGTCTAAAAGCTATTTTTAGCAACTTAAGCTCCTACTTAAGAATATAATATTTAACTAGAAATGAAGCAGATATCATAATAAAACATTTTACAAAAATTCATTACTGCTTTTGCTTTAGAAAACAAATTATTCATCTTCAACTGCCTCATAATTTTTGATGGTTTCATCAACTTATTACAATGTCTGATCCACGACATCAACTTAATTCTTGAAAACTCCAGCCACACACAGTCTGAACTTGATTTTTGTTTACGTACAGCGCAGCCACAGCGATGATGTCATCGCAAAACTTCACACTATATACTGTGTATAAGAGTTTCCTTAGGTCTGTATTTGTCGTTAGAAAAACACAGAGGGATTTTTATACATCAACAGATACTAAGTTATGTGCTTACATATGTATGTAGATATGTACATATGTACATACATATATGTATATGTATTACCGAATATAAATGTGTATGTATGTATGTACATACATTCGATTGCCTAAGTAAAATAGTTTGAAGTGTAAATAAAAATTTGCAAAGGCAACCGGAGTTATCCAGCAACCAAGTCATGATTCCGACTGCGATAAATAATAACTTGCATATACAAATGTATACATATATATGTATGTATTACATATACTCGTATATAACAATACGAGTAATAATTTTACCGCGCACATTTTCTGGCCAAATGTTTGGTTTAGCCAAAATTCTCCTTCAACTTGCCGATGAACGGCAAATTAATTGATTTTCATTGCCTGCGAAATGGGCAACCGGCACCTACCGTGATTTAAACCGGCGATTTCCGAGATGGTAGCTCGCATCGCTCAAAGCTAGGCAATGGGGAATTTGCTATTATTGGTTTTTAATTCAAATAAACAAATACAAATGTTTGTATTTGTGTTCAACGCAGCAAATGGCAGAAAAAATAAATAAAGGCAACAAAATTGCAAAATAAGTATATTTTGGGTATTTTGTTTCAACTTTTGCTTACTGACGCACTTTAAGCAATATTTGCCTCCATTGGTATTTATTTGTATCGTTCGTAAGCATAAATAAAATGTGATCCAATGATATGTGTATATGTACATACATACACATACATATGTATTTCATATCTTTGCATAAGAAAAAAAAATCAAGCAATCACTAAACTCTACCCAAGTCAGTTAATCTCATACATTGCCAACAATATCTCTTAGCGACAGACCCAGCAAACTTGCTGATTCGACGATGTTAGGCCACGTGCAGCAGGAAGGCTTTAATACATAAGTTACATACCCACACACAAATGTACAATAGATTCCGCCGAGCAACTTAAACTCTCTTGCGGTTATATACTGAAGTGACGCTTATGGTTGTTCGCGGCGAGGAGAACAAGTGTATTCATAATTTAAAAAAATTTGCGTATAAACTACAAGTTTAGCTTCATAATCAGTTAAGAGATGTAAGTGTGATCAGACTTACCGACACTATCGAGTTGAATATGAATAGCATATATTTAGCTAGTGATGTGCCACAGTCCATTTTGCTGTGTTTATGTTTTTATATATTTGGGATGAAAAAGGCAAAGGATCCGCAATCTGAAAAGAAATTAAATATGTTTTTATATTTGTTTGTAAGGGCATACTACACAGGAGTCGTTTTAACGTTAGATACACTTCTAATTTACCGGAACGAATCAGATTTATAGTTAATTTAGTTAGTTAATTTAGCAGTACTTTCAAAACAACTGCCATATGTTTATTAAAATATATAGAAAAATTGTTGAAAATTAAAAAAGAAAAAATAGTATGTACGTTAGTTATATTGGTTAGGGTGATAAAAGCCTTAAAAATGCTTTGTTTAACTTGTAAAAAATTTACTTTGTATTTATAGTTAAGAATAAATATATTTAATTGTATAAGTTTCTTTAGTAAGGCTTTTTCAAATAACAGTGATAAAAAATTTAAACAAAAGTAGGCAAAAAAGTGGCTTTTGTTCGTTAGTGAGAAAATTTTTCGATTCGCGCTGACTAGTTGGGCTTGCGAAGCATAACTATTATTTCACTATTATTTCATTCACATTTCATTTAATTTATTGCTAAAACATTAGTACAATAAGATCTACGATATTTCAGAGTACAACAAATTAAAGGTAAAATTAGAAAAGCAAATAATTATATATAAAGGTATAATAGTTATTGAAGCTAAGTTTTAAAGTGAACTACAGAAACTCATAATAATACAAGATATATTTATTTTTATTTTAAGGAAGGTACATTATAAAAAACATTTTTAAAGTTGCTTTTATTCAGACTACTGCGAATGTGCATTGAAATAGAGTTTCATGTACATATGACAATGACACAGAGATTAGCTGGGCGGATGATATACATATGTATGTACATACATACATATGTATATATAAATATAACTCGGTTCTACGAGTATTGTCATTAATTCGAGCTGACTTATGTATATGCATATGTGTATATACAAATGTATTATGTATACATATATGTACATATGTTTGTATGTACATATATGTATTTTATACCTAACAGTCCGGGGATTCCCAAGTCTTGTATTTCAATTATTTTGCTATTTACATAATTGAATTTGATATATTATTTAAATACTATCGGTTAGTATTGTTTATTCATAATCTGTAACGCGTTTTAACGGAAAATAAACATACGGAATGTGAATTTTTTTGTTTAAAAAAAACTTCCTCCATACCGAATCGAATTTCAATTTTAATTTTTATGTACATACATATATGTACATTAGTACATAATTATGTTTGTATTAAGTATGTTCATTCCGGGAAGGAAGCTTGGGCAATGAAGTAGCCAGAAATGCGGTGTAATTACCACCGAGCAGCACACATTAGGGGTATTATCAAAGGGTTGCAAAACCTTTGCACAGTGCACGGGTTGGAGGGATTGCAATAAGTTTCTATGGGAAAATCGGTTTTAACGTGCAAACCGTGCTGTCAGTTGAATTTGACACTATTCAAGATTTTGCCTACAAAAGTTTTTTGGACTACGTCATACATACATATGTACATATATATTTTGAAAAAAAAAGGAGTCACAATCACTCTTCATTTCTGTTTTTGTTTTTAATTTAAAAGACCGTTTTCGAACTAACAACTGAAATTGTTTTGCGTGCTTTGTTTATTTATTCTGTTCCAAAGGTACATACATACTAGGTACTCACATACATACATATGTATGTACACATGTATGTATGACGCAAAAACTTTCTTACTAAGTAGGTATCTTGGCACAAAAGCAAAGGTAGGTGATGCTTGATCTGCTCTCTACTTTGAATTTATTTTCGCAAAACCGGTAAAACCAGCTGGCATACAATAAGTAAGACTACGTAAACCATTTTTCTAAAACATTCTCACAAACGCTTCACCGTGTTCATTTAATAAAAAATACCTATGTGATTATTGCACATGTACCTACGCATGCATCAAAAAATTAATTATTATGACCTTCAGTTTACTTCGTGTAAGTTATTATATTTCTTATATGATTTTATATAGAACAGGATATCATATGTATAAGAAAATGTACCCTGAATCTGTCTTTTTCTCGATTATATTCTTTTTTTCGGTCTTTGCGTATTCGACATTCCTGCCCCCTTCCACCTTCGCAGTGCATCTTCTCATGCGTTCATTGACATTTGTTCGCCATCAAGCGTGTCTATGCATTAATTACTTTGTTTTTGTTTTAAAACGTTGACATGGGAATGTACTTCCATATGTATGTATGTACATATATACATACTCTCATTTATGTCGATATGCACATACAATGTACATATGTATCTATTTCGTACATATTCCATTGTATTAGGTAAAGTAAATTAAAATACAAATGTATGTATGTATGTATGTTCATACGAGATGCTGCAAAATAAACGAGCAAATCTTTGGTGTATTCTTTTTTTTATTTAAACCTTTTTATAAAATAAATACTTTGGCACGTTCACTGCACTTTGTTACTTTTAGAATGTGCATACATATGTATGTATATACTTAGTAAGTTTCTATCTATTGGTAACAAATGTATTCTTCCCGAAACGACGCAGAGTATCCTTCACAGTAATTGGTAACCATGTGCACAAGTTTATATACAAACATACGAATTTATTATATGTATGTATTTATATACTTGTAAATAAGCAAATTGATATCAAGAGGTGAAATTGCGTCGCACTATTTTTCCTACACACAATTGGGTGGGAGAGGCCAGCATCCCTGCGCACAGCGGTTTCCTACCCATTTATCTTGTCATGAATCGCATACAATGCTTCAAGCAGACAACAAAGAACTTTTAAACAAAACACAATTCGCAATAATTAACCACATTTTTAATCAAATGATTCACAAATAGTTTCTTAATTGATAAAATTCACTTTTCTACAGTTAGCTTATTTATTTTACCTTTTTTTAAACCCGCTTAGTTTTCCTTTTCACTTGCAAAATTACTAACGAATAATCACGAAATAATGCACGACCAATGAAGAAAACACAACTATGCATCTATACTTTCCAAATTTGAATGCAGCTGTGCTGCCAAGTAATGGCGTATCTCACGTCAACATGGCGAATTTAAGGCGAAATCATACTGCAGCTCAAGGCGAATTTAAATTGGCAGCTTATAATATTTAATTTCGCCTTAGTGCACACAGTCACCAACGTGTACGTGCGCCGTATCTGTCTGACCTGAGATTCTCAAAATTCTTCGAATTTACAAGCCGTCTTCGCTTCTTATCGTCGCAAGATGTATCTAGTAAGGTGGTATCGATAAAAGACATGCTTCTTCTTTTTTTTTCATTTCATAGTGCTTATGTCAAATAATCAGCTCGTTTGCTTTCTTGTTTACCTGATTGTGTTCATACATTTGTATAACGTTTTTGAGATAACCAATCTGATTTACTAACTGGGGATGTTGCTTTTGTATTGTTTGTATAACCTGTATTATTGAATCATATTATCGTCGCCAGCGAGATAGAGATTTGTTCACTGGCCATTTTGAAACCATAATTTTTCAAATGCAACATGTCGTCGAGTAAGAAGGTTCGTGCCTTGCGTGCTATTCAAACTCGAAACGCACTCATATATTATAGGTATAAATTAATTAATTTAAAAAGATCAGTAACGCACACTTAATTTTATCATTATAACTTATCAAAACGCTTTTTTTTTAGCTAGAAGAGCGTATGGTAAGCGATGTCGCCAAAATTGAAAATGCTACGAAATCCGAAAATGGCTGTCAAACTACAAAAATGACAGTGAAAAGCAAGCGAGAGCTGGCATAGCGATCGGTTTGCGAGACGATGCACACTTTCACCTTCAGGTGCGACATCCCGCTTGCTTCTAGAAGTAAGAAATAATAATTATAAATATAGAAAAAAGTATATATTTACTTAGTACCTATGTATGTAAATAGAATTGCTAAATATGATTAAAACCCGCTACATCAAATAACATTTATTTTAAACTCTTTTTTTCATTTCTAGCTTATTTGAACAAAAAAAAAAAAACAATTTATGGTTGGTAAACAAAAATCTCAGAGCAAACTCGAAATGCCGCGAAAGAGTTTTATAACAAATCGCAGCTATAAAGGAGTTGTAACACGCCTTAAGGTCAGTTTTATAGTTTAAACTTAGTTCAGTTAACCTAAGTTTGAATTTAAACTTAGGTTCTTTACGCTCAATTAAATTTGTTGCAACCAAAACGAAGTAGTCATCAAACAGCTGATAAGTTAAACTAAGTTTAACCGTGCGCGATCATAAGTTTTAACTTAGTTTAAACTCCGTTTAAAGTTGACTGAGAAACTGCATAATGAGTTTAAACTTAATTTAAAGGACAAACTGGCCCTTAATAAAAGTAAAACACTTCTAAGGCAACAACTGAGCAGAGCAACCCTGTCAAGGCGAATTTATAGAAGGTGGAATATTCCCATCAGCTGATTTCTATCTACGCCCTTTGCGTTTAAATTGTCAAAATGGTTATATTGCTTACATTTCAAATTTATATTTACTATCGTTATGGAAAATTCCATGTGTACGACAAGCAGCATATAATCCAAAAGAAATTCATTTGAATATTTTTACTATAAAGCCTCAGAACTTTTGCTTTTTGTGTCAAATTTGGAATTCCACCGGTTTGTGTATTTTTGTTGTTCTGTTTCTCTGACATTTTCACCGCAAACTGCAGACATTTTTTTATTTGTGTATGGAATATACCACTGGGAATGAATTCTCCTTGAACCCAAGATTGATGAATCAATCTTGCCTTGAACCCTGGTATGAATTCATCTTGTCACCAGTGCCGCCATATCTGATGGGTTTCAAAGCGATTTGTGAGGACAGTTACTAATATGAATGATAATAGATAACTTCTTGTCGAATACATTCTTTACTACATTTCTTCCCACCAAAGTATATTTTAACCTTTATTGATTGAAAATATAAAGTTGTCCTGTGCCAATCAATACCAAATTTCTGTGGTGGGAAAAAAGTCTGCAATATCTAGCTTACTTGTGCTTACCGAAATACAGTGCTGCCAAATTAAACACACAGGACCAGAAAGTACGCGCTATTTCCGCATCCGAGAAAGTTTATTTTAAAATTATTATAGCTTAAAACTAATTATATTCTGTACAAAGCATTCGTTAAGTGAAACGTCGGGTATGCTAACACATTTGCCAACATAATAAACCGAATTAACGATAGACTGCAGGCTTAAGGAAATGATGGACTAAGGCGATATCTTAGAATAAAGAAACTATTAAACAAATGGATGCGAAGTGATAAGCCAAAAAGCCATAAGTGGAAGCAGGGGAGCGCTAGTACAGTTATGGTATTTCCAGGTATGCTAGTAATATATTAAATTTTAAAAATATTTCGATAGAATAAGCAAGCAGGATTCAATCGGTAGAAGGGATTATCTCGTACTAAATCGTAATCAGTAAAAAGACGTTGGAAAATTCAAGTATGTGGCGACAAAGCAGCATAAAATTTTACAATGAAACAAAAAGGCACCTTTCAAATAATACTTTTAAAATATCTTCTTAAATTGAATATGCCCCTTTGAAATTCTTTCTAAACGCTTATAAAAATAAGTTGTTCTTTCGCTAAAGTTTAAAGTGTGAAATAAAAAAGAGTTAGAGAACAATAAATAATTTTGGAGATAGAAGATTTTGTTTTCAATTTAATAATTTATAGCGCTTCTAAGTTCTAAAATCAAAAAGTTATTTTGGCAGAAAAGTGGGGTTAGCAGCATTTATTGCGATGTTGATGACATTTTCTAAGTTTAATTTTTACAAAAAAATCAAATAATAGTCTGCAGATTTTATGGTGCTTTTTCACGCCCTCTTTCATCTCCCAACGACACATTAGATTATGAAATGCATTAGAAGCTATTCACTGTAAGCCAGCAATATGATGTGACTGACTTAGTTTTTATTATTGTTTCTTTCAAATTTAAAAATAAAATTCAAACTAACGAATAATTTTTGCGGGTTTTACGAACATCTCAACGCTTCAACGATAATCTTTTTTAAATTATTTCTTTTTTCTCAGTTACTCAAATCAAGTTAAAATAGATCCTTCTGCACTTGACATTCCATTTTTTTTATCTCGAGTTCCAGTGACAGCTGTCGGCAGGTGTATGATATTCTCAAGCTAATGATATGCTCAAGCATTCACATTACAAAAAACGAGGGTTTTCATTAATTTCTATTTGTTAGTAGATGACCCGGTGAACTACATATCACCTATCCTTAGCAAAAATGGCTGAAAATTATGATCGATAATGTCAGGAATTGCGATTTCCATAGGTTATTGCACTCTTAAGTCTGGCAATAAAAAAGTAGAGAATAATTGAGGGAACCATAGATTTTTAGCTAGCAACACTTATTGTACTTCATGAAAGACTGATAATTTCTCATTTTTAACTATTAGATATGATTAATATTAATTATAGTATTTTAATAGTGATTTATTAAGTATTCCAACCGCCGTCAGTTCCTTAAGTCATAAATATTGATATATTGATGCACCAAGCACCTTTGTTTTTTTTGTTATGATAACATTGTAGTCAGGTAAAGTTTTATTTTGTTTTCGTTTTATTCCGCTTTCCACTCTCTATTGCCATGACTGTACAAAAGTGTCTCGTTTTAGCACGTCACGATGTATTCAGTTATTCTATTACAGACTCTTATGTCAACAAATATGTTGTCTACATTTTTATTTTTTGGTTTGTACCGGTTACGCAGCATTATTATTTTTCAGAACTAAAAAACAGGCAACAAAAATGTCATCAAATGTCTTTAAATATATAAAGTGATTCTAATAGTTATTTTGAAAAGAAAATCAAAATAGTTTTAAGATAATTAAATAGCTATGCATTGCCCGTTTTGCAAAAACGCGAACATGTTCATGTCATATTTGTTGTCGCTATCTGTTACGTTGTGCTGAATGCGAAACAAAAACCGCAGATTGCTTAAATTTTTATGTATAACTTGGTCAACTACAGAAAAATCAATTCAAGCACAAATTAACATCAAACCTAAATTTGTCACTTCATTAATGCCATCAATCTCGTATGGAAAAAGTTTTCCAGATTTAAATATAACTCCCGAAGAGTTTAAACAATTAGAAATGATCTAAAGAAGCCAGGAGCATAACATGACCGGTGTTCTTGTACACCCAGACTTATCGGAGTCACCTTGGCCTACCTAATTTTCAGAACTCTCGGAACTTCAAAATAAAGTTTACCTACAATAAAATTATTTGAATTGTATTGAGTTGAATTTTATTTCGGTCGGATATTTTTAAGTAACAACACCTATGCTTTAACACAGGACTTAGGCGATTATCGCTTGTGCCCACAGATATATGTATGTATAATTCACATAGACCCCCACCGACACACACACACATTCAGCATACTTATCCCACACCGTTTTAATTTCGTTCGGTTATTAAACGAAACTTGCTAACAATTCAAATGTAAACAAAATTTTTATTTACATTAAATAAAAAGAGAGTAATACACTTAATCAATTTAAAGCCTTCTGATAAAGTATATTTTTTGTTTTTTCTGCGGTGCGTAAATATAAAAAGACGATCGTTTTCCGACACGCGAACATGCTAGAAACAGGAAAACTCCAAGTTTATTCCGCAAAATGGCAACGACTGACCTTGCGATTTATTTATGGTTATCGGGAAATAATGGCTCCAACAAAAATGTTTTGGTTGTTACGAAGATCTTTTAACGTTCTGTCCAGTGCCTCCAGTGACCTCTTGTGGGCCATCGCGCAGTCGTCCCAAACGATCAATTTTCATATTTGTAGAATCTTTACGATTGCGCTGTGTTTGGCGATGTTCCAAACTGGTGCTTCGTTGATTTGCATATAGGTAATTTCAAGGCATAATCTTGCAGCTATTCCAGAAGAAGCCAATGCTAGGGTTACTTCATATTGCGATCTGATCTTTGCCAATAGCAATGAAATAAGGAACGTTTTTCCCGTCCCTTTCGGGAGCATAAAATATTTGACAGGAAAGTGGGTAGAACAGTTTATATAGAAAAATGGAAAATTGTGGTGTTTACTTTCTTCCTGGCAATTTTTCCAAATTTTCTCACCGATTAAACCTTCCCTGGACTACGACAAACATTTCAAAACCAAAATCAGCTAAATCGGTCCAGCTTTTATCGAGTTTTAGCGAGATAAACGAACAGCAATTGATTTATATATATATATAGGTTATGTTTTATATATTTAATGTCGATAGTGACCAGTGGGGTCACTCTGTAATTTGATTCGATAGAAAATTTGTTCGAACTCCAACGATTCAGACAATAGAAAGAAAAAAATGTATGTACATACATTTATTATTTTCGATTCGTACTACAAGGTAGCCCCACCGATATTGAAAAATATCTGCTAACGATAAAGTTAATTAGTGATACATTAAACTTAAGTTTATGTTCGTTTTTGTAAGTTGCGATCGTCAATCGTGCTCATTCTAATAATTCGCTCTTCTTCTTTCGTTGCGTACTTGATTGCCCAAGCAGCAGGCGAAAATGAATGCAATCAACTAGAAGTGTTAAGATAGAAATACAATTAAATATATGTAGATGAAGTATTGAAATATTTTTTTTTTTTACAAAATACATATGTACATATGTATGTATGTACGTATGTATGTAGGTACTCACCTCAACAGCAGCAACGCCAAGACCAGCATAACGCACTATGTTTAAACTGCTGCTCCAGAAGGAAGTGAACGCTTGCGAACAACCTGGTTTTTTCATTGCTTCCACCATATTACAAGATATAGCATTTGGGCCGCAGCATGAATTCGGAATCGATTCCAAATTGAATGTATAGTCAGTTGAACCATTTTGACCACAGCAATCGAACTTGAAAGTAAAACGAAAAATCGATTAAAAAAGTACTTTCTACAAAGTGTAGTCTAGCAAAAATCTTACCGTTATTTGCAAAGCATCCATTACTTGTGGATCCTTATTATGTTGCTGCCAAATCGTACTCACAACCCCATTCATATAAGTTATAAACTTACCACCTTGCGTCCACACGAGTATAACCAAAGCTAGTTGGGCGACTAGGAGAACTAGCATAAACACTGCGTACTGTAAGTATTATTATATAATTGATAGTTGTTGTTGGTTATGCAAAGTTTATTTTTTCAAATATTACCGTCAATGTGCAACATGCTTCCTCGCGTATTGCGCCCCAACATCCCAAAAATGAAATGATGAATATAATGCAACCCAGCACAAGAATGGCAATGGGAATACTATTGGCTTCAAAGGTTTGCGCCACACTTCCCACTTGTTGTATGTGCGACACTAATATGGAACCGAATATAATTAGCAATATGCCACAAACCTGTTGAAAGTAGATAGAAATTTCAATTAATTTCGTTTCAAAAAGCACGTCATCCGAGGTCGTGCTTTACAGTACATATTATTTAATTTCAATAGCAGCTTTGTTCCCTTACTCTCCAAAAAATATTCCCATACTTGACTCGTTGGCACATGCGGTGAAAAATGAGATAGTAAATAAAGTTCTTCCTTTGTCAGATGTTACAAAAGTTTCTTGTAAAATGAGTGTTATTTTATCCAAGTTTGAGTGCATTTTTGTACCTAAAAGTTGGCCAAGTATGGGAAATAGAGAGATATAAATGATATTTTATTTTGATAGATCAAATTTTGCCAGCTGCTCAAACAGTTTTTTATTTGTGAGCTATTTAAATAAAAGAAAAGACTGAAAAGGCTGTTCGAAACCAAGAGAATTTTAGACAAGAACAAATTACCGTGTGGCAACAAATAAAAATGCCTCGTATATTGGGACCTACGTCACTGTGGGTAGTTATAACTTTGAAGTAGTGCAACACTTTGTATGGCTAGGATTCAGTATATAAACTAATAATACTGTCAACCCGGGTATAAAGCACGAGCAACGCTATTTTGGGCTCAGTAAGCTATTGCAAAGCAGAGCCCTTTCTCGACGAACAAAAATCACGATTAACAACCTACGCCAGTCCTTTTATATGGCACTGAAAGGTGGGCGATGTTAATCAGCGATGAGAATGCTTTGGAATCTTTCGTCATAACTGGTTAGACATGTCGTTCATATGGATGGATGAGGATGCTCTCATGAAAATATCTTTTGACTCGACACCAATGGGTGGACAACGAGGACAAGGACGGATCAAGTGCAGAAGAATATGTCTTCACTTGGTATGAGTAACAGGCGGTACCGGCCAAAGTCTAGAGGTAGGTGGCGGGTTTTTTTGTTATCGGCCCAAACAGACACACGGTTTTGATGCCATGTACGAAGAAGAAGTAGTTCGTTCTTTGGGTATTGCAAATAGTAGCTATCAAAATTGATTAAAAGAAATTTCTCCGGAAAATAAGTATAGACGTACACATACATATGTATGTATGTACATGCATGTATTATAACAGTTCGACAGTTATGTATGTATGTATATCACTCGCCTTAAGCTCACCAATTGAAAAATATATCTAATGGACTTGTAGTCTGTTCGTCGTAAAAGGCTTCAACAAGCAAAGCTTCCGAGTTTATCGAAAATCTAACTTTTTTAGAGTATGCATTCGTATTTGCTAGAACTCGAACTTTTCGTAACGAATTGGAAAGCCTTTCGACGTGATATCATTAATTATTTTACACATTCTCATATGTACACATCTACATACACATTTATGCTTAAAACTTTGAACTACTTTCAAAGCTAAAAAAAAAAATTATTCACACAAACTTATTCATAAAAATTGTTTTATTTTCCTTTTTTTTACTTTAAAAAGTGGCCTCCATAACAAAAACAAAAAGTCAAATTCAATTAATTGTTGTGTAAATTTGTCGACATTTGAGATAAGACAGAAAACGCCTCACCATCAATAAAACTCTCCAAATGTATTTTTTTGTAGATAAGAAGACTGGCTGATTTCCGAATTTGCTTGCAGAAGACATATACATATTTGTAGAGGTTTAGATGTAGAACGTTGTGCAAACATTAACCATCTACATACATTTCAAACTAATAGCTAATGGCTGTCTTAAAGTGTCACAAATGCAATCGAAAGTGTACAACCACATTTTCGCAATTTTTTTTACAATTGAAGCAACGGAATGAATCACACCGAAATATTTCGCAGAAAAAAAATCTTTCACCATATCTAGATAGTGTTTTGCAATACAAAGTCGTTAGTAATGAAAATAATAAAAATACACGTTTTAGAAAATTAAAAATTTTATCTACGTTTTGTTTCTACTTACTTAGTTTCTAAATGCACTTAAAATTATTTTCATGCACTTCCATTATACATATATTGCTTTTTCATACTTACTACGAAGAGTATATTGAATAAGAAAAGCACATATTTCACGAGCACACCGCCGCAATCCATTTTTTTTTTTATTTAAATTTTTTTTACCACTTATCTATATTTGTATATATCTTTGTTTTTTATTTATAAATACATATGTATGTATGTATGTATATATAGGTATGTCGTTTTCGTTGAATTAGTTCTATGCGCTCTTTCCAAAATGTGGTCTCGTTCGCTTTACGCCCTTTTAATATCTGATCATTTTTGGTATACACTCGTACGCTAGTAGCTGTTCCTATGTACAGCAATTGCAGGCCAAAAATTCTTATCACTGAAAGCTCAATTAATTATACTTCCAGTCAGGAGATGGTTGTGGTTAAAGTGTTGCATAATTTTAGGGACTTAAAAGGGTAACCGGTACCAAAATTTAAATAAATTTTTCATAAATAAAAAATTCTATGCAAAAAAGTTGCTACTTTCGTTTCGTACATCGAACAAAATATTTTAACATATTCCTTATAACGAAACGAATTTCGGTGTGACGAATAAATCGGTGTTTCTTAAAGAAAAGAACCGAAGCGCTGCTGAAACTCGTTCCTATGTATACGCCCTAGTGAGATCCAATCATGAGCTCAGGGTGCAGGATACCGAACAGAAACGTAAACGGTAAAACACGACACGAAGAAGCTAATCGGCAACACCAACGCTTGAGCGCGGAAAGCATTACAAATAACGCCAATACGGCGGTGTTGGCAGTTGTTCTCCGTTGGATGCGCTATCGTACCGTTGGCTGATGATGTTTTGGTGCAGACACCCCTTGTGAAGACTTTCTCCCCTATCTGCTGATGCGAAATTGCAAATCTTTTTTATTTTTTCTGCCCAGCAAGATTGACAAAATATAAGATTTGTAGCCAATAAAAATTAACAGATTTAAGTAAGTATAGCGGCACTTTTCAACTCAAGTTCAAAACTCTTCAGATACGTAAATCGTACGTATCTGTATGATCGAAAGTTCACAGTTCGATGTAATACTGCCAACACTGAAGCTCATCTGAAGCTAGAGTACCACAAGGCAGTGTTCTCGGAACGATGCTCTACGTCTTATACACCTCGGATATTCCAACAAACGGCCAATGTCCACTTTTGCCGACGACACTACGATAATCAGCCGCTCCAAGTGTCCCCTGCAAGCATCTGGGCTCTTAGGTTATCATATGGAAGCTGTGGCCAATTGGCTTGCAAACTGGCGTATAAAGGTTAACGAACAAAAATCTAAGCAAGTTACATTTACACTAAATAAGAAAAATTGTCCGCCCTTGACTTTGAACAACGTTCAAATACCACAAAGCAATAATGTCACATACCTAGGGGTCCACCTGGATAGGCGACTTACTTGGCGCAACCACATAGAGGCTAAACGGACTTATCTTAGGTTGAAGACCAGTTCTCTAGACTGGCTTATTAACTCTTGCTCACCTCTGAGTGTGGAGTATAAAGTGACTATATACAACACGGTTCTAAAACCCATTTGGACCTATGGATGTGAGTTATGTGACAACGCGAGCAGCAGCAACATCGAAATCCTTCATCATGCGTAATCTAAAATCCTTCGAACAATAACCGGAGCACCATGGTATATCCGAAACGAGAATATCCACCACGACTTGAGAATCGCGGAAGTACGAACTGAAATAGGGGAGCGGAAGGCAAAATATGCATCGAAGCTTTTAACGCACCCTAATCAATTAGCAAGTAATCTATTGCATGTAAACAGGAACTCAAGATTACGTAGGAGTGATTTTCCAGCCCAGTCGTAATATTTCTTAGGGCCAGTTAATAAAAAATACTCATCCCGACTATGGGATGTCAATTATGTGATTACAATAAGATTTGCAAACTTGTTGTTAGGCTCCTTAGTTGAGCAGATTCAATAAATAAAAGTAACAGTTAAAAAAAAACAAAAGATACGTAAATGGATAGCTGACTCTTTCTTTCACTTTTTTCTTAAAGCCAATTTACGGTACCATGATATAAGCAATGTCGTGAATAAAAAAGAAAGCTTGACAAGAGCAGAGATAAAAGCGGAAGTGGGGAGATACTGCGACTTGAAATGTATTTTGCATGAACACTAAAATCTCTTTGGTACACGACATTCAACACTTAGAGTATGGGGGTGCTCAGGCAATTGTGCCCGGATTGACCAATATGGGGTTGGGCCTGAAATCACCAAACTAGAGTCCCCAAAATCAAAATTCGTAAATTCAAAATCCTCAAACTCAAAATCCCCAAAATCAGAGTTCAACATGTATGAATAATGTTATGTGATGCAGATTTTGAATAATCAAGCTTCTTAATTTTTATAATTTTACGAAAACTTTTGGCACGTTTTTTTATAAATGTCGTATTATGTTATGGTTTTGAGGATTTTTAATTTGGAGATTATGATTTTGGAGAGTTTGTGTTTTTTTCTTTTTAGTGGGAGTGCTGTGCTTGGGGATTTTATTTTCATGGATTTTGTGGCGCTCCCACCAATATGATCTTCTTCCTAACGAAAAGAAAGCGAAAAAGCTTCGCGAATGTATTAAAATAGATTACCCTTCTTCTACCCTTGTATGTTTGTCGATTCATTAGATAATTATAACCGATTACTTAAATAAAAATAAATATTTTCAATTTCGTCCTGGTGCTTTGCAAGATTTTCTTTCGTGATTTTTTTTTTTTAATTTAACACAACATAAAAACTTTTTTAATCAAATCTATTCTCTAAGCTGCATTCGCGATGTATGATTTGCGTAAAAATGCCGCTACTACGCACGCTGAAATTAAAGCCAACAATTCAATGACAGCCACTACAATACCACCAAAGCACACATATCCCAAATTATCACTCCAGAAGTCGTAAAATATCTTCTTACAACCTTCTTTGTAAGTGTAAATAGACGATGGACAAGGAGCATCCGCAAGAGAGAAACCACAGCAGGAAGAAGGCACGTCGTTGTCAGCATAATCCAAGTAGTTATTATATCCACAGCAACTTAACTATTCGTCGTGGGTAAAATCAAAAGTATAACAATTAAAAACAAAAGCTCTTGGAAAATAAGAATTTTAGAGATAACTTACAGTTGTTTGTAAGATGTTCATTGTATCCTCATTGCTTCTGTTCTCAAATGCTGTATAAACAATCGTGTTCATATTTGCCAGAAACTGACCTTTTTGCAAGAAAACCCAAACGACCAGTGCAATTTGAAGACACATCAGGATGAACATAAAAAAGGAGTACTGGAAATGAAGATGATTAGCGCATGTGTGAATGTGAAATGTTGCAACGACAATTTTTTAGCAAAACGAGCTTTTCACTCACCAATATTACACACCAGTTGATATACTTCATCGCTCCACAGCAGGCAAGTAATGACACGAAAAGTATCAATGCGCCCAGTACCAGGACTATAATAGGTATAATGTCGATGTTTTCAATATTTCTGATCGCCGTCAGATCCCCCAGTCTATCCAAAATAAGGCTGCCGAAAACAATGAGCAGGACGCCAGCAATCTAGAAAAAGTTGATTGTTTTAGATTTATTTATGTATTGTTTTGGGAAAAAATGTATAACAGTTGAAGTACACAAATTATAAGCGCTTAGTAATCGAGGTAGCTCTCGGGTTAAGCTCTTTCAACAAGTCTTTTGTTCAAATCGTTCCACATATGTATGTACATTAGGGTGACAATTAAATGTATGGAGTATTTTTTTTTTCTTTATTGTTTTGGTCTCAGTGTTTTTTTGTGTGTAGTTTTATTTAAAAAAAATTCTAGTAAAATTTCAAGGTCGTAGGAAGAGGATTAGGGGGCGCGTCGGCCCCCCAAAGTTACACAAAATACGTTTTTTCACGCAAATTCTTACTTTGACTGCTTGTAACTTTCTCTGTGTTTTTTTTTTTAAACATTACTGGCGAAAGATGTTCATTAATATGTCTACAATAACATCTGTCAATAACATTTTTGTCTAATGTTAATATTTAATGAAAAAAACTTAAATATAGGAGAAAAAGTACGCCTCAATGTCGATTTATTATACTTAAATAAAACTACTTATGTATATGATTTCTCTTTTTATTAATATTGTTTAAAGCACTTGAGACAATGTCTTTTTATTACAGTCCGGAAACCGATGGCGGTAATCGCTAACAATTTTTAAAACAAATTGTTTTTGGCGTTCATTTTTGGTAAATAGTTTATTATACTCTTCCATCAATTTAACCCCCCTTTCGGCAGTGTCATTTGTAACATTTAATTTTTTCATCAGTTCAGCCGCTTTACAATAAGATTGGTCCTGCTCCCATTTGTCTGGGTTTAATTTAAAAAAATCAGTATTTATTTGAAATCTTTCAAATAATGCTTTTGTTTCGGCAGAGACGAACTGTTCAATTCCGTCATGGAATATTTCAACGATTTCTCTATCATTTATTGTAGCTCGCTTTGTGTTTTGCTCTTGTTCAAAATCATTTTCCAAAGCCGCCACCATTTTTTGTTTTGAAAAAAGGGATACGTTGCTGTCAAAAAATGCAAGACCAACCGCCTCAGGGCTTAAATACCACAAGTGGTTCCTGAACTTTTTAAGAGCAACATAAGATATAGCAGCATCAATTTTTTTGAAGTTTTCAAGTTTTTGTAAAAATAAAAAATCTTGATATGGCGCTTTAATGGCCAAAAGAGCAGAAAACCACGCTTCGACATAGACTTCAGCAATAAAAACACAAATTTGACGAAGCCCATTTAATTCAGTTGCTGTAAGCTGGAACTCGTTACGGAATAAAAATATTTTTAGACAGTAAATCGCTTTTGCCATCCACCTTGCATGGTGAACAGCTCCTGGCGATCGAAACATTAGGCTGTTTGGATGTGTCTTTTCTGGTTTTTGACCCAGGAAGAGCAAAGTGAGTTCCAAGAATTCTTTATAGTCTTCCCTGGGTTGTTTTTCTTCCAAGATATTATTTACTGCACCGATAATGCGAACAGCAGACTCTTTCATGTACGTCTTGACAGTTGGATCGTTGATGCCATACTCATAGTTTTTAGCATCAATCTTAGCCCAAGCATTTTTAAATTTCTCAAACATTTTAACGTTTGGACTTCCATAACAGCTTATTTTTTCTTCGAAAACGCATCTTAAAACAATCTCGTATATATGATGACGGCATGGTAACCATAAAAGTTGTCTTTGTAAATTATTTTCAATTAACGTACAGGTACCATTGAAACGCCCAGTATTGACCGCTGTTGTATCAAACACTAAAGCTTTGATGTGATTTTGCAGACCATATTCATAAATAGCATCGCATACAGCGGATGCCTGTTCTTTTCCAGTACCGGAATCAAGTGCAGGTATTTCAAGAAGCTGTTCAACTTTACCGCTCGATATTATTATAGGCAACCTATCAACTTTATCATTTCCCGTCAGCGCCGGCAAAAGTTTACCCTCCCAATGAAGGCAGATAGCGTCGAGCTCATTTAATTTTAATTTATTTTTTAATGCTGAAATTCTTTCTTCACGGATTTGTTCCCTTTCCTGGTGTACAGACGTTCGGTTTAAAATATAATCTTCAACATTATTACCCAGAGCTTCAACGACTGCGCTTATTAGATGAACCGCATGTCTGTCACTGATTTTACAGACATCGAGTGCGGCCGCCAGTTTTGGTGTTAGTATTTTATTTGTTCCCCTACATTTTTTGGCTGGAGGTTGACTACAACGTGGGTCACATTCCATATCTGGAAAACTGTTATCATTCTCTGAAGATTCAGATGACAGAAACTCTGCAGTTTCATCTAATAAAAACGACTTAATTTAAAGAAAATAAAAAATAAACAATAACATACAACGAACCAATTAATGCAATTTCACGATTATTCCGCTCCACTTGTTGTAAAAGCGAGGTCTTACTGTATATAATTGTTGAAGCTACTCTTACGTAAATCATAAGGAATTTTCTATATGAATCTTTAATTAAATAAATCTGAACAAAATCCAAAATTTGAATCATATAAGTAATTTTATTTAAGTATAATAAATCGACATTGAGGCGTACTTTTTCTCCTATATTTAAGTTTTTTTCATTAAATATTAACATTAGACAAAAATGTTATTGACAGATGTTATTGTAGACATATTAATGAACATCTTTCGCCAGTAATGTTTAAAAAAAAAACACAGAGAAAGTTACAAGCAGTCAAAGTAAGAATTTGCGTGAAAAAACGTATTTTGTGTAACTTTGGGGGGCCGACGCGCCCCCTAATCCTCTTCCTACGACCTTGAAATTTTACTAGAATTTTTTTTAAATAAAACTACACACAAAAAAATACTGAGACCAAAGAAAATATCGCTTTCGAAATTAACTGTCACCCTAATGTACATACATATGTAGTCCTTTTTCCAGTTAAACACATACATACATAGCATAAATAAAGAAAGATAATACCGCTTTGAATCATCAACTGATCCGTAAATACTTACGAGCGAACTAGCGATTCAGAGCTAACCAAGATCCGTTTTAATTTTCTACTTAACGTAACCACATCAACTTTTGGAATGTTGCTAACTGACGCCGTTAGGATCGGAATTCTTCAAAAATCCATTTAAGATCAATTTATGCCTAATTTGAAGGTTTAATTTTCCTGGACCGGGACATGCATATACTTATCTTGGATATATAAAATCAACCTGCAGTGCTACAGGCAAACCTTTCAAGGCATATGAGCTGTGGATGAAAATCTTGAAGCGGATTTCAATAATTTAGACCAAAAACAGAATATGCATCGTGAAATAAATACGTGAACGACAGTTGAGAAAATAGAAAAAATTATTCTCCGGGCGCTAATTTGGTTCGCTAGAGCAATTTATTTGAAGCTTTTTATGCATGGATGTATGTATGTATATGCCATTAAAAACTGATCAACCTATCCAAATCTACCATTCATACGTACATATTTATGTACATAATTAGGTATATGAATTTTTTATCTATAAGTACGAGTTAGTTTCTGTAAATATTTCCAGAATTACACAAATTCATATTGTATGTACATTCATATATGTATGTATGTATGCATGCATACCCAGTAGGAAAATGACCATCTCAGGCACTACACATTCCACACATGTTGCGTGCCGCTTTGTTTTAAAATAAAAAACAAATTCTAATTCAATTCGACGGGGATTCGAAACGATTATCAACTGAGTGCAACAAAAAAGGTTCGCATCGTTTCATTCTACCCTTTTCATCCATCTTTTCGTTTTTGACAAAATATATTGCATGACCTATTTTCCAACTGGGTATGCATTATTTGGAAATTTTTCGATAATAACTCTATTTAATAATTGGCGCAAAAACTTGGGGATGGCAAAATAGATGAAGAATGTCAATTTTAATTAACGGTGTGAAATTGGTTATATTTTCTCTCAAAGATAATTAATCACAGCAATTAGCGAAACATATTTACAAAACACTTTCAGATTGCTATTAATAAGATATACATCAAATACATATTAAAATGTCAGATATTTTTTTCATTATATGTACATAGTACATATGTACATATGTGGCTTTGTACTTTTACATCGTTGAGGAATGCTAATTACGGAGCCATAAGTGTATCTTAATTTAATAAAACTAATAGGTGAAAAATTCACAAATATATCGACAAAGGAGTTGTGATATTTGTACCAATATTGAAAACTATAGCAATATCGTTAACAATAGGAATATCGATTGCGATAATGCTTACGAGTAAGAATGCTGCGGAGAGCATATGAAATGAAATAAAAATTATGCAAATAACGGAATTAAACCCTTCGGGTGTTCGAGATCTATCTAGTTTAAATTCCGGCATATATCTATTTAATACTATCGCAAGGCGTTATGCCATTGCCAGAAGAACATATGTATTTCCAATCCTCGTAGACTCCGAACAGAACTTGAACTTTAATTACATATGTACATATGTATTAAGTAAATGTGATTTTCGAATATTCACGAACCATATCAGTGAGACAGCCTTAACTCGACTGACATGTGAAATGATTTGATCTGTCTTTTCATAACTTTTACGAGTGTACAAATTGGATTTGAAGTTCAGCTTTAACCACATTTCACTTTGTTATACTCTATGAATTTTAAGTTTATCTTTTTATAGTATAGGATGCATACATGGGCCGCCAAAATAGTAGGAATACAAAATTTTGCCAATTATTTATTTTTTATTTAAAATACAGATAATTCTCTGACTACATATGACAATGTATGCTTACATTTTAAACTTTAAAAAATTTGTAACAATAATTAATAAAATTTAAAAAAATGGCAAGCGTTTATGAAAAAAAACCGCCTACCTAATATGAATGTATTTACATGCACTACATATACATATGAATATTTTGGGCTTACCACTGCTAGTATATTGAAGAAGTATAGTAACCATTTCATAAATAATCCACAGCAACCCATTTTATATACTTGTGTTTTTTTTTATTCTTGCGAATATTTGAAAATAATTTAAATTCCAAACGAATAATTCTTAAATTTTTACAAAATAATTTTTGTTTTCAATTCTTCATTTCCAAAAAAAAAAAAAATGTTATTCTTATTTAACCCAACGTCCACGTGAAATACGTTCGCATGACTGAACTTACAACCCAAATATTACTTTTATTTAATAAATATTTCCGTTCTTTTGATGCGCGAATGGAAAAAAATCACTGCTTATCTTAAAAATATATAAAAATATATATATTTTTTCACAAATTAATCGATTTGGTAAATATATGTAGATAGGCAACGAATGATCGCATGTACACTTAAATTGTGCACTCATACATATATGTATGTATAGTATATACATACTAGGCATGTCAATCCCGGAATCCCGGCCTTTTTTAGCTCCCAAATATCCCGGGATAAGTCTATTCAAATCCCGGAATTGTAGAAAATAATGAATTTGATAGCCCTTTATTTTTTTTGTATCATTCTTAAAAATTTCCCTTTCAAGGGTAAAACAAAGCCTTTAGAGAGTTGACAATCGACAAATAACACAGCTTGTTAACACCCTTAAGGCTCTGTTTTGTCGAAAATGAGCCTCATTATGAAAGCGATGTTAATAGAACTAACAACGAGGTGTTCACAATGTCCAATAATAGAAAGGCATACAATTTATCAGAAGTTTTGGTAAAAGAAATTTTTGTAATGGGGGCGATAAAGACTAATTCCTACGGAGAGCATTTAACTTTTTGTCGACAATCCTACCAGTAATTGTTGAGTCGATGCTTTCCCACTGCATATTTTAAATGGAACAAATTGAGGTCCAGGTTGAAGGATAACACACTTAGGGCCAGTTTTTCAGTGCTGGTTTAAACTCAGTTTAAACTAAGTTTAGTTAAACTTAGTTTACATTTAATCTTAGTTTCTTTGCGCTCAATTAACTTTGTTGCAACTTAAACAAAGTGGTCAGCAATCAGCTGATAAGTTAAACTAAGTTTAAACGTGGCATATCGGCCGTTTAAAACCCGTTTAAAGTTGATTGAAAAACTGCATACTGAGTTTAAACTTAGTTTAAACGACAATTTCTTTAAGATTGCAGACGTGTAACATTTTTTGGCAAATTAAATATTACGAATTAAAACTTCGTGAAATTCGGGATCCCGGGTTTTGTTTTCAAACTCGAAAATCCCGGGATCAAAAAATGCCCAAAATTGACATACCTATACATGCATACATATAATATTATTCATAAGGTCCAATTGACATATTATGGGTAAAATCAGAATATTTTATCCTACCGATAACAACCTAATTAGCTGTCTAGTAATATGGAAATACAGTACATTCTCGAATATTTGTACTTTGAGAATTTTGAATAAATTACGTGATGGACTTTTTGTTATTACAATATAACATAGACATATATTTTTTTTAAATTTATATATACCGCAAATGTGTACCTTGTGTATTCTGTATTTAAAATAATTTTTAAAAAAATTTTAAGCACTCTGTGATATTATTATCATACTTAACAGACCTTAAACTATGCGTGAATTGTATGAATTTAAGCAAATAAGGAACGTACGAATGGATTGTCGTTTTACTTTTATTATCAATATTATATTTTAGACACTACTTCTAAGCCATTCGAGGCTAGTACAATACAATATTTTTTCGGGACTAGTTCGGATTCATATCGAGATTATCTCACAAAATATTTCCGATCCATTTCAGGACTAGTCCTCAAACATTTCGATTATTTTTCTTAGTCTTTTTCAGGAACACTTCATAACTAGTTTGGGGACGTTTAGAAAATAAAAGGAACGGGGACGTTTCAATATTCTTGCGAGAAGATTTCAGAGCATGTTCATGACATTTTTAGAACGACTTCAGAAGTATTTTTGGAACATGATCGGGATAATTTAGATGAAAATCGAAGCTAACGTCGAAATGTAATTGTAATTGTTCTGAACTATTCGTCAAGTATTTCTGAAAAAGTCGCGAACTAGTAGCTATTTAATTTCTAATGATTTTCCCAACGCTTTGCTCAGTCTTACACGGAATTTTACACATACAATTTTATTACATAATACTACTCACGGTTTAATTTTTTAGTATTGTATAAACTGAGGGAATGTCAATGAAAATTCTTCGCCGTGAATGTGTAGCCCCTCGGACCTACGTTTATAATGTAAGCATTAAAATATTATTATTATTAGTATGTATTTTCGACTTTAAAAACAGGTGGAAAGCATCCTTTCTATATGACACCGATATTGTTGTGAATATCTGTCTTTCACGTCATGCCAGGACATAGTAATATACTAGGTAATGGAATGGTGGACCGATTACAGGGTCTGCTCTTGTTCAGCAAAGAAGGCCTGTTCTTGACTTTTAGGACTTATAACAGGTCACTTACTGATTGGAAGGCATGCAGAGAGACTAGGTGCCCCCTATAATGACATCTGCAGAAGCTGAAGAATCGAGGGAGTGGCTGAAGGCACTTTTTATACGAATGTCCCGCACCATGGAAGATGAGAAGAAAATACTTAGGCTCTGAGTTTTTCAATGAGTTAAGCGACATGGCCAGGATAGAAGCACAGGGGATTTCTAATTCGTGTACGCGCACTCTTAAATGTTTTTCATTTAACAGCAAAACACACCAAATTTTAAAATTTAGTTTAATTTTAAGTCATCCACAGGAAGTCGGTCTACACATTTATCGACTCCCGACCTGTGAGTGCCGCCCTGGCAGTCCAACCTCCCCCCGTAGCAGCTGAAGGGCTCGAGCTGCCTCATAAGTCCCGCGTTACTCTGGTACAATTAAGATCTGGGTATTGTAGTAGGTTAAACTCCTACCTATCCAGAATCAACCCCGACAACCCCAACATCTGCCCGGTGTTAGTGGAGAGTCCCCGCACGACACCAACCACCTATTTACATGCCCGGCCAAGCCCACTCAACTAACAGCCCTCTCCCTATGGTACGACCCTGTTGAAACCGCTCGTTTCCCGTAGCCCGTTTCTGTAAGAAATCGACAAAATTGTCGATTATGGTGACGTCACATCGATTCGATCCAAATTAGTCGATTGATCGAGAAAGAGTGTTTCCGTAAGACTTAATCGAGAAAATATGGAACAGTGAGAGAAATGGAATGCCAATCGACAGGAAATTCATGACATCAGATGGCAAATTACATATTTAAGAAAATCGTATTGTGAAAAGTGAGCATTTTGACCAAAATATGTAAACAAAACATTTAATATTGATAAATAAAGATTGTTTCTATTTCACCTATGAGTTTATTGGTAATTGGTAACCCGACCCGACGTATTTCTTTGTAATAAAAATACATAAACCTTTTTTAATTATCTATATAAAATATATTAACCATGATATACTTACACTGGCCTTTAATTCCACCAGCTTCCATTTTGAATTAAACGAACTGTGTACACAAACACATGAAAGTCACTTAAATAAGCAATTCTCATCACCTCAACAGCAAGTGAGAATAACAATCGGCAATATTTCATTTCATTTGATTACAGAAACCCTTTCAATCGAGTGTTCCTACTGAAATGGAATAAAATAAATCAGCTGACTATACAGGGTTGTCGGTCAATTCGACTAATTTTATTACAGAAACACAATAAGTGAGTGTAACGTCAAATCGACAATTTCAATCGAGAACATCGATCGAAATGAGTTACAGAAACGGGCTACTGGCCCCTTCGTAAGTTGAGGTTGACGATAATGATTGAGGGTTTCCGTCAGCCTTAATGGGGCGTAGCTAGCCGCTATAACAACAACAACAACATCAACAACAAATTCTAAAATGTAGTTTAATTTCATGTTATTTATTTTTTTTACAAAATTAATTAAACAAAAACTATAACTTAACTGTGACTAACTACGTATTCACTTAACTTATTCGCAAAATGTCTTCGCAATATTATGTAATCGCAATTCAAATTTTATCATTCGTTTGAGATAAAAGGAATTAATATTAGACTAATTTTATGTTTAACAACAAATTCGTATGATTAGCACACTAATTAATACCCTTGGTCTCTCCGCGACCTGCGCATACCACTCGCCAAACAGAAGGCAACTGCGAATACCGCCAGTTCAATGGCCGCCACTGCAATACCAGCAAAACGAATAATATTTGTATTTTTGGCCCAGAAGTCGACGAAGGCAACCTTACAACCTGGCTTTGTTGTGTAAACACTTGCTGGGCATGACGTGGCATCGAGGGAACCGCAGCACGATGTAGGAACATTTTTGCCGGCACTTGTGTAATCAGTGTAATCTTGCTTGCCACAGCACTGGAACTGTTTAATGAAAATTAAATTTAAAAAAATCAGTAACATTCATTAACGAAAGTTGTAATAAATACTTACGCTTAGTTGCAATGCGTTCATTGGATAACCATTGGCATCATCATTTTCATTCCAGGTAGTGTTCACCAGATCTCCCATAGCTTTCAAGAATTCTGCGCGTTTAACAAATACCCAAACAACCAAGGCAACTTGCAGGCAGAATAATATGAACATAAACACGGCATACTGTTGCAGTCGAAAAGGAAATCAATGCAATAATCAGTAAAATAAACCAAAATATTTAAAGGTTACGTAAAATTTGTACTTTAAGTACTTAAACTTACCGTTGTCATGCAGCATGAATTTTCGCGTATCGCTCCACAGCAACCAAAGAAGGATATCACAAATATTATGCATCCCAGGACAATGATTAAAATGGGCAACGTATCAATATCGATAGCTTCTTTAAACGATGTAATATCGCCCAAATTGCCCATCATCAGTGAACCCAAAATGATGATGAGTATGCCACATACCTGTTAGAGAAAGAAAATAAAAAAAATATAATTAAATAATCAGTCATATGTGTGAAGAAAGTGTTGAAAAATAAATGCTTTATACAAAAAGCGGCTTTATGTTTTAAATTAATTGCATAAGAGCTTAGTAAATATTAATTTCACTTAAAGAAGAATTAATTTTCCCCCTAAAATTATGCATTATTCTACGAACTTTTGTAAACTATGATCGATCAGGGTGCGTTTCTGTAACTTGATACTTGCGACATTATAATTTCGATCGAATCGATATGACGTCACCAATAATCGACCACTTTGTCGATTTCCTCCAGAAACGCACCACTGGTCGAAAGTCATTAAAATGAAATAAAATCGCGAGAAGAAGAGGAAGAAGCGTATAGACATCAACGATTTAGTCGATTATATTTGTGTGACGTACCATCAATGCAATCCAAATTACATTATTTTAAATATAAAAACATAACGTCATCATGACTTCAAATCGAGAGTAAATGAGGTACAGAAACTCACATATGGTTCTAAATAATTTACACTTCGCTAGCCGATTTTCCTAAAGGGTATCTAATTCATTAATGCAAAATATACATACACGCGCACTATTTACTGTATAGAACTGATGTCACGGCATAATATCTTTATAGATATAAGTTTTTGTAAACAACGCCCTGACACTGTCTATATCTAATCTAAATCCTGATGCGGACTTTTGAGTGTGTACTTGTTTTCTAGTTTGCTATCATAAACCGAAAAATATTGCCACAAACGTCGCATAACACCGTAAATGAATAAGCAAATGTTTAAATTTTATTACTAAAATTTTATAAAGTGGAAGTTCGTCATGAAACTGAGCTTCATTTGTACCTTAAGGAGTACAAATTCTTTTGAAATTTCACTCATAATCTTTGAAATTGTGTACGGCAATACAACTCCTGAATAGATATAAATGCGTCCAAGAAGTAAATTACAAATGAATGCCAGAACGGTTCAAGGAGAATCAAGTATTAAAACACTATTTAGATCTTTCGAACCGATTTTCTTAACTCTTGGAATCGTCCTCCGGCTTCACTCAACTAAACCATTTTTGCTAATTAATTTTTATTAAAATGACGCCGAAGTCTAAGCTACCCTGGAGAATACCATATAGAGACCAATAAAATTTCGGACTATGAAACGCTGAGATTCGCTTCAGTTCAACTGAGCTGATTGAGCTGATTCATGCTTATACATACATACATATTTATATGTACATATCAGTGGCCACATATGTATGTATGTATGTGTGTAAGCATTTCTAGGAAAATGTCAAATCGCACTCCAATTTTAACAAATTTGTTATTATTTATATGGAAACCCAAAATTCTAAAAATATCAAGCTGTCACGCTATCAGTGACAATGATATCTGAATCTGCGTGCAATTTGCAAAAAAACCACTTCAGCGAAATGGAAAATTATTTGATTTATATACCAGTTGATAAAAAAATAATTAATTTTGTACGTTCAACGGCGAAACATAATTTATCTAAGATTGAGCAAATTTGATTAAATTGTTTTTTTTTTTTCAAAAAAATAACACATGCAACTCGAAATCTAAGTGTTTTCAAAGTAAAATAATTTTAATATTAACATCAAAATTAGCAAGTTTGCTCCAAAAGGACATTCTATTTGATTATGGGGTAATTATATTAAACGTGTGCATGGAATAAAGCAAATAATTTTGTTCATTAGTTAAAAATCATTTTCATGTTGAACATTTTTCTTTTAATGGGCATACATTTGTTAATACATATGTACAAATACATGTACATATGTATTTACAGTTTTGTGAAATAACTTAGCAACTTTTTTAAAATCAGCGTTGTGGGGTGCTCAGACTAGCGCTTCGGATGTGACGGACCATTTTCACACCCCTTTAGCTTCGCCTAAACAAAGCAATTGTCTAAACTGGGAATTGTACAGAAGAAATTAGATCAAAGTCAGGTAGAATCAGATAGGTTGACTGTTAATAGTGGTCTAATGCGTGAAGCTGATCGCAAAACAAAATGCTGGCCTGTTGTGCGTAAAGCTCTTGACTTTTATACTGCGGAAATCAAAGCAACCGAAAAGAAATAGCGTTTACAGAACCAGATTGAATGTGATGATAATGTAAACGATTGATTGGTTTCGAAAAGTTAAACACATTACCTTGCCAATCAGAAACAAGTGAAATTTTCTAATATCGTCGAAAATTGTAAAATAATTTTTGGAAATTTTTTCATCACAGTTGGGCCGCGATTTTGGTTCAGTGGTCTCTAAATTAACTTTAGGCAAATATTTGAGCAATCATCTTAACATCACCGGGTTAATTTGAATGGGTCCTTTCTTACCATCAAGCGAGAGTTAAGCTTAAGGTCTGATATGATGATTGTACTGAATAATTTATCTGCACTATCTTGAGCGAAGAAGTAATTTTTGTTTAGAGATGCACGCCAAAGCGGTAATTTTTGATTCAGGTAATTTTTTCGACTCCAATGAAATAAATGAGCTCAATAGCTGCAGTGAAACGTGGCACAAAAATGTTTTCAGTAAAGGAATTTAATAGCAAATATTAAAAAAAAAAATGCAAATTTTCTTAAATCCCTCAGTTATTCGTTCATTAAGATGTCGGCCACGTATTGAACGAAAAAGAAAATTTGAAAACATTTAGAAATAATTTTTTGGGGTTTTTGGCAGTGCAGAGTAAATCAAATTACATAAAAATGCACATAAACCAGTTTTATAAAAAACAAAAAAATATTTGAATTTTTGCACACACAATTTATGCACAGCTTATGCAAATACTTAGTACTGATTTCAATAATTCAGTTGAAAATGTTGCATAGTTATCGACTATACTGTAACCAATTTGAAAATACATAAGAGTATGCGTTCATCTACTCAAATTTTTCATAAGTCTAATATGAAATTTGAAAAATACACTTGAAATATAGGTAAGATAAGATGTAAATATTTCTCACACATCACACATCATAAACGAAAACATTGGCAGATTTTCTTGTTCAATAGATGTTTGTTAGTTTATTTGTCATTCATTTCTTTGATTATTTCACCACAAAAGTACACTTAATACTGCACTTTATTGTAATTATCATTTCGAGTCTTTTACTCACCAAAAATACGATATTAGCTATGTAGATCAGATATTTAACAATTGATTCTAGGCAATTCATTTTTAAGCGTTTCTTTTTTTTGTATTACACTTAAGTTAAATTATTAATTTATAATTTTTTGTAATACTGCAATTTTTTTATCGAATCACAATTGCTCCACACGTTTCACCGTTCGTTCGCGCTGCTATGTTTAAACGCGTCGAGTTCTCTTGTCGAATTGAATGTTCAACACCGTTGAAAGAACTTTTAAATGTGTCACTTCATGCAGCTCTTACTCTCTGCCTTGCTACAAGGCTTCCCACGGGCGGGAAACCACGGTGAGGTGTTTGGGGGTAACTGATAAATATTTAGCCACGCACATACATAAATATTACTACGAAATCCGAAACAAAAAAAATATTATCTTAAATGTAACTTTTTATATATAAGCAATTTATAAACTAAGAAGATATGTACATACATATATGGTTTGAGTGTAGTGTTCACATACATAACTACGCATATGTATATGGTTTACTCACGCTAACTTGAATCAAAAGTAAAGTGAGACGAACCTTTCTCATTTTTGAATTCATTTTCATATCTGAAAATATAAGTATATTTATAAGCTTCAATACTCTAGCATTTCGGAAAAGTGATTTTCCGTAAACGATCTTTTTATCTAGTTTCTCCAAGGGCCGTTTGTACCACCTCCGGTTAAGCACTTAATCGAAACTAAAAGCGCCGATTAACACCATCCGTCCGATAATTTTAACCAGAGATTAAGTTTGACAAACGTGTATTCGATCAACAAAAGTTTTCGCTTAACAGCTGATAGATTTGCACCAGGTATGAAGATATAAAACATTTTTAAACCCTCAAACTACAATGGGAGAAAAGAAGCGCGAGCGTAACACTAAAGGCCGTTTACACCATCTCCGGTTAAGCGCTTAATCGGAACTATAAATTTCGGTTAAGACCATCCGCCGTAAACACAGGTCTGCAACAAAAATGCTGTCTGGATATTTCCAACTGATTTCTATGTATTAAGGTGTTCTGAAAACTAAAATAATACTCAAAAAATTCCAGAATGTAAGGTTATTTTATAAAACGCAAAATTTTATTATAAAAAATGGTTTTTTTGGGCTAACTTGTAGGCATTAATAATAGGTATAATTTTATTTTGAATACTGTTTTTAAATGTTTACCATAACTATCATTAATTTTTAAATAAGGAAGACCCTGTGTGTGCTGCATTAACAAACATAACATAAACATGTTGTAACCTGAACGTGTGGTTTCTATACTTCCATTCCTGTCGGTCATTCCGTACACCTCAAAGAAATCTACAAGAACTTAGAATAGATTCCTTGCAAATTAAAATATAAAGACGACGGTTGCTAAGTGTGCGGTGATTTCAAAATCTTGGGCATGGCGTTCGGACAACAATCTGGGCTTACCAAATTCCCTTGCTTTTTGTGTCTATCGGTTAGTAGAGACCGAACAAATCACTGGACCTGCTTTTTGTGTATATCGGTTAGTAGAGACCGAACAAACCACTTGACCAAAAAGTGGTGCCTCCTCATAAAGTTCTTCTACCACTGATTCACATAAAGCTGGAATTGATAAATCAATTTGTAAAGTCACTTCCAAGAGATGGAAATTTCTTCAAATACTTAACGTCAAAGTTTCTAGGCCTCTCGGAGGCAAGGTTGAAGGAAGGTGTTTTCGTTGGACCAGATATTAGACGGCTTATGACTGATCCACTATTCATCATAAAGAAATTTTCAGGCAATAACAAAGATCCTAACTACAAACAAATCGTCAAAAGAATGTTAAAAGCATTTCAAGCTTTAGGTTGCTTGATGAGTTTAAAAGTACATTTTCTTCGTTCCCACCTCGACAACTTTCCAGAAAATTTAGGAGACGTGAGTGAAGAGCAAGGTGAACGATTTCACCAAGATATTAATGAGATGGAAAAAAGATACCAGGGAAGATGGAGCGTTTCAATGATGGCAGACTACTGTAGGACGCTTCAAAGACACCTTCCCGATGCTTCCCACAAGCGAAAATGTACCAAACGGAGTCTCACTGAGAAAAAGAAATGTGTTTATTGCTAACTAATTAACGTATTTTATATAAATAAATTAGTTTTGTTACGCAATTATACATTTTAAAAAAATGTTTAATCTTTTATATTTTATTTTAAGATGATAACTTGTTTAACATAGACGCCTACATTGTCAGAAAACGTGACGTCCTACGACAAAATTAAAGTCATTTTCGGATTCAGCACACCCAAAAACATAAGAATTACACAAAAAAACCAAAACAGCCCTCAATTATTTTTTTTTTTTGCAGACTAGTGTAATTTAAACCAGGCAAACGGCCCTAGCAAGTGGCGATACGCTTTCTGATCTCACCTTCACTCTCTTCAGAAAAGAGTAAATATATTGCAGAAAACCTCAAATGTATTTCACAAATTCTGAAATGTACTTCGGAAAAGAGCAATTCTTTTTCAAAAACGGACAAAATACATTAGAACTTTTCTAAAATACATTTGTGTTTTTTCTGAAATACACTTTGTCTTTCCTTAAAAACATATGTAGGCTTTTCTGCAATATGTTTAACCTTTTCTGAATTTCACTTGGCCTTTTCTGAATTTTATTTTCTTTAATACGTTTGCTAGTTTCTAAAATATATCTGAGGCTTCCTCAAACACTTTTGTGTTTTTTCTGAAATACATTTGCTCTTTTCTGCTATACATTTGAGGTTTTTTGGAATACTGTTGAAAAGGTGGAACTTATTGAGAATGTTATCTGTTTGAAGGAAAATCTAGTAAGATCCAATGAAAACGGTGAGTTCAAACTTCTACGGGATCAGACCTCGTGTAAGATTATTCCTTCATACGTTTTGGATTTTCGTTAACTACCGGCGTGGTTGTTGCCCATCCTTAGGTGGAAAGAAACATACCAAGTTTGGTTAAGATGAAACTGAGTTCAAGTTCTAGCGGGTCCACTGTATGTTCACATGCATGAATGGAAGTACGCGCTTTTCTATCTGTTAGCACTTGTCAAAGTCAATATTTTTATTTTACATATTAATGTAGAGTTTTCTTTATTATATACTTATGTACATATTTATCAAAAATGAGTAACAGAAGTTTTATCTCTACTGGTGTCTATGTGTGCACGAGCAAAGTATAAAGGTATACTATCTGAATATGTACATATTACTTTTCAATTTCGTTTTCATACTTCAATCGATTTCGTACTCCAATCGATTTCGTACTCTGATGAATATCGATATCGTTATTTTTTATTTTTTTATTTAAAAATTGAAAAGAGTAATGAATTACAATCGCAATATATATATGTATGTATATACAGCACTAGCGTTATTTATCTTGCTAATATTTTATAGATTCTGTCAGCTTTTTGGGAAATTTAGATCAAATTATCATAAGACGATGTATAATATCGTTATTTCCATCATAATCGATATTATCATAATTAGTTTTTTGTCTGTACGAATATAATAGGTACTTCGTTAAATTGACTACTCGCTCGCATGTACAACTTACCGTACAAGTACAAATTCAGGGTACCAAGTATAGGTTCGGTTTCGTTATCAGCATCGTTGTCATTATCATTATTTTATCTCTCGCAAAGTCAAATTGTACCCAAGCCATGAGTCATTTGAATTAGGTGTGAGTACAAGCTCACTTAGTTATTGATAAAAGCGATTGTGCATTTAGCGGTGGTTTTTCAACGCAAATTTTACTTTACATGCATACATACATCGTATATATGTACATACATATATATATGTATGTATATATATGTATGTATAGAATACTTAAATATCCACATATTATGGAGCTTACTCATTTATACATACATAAGTATATTCTAAGAATACAATCGCTAATCGTAAAGAAAATATTTGCAGTTATTCGCTGGTAGTGCGGAAGTACTTATGTATATATGTAGAAGATACATATGTACATTAGGGTGACAATTAAATGTATGGAGTATTTTTTTTTTCTTTATTGTTTTGGTCTCAGTGTTTTTTTGTGTGTAGTTTTATTTAAAAAAAATTCTAGTAAAATTTCAAGGTCGTAGGAAGAGGATTAGGGGACGCGTCGGCCCCCCAAAGTTACACAAAATACGTTTTTTCACGCAAATTCTTACTTTGACTGCTTGTAACTTTCTCTGTGTTTTTTTTTTTTAAACATTACTGGCGAAAGATGTTCATTAATATGTCTACAATAACACCTGTCAATAACATTTTTGTCTAATGTTAATATTTAATGAAAAAAACTTAAATATAGGAGAAAAAGTACGCCTCAATGTCGATTTATTATACTTAAATAAAATTACTTATATGATTCAAATTTTGGATTTTGTTCAGATTTATTTAATTAAAGATTCATATACATAGAAAATTCCTTATGATTTACGTAAGAGTAGCTTCAACAATTATATACAGTAAGACCTCGCTAGTCCGAACTTCAGACTTTTTTTGTTTACTTTTGTTTTCAAGTGTAAGAATTGTCTTTAAAAGTTTGCTTCAAATTGTTTTTGCCTGTTTGCTGAAGCGATCTATAATATTGACAATTGTGACCGAGAATATTCCCGTTACAACCTCAACAATATTATTCTCAATGCTTGCGTAAGCTACCGACAAAAAATCAGCACCAATGTTTCTCGGAAAATAGATTCTTATTTTACAGTTATATGCAGCAGCCGGAAACATTTTTTAAAAGCATTAAATTTGCAAAAAAATCATTCGAAGTGAATATTTGAATGTGAAAAGTCGAAAATGTCTGCTAGAAATTTACGTGAACGCATATATTTAATTGGTTATTGTACCAACTCATTAACGGGAAGTAAACTACCCTCCAATATAGAAGTGTTGAAAGTTTTGTTTTTCAATTTACGTGTAGTAAAAAAAAATTTACGGGAAAGTTCAGATTTAGTTGTAAAAGAACTAGCTATTCGTGTTCTGGGAAAAAGCCCGCATTCCGGTCAAGGATAAACAACACTGCATTACAAATGTAGAGAAATTGTATAAAGAATGGCGAAGCTTTCAAAAAGATTCAAAGAAGACTTCTAATTTCCATAAGAGCAAAGTAAACACGTGGAAAGAAAAATTGGATATGCTTTTTGACGTGGCGCATGCAAGTGCATTAAAAATAATGTCGAATCAAGAAGATATTGATTTCTTGATAAGTCAACGAAAAACGGGGCGCCCAGGCTTTATGTATGGTATCGATTACGAAGAAGTACGCCGAGAGTGCCGACTTGAAGAACGCAACAACAATTTATTACAACAAGTGGAGCGGAATAATCGTGAAATTGCATTAATTGGTTCGTTGTATGTTATTGTTTATTTTTTATTTTCTTTAAATTAAGTCGTTTTTATTAGATGAAACTGCAGAGTTGCTGTCATCTGAATCTTCAGAGAATGATAACAGTTTTCCAGATATGGAATGTGACCCACGTTGTAGTCAACCTCCAGCCAAAAAATGTAGGGGAACAAATAAAATACTAACACCAAAACTGGCGGCCGCACTCGATGTCTGTAAAATCAGTGACAGACATGCGGTTCATCTAATAAGCGCAGTCGTTGAAGCTCTGGGTAATAATGTTGAAGATTATATTTTAAACCGAACGTCTGTACACCAGGAAAGAGAACAAATCCGTGAAGAAAGAATTTCAGCATTAAAAAATAAATTAAAATTAAATGAGCTCGACGCTATCTGCCTTCATTGGGATGGTAAACTTTTGCCGGCGCTGACGGGAAATGATAAAGTTGATAGGTTGCCTATAATAATATCGAGCGGTAAAGTTGAACAGCTTCTTGAAATACCTGCACTTGATTCCGGTACTGGAAAAGAACAGGCATCCGCTGTATGCGATGCTATTTATGAATATGGTCTGCAAAATCACATCAAAGCTTTAGTGTTTGATACAACAGCGGTCAATACTGGGCGTTTCAATGGTACCTGTACGTTAATTGAAAATAATTTACAAAGACAACTTTTATGGTTACCATGCCGTCATCATATATACGAGATTGTTTTAAGATGCGTTTTCGAAGAAAAAATAAGCTGTTATGGAAGTCCAAACGTTAAAATGTTTGAGAAATTTAAAAATGCTTGGGCTAAGATTGATGCTAAAAACTATGAGTATGGCATCAACGATCCAACTGTCAAGGCGTTCATGAAAGAGTCTGCTGTTCGCATTATCGGTGCAGTAAATAATATCTTGGAAGAAAAACAACCCAGGGAAGACTATAAAGAATTCTTGGAACTCACTTTGCTCTTCCTGGGTCAAAAACCAGAAAAGACACATCCAAACAGCCTAATGTTTCGATCGCCAGGAGCTGTTCACCATGCAAGGTGGATGGCAAAAGCGATTTACTGTCTAAAAATATTTTTATTCCGTAACGAGTTCCAGCTTACAGCAACTGAATTAAATGGGCTTCGTCAAATTTGTGTTTTTATTGCTGAAGTCTATGTCGAAGCGTGGTTTTCTGCTCCTTTGGCCATTAAAGCGCCATATCAAGATTTTTTATTTTTACAAAAACTTGAAAACTTCAAAAAAATTGATGCTGCTATATCTTATGTTGCTCTTAAAAAGTTCAGGAACCACTTGTGGTATTTAAGCCCTGAGGCGGTTGGTCTTGCATTTTTTGACAGCAACGTATCCCTTTTTTCAAAACAAAAAATGGTGGCGGCTTTGGAAAATGATTTTGAACAAGAGCAAAACACAAAGCCAGCTACAATAAATGATAGAGAAATCGTTGAAATATTCCATGACGGAATTGAACAGTTCGTCTCTGCCGAAACAAAAGCATTATTTGAAAGATTTCAAATAAATACTGATTTTTTAAATTAAACCCAGACAAATGGGAGCAGGACCAATCTTATTGTAAAGCGGCTGAACTGATGAAAAAATTAAATGTTACAAATGACACTGCCGAAAGGGGGGTTAAATTGATGGAAGAGTATAATAAACTATTTACCAAAAATGAACGCCAAAAACAATTTGTTTTAAAAATTGTTAGCGATTACCGCCATCGGTTTCCGGACTGTAATAAAAAGACATTGTCTCAAGTGCTTTAAACAATATTAATAAAAAGAGAAATCATATACATAAGTAGTTTTATTTAAGTATAATAAATCGACATTGAGGCGTACTTTTTCTCCTATATTTAAGTTTTTTTCATTAAATATTAACATTAGACAAAAATGTTATTGACAGATGTTATTGTAGACATATTAATGAACATCTTTCGCCAGTAATGTTTAAAAAAAAAAACACAGAGAAAGTTACAAGCAGTCAAAGTAAGAATTTGCGTGAAAAAACGTATTTTGTGTAACTTTGGGGGGCCGACGCGCCCCCTAATCCTCTTCCTACGACCTTGAAATTTTACAAGAATTTTTTTTAAATAAAACTACACACAAAAAAATACTGAGACCAAAGAAAATATCACTTTCGAAATTAACTGTCACCCTAATGTACATATGTATGCAAGCAATAATAAGTCCCGAATTTAATATAAAATGGTGTTCTGTATTCTGGAGAATCGCAAGTCTAGAAATTTAAGAGTATAAATACAAGAATATTGGCTCTCTTCGCGTTCACTAAAGGACTAGATTGAGTTCATTTCGAGGACGTTTCGTGAATTGTTCAATAATATTTTAAGAAAGTATCAGTAAAAGTTTGAGAATATTTTAGTACTTAAGAATGATCATATTGGGACCGTTTAAAGATTTGTTCGGGATTATTTCGGGACAAGTTCACCAATTTATCAGAATACATTTTTAAATTGTACATATTTATCAAATGTTCCTTATTGTTAAGTATAGGTTTATTTTAATGTTCATTTATATATGTTTTATACAAGTACTTTAAACCTTAATAAATCAAATCAAATCATTTAACTTAATTTTTGGGATTGGTTCGGGATCATTTCGAGGCATTCCGAACTTAGACGAGAAATAATTATGAACTATTGTCCAAGGGGTCCGAAAAAGGCGCGAACTGGTCGCGACAAGGTGAATAAAATAAACTTAGCATTTCTTAACAAACTACGAATATCGCTCTCTCCTGTCCATTTGTTCATGTTTGCTTTAAATTTGATTAAATACAGCATTAAGCATTTTTAAGTATTTAAGACGATATTTTATTAACTTTGGTTGTGAGGAAGATAATTACAAGAAAATGTGATATTTATAAATATTAGACCAAAGGAAATTATTCATAAAACACTTGAGATTTTTGTTTTATAAAAAATTCCCCTAATTTATGTGCTATTTTGAGTAATAATTGTTAAGACAATTAAAGGTGCAATCATTTCTTTCCTTGGAGTTAAGTGGAGTTATGTGAATGCTGAAGGGACTTCGTTGTACTCAATATTGGTAAGCAGTATCTAAGCCCTCGGTAGACACCTCTTTAGTTATAAAGAGGTCTGAAAACGAATTTATTTTTAAGTTTTCTGTGCCTATCTTTAACCAAGCTTTAACGATGAAAATACGAGTATTTCGATTATTTGAATCTAACGTTTTTTCTGCTTTAAAATGCGATTACTTTTATGAATTTTCATATTGACATCTGGAAAGTTCCTATTACCATTTGATATGGATTTTATTTTTAATGCATATGTACATATGTACACACGATTAAGAGCATTGTTTTTGCATTTGATAGGATTCCCCTATTCGATAAATAGATGAGAGCACATTGATTAACATATTGCGTGCTATTCATTTGAATCATACAAAGTTAGCAGTTAAACACATTTATATGTTATACTCGTATGTTTGTATGTACATTAAGCTAAGCTCGTTTATATTGAATCCCTGTTCAATTTGTTTAAGTTGTACATATTTTTGATTTACTTTCAAAAATGACTGTACATTTAAAATTTTACTTGAATTTTTGGTCCAAAATAAAAGTTAAAAATTTACTTTTTGTTTAATTTTAGTGAACAATTTGACTTTTATTTTTTCGGTTAAAATATAATTTAAAATATCAATTAAATTTAAAATATATAAATTTATGCTTTTTTTAAATTAGCTAGTGAATTGTTATTTTTGATGGAAAAAATAATAGTCAAATTTTCACTTTTATATTTGAAAGAAAAGTAAAATATATTTTTTGTATTTTTGAAATAAAAGAAAAAGTTTTTAACTTTAATTTTTGATGCAAGAAGTTAATGTAAAATGTAAGTGTTATTTTTCATAGAAAATATATAAGACAATTGTGTGAGCGAAGTCATATCAATGAAAAAATCGATTTTTTTTTAACCGATTTTCCTGTAGCAAATTAGCGATATACATTCGTTTTATTTATAAAAATTATCAAAATTGAAAACGTTATCAGCTAAAATGTCCAACACTTTCTAAAAGCTTTAAATCCCTACTAAAACGTTAAGTTATATAGATATGTATGTACTTTTAATTTATTTATGTACTAAAGTTACATGCATATATATCTTCAACGGTCAATTAAGGTAGCCTAAGTCTGTTTCTCAGGTTAAGCATCGGATTAAAAAATTATGTGTTTCATAAAAAAAAATTGTACACAAAAGTTTCTCTTAAACTAACCCTAAAGCTAAATTACGGTTAAATTATTTATTGAAATCCCAATAAAATATTGCTTCAAATAGAGAATAGCCTAACTCCAGTTAGTCTTATTAAATTTAACGGGAAAGATTTAGTTTTGTACATATGTACGTTAGGGTATCCCAAAGACGATAATTTCCTTAGCGACGGTTTAAGTTAATTCTTTAAACAAAATAATAGACTAGAAAAGTTCAAATTATTCAACAAAAACTTTTGGAAATTTAATTTTGTCTATAAACTTAGTAAACAGCTTGCAAGAAAATCGAAAAGCTCATATAAAATGTAAAAGAAATGTTCTTCTATAAAAATTTCTTAAATCAGTCTGAGACTCTCAAGAAAAAAAATGCTCTTATCTTTATTTCTTCAAGAAAATTTAAAGCAACGGCATTGTACTTTTTCAAGCAACAGAAATAATGAAAAAAAATTTGTATATGAGAATGGAGTTAACGACTAACACATTTAACCCAATGAAGTATTTTTCTTTCATGGTTTTCAGGAGGACGCAGTTCTTTTACTAACTTTACATTCCAGTAGTAGAAAAAATTGAAATTACAACACTTTCTGCGCACAAAACTTCCAGTTATCAACTTTTGTTTTTAAACTTTTTAATAGTGGGCTATATTCTATATACTCTTATAAAAAAATATAAATTTTACCCCAAGGCCAACCTAAGTCTTTATCTATCAATTCGAGCTTTGTGGTTTTTGTTCCAGTTTTTGCAAGAATTTTTTTGTACTGCACTGCTGCGGTGCAAAGTGGATGTGGCTTACAAATAAAAAAAGTTTGAAGTTCAATGTAGATTGTACATATGTATGTGCTATCGAGTGTAGTCATTTTGCATGATTCAATTATTAAAGGTTTGGTAACTAAGCAGCTAGCTCCCTCACTATTTGTCAAACGGCTCTCTTAGCATCAAAACCTTGTTGCTTCTTAAAAATAATAATAGTAGTAACTTCAAAACTTTTTAATACCAAAAACTAACAGGCAACACTTTTTGTTTCTTATGGGCGCGTAAACAATAAGTTTAAATCCGGATTTTAATGACATCATTTTTTCTGATTACAAGAATGACCCCGTCTCGTAAATATTTCATGTTAGTGTGTACATATAATTGAGGCGCTTTTTCATTTAATTATTTTCACGCGCATATAAATTCGATGTGACAGAGTGATTTCAAGAAGGAATATGTTTAAAGAAATTAAAAATAATGTGACATAATAATCATCCAAATGCCAAAAACAAGAATGTGTAAGAACTAAATTCTTGAGTTATAAAGTTTGATTCAAGGCAAATTTAACAAGGTGGTGTTAAGGAGCCAGCTGGTTTTTTCGCTTTGCTGGACTGAACGTCAAAGGGCTTCGTTCTGATTGGCTGGCGATTGGGTGTCGATGTAAATCACCTATAGAAAATACATGGACGCCTTTTACTTATACATATATGTACACTTACCACCACCTTGATAAATTCGCCTTGGATTGATTTATTTTTCTTTTAAAATATAAAGATTCTCTTTCTAAAATTTCGAATTATTGTGGTTTTCTTACAACTCCAATAACTCCTTAAAGTCACTTACTATTTAGCGGAATATAATGTTTGGTTCTTTCACCGTCCATGGGCTCATCACAATATTAAGAATAACCCTGATACAGAGGGTAAATAAATAAAATTAATAAACCGATTAAATAACTTATATTTTCCTTATACCATAAAATCGTTTAGTTCATGGGACAAATAGATTAAAAACTTATTCGCTAGTAAAAAATTAAAAAAACAAAATATCTACCAAGAAGTACATAATTATTTAAATATTGTAAGCGTAGCTATTGTATTTCTAAATTTAAATAAAATGTCTTCGAAATTTTTAATTAAGAAAAAGTCATAAAAATATTCATAAGAAATCTAAACACCTTTTGTTAATAACACTAAGAGACAAAATCAAATTTGTTTGCTCGGTATTGAGTTAAACCAAATGCAAGTGATAGTTTTAGAGATCGATAACTATTATTTTGGGTTTTATATTAAATAAGTCTTTCTATTATATTTTGATTTTCTTCTGATTATCCATTATAAATATCAGCGAGATGAATATGTTTAAGTATTCAAAATCTCTTATTGTGAGGAATCTATTATAAAAATCTCGTCATAATAATTGTAACGGTATTTTTCGATACATTTTGTTACAATTGCCGTACTTTTTGTACATTTTTGGTTTATTTTAGAGACGTTCGGTACATTTCCGTTATTTTTTCGATACTTCTTTAATTAAAGTAGCGAACTGGCTCTGAATTAGTTTCGAATTATTTACGAACTCTTCCTGAAATATTTTCGAAAATGTCCTGAGGTAGTCCCGAACTGGTCCAGAAAAATTTTTGAACTAATTTCAAAACGATCCTACACAAGTGCAGCCTTTCTTTTCACTTATTATACGAGTATGTTATTATGTCTCTACCTAATGTGGTTACATACTTATGCAGGTTTGTACTTGTACATATGTACATATTTATGTGAGAATATATACTTATCAGGCGAGTTATTTCCACCTGCTATTAAGTATCAACGCATTGTAAGAACAGTTGGTGTGCAGTTTTATAATACGAATGCTTACACGCATGAATATGTACATACATACACACAACAAATCGGTGCTGACTACCAACATCGAGGTGGGTGTGTTATCTGGAAATCGTTACTTCGATCAGGTGAACAATAATATCACGATAATGGAATGATGCATGAATCATTCTCTGCTACCGCAAACTTGCTTCATGTACATATATACATATATAACTATATACTCGTATGTATGTATGTATGTAAGTTTCCAAAGATTTGTTGTTTAGTTCACTTCATTGATATGTTTATCATATTGGCAAGAACTCTTGTTTACTTGTATAAAAATTCGGTTTATAAATACAATTAATAAACAGTTCAGAAAATAAAACAAAAATTATTATGTTCGTTTACAACAACAAAGTAACATATGAATTTGGTTCAATTCAGATCAGTTTATATTTCATATTAATTAAAGAATGCTTTGCTCTCATTAGGTGAAAATTACTCAAATCAATAAATGACAAAATTGATGTCCATTTTGTAGGGGTTGATGCCAGTCGGTTTGTTCGAATAAATTTTCAGTTAACAATATCCAGCAACAATTTTCAAGTTAGTAACCTACATGCTCTTTCGTAAAATAAAATGTTGATGGCAGACCTTTTTACAACCAGAAGCTAAATCAACTGTCAATTCGCGCTCTCAATTTCCTCTACATTGCTTACTCGAACTTCGGAAGCTGTTAACTTGTGATAATTTTCAATAATTATCAGTTCTCGAACAAACCAAGTATTGCATTTTTAAAAATTGACAACATTTTATGCCAAATGGGGCATATGAAAATCAGAGCATATGGTTAAATTTAGCACCTTATTTGTATTTAATATATTTTGCTTCAAACGTACTTGACTCTACTTAACTACGTGTTTTTACTTCAATAACAAAATATGTACCTCATTTCATGTTTATAACGCAACCGAATATTACATTTCCAATTCATTTATAGGATTTATGTACGGATAATCCGAAGCACACGAAGCACATAAAATCCCTAATTTAAACTTTATACAAAATTTAAAAGTACACGTTTTATAGGAAAAAAATGTCAAAACTCAATGGAAATATTTAGCCACTTAAAGCTTACACTTTATTGTAATCTGGGGCTTCTCGGCAGACCCGAAAAAGGAAATTTTTTTGCAAAATCGAGATAATGCAAAATTTGACATCTGTGGATGTTAATCATTCGAAAGAATGTAAATAAGTATTTTTATATTCAATATTGTGGCTGAATTCTCGACATTTCCAAACCGAATAACTGCATTTTTCAAACAGCTTCGAAACTTTAGGGCGCGTTTTCTCGAAAACAGCTGTGAGTTACTTTTTCACTTATGCCGGGAAGCCACAGAAATTTAATGGGCTGCAAGAGCTATGCTAGCGCAAATCGCGTACACTTGATGCCCAACTCTGTCCCAATTCTCAAACATAGACTTCCGAAATAAAAATTTGCATTTTGTATTTAATTTTTTTGGATGAACTCAATTTGTGAATTGTCAACTTTTGTTTTTATTAGACTGATTTGATAGTTCTTATTGACAATAAAGGTATATTAAAAAATCTAGCAGGGTTGCAATTCTATTTTGGCTACTGGTTAGTTAGGTTAATAAATGGAAATATAGTATAGAGGATATTTATGTAAAACATAACATAATGAAAACCGTAAGAGCTAGAGTAAATATGATTTTAAACAATTGATAAATTGCTAAATTTTTGGATATTCAATTTGTGATATTTAAAGCAAACTTAGTACTTACTTATAAGTATATACATATATTTGTACATATCTACAAATTTTTTAAAAAGGCTTAATATCATTTATATTTTTTCCTTCAGACGATGTTTGAAAACTTTGTGAAAAGTAAATTTCTCCCGTTGAGAATTTCGTCGAGTTGCCATTTTTTTTTAAACATTATATATTATATAAGTAATGCTGTATACTTTTTTTTCAATTTCTTTTAGCTATATATATTTAGAGGCGCCTAACAGAATTTGTATGCATCTGGGGTCGAGTTAGAACCTTTTCTTGAATAGGGTAACGATGTGTATGAGTATACTTGTAAATTAATGTATACCAATTGAGTTAATGTACATACATATGTACATACTTACGTAAACACTTATCGTAATTATCGATCTTATCTTCATGAATTCATTCTAGTAAAAAGTATTTGTTTGTTTATATTCTTATCAGAAATATTGCTTATTTGTTCTTAAATTCTTTCCGCATATATATATATATTTTGAATTTGTAAGAACTTAAGATTTATTGTTTACGGCCTTAAATATAACAATTGCAAACTTTAGTAGTTATAAATGTCCCTTTGTCATACTTCAAGAGGATTTAAGCTCATTTCAGAACCGTTTTTTTTAAATGCGATATAGATTATATTTTTTATCAAAGAAGATTAAACTGTTCTTCTGAAAATTTTACTTCGGGAAATCGTACATAGTGTGTATACACAGGCCCGGTGATCGGGGACAATTCCTTCCGGGCCCGAAATCCCTGGGGGGCCCGGTGCTCCAACTACTACAATTGTTGCAATTATGAATTACTATCCCCGGGCCGCGGTTTTCTCTCTACGGCCCTTTGTATACATAAACATGCATATATCTGATTTCTTTGCGCAAATAATCTGATTTCTTTGCAAAAATAAAAAACCAATTAAATTTTAGTATATTTAATTCTTATTAATAAATGTACATATGTATTAGAAAAAACTCGTGAGTTACGGGCTCAAGATCGTTATCTATATTGTGGTTTCGTATGAATCAAAGAACTCCTTTCGCTGAAAACTTATTCAGTTTATAAGGATTATTTAAATAAATAAACGCTATTTTTAACAAAATATCAGCTGCTCAAAAAAGCAATTGCCGAAAGATAAACAATGGGTTCCAAGAATATTCCTTGTATTTTTGCGGACCAATAACTACAAAAATGAGAGTGAAATTTAAAAAAAAAATGTACTTCTTTGTCAGACATCTATCTATTTTATAGATTTCGTAACTCTGCTTTAGAAGCTGTCGAAATATTTAAAATATTTATTTTCGTTTCTTGTAACCCTAAAGCAGGGATCACACGATTTGATAGTCATAGTTCATTAGTTCAGATCAACAACAAAATTTACGAACAATATCAGCCTGTACCAGTTAAAATGTATAAATCGGTACATGTTTTTTTTTCTGACTGTACTTTTTCTGCATTGATCCATTTTATTTCATTTAATTATTGAGTGTGCTCCGTTTTCTCATAAATGAATTCTTAATTAATATAAAAATCCTTTTTATTTATTCTCTCTCGCAAGAAGTTATACTTTCTAGACCTTTAAAGCCTTATTATCTAATCGGTTATTGCAAAAAACGGAGCTCAATAGATCGACTGCCCTTTGCCCGGCTATTATTTAGCAACGGTTCAAGCTAGTATGGCAAGCTAACCTTAAAGTAAATTAAAATAATTAAGTTTTCAATTTTAGGTATTCAAATATTCAAATGACACTCCTTCATATAATTACTGTAATTAAAGCTAATACTTGCTAATAATGTAAACTAGGAACCATCGTGCTCCCAACAGCTTTTACAATATCTTAACAAACAGATGGTGGAACTTGACTGCGAATATCGATGCCAGAACAATAAAAATTCATTTAACAAGCTGGAAAAACTTTCACAAAAACAACGCGCAAGTGTTAAATAATTTTATTTTATTTTACAAGAAAATTCGTTTTGTGGCATACATGCAAATGTATTTGCAGAAAATATATTTCATTTCTGATTTTTTGAAAAGTTTACAGCAGTCTAATTTTGTTTTGCAGCCATGCAATTTCTGCATATGTATTTTTTAACAAATTTTTCGTTAAGTGCGTAAGTGATCCAAACTCGAATAGTGGCCGCAATGTTGAAAATACTCTTAAAAAAACAGTTTTTTTTTGCTTTATTAAAGTTGTTGAAAAACACATACACAAATGTGTAACAGTGTTTGATGTTGCTGTTATAAATTACACAGGTATATGCAACAGATACTTACATATGTATGTATATATAAAACTTAGTATATATTAAAAAAAAACATTTAAGGTATAAGTAATTGAATTTTACCGTAATAATACATACATATATATCTACAAAAGTTACAAGCAATAAAAATAGCTCTCTATCTTGTGAGGTCAACCACTAGCTAATTACATACATACGTTTCCTTTGAATTTATTTTTTTTATATTTTATTTTTATCTTTTTTTTTAGCTGGCCTAGTAAATCCGAGTTTATTGTACATTTGTTACAGAATTCGATGGATTTTATTTGTCTTAGTTTCGCGTAATTTCGACATTTGCTTTTGTTACTGTGTATATACATATGTATACTGAAATATTTTCAAAATTTTTTGATTTTTCGTTGCTCGCCAAATTTAGTAAGCAGACCGACGTTTATAGTTGCGAATATTGTTCGCCAAACAGCAAGAAAATATGACGACGATAAGCTGAAAGAAAAAATGAATTTATCTTTTATATATTTTTTCTTCATATATTTTATATATTTGTTTATAACATAAGCTTAAGCAAACTTTTGTACTTTTCAAAGATTCATTCAACGATTTATATTACGAGAATTGTAAAAAAAAATCACTGTACGAATAATTATATGTTTCAGTGTAAATATTTAATTTTTCTCGCTACCAAATACTACAACTTGCAATTCATTTCTTTAATTTATATTATTTTTTAACTGGATTCGTTAAAAAAATCGTTAGAGAATCCAGTTACATACATATAAGTCCCAGCTTTAAACTTTATATAAAATTTAAAATTGTTTTATAAACTTTTGTTAAAAGCACACTTTTTTTAGAATTTTTCTGAGTATGTAACTTTTTAGTCTATTAAATTTTAATATATATATTATATATTATAAGGCGCAGGTATCAAGAGGGTAGAAATCGAGGAATTGCGTTATATGGAGGAAATTGCGTAGGAACAAAAAAACGTAGATTGCAAAGAGGGTGCAAGTTCCGTTCCGTTCCGCTAACAAAATATGTTTTTTTTCACCATACTGGAACGAATTCAACATTCGTTGATTGGTGAAATAAGCCAATAAAAATTGCGACAGGGAACGAAACGCCATGCAACTTTAATATAAAATAAATTCAATAAATGAATTGCAAATGATCGTATTCGGTGGCGTTATATGTATGTATACATATATAAAATGTGGTTATGTTCATTTATCTACCCACATACATACATATGTATGTACGAGCATATTATGATTTGTTTAATTCATTGTTGAAAACTCACCTCAACGGCACAAACAGCCAGTCCACCAAATTTAATGACCCCGCTATAAACATCGCAGAATTCAACGAAAGCCTGCTTGCACCCCTTACGGTACACATTCTCAACGCGACAATTGTTGTCCGTGCAACACGATGGTGGATAATAGCCTTGATATGAATAGTCCGTGAAAGAGTTCTTGCCGCAGCATTCCATCTAAAATTACAAGAGTTATAAGTTTGCGCGCACTTAGAGTAAATGTTCCGAGTGAAACTACACACGTTATTTGGCGTAATATTTTCATGCCAAAACTAATATACCTGTTTTTGTTTTGTTCATTATATTCGTTACACTATACTTACACTAGTTTGTATAGCATCCATATAGTCCACTTTGCGTGTACGATTCGCCCATGCCTTCTCAACAACATCGCCCATTAATACCAGAAAGCTCTCCTTTTGAAGCCACATGTATATGATCAAGGCAAGCTGACCGATCATTAACACGAAGAGGAGTACAGCATACTATAAAGAAGAGGTAATGTTTTTTTTTTTTTTTTAATTTAAAATATTCTTTAACCGATTGTTTTATGTAAATATGAAAATGAGATTTGTTACCGTCATTGACATGCAGTACGATTCCCGTATCGCTCCACAGCAACCAAAGAAGGTGATCAGTAATATCAACAAACCGAAAACGATCATTGTAATGGGCACTTGTTGTGCTTTTACCGCCTCGGATATTTCATCGATGTTGTATACAACACTGAAGAACATGAAACCGAAAACGATCAGCAATATGCCACATATCTGTGCAATAAGGAACAATTATTAGTATCAAAATAAAATTAGGTAAATTGAATTAAATTTTATTTATAAACAAGATTCCTATTTTTTTCTAATGGAAAACCTTAAATATACATATATTTATATGTACTGAATACTATAATTTTTTAAACTTAACATTTTTATCATGAATATATTATACTTAATTATTAACATAACTCGTAAATTATACATAACTTTGTAAAAAACAAAATTATAAAATATTACTCCGTATCGCAAACCGATACATATCAAACATATGATAATTGTAAACCTCTACAATGCTAATGTTACAATAATAAAATGTCCTGTAACTTGTCAAAAACGAAATTTGACCCTATTTAATTAACAAACTTAGGAAAGAATGTAAGAAAACGGAACCATCTATCACTATATTTGCATTTCATTGTGATTTTTTTAAATTTGTGCAGGATTTTTTTGATTCATACTGTTTGGAGCATATCATGTTACTAAGAATACACCGCTTTAGTATGGGAAAAGTTAACAAAAATGTTCGATAAAGGACCTCTGCTTGTAATATGAAGAACATTTGCACTTGAAAGTAATATTGGCATCGACGTTTTTTTAAACATTGTGGTGAAAACGCTTCCCAGAATATCGAATGTTTGGGCGTATGAGTAACCTGGTGACACTTGGTATATATTACTAAGGGTGTCTTAAAAACTGGTGAAAATTTTCGGCGGTTAGCTGTACTCAACCTTACTTATGTATTTGAGGTACTTTTTTGACATGCTTCCTTAATTTTCAATTCAGGAGTAAACATGTAAAATAAATTCAGTAATTAAGCTGAAGACTGATAACAAAACATGTATGTATGTATATTGATATATCACTATTTTAACATTTTTTTAATGATCCTCTATTTACCTTTATAGTTTCGAAAATATAAATTCTAGTGTGCGCTAGGTTTTTCTGTTTTAGCTTATCACCAAAACACCTTTCGACATTATTTATCCTTTAATTAAAAATCACAGATATCAAATGCCCTTGAGTTAAAAATTCCTAAAACGGCTTATATATTTTTTTAAGGTTTTTAAATATGAAGATACGAGAAAAGAAAAAAATATACACTCATTTAAGAGAAAAATGTTTAGAATTCGTAAGAAAATAGTTTAAACAGTTCAAAAGAAATGTTATTAAATTGTATCATTGTAAACACATTAAAATTATAACTAAATTAATGCAATGAATCAATCAATTTTTAACCTTCAGTTCTCAAATTTTTCGTTCTTGTTTTGTTTTTCGACAGAAACCTTTCCTTGGCTTCATATTTGATTCTCCTTAAAAACGTTCCGTTCTTAAAAATTTTCACTCTCATTTTGTCTTTTTTACAAAGTTCTTGAAAGCTTGTCTCGCTTTGAATACGTTCGCATTGTGTTCGTTTGAAAACATTCTGGAAAGTTTTTCTCAGTAGTTTGTTTTGCGGTGTGTTACAATTTCGAAAAATAGGAATCAAAACGGAAATTTTATTTCCTTAAATTTTTTCAGAGTTTCAGAAACTTTTTGAAATCTGCAGTTTTGAATTCCGTTTTATAATAAATTTTACTACAACAAATTCAAGTCGCTTGATTTTCTAGAATTTGTTTCTTCGCCTTTATTCCTTATAAACAAAATGTTCTTTCTCGTTTTCTTTTAGGATAAGATGATTTAAATTTGAAATTCCCGGTATATCCCAAAATCATGGACTCTAGCTTAGTTGTATCGATCTGAAATTTGCGAATTTGTCTGGCCCCCTTTGATTTTGATGAAAAATGTGCCTAGAATGCCGCAGTTAAGAAAAATGAAAATCAAATTTGGTTCCAGCACACCATGAAATACTAAAGAATCCTGCGAATATACTGTGGAAAAGTGAGTATTTTTACTCTTAATTACTTTTACGTTAATTTAGCTTCTCTTTAAATATATGGCTTAAAACTTTTATTAAAAATTGTTTTTCAACAATTTAAAAACGAACTAAATATATTGGGAGTAAGTTATACTTTATAATCTTAATATAAACATACATATGTATATATTTTATTTTTTGTATACTTTCCCAAAAAACACTTCATTTTAGAAAATGTGTACTTCTTACTATTTTATGTGTATACTTCTTGATTGAGGATTGAGCTATATTCACGAAATATTGCAAATTCTTGAACAAATATTTTTTTATTAAATATAAAAAAAGTTCCAATATACGAAAAAAAGTAGTTAACATCTGATAAAATATAAATGACGAATACATGTTAAAAATATATGACGTGATTTTAAAATCTTAATATCTTTAAGCCATTTTCGATTTCCAAGTATCGTAAGTATCGTTTTCGCCCGAAATACCTCACTTTTCAAAATGTAAATACTTTATATAAAATTTTTGTACATATAAACACGCATTACAGGAACACAACAATTAACAAACTTCATACTTTTAAGTAGAATGCAGGAAAAGCCGGATATTGCAAGAGGATTTGTCAAACAAATCAAGAAATATGTAGCTGAGTTATGAAAATAGCTAAGCATGGAGCTGAATAGTTTGGGGCCTGTAATGAAAAATGAGTCGTAATGGAATGGAGTAAACAATTTTTAATTTAAATGTGCGCAGTTTTACCCACTGCGGGAATAACTTGGACTCGTAAATTTTGACAACTTCTGACAGGACAACATTGTAAAATTGATAAAATTACGATTTAATTTCGATTACTTCATAATTTTACACTTTAAGTATACACATTTCAGAGTTGTACTTTCAAGTTGTCGAAATGAAATTTATTTCGGGTGAAACTCGCAAATGGCGAATTCAATCCGTGCGAATGAAACAATTTTTTTTCGGGCGAAACTCACGATAAGGGTGATTATGTTTACTCAATATTATCAAAATATCAATGTTTTCATCAAAGTTTAACGTTGCTGTTTTACTAACTATGAAAACAGTGTTGGAGACTTCTCTCAATCTGTGCCTTTTTTTGTTATTATTTATCGTTTTCAATTGTTGCTGAATTAAAATGAATTTAATTAAAACAAAAAAAAAACTCTCATTCCCAGCTTTTGTTCGTTGTGAACAAGACTCTGTAAAATGCTTTTAGAATGTGTATATGTACGTAAATATGTATGTATGTATCAATAAGAATGTTTGTATATAAACTAAATGCACAGTATAAATAAAAACCGCTATTGATTTCCATCCATACAAGGAAACGTGACTAAAACCAAAAGCGCTTGAATAAAAACAACGTGCCTAACTAGCAAAAATACAATAACACTAGAAATTTTTAAGATATTTTTTTTAACAGCAACCTCAAAATAATATACTAAATTGAAAATTATGTAACAAATTTGAAACTGTTATCGTTTTCTACTCGTTGGGAAGAAAGCTTCACAGCAAATCTGAAATGACAGCAGCGTGGCAAAGAGACCTCTGTAACGACCTTTAACTATAGAGGAAAACTAGAAAAACCTTAAACTATATTTATGTGAATATGTAACATATGTATGTATGTATGTACATATGTATGTATGTATGTTCTAAACAAATTAGTTTCTCCGTTTAAGTTATACTTATACAAACCAAAATTTTGTTCAATATCAATAAGAATCTAAATTTAGCCAAAACACTATTTTAAAAAATATATATAAAAAGCCAGAAGTGCTTGCAGATACTCGCACAAATGTACATACATACATACATACATACATATGTATGAGATAGTAATTTTGTGTACATGTGTTTACTTTCGTATTCTTCAAATATACAGACATAGGTACTTACACAACTATACACTTCATTTTAAATTATTTGCCTGACTTTAATATTGACCCAAGTGTGACTTTTAATAATTGTAATTAAATTCGAAGTAGACGGCATAAAAATGTGGGTTTTCTGTTAATTGAAGCGCAATTTTTAAAAAACTGTGCACTACTGCATTGTGCATGAAAGTGAGAAATCGCGTAATTTCTTGTTAATATATTTAAAAGTTCAAGTTCTCAGTATATCCGTAAACAATTTGTAAGTGAATTATGAAGTGAGTAATGAATGAATTTGTTAATGTGTACCGAATTGAGTTATTTGGTCGCTTCCTATAAAAGGTCAGACAGAGGAGAGCATGACAGTTTCGTTTAATTTCTTGCATTAAGTTTACTTTTTCATAGATAAATTAAATATATGTATTAAAGTAGTTAACATGAAGATGTTTCTTCAGATTTATATAAAAAATTGCTTGAAAATATAAAGGAACTAATTTTTTGTAGAGCTTGATAAAAAAAATCGCTAAGTCGAGATATGTAGGTTTATTAAATTCTTAACTATCAAAGCAAATCTGATTACTTTCGACAAATAGAATATTTCAACTTAGCACATTTTTACAAACATCTCGTTCTAGAGGCCATTTTAGAATATTTACTCATAATCATCTCAATTTATTCTATCGCAGCTTAAAATTTACTCGTCTGTAAGCAAAATTTTCAGACATTTTTTAACAATAAACCCGCCATGTGCACAAGTGTAGTATAATAAACGTTATTTCTTAGGGCATAAAGATTGCTTTTGCGTAGAGTAAACATATCTACCTACATACGTTAGTTTATCTATTTCTTGACTTCGTAGAAATATCCGACATATTTTCTTGGCAAACTTATTTATGAGCTTTGGTTGTGTTTTCACTCCCAAATTTCTTTGCAAGCTATTCTTTTGGAAACCACTCGTAATTTGAAAAATTTGCTTGCAAACTAACATACATATGTACATACATATGTACATACATACACGTACAAACATACATACATATCGAGCCCTAACCGCGAAAATAACGTAAGCGACATTTTTCCAAAATTCATCTAGCAAAATATTGTTTTGATAATCGTTATAGTTATGGAGATGTACGACTTTACATTTTATCGTAAGCGACACTCGCTCTTTTCAGCTACCGCAAAAATAGCGTAAGCGACATATGTATGTATGTAGTAATTGGTAGCGACACTACATAAATGTAAATAAGAACTCCTAAAGAAGTAAAAACAAAGACAAAAAAATTAGGAATTCATGATTAACTGTATAATATTCGAGAGCGTAGTTTTCGGCTGATTTATGTAGTTTAGGACATTTGACACAGATCTTAAATAGTTAAACACTTTTGCAAAATAATGAAATAATAAAATAAAATGAAATAAAATATAATTACATAGGTACTGAACACATTAAACATTGAAAAACATTAAACATTTTTGAATTTACTTAGAGAACTAAAACATTGATACGGTCTTCTGTGGTACTTTCGTCAAACACATTTATATCTTGAAATTAAATATTATTAAAAAACTTGGAAACAATAAAGGAGAAGGTGGTTCAGAATATATACTTCTTTTTAGATTTTATAAAAGAATTTAAAAATTGTGCGGTGTGAAATAGTAAAATGTGCTTCGTTTAGTGTTTTGTGTTAATTGATGCATATACTCGAACTTATGTATTTCAAAAATAGCGAAACAAAGACTTTTAGAATTCATTTTAATCCTTCTATTGCTCAGGGACCTTCTCTTCTATATAGCAAAGAGCTAAACATTAACTTTAATAAACTCAAAGATTTGAAAGCTCTTTGCATTAAAAACAGTATTCCTCCGAGCTTTCAAAACGAATTTCTTAGCCTTACTGTAATACTGTAAAACACTTCCAGATATTTTTAACGAGACAGATTAGGAAGATTTATAAATTTGCATATGTACGTAATACATACATACATATAACTGAATTTACAACAAATTTAATTTCACACTTTTTAATGTTTTATACGTAGACTTTTTGAGTTTTATTTACTTGTTTATGTTTTCATCGATGTAAGGTATACTAAAATGGAAATAAAATAAATTTTTTCAAAGCAAAATACAATGTTTTTTTGGTGAAATCTAATTAAGTATTCGCCACATTTTTATGCAGCAGCCTGTCATGGTGACAGCAAAAATAACGTAAGCGCCAAATTCTCTATTATTGCCTACAAATTAAATTAAATGTAGTTAGTTATTGAACAAACTTATACAAAATCAGTGAACATTTTTAGTCACCACTTACGATTTTCAATTTTCATTTTTCATGTAGCTCATAAAACCAAGGCACATCAAATGCGTAGCAGGAAAAACATTTTTATTGTTTTATTTTATGTAATTTGATTTTCAAAATTTTTTATTTCATTTATACAAGAATGTTTTCAGTACAATTCAAGGTAGGAAGTTGTTAAAATATTTTTGAAATTTTAGCTTTAAAAAGCAAAAAATAAAACAAAATGCACATACTTCCTTAACTTTTTTTTTTAATTTGTCTTCTGCGGCTAGCTAAAAAATATGTCTTGGATAATACTATGCTAATTATTTTCACTACCAATACAAATCATATTCTGCGTATATTTTATTCAAACGTTTAGAACTTTGATTTCTGCGTTGGTATGTGTGGATGAACAAGTTTTAAATATGGATGTATATGTACATATACATACATATGTTTATATACACAATGCACATTTTTGGTTCGAGCTTCGAAACCATTAAGCTTCATTTCTAACGTAATTTTATTTTTATTTTCTTTTTCATTTCATTTTTACTTTAAGTTCAAACTTGGAACTTAGCCATAGACAAGCCATGCGTACATACATATGTATATTTATGTACATATGTACAAATATGTGCATGCATATGCTATTCTTTATGCTACAAACCGGTTTATGCTATGCAAAGCATTTTTTTTTTCATTAAATAAAAATACTGGTTTTCTAAGATGCTAAATGTTATTGAAATCAACCAGCTAACCAGCGAATGACTATTAAAATATTAAATACTTTTGTGCATATTACGAGTACATCAATAAAAAATAAGTTTAACTAAAAAAGGTATTTGACGATTAACAAAGCTAGTGTATCCAAATTCGGAATTTCAAATTTTTGGGGTCACCCATCCAACCAATAAGATATAATTGAAATATAAAAAAGTAAAGCTTAACGTATTAAAGTTATACACTGGATGATCTCATAATGTTGCATTCATATTAGCAATAACAAAAGCTTGATATGCAGGCGTTTATATTCACAAAACCAGCACTAAGTCGATATAAGTTGTTTTGCCAAAATTGTAGATACAAATATGTATGTATGTAAGTATTTAATGTATATATATTTCTATTTATATGTATGTACATATATCCGTTGTCAATATGATAATTTTTAAAGGATGCGATCAATGATCGTCAATGCAAAATGCCCTAAGTAGGATTAAATTAGGTAATACTTTTTTCATATTCTGCTGATCTTTTTCTCGCGCTGAAGTTGAAATACATTTAAAATTTTCTACATTTTAAAGTGCCGCGGACAACTGTTTTCAATAAATTCCTGCAATTATGCGCAAAAAAAAACTTGGATTTTTTGAATTCTCTGACCTAATGTGGTGGACTTATCCGGTAATTAAAGATACGACAACAAAAAAAATTTCTTACAATACGCAACGCTTTAGTGCGCTTTACGTTTGTGACAACAATATTGTTAAATTTTACTTACCGAACATAACAAGTTGAACACAAATAAAAGATATTTGACCAAATTATAGCCGCAACTCATTTTGCTGACCTTTCAGTTTTAGCTAGAATTGTAGATGAAAGCAAGTAAAAATCTAAATAAAAAAAAAACATAATTTCTTAGTTGAAATATTAAACCGGTTTAAAACCAATATTTATTAAAACAAGAGACGCGCCAGGTTGTAGTGAAAGAAGCAATTTAAGTCGATACATACTTAGGTATATCAATATATATTTGTCGAAAAAAAAACAGAATTGAATAACCAAAATAAGTAAAAAACGTAAATGATAACATTTATGTATGTATGTATATCAAACTCTTAAAATTTCTAAACGCTATGTGACGCCAATTTTTTTTGAAGAGGGGCAACATGCCTTTAAATTTGTTAATTTGTAAATTTTATAACAATCGCCGTTGTTTATCTTCCTTCGATTCGCTATGCGTAATCGTCAAAGGCGTCTCCTGAAGGAAAATCTTATGTCTAAGTGCACTTTTTTGTATAACCGTTACATCAGCTCAGCGCAGAAGTTCGGGCAATAAGGTTTTCCTCGACAGCACTTTAGCTTTTGCATTAAGCAACGTGCTCCAAAGCGATGGATGTCTAGCTAACCAACGCAACCATGATTGCTTTGTCAAAGCGCTCGCCTCCACCTTCTTTAGGTGATCATAGTACTTTGTATTTCGCTTTAATACAGCCGCATCATCGGGCGCAAAGCGTGCAAAGCATAACTTTAACAAAGTCTCCGATATATCGATTAGCCGTCCACCCTTAGGCGGATGCACTAAGCAAAGTTGGCTTACAACAAAATCATCGCGCTTACTTTTCGCCAGTGGAATAAAAGTTGCACGACGGCCAATTATGCAGGATTGTAACCAAGAAATGCCATTGCCATTCACTTGAATGCCAGGCAACTTCACCGGCAACACTCTATCCTTGCTGGTGAATAATGATATAAATGGTCGATGATTGATGAGTAGCAAAGTGTCTTGGTCTTTCACTTGTATATCACGTATTAGTCCGGTATGCATAACACGCTCATCTATCAATCTCTCTGGGATGTGTGAAGGCTTTTTGAAAGGACGCACTAAGTAAGCCGGCTTGCGTTTCACGTAAGCAATCAATAGCATTGCACCTGATGTGGCATAGATAGCGACTTGCGTACCAATAGTGTCACGCTCCATGAATTTACATAATCCTTCATATTTTTCCTGCAAAAATGATTGAACACTGTTGCTGGCCATGGTGTGGGGTTAAAGATTTCTTTCGGCGGATCTGTGGCACAAATGGAATATAATACTTATCAGCTGGAATTTACTCTGACCGAGCTGTGTTTAACGCACCTTTTACACTTTGTTTTTGCTTGCACTTTCCGAGTTGTGTTTATTTTGCATGAATATAATCTGGAGTTACCGGGTTGTCGCTTCACTTGATGTGTGCGGGTGTTGGAAAATGCCTAAAATTCCAAAACCGTTTATTTAACACTGGACAATTTGAATATCGATTGTAATTTTAAATATTTCCTTATTTTCTAGACAATTTAATTAACATGTTGTGCAACTTTCGATTTCCAAATTATCGATGACATCATTTCCAAACATAAATAAATTTACTTTTCAGATGGGCGCCTTTGCAAAATATGTATATACTATGCATACATCGGTCGCTGCGTATTTTGAAAAATGTCCAAAACACAAGATCTCAAAATCGTATTTTATCGTAAATTTTTCAAAAGAAACTAAATCACAACGAGCAAACACAAATGAATGAATGTCGCGCAGTGAAAAGAGACAGTTCTCATAGAGACACCCTCCGTGTTGCTGTATCGTTCGTCGATCACAATCAAGATTGATAAATAAGACCTTGCGCAGGTCCGTTACTTTTAACTTTACGATATTGGTTGTCTGATGACGTCACATCATCACAGTTTCTTTAAAATGTAACACGAGTGAAGTGAATATTTGGTGTTCTATTATTTTAAAGGTTTAGTTAAAGTTTTTTTTGAAGTGCAACACGCTTTTATTATATGATGCGAACTTATAAAGCAATTATCCATTAAAAATGAGAATACGTTATTGATGGTGTGACGTACATGTGTAGATCGTTAACTTGTTTTGTTAGCTGTCGGCGCAATCTCTTCTATATCAATATTGTATCACAATATATTCGCTCTTTTTATTTGAAGGTGGAGAGCGAACTGTCATAAAGACACAACACGGTATATTAAAACACCGTGAGACAAAAATGAAAATTTTGTTACAAACACTTTGCCATTTCTTTATATTCGCGCAAATTAAATTCACATACAAATTTGTAGTTCAAAGTTTCTTCTAAGAAAATGTGCACTCATAAAAAATATTATTTTTTAATTATTTAAAGAATTGCACATTATTTTCGTTCTTATTAGAGGACACGAAAATTTTTGTTTGTCGATGGTTTGAAAAGTAACATTTGCAAACAGTAATTTATTTAGCAAAAAAACTTCGTAACTCTCCTTCGAAATATTTATTATTCCATTTTGTTTTAATTATTTTTGGTCTTAACAACGTTTTACATTAAATTCAATTGACTATTAAATTTAATTAGAAAAATTTCAAAAATTTATAGAGCTAAGATGTATGCTTTTAATCAAAAGCATTAATAATTTTGAAAATATAACAAAAAAATTTGTTTAAAATATTACGAAACATCTTTTTAATTTTTTTCACGAAACTTTTAATTCGAAAAATATAGTACATCCGTATGAATGTAATTACACGTGAATCCAAGGCACATAAAACAGGTAGCACTATTTTTTTTAATTTCAAATTTTTTATATACATACATACATTTCAATTGCCAAATTTTGTATTTCGTTTAGATAAGAATGCTTTCAGTACGAACAAAATACACAGAGCTCTTTAATGTTTTTTCAACTTTTCTACAGCGGCTTCTTTAGATAAGCCTTGCGTGAATCAGAAAATATTTAAATGAACTATTAGGCAAAAAATCTGAATTTTAAACAATCGAATTATGAAATTTAAGTACTGTAATTGTAAAATACTTGTTTCCAGTCTAAAGCCAGTTTTTATTGGAAATTTTTGAGAGTTGGGATTAGTCAACTTTAAGACTGTAGTCTTTTTCATTTTCGCATTTTGAAGCGGTGATTTGTATGTTATGAACAAGAATTGTTTAAAAGATGTATTGTTAAAATTTAAAAAAAATATTTAACTTCTCACTAATCGTAAAATATTTGTTTCACTTTATAACTTCATGGAAGCCGAATTGCCTTTGGTTTGAACACAATTTTATATAAGAAAAACTATGTATATGTTATATAGTATATGATATTGTAATGTATGCAAGTACACATTTATTCACGGTATCTCTTAATCACAACATTTAACACAGTCCATTTTGCCATTTCCACTGTCCTATGTTTTTTGTTTTGACTTTTATATTCGTTAAACAACTGCAAACAAACCATTCTCTGTTTGTATTTTAATGTAGCAAAAGAAATTTGTATTGATTCCTTCACAACCACAGGCGATCACTTGAGAAATAACACGAGAATTTTTCGTTAAAAAAATAGAACAAATAAAAAGAAAAAAAATAAGTTGTACTATAAGTACAGCGCACCTTTGAAAATAAATTGAAGCAAATACTTTCAATCAAGCAATATTTGTGAATATTCCGCTTTGAAACGCGTCAGTTGTTGAACAACTCAGTCGTTAATAAAGACTGAGATCAACGCTAGCTGGTGATTGTCACCGATGCTCCAATATGACAACAGCACAGCCACAGAGCAACAAGTAGCAGAAGTCAACCAGCCAAGCAGCCAGTCAGTCAGTTAGTCAGTCAGCTAACAGAGGTAACCGTTCAAAAGCCAAGAGAACAGGCTAGCAGCAGACAGCGAGTTGAGCACCCACATCAGCTCAACGATATTGTGCGAAAACAATCGCCTGTTGCTTTTGTTGTTACTGGTGGACATTGGTATTAACACGTAGTGAAAATATAATTTATTCATTTTGCATGTTTTGCTGTTATTATTGGCTTGCCACAAAGGCACGTTTATATGTACATACATACATACATGCATTCATACATATGTATGTATGTATGTATGTATGAACGACTACATAAGTTTATGCCACTCCCGACACAAAAGTGGATGCATGAAAAAAAAAACATAAACTAGTTATAATTACGTTTTCGTTGATGTAATTACTCGTAGAATGTAAGTATAAATGCATACGTACATACATTCGGCTTCTAGGTACATACATATATACATATGACAATATGTACAAAATTATATTCCGTCAATAAATTAGTCACTTGAATCAAGAGAAAATAATGCTAGCGTTATGACGTACCATGTTATTGACATACATATAAATGTACATACATCCTAAGATGTACATATAAACATACTTATTAGTATTAAGTTTGACTAACAAATATTTACAAACCAACTTGCGCTGAGCCGTTGCTCCAAAAAACTTTTAATGTTGAGTTCAATTTCTGGTTAAGTTGTTTAGTTGCGTAAGAGAAGAAATGTTTATTTCATAGTGAGATCTTTAAGACACTAGACTCTATGTTACAAGCAATTCGTTTTATTTATTTATATATTTTTTGTTACCTTGAGAATTTTTAAGCTACGCCTCATCAGCAATTCAAATCAGAAATTCTTTCATTTTTAAACAAATAATAGAAATATGTTGTTTTATTTGTTAATGAAATATCTAAAATATTTATTTTCTCGAAAATCAACAGATATGAATGTTGAAACTGCGAATGCTTTTTTTTTTGTTGTTATTAAAGCCACGTACCAATGCAATTGCGACTTAAAGTGAATTTCACAAATCCTTGCACTGCAACCTCGCTTGGACACCAATCAGCAGGACAGGAGAAGAATATTTTATTTCCCGCTTGCTCGAAGTATGTGCAGTTTAGGCACGGTTGCGCTAAAGGACTTAGCTGAATTCATTTAAAGATCTGTTCACCTTAAAGGCACACAAAGATAATAATCAGAGATATTCTCTAGGGTCTCAGAGCACTTCGCTAAACCAACCTTCTCATACCTCATGACTACAGTTTCAGTTGTTAAAAACTAATGTAAGGAGGGTAAGGCTTTTTGAAACTTCGCTTAGATTTACAGAAGATTCAAATACAAGCAGACTAGATGAGAAAATGTGAGAAGTTTTTCACTACTTCGTTGCTAAAAAAAGTACAATGAAGCTGCGAGTTAGAATGAAGCTATAATTTTGTGGTCGCCTCTCGAATGGGAAAGAAATCCACATTTAATAATTGCAAAAACATTTTTTTATTAAAAATTGTGAAACCAATTAAAATATACAAAATTAAATGTACTACAAAACATGAATAAAACTGTATACCATATATGCAGGCCCGACGAACGGCGGGAGGGGGGAGTTGTGTCGGTGGTGATTCCCTCCGGGCCCGGAGTGTTTTTCGTTTTGTGTTAATTTTATAGAAATGTTTTTTTTTTTAATTATGTACCGACAAAAAATTTACAAAAGTTTTATTCAATATGTAAGGAGATATGTAGATGAGAGGACAAATTAGGAAATATTATAAAGAAAAGATTTTGAGGGTGGCACCGCGAAATAACCCCCGGGCCCAGATTTTCTCTTGGCGGCCCTGTATGTATATATATATATTCATGTGTATATGTATGTGTAAGTATACTTATGTACATATTTTTTACATAAAACCAGCCATGTAGACATACATACACACATACACATGTATGAACGAGTATACATATGTTCAACGACCATAATGATTCTGTAAAATGGCTTTGCTGCATATTCGCTGATCTCTTCGATTTGTCGTAATCTAGGTGAAGGACAGTTTTTTCCGTTTCGCTTTTATATGTACGAATGTAATTTATTTACTACGCGTTGGTTAAATGAGAATTCTCTCAACGGAATTTTATATTATACCGCATACATTTGAACCATTCTAACAATGCTACTTTAAATAATTAAATAGACATACTTATTTATGTACATATGTATGTGTATGTACCTATGTATGTATTTGTGCATATTTGATAGTTGATTTGATAGAAAACCTGTAGCCCTGCTTCACTATTCTACTTTTTGAATGTGTTTCTTTATAGACCACGAAGTGTTTTTTTTTTTGAGGTCTCTATTTTTTCGAATTTCAGAAAGGTAAATTTAATCAAAACTCAATTTAAATTTTAAAGTTACGTTTTTGGACTGAAGTTGAACACAGTTATTACACAAACGTTGTTCGGTTTAATGCTTTCACGCAAATTTGTGTAACTATTGCTCAGAAAAATTCACGAGGAATCAATTCCCCTAACTGTCCCTGAAATCAAAAAAGGAACAAAAACCAAATTAGGAAATAATTCGAATCTTTCAACATCTTGGTCCAATAGACTTTTTCCAACGATAATCAATATCTCAAACACCTTCTTTATAAGCCAGATCTGTCGAATAGGGCGAGTAAGAAATTAATTTCAACGTCAACGACGGAAATATCCTGACTATGTTATTTTTGCTCCATTGTGAGCAAACTCGACACAAGACTCCTCAGAGTAACTATAATTCAACTCGGCTTTGGGGCATTGGTTGGATTTTGTTCTTACAAACGAAAGCATTGAATAACCTGGCGATACTACGTTCGCCTGGCGTTCGCTGCCATGTTCACAAATCCAATTTGAGCATTCGCGTTAATTTCAAAAAGCCATAAAAATATTGTACTTTAAATGCTTAGTAGCATTATCAAATTAATAGCTTGAGTTAATTATCACAAGCGGAATAATTCTGTGAACACTTTATTACATACATACGTACATACATACATCATGTTCGTAAAGACAATATAAAAGTTTATCAGTTTCATTGTTTTATATTATTTTAATCTCTTAAATGCAAATATTTAAAAAAAAAATCGTCACAAAAACAAATCACATAGCATTAAATTACATATTTTTCATATAATTTATAGCATAAAAAATAAATGCGTTCTGAGTTAGTTGTCGAAATAAATTAAAAGTTATATAAACTTACATACAGAAAGAAAAAAAATATGCATGTGCATGTATTTAAATATAATATTTAGTGAAATATAAAATATTGATATACAAATTTACTAAAGCCATAAAAATTGCAATAGGCTATTGAATAATTGTATTTGAAAATTCAGCAAATATGCTGTATTATTTTGACTAAACTCGTTTGGAAATTATGTAACCACCTTACAAAGTAATCGTTGTTGTATTTTAGCATGACAAATGTTATCTGTATAAAGTACAAAATGAACACAACTATAATTATTTAAGATTTGCCTTACGTGGACGAGATCTGTAATTTCACCAAAATTTTAAAAATCTCGACCAATTTATTTTATTAACGCTTGTTTAATTGATAATTTATCGAAATTTTTGTCTATAATCGTTAATTAAACGATACAGCGTCAAATATTCTACGTAATAATACGTGATACTTAAAATAGAACGCACAGAATTACTTTCTTTGAAAACATTTTTCATTTACGCTTGTTTACATCTCTCGACTGGCCAAATGTGTGTTATGTACTAACCAATATTTCTTTACATATGTAGATATGTACATACAAAAAATTGAACTCAATACTGTTTGATTGCATTGGCTGTATTTTCACTTTTGTTTTGATGTTTTCTTTTAGCTGCTTTGAATGTGTTGTTAACGGTATCGTTAGTCGTTTTGCCTCTGTGTATGTTTTTGTGTACCGTGTTGATTGCATAAAATGAAAACGAAAACAAGTTTCGGACGACTACATACATATAAATATACATACACACATACATATATATATATAACTATGTGTGCGCGCCATTAATGCACTTTTGCCCTAGCGATGGACCTTTTGAGAATCGGCTATTTTTTAAAAGTATCGGACTTACATATTCATATAAAATGTGTTTATACTCTTCTTGAACTTTTGACTAAATAACAAACTTCAGTCACATTCAAATTCATTATAAATAAAATGCCTTTGAAATTGTCAATTCTGTTATATTGGCCATAAATAATTATATATTATTTTTATTATATATTGATAACAATTGAATAATATATTATTTTATTTATTTGTTGAGTCAGGTACCTGGACAGTTCCTGATGATGACTTTAGACTGAAGTCGAAATATTGACTCAACAAATAAATAAAATTATATATTATTCAATTGTTTTATTTGTCCGCCCCTGAGCTCATCAAAAATCGATATATAATGCCTTTGAAATGTTTTATATATAATAATATAAATAGAAAATGTGTGAATAATAACGAAATTTCTCAATATTAGTAATCTTTATTTATTAAAATACATACTTTACAGTGTAGTTTGCTCAGAATGCCGTTTCGGGAGGCGTATGATTTTAATGGCACAAAAGCTGATCTTACGGAAAAAGTTAATTACTCATAATATTCATTTATTAAATAAAATTTTACCATTTTGCACACATGCATATTGAGGTGCTAAGTTTTTCTAAGTTTTTTCCAAATCGGTTTTCGTATTATTTGAAAAACGGAAATTCGAAAAACCGGGTTAACCGAATTTTTTCAGTAATGGGAAGTAAACATAACACCGGTTTTATTGAATAAAAAATGTTGTGGTCTGTTAAAAGATATAGCGAAAAAAACAAAAATCCTTATTTAAAATTAATAATAACAATAAAAAAGAAATTTAAACTATCAGAATTAAAAATAAAAATATAATTAAAAAATCAGCGTTTGTTCCAAATAAGAAAAACGCTATAAATATATTAAAAATATTTTTTCAAGCGAATTCGAAATTATTTTTTGGGCCACAATAGAGATCAAAATTTGGACATACGATTATCTTCGGCATTTTTTGTCGGATCTTAGAATACGATATATGGATGTCTTTTTTCTCGAGAGGAAGAGAACGTTTATACTATATCAAAATCTGGCCAAGTTATGACGAGAAAAATAGACGACGACGTAACACTGTAAATAATTTCAGGAGCTAAAAGCACTTCCAAACTGCCTTCTGAACACCATGATACCTTTTCTTCTGCATTCCCTTTATTTTTCATTTTTTTGTATGGCGTGGAGAAGAGCATTTGCAGGTTTGTTTTTTTTGATAGGTCCTCTACTTTCGCTATCAAAAAAAAAAAAAAATTTTTCTATTTATATGAACGCTTCTAGAAAACATGCTGGCCATTTACATTTTCTGAAGTGCATTTGATTATTCCAAAATATATTTTACGCATTCTGAATAACTTTTGATGCTCTCTGGAATACTCGTTGTAAAAGTGTAGTGCACTCTTTTGAGATTTTTTTTATCAGATTTCAGTTTTGTGATATTAGAAAAATATGTATCGATAATTTAAAAAAACAAATACTCTCGCTCTTGTATGTATGTAAATAAAAAAATATGCATGCAAATGTCTTACTTGTCTGCAATTTATTGGTTTAACTGCCACTTGGGCAATCCAGACAACCTGTTATACTACATACTAGTACATACATATGTACATACATATGTATTGTTTTTAGTGAAATCCCACGGAATCAAAATATTAATAAACTTTTTAGAGAAAAGTACGAGACACGGTTGAACTTTGGGAATTCTTTAACCTACATTTGTATGTATTTTGTTATTTTTTTCGTACGAGTTGTTTAAGTTTTTGATACCTAGAGTATTTTTCACAAATACATTTGATATCACTTTTTAGATATTTCCATTGAACTGAGAAAATATTTAAATATACATTGTGCAAGCAAATATTTCGGTAATTTTTTTTTTGTCATATTATCTTACTGAATCTAGATATACATACATAAATACATATATAGTTAACAAAGAATGAGAAATAATTGAGCTTCAAGTATGCTTCAGTGTATGCCGGCAGAAAAACGCTACTCATAAAAATAAAAATAAAAATAAAAATTAGAAATGCTTTAAAAATTACATCAACATCAAGTACTCTGATAAGCGTTGCTTTTGCTCCACTTCGTATTTGAACCTGTAGAGGCAAGGTGCTTATTACTGCGCATCACCACAGGCTATGAATTGAGCTGTTATTTCGACTAACAGATATGGATGAGCCTTATCACACCAAAATTGTATATCCAATAAGCGGCATCCATTAGCAGTATACTTTATACGAACATATGTAAGAATGTGCATATGTGTGCAACAGAATAAAAACTTTTTCCCGTAGAGATGGCCAGTAGAGTTGTAAAGCCAACGTTAGATATGCAAGTAAAAAAACGCTGAAGACTGATATCGTTTATTAATATGAAATAACATCTCGAAATGAAACGTCCTTAACTAGTACATACATGTAAATACATAAGGATGTATATATGTATGTACGTAAATGTACTCGTACATATGTACATACATATATTTTCTATTCAGAACTTAAAACGTGCCTCAGTTTCTTAGACCATTTCGGAATTTATGACAGATACGTGCTTTTTGCGAATTATTAAATTTTACTTTTTTGTCTCGCTTCACGTTCTTCCATAGTAAACAAAAAAAAATAGAGAGCTGGCTAAACTAAGCTGAGTTTGTATACAACGCTGCGTATGCGTGACGTATTTTTTTAGTAAATTGTGTGTTCTTACATCATCTTTTGTCATCCCTTGCCAACTTTGCTTTGGAGACAAACTGTTTTCGCCGTTGTTTTCAGCGTTATTCTTTGTTGTTGGTGGCAGCAACAAGAAAAATATCAAAAATATGTACAAAGGTTTTCACAAAAAAAAAACTTAAATTCTTCAGTTTTATAAAAATTTCGTGGTTGGCTACAAAAAAAAATTAATTGTTAAAAATGTAAGCCCCTTTCTGCATTTTTCCGTTAGCAATCTCATAAAAGAAGAAGGATTTTCAATTAAAAATTACTTTGGAGGTCGTTTTTTCGTAGAAACTTTAAATAGAAGCATTTTAAAAACAAATTAAAGACCAATAAAGTTCAAGCATGAAGTGTCTATAAATTACCGTTAATTTTTAGTAATTTTTTTAGGTTAGGTTAGGGAGTTTTTTCTAAAATTGAATGAGTTATAAAACTGAATATTAAGAAGTGAATTCAAATCAAAGGATGTACATATATTTGATCGAGAAATTTATTCCAAATCGAGATAAAAAAAAATATTTGTTTCCTTTTCTTTTCAAACATATTTTTAGAAAGATTATTTTTAAATAGAGGTGAGTTACAAAATCAAATGGTGTTTAGTGTTTTAATTTTTGAAAAGCTCGAAAAGAAGAACAAATTCGTATCATTGTGCTGAAAGAAATATCCAAAAGCATTCACAATTTTTGAATTATCGAAATTTAATTAATGTTGCCACTTGTGCGTGAGTCATGTATGTACATATTTATGTATCGTACACATACACACACATAAAGTATATGCGCGGATGTTCATTTGCACAATGCTTAAATGGCTGCGACAGCTTTTAAGCATTTAATGTCGTCTCAGCGTCAAGGCAAGTTCAGTATTGAGTTGACATTAATGTGTAAATTATTCATTGACAAAACTGTAAATGATAAATAATGAATGAGTTCAATTTAAGTCGCAAATATGTAAGTATGTACATATGTACATATGTGTGTAGATTTGTGTGAGCTGTGTTAATATTAAATTAAAACATATACAAATTGACAGAAAGTATTTGTGTCCGGTATGTACCCACAACATTAACCTCTGGGCGTTAAATTCAACACGAGTTTAATTTGAAGGCTAAGCTATTTATTTTTGTATCTTGATTTTTATCTGATTTTCCGTCAGGGTGGAAATTTTACGTCTATTGGAACGATTTTCCGTCACCCCTATATGCATTGGTACCTGAAATTTCGTCCGTATAAGTTTCCGCTGAGTGTATTTTTATACCCGAGCGTACTTGTACACAAGGATATTATAACTGTGTACACATAACGGTTGCTTGTAACAGCATAACGGAATCAAGATAGATATAGACATATAATCGACTTAGCCCTGACTGTCTGTCCGTCCGTCAGTCCGTGCTGGCAATAACTTCAGTAAAAATTGAGATATCTTAATGAAATTTGGTACGTAGATTGCCCTTTGGAAAGGGTAGCTTGGTATTGAAAATGGTCAATAACCAGCCCACCTCCCATGTAACGGAAGTTTTGGAAAATGCAAAAACTCCGTTTTTTCGGTATCCATTAAAGCAAATTGAGTGAAATTTGGTATTTGAAGCGATTTTGAACTAAGAAATTATATACCAGAAGTTTTGAGAAATGGGCGTGCCCACGCCCACTTAGGAATATGGGAGGTGGGCGAGGTTATGATCTGAATTCAAAAATTTTTAACGATGATAACAGCGATTTGTGACGATACCTTACACCGTTATTGAGATAGAGATATTTTTTCTTAAGTGGGCGTGGCAACGCCCATTTTTCAAAATTTCTCAGTTCAAAATTGCTCCAAATACCAAATTTCACTCAATTTGCTGTAGTAGACCCCGAAAAAACGAAGTGTTTCATTTTTCAAAAAGAACGAGACTTAGGGCGGTAAGAAATGTTAAGGATCGTGCTTGAAGAGCTGAATTAATAAAAGCACTGTAAAATTATTTTATAAAAATAGAATTTAAATTATCTAAACTGTTATCAATTAGGTTATTCACAAGGTGTCGTAGTGTCGTGTTTTTTATAAAGTCATACAATTTGAAAAATTCAAAGCTGTGTTATTTTACATCCTTTTTCTGTGCAATGCAATGAAAACAAAATACAATTTTATCTACTGAAAATTTATAGCACTTCACTAATTAACATTTTATGACACCTTGTGAATCACGAAAATATATTTTGAATATTTTTATAAGTTTTTCTTTTATTACTTAAATAAACCAGTTAAGCCGTACTTTTTTTTTTGTAACATACAAACATACAAAGTGCAAAGATTGGGTAATTTTTGAAGAAAATCGAATTCAGTTCTTGTTATGAAATCCTACTTAATATAGATTTGGATCAACTGGAGAAAATTAGTTAGCACACAAAATTTGTTATTTAAATTTGAGATATGTATTATGTATGTATGTATGCATGTATTATTCTTACCAACATTAACTGTAATTCCAAAAAAAAATTTAAATTAGTTATTCATTAATATTTGAAACTATAAAATAAGGACAAAAAAATAAAACAAATAAGGTAGATAAAAATATTTTTTTTAATTTTTTTGTACATATTTTTATTCTGTTATGATCCATTGGATATTGTAAAAATTACTACAACTATGTTTCACTTCACTTATGCACGGTGCTGTTCTATCATTATCAACCAAATTAAAAATGACATACATAGTTTGCCGATAAATAATGATGTGAAGATGTGCAACGTCACAGCTCAGAATTCAGAGACATTCGGACAAATTATAAATAAAAAATTCGAGATTAGGATTTGCAAATTTTAAAGTTTTTACGAGTTATAAACTATATATTTAAGTAACTTCATTTAGGCTCTTCCTTTAATTGAAAGCCTCAACGACGTCTGGAGAGAAGCATAGTGCTCCGTATCATTAATGGACTTTGCGATCTAGTATAACTAAACACTGCGCACTTCATGTTTATTCACTTTATTTTAAATAAATTTACTCAATAGCATTTAATGTTAGCCACTTGAAACTTGTAATACTAAATTTAAATGGGCTATAAAACTGCATACCCAAAAATATTCTAACACTTGTGAGAAAAAGTTCAAAATGTAAAACCTTTTTTTGAATTTATTTTTGTTTTCTACACAATTTTGAACTTGAAATTATAAAGTTTTTGTTAGAGGATGTACTGAACTTTCTTAAAAATAAATAAATGACTATAAATGGCAAACTATGTTATTTTTAATTTGATTGCTGATGATACGATCAGAACTGTATATTTAATACATACGTCGGGGATAATTCATTTGTTGTTGTGTGGGTTGGCCTGGTTGCCCTTGCATTATCTGCGGTTGCCGTGCTAAATGCTCGTGAGCAGCAGCACCACCACGTCCAGTGGCATAACCCTGTGTAATATTAGGGGCGGATTTGGGATTCTGTACAAAATAAAACGTAAACATTTAAAAAATAAAAAGTTTCTTAGCAAGATAAATTATTTTAAACACAAAATGCTATTATCAATATATGGGCATGCATGTATATATTTTGGGTACATACACTTAATCCAACCTGTCCTGGATTGCTGCTAATTTGCATTATATTCGGATGCAGTGTCATTCCAGGTATCATTGGCGTGTACACAACACCCTCAGATAATTGATGTGGCGGTCCATGACCCGGTGGCCCATCGTGCTTAGTGTCGGGATGATAACGATCACCAATTTTCTCCATTGTTACTTGTGATTTTTGTGCCTGAACGCCGGGCGGCACAGACGTCACTGAACCGGATTGTGATATTGGTGGCGCATCAACACTAATATGATAAACTTGTGTAGGCTTCGAAGGCACCTGATCCGATTTCGAAACAGCTACTGAAGATTTTGGCGGTAGATCCAAATGAAAACTCTGTCGTAATGGCACGCCATACGGATATATTATAGTAGGGCCCCGCCCATCCGGTTGTGGTGGTGGTGCATTTCCTGTAGCAGGATAAAAGAGAGCTCCAGGACCTTGATATTGGTTGGGTGGTTCTGTCAAGTAAAATTTGTATACGTATTAATTAAAAAACTTATCGGATGAAGTTTAAGCTTACTATTCCACGCAACTCGAGGATAATCGGCACCACGCCGTCCATCGTCATGTTCTGAAAAAAATGGGTAGTTCAAAAATAAAGTGTCCAAATTTAATTGAGAAATACAAATTTTAACCGACTTCAAATATTCTTATTAGAGAGGTCCTAAATTAATTTGGTTCGTTTCGAATGTTTGAATTATATTGTAACTAACAGTAATAGGAGTGGGCATATGGGCATATAAACATAGAAACTGGTTTTTTGTAAAAATTGCTTGTTGGCATAACAATTAAACAAAAAAATCTAAATTTCTGGGAAATCTTTGACCTATTCTCGTCATATAAAAATTAGAACGGATATAAGCGCCAATTACAAAAATATGATATTTTCATCACAATAAATGACACTTCACTATATCAAGAAGCTTTTGTTATTAAAGAAAGCTATAAATTTCGAATATCACATACATAATATGTTATATTATGTTAGTGTCCCTAACAAGCTTAATTTTTTAGAACCAATATATTAGAAAATAAATTCAAGGTAATTTATCTTACTCGGCTGGGTATAGTTTGTATTTTTATAATAATTCTGATGTGTTGGAGGTGATGGGCTGCGGGTGCGTTTTACTGGCTGATTTACAACAGGCTAAAATGAAATTTTCAAAATTTAATAAAACTTTATTGCTTTTCAACACTGTTTACCTTCGGAATAATAGGCATTTGGTGGTGCTGCATTCGTACAGGTGGTATGAAGACTTGAGCCGGCGGCGGCGCAACATTCACTTGCTGTGCTTGCAATGATTGCATTGCGAACATTTCAATATCTTTTTGTTGTTTTTTGCGATTCTCATCTTCGTTTAATACTTTCTTCAATTTTAAAAATAATTGTTGTTTTTGATTGTGCAAATCTTTTATTTGTTGGTCCAATTTGGCAATTTTGCCGCGTGTGTCTTCAAGAGAAACATCATTCTGATGATCAAGTTCGTCACGTTCCTTGCGCAAACGCTCCTCCTCTTCTTTTGCATCCACCTCTTTAAAAAGAAACCATTGTCGGTTAAGTAATAATTTCTCTGCGATATTTTTGAGGCTTACCTTCCTTTTTACGTTGACGTTCCTTGAGCACAAACGCTTTTAATGCTGTTCGGAGACGCTCCTCTCGTTCAGCCTTTGCAGCAGCGGCATTGTTATTATTGTTGCTATTGTTAACGGCGGCGGCAGAGGCAGATGGCATTTTAGAATTAAATTTCTTCTCCGTCATCTTTTCCTCCTTTTTGCCGTTGTATTTACTAAATAAACCTATTTTTAAAATAATTCATTCAAAATTACCAACAAGAAATTTTGACTTTCGATTGGAATCTTGGGTCAGCTGATAGTATGTCATATTAAGTACGAGGCTGCCCAATTAATGCCAAATAAATTGAGAAGCCCAGCCAGACCCAACAAATTCTTATTATAAAAAATCGAATAAGGTGTTAAATTTAAACGATTACAGAATAGTATTGATTCTATACAAATAAATAAATAAGCCAGTTTTAACGAAAACTAATTTCCGGGCGGAACATATATTTGGCGGGCCTGCTACTTGCTTTTTTACATTCTTTGGGGACACATATCGAAACATGTCCGATAACACTACCTCTTTGCTATTTCCATTGGTATATTCTGTAATTGAATAGTTGTAAGAGTGTGATACCTCTGATGCGTTTTCATCTAAATTGAATGTTTACTATGGAATAAAACAACTGCATTTACCTGAGATAATCCGTAAACGAACATCCCTATTGATTAGCAACATATTAAATTTTCAAACCAACTTGTGGCAGCACTACGCTGCTCCAGTGTTGCTTCTTTATTAAAGAGGCACATAATAAATTATTTTTATATCAAATTTTTCAATCAATTTGGATATTTTTCTAAAATTTGAAAAAAATCTTTGCACTAATATATTAAATTAGTAATTTATATATATTGAAATCGCATAGTTTAGGCTAACGTATGACGGAAGGTGTCCTTTTTAATGGGCAGCTCGATTTAGAGAGCAAGCAACACTGTTGAAAGGTATTTTTCGCCAGACAAAAAGAGCGAGACAAATCAATGGTCGGCCGTTTCTGTTGAAGAAAAGAAGTGTTGGTGTTCAATATGCGTGTCGATTTATGTATTTATTAAATCATATAAAAATAAATTAGCAAAGCATTTAAAGAAAGCTAAAGTGAATGTGATAAAAGTTAATGTGTACCACAAATTAAGAAAAATTATTGTAAATAAAATAGCTCGCCGTTTCTTAATGCCTGGCGAAAGCTAGAGAAATTGAAGCCGACGAACCGAGGAAAAGCTTAAGAAGCATAAAATAAGATACAAAATAAAAATAAAAACGGAAATTTATAGCATTAACAAAAAAACATTGAATTCCAGTAACTGAACCCTTAAAAACCATATCAGTGTAGATCTTGGTGTCAAAACGCCGAGGCTAAAACTTTTTGTTTGAGTGTATAGCAAGTAGCACTGGCAGCGTCAGCGGCAACCAAAGCAGTAACACCAAATAGCAACACGTAATCCAAGGAATCAAGTGCAGAAGACATGGCGAGTAAGTAAGCAGCAGTCAAAAAGTTTACTTTCAGAAAAATGCATTTTCATGTACCTTTTCCACTTACTTTTAAACAAGTCTATAAATATGTATGTATGTATGGATAGAAATACTTGCTCCACGCTAGCTTACACCCATAAACCAAAAGATTATATAAAAATATTAGGTGTAATTGCCTGCATCGACTTGCGTACATTTGCTGCGTTTATGCCTGTGTTTATCTTATGCAGAAATAAACAAGAAACTTCTCTTGGATTGTTTTTTTTCCTTTTTATACGAACAAGGCAAAACCAGCAGTAACAGCATCCAATGTGCATTCTTACTACATGCTAGCTAAAAATATGTTTATTTTCTTCGCTTATATTTATTATTTGAAGTAATTTGTAGGCTCAATGGTATAACAAAAGTAAATACATACATACATACATACATATGTGTACGTTCATGATTACACTCCATTTCAGTCAGGTGGCCAAATGTTGCATCAATAAATACTAGAAACTATGTAATTGCATACAAAGCTGCAGCCTTCCGCTTGCACCATGAAATTCTTGTGTGAAAAATCAATATTTACCTACAACTAACCGCAGAACCATACAATGCATGTGCAGTAATTTCTTCTACTTGCGTTCCTGTGCGCTTATTTCTTTCAACTACGCATAGCTGTTCGCCTGACACTGGCACATACATATGTATATATGAATGTACGTTCTAGCCACCCTATCTCGGGATAAAGAGGTTTTATTAGACAAATGTGTTTCCTTTACGTCAAGCGGGTTAAGTGTGGGTTTATTTGCTTACATACTTGCGTATATAAGTACATACATATGTATGCAGAAAACGTCCAAGTTAATATACTTTTATTACTATGTCAACTCGCGTTTTTGACAATATTGGACATAAAGATAATGATGGTTGTCAACTAATTAACAACAGCATTCAGAATGGCATTGTTCCAACCATAGTCGGGTCTACGATACCAAAACGACCCAGATTTACGTCCGGGCCATTGACAAAAAATGAATCTAAAAAATCAATAATTCTTTTTAGCCAACTGAAACCTGCATTTTGTTTCACCGAAATTGAGTGGGCTACAAACCAGAATTTTCAGAAAAGTCCTGAATAAACAAATTTTTTTATTTTGATGACAGTTTTTAAAAATTGCTTAAATTTTTGCGAATTTCTTATAAGCTTTAAAGCATATGTATACATACATATGTATGTATGTTCATGTGTTGTAGTATTTTCAACTTTTGTTTTTATAGCATTTACATATATTCTTATAAAATTATTAATATACTTCCAATGAGTGTGTTGTATATTTCACAATAGATATTGAAAAAGTGGCAACTCGTTTTCTTAGCTCCATTTTGTGAGTTTTCTTAAATACTGAAAATGTTTTTTTTATATACATATCTGCAAGAAAATTAATCGATGACATTATTTTGGGGCAAGTTTTGGCTTAATTAGATTTATTTACCCCTCAAAACAACATTACAAGAAGCAGTTCTCTCTGTTCCACTATCAACACGAAATCTCTGTAATGCTGAATTTTTTTAATCATTTCCTTTTTTTGTGAAATTTTATTTTAGTTAAATTTGTAGGTACAACTGACATAAAAAAATTAATACAGAAACTAAAATTTTTGTTATTATATTAATTGATTTCTTATTGGCAAACTACGTTATTATTTAAAGGTATTTGGGTTTGCCAGCAGTAAACTTATTTAAAGTACATAAACATATGTATGTACATATACAAATGTACATATGTACATATGTGCATACATACATACACACATATGTATGTAATTAAAAACGTATCTGCGGTTATATTTGTATTTTAAATTTTGATTAGAGTTGAAGGAAGTCTTGTAAATACATAATATTTTTTCTTCTGCAATATTTAAAGAATGCTGAGCAGGTTTGCGCTTTAAACCGACATTATGTTTGAACATATCCCTCATTTATATAGCTCAATATCTAGATGAATAAACAAGTTGAGTTTGCAGAAATGATCTTTGCCTATTACTTTATGTTGTGTACAAATTTCTTACGTGTACCGATTACCAGTAGCTCACTAGAACAAAATATGCATGTCTCCCATTTTTACTATGGAGGAATATGTATGTATGTAAATTCAAAACTTAAAAGCTGTTTATCTCGATTGTTGGATTTTTAAGTTTTAACTCTATTGGAGTAAATGAGCGATATAAACTTACAATAAAAATACGAATAACAAAACACAAAAAATAATTGTTTTCTAACAAAAAATGAAAATTTACTTATATTTTAAAGAAAATACAATTTTTATTGAAGTTTGAAAAGCAATTATTAATGTCCGTTTCAGGCCGTAATATAAAATTCAGATATTACTCTTATTTTCTAAATAAAAAAGTTAATTTTTTAAAAAAAGTTGTTTGTGGAAAAAAATGTAACTAAAAATATTATTTTTTCTTATAATCGGATTAATAATTTGAATCCAATTATTTATTAAAATATAGTTTTTTTTTATTTTTTTTTGGAAATAAAATTTTACGGGTACATTTTCTGTCCCAGGTCATAAAAAACAAATATCACAATATTTTCTAATAAAATAAAAATTTTGTCAAATAAAAAAAAAATTTAAAAAAATAAAAATAAAAGAAATATAATCATAAAAAAATAAATTGGACAAATAAAACTGTAAATTTTCAAATATTATTTTTATTACATATTCACAGTGAAAAGTAAACGATTTTGTGCGAAAACGAAACCCAGGAGGAGGGTGATTAAGCATGATATTAAAATTAAAATAAATTTAAAATCTTCATAAAGACATTTTCATATAATTTATCTAAGTTTTCAACATTTCAAAACTATTTTAAATGTTAAAGATTTGCCATAAAATTGTATTTGTGTATGTATTGCATATACATACATACATACATATATACAAAACATCTTTAAGGACCTTTAAATACCTAGACATAAAAATTCCTTCTATGCATTTTCAATTTAACAATTCCATTTAAAACAAGAAAAACAAAAAAAAAATACTCAAGCACAGTTTTTTCTATTGCGAGTGTTGCCAAGTCGACAAGTTGCAAAATATATATTTATTTAAAGAAGCATGGGCATACAATGTACCTGGATATGTGTATTTTTATGAGTTGGCCTTTGCAAATGTAAATGAAAAAGTGCAATGTCTGTAGAGCCTTTTCCACTTCATGTATGTATGTACGTACTAAATAACTGAATAAAATGCGGATTGTTTGGTGGGGGATGAAATGAAAATCAACAAAATGTAAAATGGAAAAATTACAACAAGGACAAGAGTGGCAACAGCAATCACAACAAAAGAATGCATGTACATAAAAGGGTGTTTTTTTAGACGTGTGGTTTTCAATGAGGCAATTCTTTTTTTCGGAGTTGGTCTTTTTGACAGCTGTTACTTGATTTATACTCGGTTTGGTTTGCCATTTTATAATGAACAGACTTAGTTCGGTACAACGTTTGCAAATCGTGCAAATTTATTACCAAAATAATGGTTCGCGTCCAATATTTGATCGACATAATCGCCCAGCTGAGTATCGAAGAAGAACCGAAGGGAGTCCATCCGCCATCGCTCGCAACAATTGCAGTTGTGCCCATCCACTTTATGGAAGATTTTGCGGAAGGATCTTGGTTTGCGGGCTCACAAAATCCAACTCGTGCAAGAATTATGGGCACAAAACGTAAAGCCCACCGATCCCGATTTTCACATGAAAATTTTGTTTAGCGTTGAAGCTCACTTTTGGTTGAATGGGTACGTTTATGAACAAAATTTATTGAATGAAACTTTAGAGAGCGCATTATCTACCGTCGTGGGCCTGTGGCGTGGCCTCCAAGATCGTGCAATTTAACGCTGCTGGACTATTTTTAGTGGGGTTATGTGAACTCGCTTGTTTACGCAGGTAATCCCAAGGCGATTGACATACGGTCCCAATCACTGCAAAAAGTGGTCGAAAATTATTCGAGAGCCGCGGCGGTCACTTACATAATGGCAAACCCTCATCTTTATAATAAAGCTAAATTCTTGGCCATAGCATTAAATTATATGCGTTTATTTATTCTTAAAAACCACATGTCTAAAAAAACACCCTTTACATGCTTACCTACATACATACATATGTACATATGTATGTACATATGAATGTGACATCAAAAAAGGAACGCCGGGTGGTGGTAACTTAATGTACATACATACATCCATACATACATACATATACATATGCAAGTATGTATACTATGTACGTTCATATGTAACATATCCGCAACATTTCAACTTACATATGTCTCACATCAACAGCACATCCTTCCACATTTTGCCGCGCTCGACGCCTTAAGGATCAATGAAGGCAGCAACAACAAAACAAACAGCAAGCTAACACAATAGTCAACAGCCCTTAGGAACAGCATCGTCATCCTTATAAGCACTGCCATTCATAAAATGTATGAAATAATATGCACAAACATACAAATAGGCAATACAAAATAAACTTACATACATACATATATGCATACATACACATATGTATGTATGTATGCGTGTACGCTCGCATGGGCATGACACACAGCACAACAGTCAGATGCCTGACGCCGCAACTGATATGAAGCTTACGCTTCAGATTCTCACAAACATCGCCACAATCGTCGCTTTAAACGCCAATGACATTGATGGTTGTGAAGGCTTTCGGGTGGTGGCGGTGGGGCGCGCGGCTACTCATCCTCGCTTCATCCATGGTGGTAAGTGATGCCCATTTACACGCGTTCAATCTGTTTAAGCTCTTTGAGTAAGTGTAAGCACAAATGCATACACACACATGACGCACGGTCTCATTGCGTGACTTTTGCAGCAACAGAGTAACAGCTGTGCTCAATTGTCGACGTGGCAACCTCCTTCTACTATTACCACCTATTAATTGGTTGTTTGTGTGCGAGCTGTTGTGTGACACAGCAGGCCCATGCAGAATTTGACAGTCGCTGTCATCGCCGACAACCACCGCACATGGCGCTTAGTGTTAGGCATACCCTGGGCTGTGTGTTAAAAGTAGCTGCTTAAATTTGTACTACTTTTCTCAAAAAGATAAGATAGAAGAGGAAGATTTTAAAAAGTATGCACATACCCGTAAGTAATGTGACAGCTCTAAGAATTGCGCCAGCATGGACAAAAAATCTGGTACTTTTATCAACCGATATCGATAATTGAATTCGTTTATTTTTAAGCATTGGTCACCCAGTATCTGCATTAATTTCAGAGGTACACTGCCAAACAATCAGCTGATTTGGCTTCTTCTACCGGCTTTTGCAAGAGATGGTCGTTATTTTTGCGACAACATGTCACCGTCGCCTTCGAACAATTGTCACAGTTGCCTACAGCCGTCTATGAAACAGAAAAAAGTCAGCGACAATTATAACACTGAATTTTTTTGGAAAAGTCGACAGTGATCGTACCTCTTAATTTAATGAAAGTTAAAATAATTAGACTCGTATGTCTATGACGATCTCTTCTTTTGACGAAACTCGCCCCGGAGCGCTCCGAATATAGAGCGAAAATTGAGTCCTCAAAAGCACCATGTAGGAGTTTTTTTTTATTATGGTAGGTTTATTTAAAGATTTTATTTTAAAATTAAAGGCGAATATACGTAGGTGTTTGCATAGAGTCATAACTGGTTATCCGGATGCGCTTTCTTGGACGACGAAGTCACTAATTTTAGGAGTCCTATAGGCAAACGGTTTTCGTTTTAAATTGCCTGCCCGCAGCACTTGCACCCAAGACAAAGAAACTCTGTTTGGCAACATGCATATCTAGCAATTGACCGACCGGTTCTAAATTGTGTTAGGACAATATGTACGCCGAAGACAAGCAGGATGCTGTTTACGATGAGAATTGTCAGAAAGTCATAAAGCCACGGGATAACTTTTGATGTCGATTGAGCAGCATCAGCAATGTCGGAAAAAATTCTAAGATACATTAGAGCGATAATATGCGAAACGAAACACTTTAAAGATACGAAAGCGACATCTGCATGTTGAGTTGTTCATATCTCAGATAGCTTATTATGTTAAGCATCATTTTGCTTACCAAAAATCAACGAATTTTCTCAGAGTTATAATGATTTTTTAAATATACTTTTGTGGATTCCAATTAATTAAGCTATAGTAAAATGCTACAATTTACTGTTGATTATTGATATTTTTTTTGTTGAATGCTTAGCGTTATATGGAACCAAGAGTTTCAGAGAAAAAAAAATCATTAATTTATTTAAATTAAAATTATTGCATTATTGTCGAACAGTTTATATGGTTTTGCCGTTTCGGTTGAATTTAGTCTTTCCTTAAGCCCCGTTCAGACAGCGGTTAATTTAGTCAATTGGTGTATTTTGTCTATTTATAATACATACAAGTAGACTTTATATAAAAATAATTTTGAAATTGATAATGTAAAAGTCTGAAAGGAATTTTTTTTTTACTATAATAAAGAAAATAATAAACATAACTAACTACTATTTATAGCTTTACCATAATTATATTCTTAAATGCCTTACCGAAAATTGTCCAAACAAAATGTCTTACCAAACCACTATACTTTGACCGCAGAAGGTCGCTTGTCAGTTGCCGCCACCCTCAGCAACTTTATCGCTTTCCCTAACTTTGTTTTTTGTATTCTACTTGGTATTGTATCCGTACAATATATTTCGCAACAATTGCCAAGTAACAGTTTACTGCTAAAGCGGCAGCATCCTTTCGTCACCAACAACGCTGTTGGTTGCTCATTTATATTCGTTGCTGATAAGAAATATTTGCAAACCAAACAAACAACACCTATAAAAAAAAACGATTCGACTAGCAGGACCAAGCTTCAGCACTACAAGCGCTCTTATGCGTATGCATGTAACCTTAAAGAATTTCTCGAAGAAAGTAAGTTGATGTATTTATGTGACCCGATAAAAAAGTCCTATTTTTTTATTTTTCCTGAACCTTTTTATGCTTATGAATATGTGGCTTTGTTTGCGCTAGAGTCTTATTCATTTCACGCAGATTACTTAGATAAGCTGAAATTCACTTCAGAAATTTATGTAGCGTCGCTCAGTAATTGAGCCACATTTGCCGCTACTGATATTCTGCTGTTTTATTTTTTGGTTTCACTACTCTGCCTTCATCATGGAGGGTTACGTTTGATTGCCTCTTCTCAGCCTGCCAAACATTTTTTTATGTTTCCTTAAATAGCCTTACTGATTGCCCCACCACACTCTCCACCCTCTATCTTTCTCACTCCATCTAGGCATTGGGCTTGTCTATCCGTCAGCCAATTCAGCAAGCGCTTCATTGTTTGACGCTTTTATTGCCTCAGCCATTCACTGTAGCCCGAAGTCGGTGACGCTTAACGTGGTTGCTTATGAATTGCTGCTAGTTGTTTTTTTTTATTGCTAATAAGATTTTTTCCGCTTTACTCATGGCCTGGCACTGACTCACTTACCCTTCTCGCTAGTTGAAATATGCAGTGCTCACTTGCATACCAACATTTGGCGGTTGCTGTTCTATTTTTGTAGTATTCCTATTTGTATGTTCTACTCAACGCTGTGCTCCATAAAAGCCTCTATACATATATATACACATAGTAAATTAACTGGGTTAGCTCCATTGGATTAATGAAATGCTTGTCTTCTAGTAGCAATTCTTTTAATCCCTTTTTTTCGCTCTGCTTTACAGCAGTTTGCCATTTTCGCTTGATATCACCGTACCAATAAAATGAATTCATTCTATCGCATTTTCTATTTAAATTATAATTTAAATTTCTTTCGAGTTTTTAAACGGCAATAAAAGTGCATATTTGTTGTATTTAAATCATTAGGAAAACTTTTCATGATGTCCCCAATTGTAGTGATGGGAAGTTTCGAGTACTTGTAGGAAACTGGTTATTTTCGGAAGTATCGAAATTTCATTTGAGCAACATTATTTTTATCTTATTCGTTTATGAATTTGGCAAGTTTTATAACTCTTTTATTTACAAGTTTTTGTAAAGCTAGGAACAATAGCTTTGACCAGACTGTGTCAAAGATCAGATGTTTAAATTTTTTAATAAAACAAAAAAAAATAATGTTTTATCATTTTTTGACAATATAATAATCTTTTGGAAAATTATTATTATAAGCTTTGGATATTTATAAAATTTGAGTGTAGTGTCATTATAATTTTGAATTATTATTATTAATCAATAGGCCAGCAAAATAAAGTAAAGTCAGAATTTTATTGCTTGCATTGTTCTATAACATTGTACTATATCGGAAGAAAATCCCCTATTTTTCATTGTGAAATCAAAAAAAAATGAATATGCCGCTCAATGCGAAAATATTATTTTAAAACTATTAATTAAATTTTTTTTTATTATTAACTTTTTGTTATGAGACTCTCAGAAACCTCAAAAGAAATCAATAAGCGTTAATTTTAAATAAAATTATAAGTTAATTTTAAATAGTTAATATTGGTATTCATCTAAACGCGTAAATGCCTCGTATCTGCGTAAACCTCGTAAATAAATCGGATTTTCATACAAAAATAAGAAAGTTTACGCGTTTAGACGAATACTAATAATATTGGCAAAATGTTTAAATATACAATTGTTTATTAGGTTTAAAGTTTCCTAAAAAGAACTTAATTCTTTCGATAGATTTTATACCATTTTTTTGAAAACATATTTTTACAAAAATAAAAACTTCATGGGGAAATTTAAGCGCTTTGATATTTTTTAATTTCTAAAAAAACTTTTCATTTCTAAATATTTTTTAATTTCTTAATAAAAAAATAAAGTTTTTTTTACTTTTTTCCCCATAAGTTTTTGGACCATCCTAATGCCACCTGAATAATAATTTTTGTTTTATTGTCGACTTCATCTTAAGTGGTGTACAGACAGAGCCTTCATTGAGGAAATTGGCAAATTGTCTTTACTAATTGACTCAATTAAGCACTGTCTTTTAAATTCATCAACGCTACGCGTAGATTCAGGTATATAGGAATATTTATTACGGTATTTTGTATTATGTATATTGTCACCTAAGTACACCTTGTATCTATACAATCATTTAAAGTAACTGAAGCGATACGAGTCTATTAAAACTTCATTCAAATTTTGAGTTCATTTGAAATTTTTTTGATATAAAGAAACAATCTTTTCATGTGTCCTTTGTGAGTACGTTTGGCTATTTTCACATATTTAGTATTTGTTACATTACCGTTGTTTCATTACGTGCATATGGGTGTGTGTTGTATTTTGTGTTCAAAAGATATTGTCGCTAAAGCTGGTGTAGAACGAATTAAGTGAGATAATAAATTAATTTGAAGTGTTTTAACGATTGATTCTTACTTAAATGAAAATGCACAAAATCTTCGGCGAATTTCAAAAGTTTTGGCTTAAAAGAAGAGTACCTGCTTACAAAAATAATTCCGGCGTAATATTTTTTTAATTAAATGGGAAATGTAGTGAAAAAACTCGTTATTTTACTAGCCTTTTTGCAAGCAACAATAACAATGTATTAGCTATTTTCCGCTCGTTTCTTGCAGAGTACTGCCTGACTAGATAATTGTCTATTGATAGACTTTCAAGTATTTTGTTACAATTAATATAATACACATTTCAACATACACATCTTCACTCAGACATACTCGTTTCGAAAATCAAAACATTTACAAAAACAAAAAAATAAAAACCGATAATAAATTAACAAAGCAATAAAGTGCAAACAATTTGTGTTATTCTTCAAACAAGCTGCTGATGGAATTTATACGACGCCAAACATAACAACGAAAACAACAAGCGCCGCTACACCAATGGACGCGAATCAAGAAGAAGCACAACGTTACATCAACGTTGCATTGCGTGAAATCAATGCCGGCAACTATGATAATGCCATCAAGCTACTCAAAAAGGCCAAAGAGTTGTGTCCCAATTCGCAGGCCCAAGAACTGCAAGAGTTGCTGTCCAAATTGAGTGCCAGCGGTTCAGCGCATCAGAAGCCAACACACAGTGATGAAGGTGCCAGCACATCGAGTTGTGGTGCCACAACCGCAGGTGGTGCCAGCAGCGGTGGTAATGAATCACCTACACGCCTACGACAGCGGCGTCCCAACGCTCACACCAATGCCAATGTCAATGCTAACGTCAATTATGATTACACGAAAGAGCAAATGGATTTGGTGAAACGTATAAATAGGTGCAAGAATTTCTATCAGGTGTTGAATGTGTCACGTGAAGCTACAGATTCGGTAATTAAACGCGGCTATAAGCGACTCGCATTGCAACTACATCCGGACAAAAATAAAGCACCCGGCGCAGCTGAAGCTTTTAAGTTGCTCGCCAATGCGGTAGCTGTGCTCACCGATGAACGTCGCCGCAAGGATTACGATGCATCGGGCGCGAATACATTGACAGCGCTTGGCAGCAACTCGAGTTTGAGTGGCAACCAGCCACATCAGCATTTCAATGGCGGCACCTACTATCACAGCAACGGCGCTGGTGGTTTTGAGGCGTCCTTCGGCGAGGATGTCACCGCAGAAGAGCTCTTCAATATCTTCTTTGGCAATTTTCAGCCGCATGCACGCGGTTCAGCACAGCGCCGCCCCTACCAGGCGGCGAATCAACGTCAACCCCAAGAACGCAATCAGCAGCCAAGTTTGGTTTTCGGTTTGATTTTGGTGTTGATTTTGATTTCGATGTTCTCGTCATTCTTTACATCCGACCCTGTGTACAGCTTGGTGCAGTCGAGGTGAGTTTTGTGTTTTGGCGTTTTATTGTGTTTTTTTTTTATTGATTATTCATTTTTTTTAATTGTTTTCATGACCTCATTGTTGGTTTAGGTCTTTGTTCGTTGGTTTAGTTATTTATTTATTTGGTTCTGCTAGTTTAATTTACTTGTTATTTGTATTAACTCACTTGCCAATGTTAAATAGAACATGCATTTGGAATCAATAACGCGTACAGGGTCTTACTTATTCTATTACTGTTGAACTACGAAAACTTTTTCCAGTTCCCTCTCTTCTTTGCTAAAATCTATTTTTTTCGCGGAAGAAATTGGGTAGCAATTTTGACAGAGCTGATCGATTTTGAGATTTTACAAGTATTTCAGATCTCGCGGTAAGCTCAAGAACACATTTCTTATGTCAAATATCTTCTATTAAGCAAAAGGTTAGTTTTAATAAAAATTTCACATAAAAACAACACCTGATTATTTTCGATATCACCAAGTCTTCTCTTCAGACTTCTTTCTGCTAGATTTGACCGTTATTCGAAACCCGCACCGCTCTAAAGATGCACCATTCTATAGAGAGCTGCTAAATGTAAGACAAACACGACTTACTGCTGCAACATCTAGTGAACAGATGCCTTAGAGCGCCTGAAGTGTGGACGCTGATAGCAGAGCCAAACTTGAAGATAAATAAAATAAACTCTGAAACTGGATGCATAAAACTGCATGCAAAATCACGCAGATACCGCAGAGTAATGCTGAGTGAAGTTTTTTTGGCATGTTCATATAAAAGAACATCTAAATTTCAGTGAGTTCAACCAAGAGAGCCAATTGCTCCGTCCCTGGCGTTAACTGTCGTGGTTCAAGTTCGTAACTACATACTTAGTTCTACCAACACAACGGAGGGCTTGCCATTCCTCTACCCTATTGACAGGTACGGTCTTGAATACTTACATCCATTCGTTGAACTAACCTGCCGTGCTGGTGAATTTTCATTCACTGGACTATTTAGTCGCTGTAAAGCTCATACATAAAAGCTCATTTTCATTACATCGTCTACGTTAAACACCGACGCTAAAACTCAAAATACTTTAAGTATGTCACAAAATCTTTCTTTCGTCATTCCCTAAGAGTGTCCTCCTTCGAAGTCGTAAGCTAATGATAAGAGACATAAAAAGTATGATTTTTGTTTATCAAGAGAGGATTTTTCAACTCAAGCGCATACTTATGTACATAAGTAGTTCAAACTAGCGATAGTTTTCAATTTCAGATTATGCATTGCTAAATAGCTGAGAGTGCGAAAGTATCAACATCCACACGTGGATTTCACCGCCGAGGCTTTAAGTGTGCATTTTTAAATACATAAATTGTAATAAACAAAGTTTTTTTCAAATACAAAACGCCTTTCTCCATATATTGGCTCCTTTCTAAGTGTAACTTGACACTTAAAATGTTTCTCACGCTTTTTTGAAGGCGTGGAAGTCTTGCATTTTCAGACAAATTTATGTTACATATGTATGTACATATGTAAGTAGCACCCCTCAAATTCGAAATAGAGTCTCCTTACATACAAAACTGTAAAATATACTCCTATGAAGAACACTGAACTGAAATTTGTTTGGAATTTTTTTTTACTCACCCTGTATAGTATAATTTGATGCATTCATACTCACGCTTTTATTCACAAAGCGTGTTTCGTTGCGAAAGTAACCATTGTCTTTAAATTGATTTGTGTATTCCACACACTGCTGCGCAATGCCATCCGCTGTGGTCGGCATGAAAAAAAAAAAAAAACTAGTGACCAGCTGTCACCTGTCGCTTGCGTTTGAGTATTGTATCTTTCCCGCGTTCTTGAATATTCCTTGTTGCGTTCTATTTAAGCTGCGAGGGGACGTTAGGTGGTGGGTACGTGTGACTATGTAACTTATACGACTACACTCGTACAAATGTACATACACATATGTATATGTTTTTTTTGTTTTATTTTTCTTTTTTGGTTTTGTATGTTCAAGTTTTAAGTATATTTCGACTAACCACAATTTTCTTCATCGCTAAAAACGCTACAAAAAACAATAAAAAAAAACAACCACCACCTTTGCTGCCACTTATTACCTTCTTACCTACATACATCTACAACAATTGTACGTACTCGTACATACATACATAACTACATTCTGGTGCCACTTACTCCACCGTTTTATCAGCAAGTATCCGGTACTGCGCGAGACGCAACACCTTTCCGTGCCATACTATGTGAAGTCAAGTTTCGAAAACGATTATCAAGGCTCATTGGGACGTTTAGAGAATTCCGTTGAGGAGGACTTCGTCTATACGATGAAACAAAACTGTTATCGTGAACGCAGTTACCGTAAGTAATCATAAATATTTATAGCCAATGCAGACGCATAACAATAAAATTCAAACTTTCCTTCTACTTTTCCGCATATCTGTTACCCTCACAACGTCGCCCTCCTCCTTCTGGCCTGACGCCTGTGACCAACTTTAACTTTACTTCCGCAATCACCGGATTTTCGGTTGGTGGCTTTTTCTACTGTTCGGTGGGGGGGGGATGAATGGATGATGTGGTCGGACGCAGGTGAAGGTATGATGGCACGTGCACGCAGTTTTGGCAGCAGCATGAAGTTTGCACAGGCTCAGGCATTGAAAATGCCTTCGTGTGAAAAGCTCTCGAAAATTGGCATAACACGCTACTCGCTCTACTAAGTGAACAAGTGCAAATAATTGTACTTAAATATATATACATACATATGTATGTATGTACATATTTGTTGGCGCGTCAATAAAGATATGGAATTTAAATACACACATACATACATGCATATGTATGAATTAGTGTATTTGTCAAAAAATACTCGAATTATAATTGCTATTGATTGCTAAAGAAGTGCTGCAATTTTGTTTTGTTTGAAAAGCAACGATTAAAATACGTACATATGTACATCCATATGCATGTGTGACATGCATAAACATTAAATAAAATTGTTGTGAATCATATTTACATACAAACAAACTAATAAAAGCTAAAAATCATATACAACTTCAATTTGTTCAGAATTTATAATACTTACATGCACATCTGTGGTCTTTTGACTAAACTTTTTTGACAGGTTTTACTCTGCTGGCATTAATTTGAATTTTTATTGGACAAGTTAAACATTTTAGAGCGATTTTTATGAAGATGACTTCTTAAACAACCATTTCAGTTAAATCTTTTTAGAAAAAAGTGCTAGTCACGATAAATTGTTTTGTTGAATTTCCACTAGTATGTATTCGGTAAAATGAAAGTTCAGTCCCCTGCAACCAGAGGTTTTAAAAATGATAGTTAAGTTCTGAAAATCCCTTTAACAATTTACATATGCATGTATTTTTTAGCACAAACCACACAATTAGTATTCTTTATATGTAGTTGGAAATAATTGAAAAATAATCGTTAATATTTTTTATTACCTGAAAATATCAGGAAAAGTAAAAAAAAAGTTACAATATAATTTAAAATTTGTTTTCATTAAAAATTTTTTTGAAATCTTTAATTTTTCTTGACTATGTTAAATTTTTCTTGATGATTTGTAAAATTTCTTGATTATTTAAAAAAATTTTGGTTATTTAAAATTTTTTTTTAATTATTTTAGGTTTTTATTTAAATTTTTTATAATATACATTTTTCCTGATTATTTTTGATTTTCTTTCTGAAAATATCAGGAAAAGTAAAAAAAAAATTACAATATAATTTTAATTTTGTTTTCATTATAAATTTTTTTGAAATTTTGAATTTTTCTTGATTATGTTACATTTTTCTGGATGATTTGTAAAATTTCTTGATTATTTAAAAAAAATTTTTGGTTATTTACAATTTTTTTTAAATTTATTTTAGGTTTTTATTTAAATTTTTTATTATAAAAATGTTTCCTGATTATTTTTGATTTTCTATAATATTTAAGTTTTTTCTTCGATATTTCTCACTACCTTTACATTTTTTTTTCTTGATGATTTGTAAAATTTCTTTATTATTTAAAAAAAATTTGGTTATATAAAATTTTTTTAAATTATTTTAGGTTTTTATTTAAATTTTTTATAATATAAATTTTTTCTGATTATTTTTGATTTTCTATTATATTTAAGTTTTTTCTTCGATATTTCTCATTACCTTTACATTTTTTTTCCCCTCAAATTTTGTTTTTTGGATTTTGTTATTTACATAAGTACGACAGCATTTAAATAAAATTAAATAACTGTAAAGCATACAAATAGTGATTGGAATTTTTATAAATAGTTGCATATACATACATATGTACATATTACTCTCGTATTCTGTATTTTTGGTTCATTAAGTAAATTACGATTTTACGTCAAAAATCAAACGAAAAATAAATCAGAAATCAAAAGTAGATTTACTATCATGGTAATTCAAAAATAATCACGAAATATTAATGTAATCAAAAAATCAAATATTAAAAAAATAATCAAAATCAAAAAATTTCTTTTCAAATTTTGAATTTTTTTCATTAATGTAAAATTATGATTATTCTTTAATTAATTTTAATTATAAAGGTTATTAATTACGTGGCTACGTAAATACAAATAATAAATACTTAGTAATCATTATTTGGCATGGAATGACGAAAGCTTGTTAAACATTTTTTTTTCAACGAATCAATAACGCTGTTAATAGTAAATAACAACAAAAATCTATATATTGCATTAATACTACATAGATACATATACATACATACATTCATATGTATGTATGTATGTATGTACCTTTAAAAATATAAATTGTACGCACAACAACAACATAGTTTGAAAGTGAAAAAGGAAAAGCAATAACATCACACACGACGCGGGTTGGTTCTTTAGGTGTACTTCGTATTTCTGAGCGACGTAGGTTCGAGTCCCATGCCAAGTATAGACTAAAAAATAATCTGATGAAGAAGAGTTGAGCTGTTCTTTGAAATGGCAATTATTAAAAAAAAATTTTGTTTTCCTAATAGAAATTTACAGCTTAACTTAACATTCGCTTACCTAGGCGTGTAAGCTTTCGAAAATCAAGCGACTATTTACACTAGGAAACAAGATTTCGTTAAATTATTTTCGTTAAGCGCTTCGCGTTTGTTTTCTAAAAATTGAAGCTAAGTCAATCAGTAATCAATTATTAGTATGAGGGTATACATTTTCATGTCTGAAAATGTACTGAAATGTAAAATATGAAATTTTTATGCAACTAATATTAAAATAAATAAATTAACTATTTTTAAATCTCTCTGGAGTTCTAAATAGATTAAATCTAAAATCGATTGTTGTATTTGGCAGGCGAAAATGAAGCAAAAAAAAGTATTTTTAACGTTCCGCCACAGCTCAAAATCACGTTAGAAACTTCGTTTCCGTTTCTCATTAGACATATGGTAGCCTAATAATAAATCCATTGAAATATTAAATTATGATCGCTTTTTGAGTTCATGACTTCCACTTTGAAGCAACGCGCCTTTTTCCGAGCAATGGAAAATTTCCTAAAACGTGGTTTCTAATTGCACTTAACATTGTTGGAAGTTGAATGAAATCTGTTTCGAATAATTAGAAATAAGATTTCTGAAAAATATTCACTCGTTCTCTTCTTGTAAGCTAAATACCAAGGACCAAAGCATTTGTTTGTACGTGTTTCAAATCGTTTTAAGCGACATTTCACCAAATTTAAATGGAAACATGTTTTACAAATGTCAAACGAAAAATACATACATACATATGTGTTTCGCCAGAATCGACTCGGCAATTTTCAAAATTAAAGTGAGGCCTCAAAAGTTTGTGGACATTCGAGAATAGCCTGAGAGGTTAGTCAACAAAAGCGGCAGCCGCGCGCAAAACTGGACATTGTTGTCATATTGCGCTCAGATTTCGCCAAAGGCATAGGGGAAAAAGGACGCAATTTTATCAAAGCTGTATTGAGGTATGCAACTTAGAGCTTCAAAAAAAAAAAAAGAAAAAAAAAAGATTTGCGAGCCACGATTTAAAAAAACGATAAATAAAATAAAAACTATACGACATCACTGACGCCATTCTCGAATGTTTGAAAATAATCCAACGGCGCGGAAAACGCCAAAATTTGTTCACCACTCTACTTCTTAGTAATGGAGTTGGCGGACTTGGCAAGGGTCAAAAGTGCAAATACAATTGCATAATAAAAAAGGTAAATGACGTTTTGTCCGCAACTAAAGTCACTAAATTTCACGCCCTGACGCCTGGCAACACGGCCAGTCACACTTGCGTACCCAATACTTTTTTCTGCTCCTTTGCATATACACGATTGGCGTAAATAGTGAGGGATTTTTAATGACGGTTTGATAGCGCCAGACCAAGGACAAATGTAAAAATCTAAAAATAGGAAGTAGGAAATGAAAATAAAAATGAAAAAAAAGAAAGATAATCATCCAGCTGAACACTTCTATTCCCAGTGTAGCTATTCGACAGCAATGTGACTGGATCACCCTCTGCAGTTGGTCTAATAGGGTTGACAACCAGGATCAAATAGAGACAACATTTGCTTGCTTCATTATATTTGTATGTGCATGTGTGTATGTTTGCATTTTTTTTATCTTCATGTGCAAGTATAAGAATGTATGTGCGTGTGTTTGTCGCAATCAGGACTCGCTATTAAATGCATTTAAAAATTCAAGCTATATGGCGGTGAGACATGAGAAATACAAATAAAAATAGCAAAAATATTTTACATGAAAATGAGGCAAATGGCTTGGAAAGGAAATAGAAGCTGAAACAGAAATAGAAATGGGACATGCAGTGATAGCAATGTTTTTAGATTAAACTAAACTAAAAAAAAAAAAAATTTAAGTAAACAAAAACACAAAGCAACGTATGTATGCGCTGGCATGAACTAGAAAGAATACTATGTTTGTAGGAGAGAATGGATAAAGTTATTCATTTACATACATACACGCCCATATGTATGTACATACATACATACATAACATGCATACCCATACATAGCAGTATGAAAATGGAATGGTTCCTTTGCATTTGACTCAACGGATGCGTCGTGTAAATAAAATGCAGCAATTGACTTTCTGCTTTCAGCTCTTTTTACTTCTTACTTTATTTCATTTTAATTTTTTCTTATTTTTGTTTGGATGTCGCCATGGTGTTTCACAAGCTACACAACGTGCATTAAGTAAACAAAGTGATGTGCGTTCACTATGACACCATGTAGTAAAATTCATTGGTGCACCGCCACTGAGTTTAGAATTGTGACTTCTCTAATGAATTTTGTTCTTGAACTGTTTCTGCATCGATGTGTATTTGAAAGTTATAGAATATTAACTGCATGCAATATTCACTTTAGAAGTCTAAAGCTCCCAAAAAAATTATCCCATATTTATTTTTTTTAGAAATTTTTAAGCAACGTCAAAATACTTTTCTAGCAATAGAAATAATGAAAATTATTTCTTGTGATTTTTCTTAAGAGTTGTATTCAAGCCTTTCATGAAGAATTGTTAAGAAATTTTATGAAACATTTTCTTCATACAGAAATGTAGTAAGTACTTAATTTTTTATTTAGTCATGAGCTTCGAAGCTTACATAAAATGTACGACAAAACTATATAAACATTACAATATTTATAATTACGGTATTCACAATATTTCGGTAAAGTGAAGTAATGTCGTAAAATCATACAATTTCATAATTATAAAGTTGTGTTATTTAAACTAATTTTGTGGTGAAATTTAACAAAACGACAAAACTAAATTTTTAAAACTTTATGACTATTTCGACACCTTGTGAATTTCCTCAACTAAAATTAAGGCTAATGAAAATTTTTTAAAACTTTATGACTCTTTCGACACCTTGTGAATTCCCTCAATTATTTTCATAAAAAATATTTTCGGTATCTTCTAATAAAACTAGGTTTGGATATTACACTAAACCTATTCAAATTAAAGTTTTAAACTATGTACTTTTCGATCAAAATTTTTAATCAATATTCTAAATGAAAAAATAGTTTGGTAGCCCATTGAATGGAAGTCTAAAAACTGCAAGTTTAAACTGGCTAAGATTTCGTTGATTTTTGAAAAATTTTCTTTCGACGAGGTTGTAGCACAATTTTTTCGATTCAACGCATGCACGAATTCTATTTTTATATGGACGAATTTTCACAACACACACACAACGAAAAAAAAATTCTTAAAAATAAAAGGTATGTACATATATTCTAGCAAATTCAAACTAAGTAGCAGTTTAAGAGACTAAAATTTAAAGGGTTTTCATAGCCGCACACACAGAATTTTTCTGAAACCCCTGGTTAAAAGGTTTCCAATTTTTAGTTGGTTTTGAACCCTTGAATATTATTAAAACTTGACTGAAAAATATCTATTGTGAAAAACATTCTAAATATTGTAGAGGCTTGCCAAGTTTTCCCGCCCAAAAATACAAATTAATAGTTGTTGTTGTAGCGGCTAGCTACACCGTGGTTTGATCCCGATAACAAAATTCATAGGCGAGAGTTTGAGGTTTTTAACACTTTAAGTTTTTGTTAATCTGATTTAAAGTTTTTTGAAAACTTTCTCCAACTAAGCCATTTTATCATCAATTAAAACCCTGAGGAAATTGTTGAGCTAATTCCGTGCCACTGATTCCTTTTTTAAGCGAATGGTTAATATTTTAATAAATTTACTCCGTGGTATACCACGCATTTGCGTTCAAGCTGTGAAAAGAGAAGCACCTAATTGCGTGGCATTAATTTACATGAGCCAATTTTTAAAAGTACTTTTGAAAAAGCAGTTGGTTTTTGCAATTTTCTTGCAAAATTGCGTTACACAGAGTATAGTTTTATTTGGCTGCAAAAATTCTAAAAATCGTTTTATCCGATGATTCGAAAGTCCTGAAAAAAATTGGGGCCACCAGTGTTGATGAAAAGCCGAGGAGCATGTGCTTTTAATGATTTCAAATTTTAAAATTGTTTATACAAATTACATTGTATTAGCCTAACAATTTTTAATAACAGTGAGAGATTTTAATTTGATAATTATCTGAGGAATGACTTTACATTAACAAATTTTAGAATATGATTTAATTTGCAACCGATTATTTCAACGTCACAAAATTAAGAAGTCAGAAAAATCCTTAGTACCACGGTATAAGGTACATTTGCCTTAAGTTTGGATCCGTTCGTAGGTCGTTGGATTGGGGATACTCCGTTGTTATGGCAGATCTTGAGTTGAGTTAATTTTTGAAGAATGAAGAGTTCTTTCTAGTTGAAGTGTTGACCGGAAATTGGAACCGTGCAAATACTTAAACTTTCATAATATCGTAATTTTCATAGGTTTTCCGATAACTGAATTCACTCACACACTAGTTACATATATTCAACTTATTAATTTGGTAATAGCTAAAAAAATATATATATACATATATTAGAAAATACATTTAATCTAAGTTAACAAATACTCTTTCATTCTTATTTTAAGATAAAAAGGGCAAGTACGAGTAAGTCTCTAGTAATCTCGACTCCTCGAGTAAAAGTTTGTTTTAATGAAAGTATAGTCACTTCCACGACTAGTTCATGTTTGCGGGACAATCATTTGAACACAGCAACAAACGCTCTATCCTCAATAGCGAAACAGCATTTGGCACAGTCATTGCGCCGCCTGCCGACCCCGCAGCCACATAACGAACTCAAGTCGTATGGCCACACTTAAGAGCCGTACACATAAGACTTTGGCTTTGCTTTGCTTCAGAGTTCCGCTTTGACAGAAAAGTTGAAGACCTGATGTTATACGAGTGCTGCTAAATACAAGGCGAAAAACGTAAAGCAAAGCAAAACGAAGCAAAATCATGGCGAACTCTCAACTTTTGTACACTTTGACAACCAACTGTTTACATTTCCATTTTATTTCTGCGTGCATATACACACGATTTAGAAAATCACTAGTATTTCGTAATTTTTGCATGTATAAATACTTTTAAAAAGAGAAAATAAGTAAAATATGAACAAATAGCAAATGAAACACCTCTCTGTTAACCACCCTCATCGTTTTCCTAAACTCCCTTGGATCGATTTTTATTTATTTTGTCGAAAGATGCTGCAAGAAGACTTTTTACTTCTCAGTCTTAATAAAGTTTATTACACTCGCGAATTTCAAACATACATATGTAAGTAGATGTAAAACACATTTATTATTCTTTTATTAAACAAAATACTCTGAATAAGCACATATCGCAATTCAAAACAAACAGTCATCGCAGAAACTGTCAAAGCGTTCTATGTAGCAAACCTTCTACACCTCATGCTTTGTTGTTAAAGTTCGAATTGTCAAGTAAAGCGAGGAAAGTTGTATGTGTACGGCCCTTTAAGTATACAATTTGTATGCATTCTCCGTCAGATGAACGAGGACGATGCAGAAACCAACCAACCAATCGCCTATTACACCAACACACACACACACCGCACGCAGCATTTAATAATGTGCTGGCGTGCAAATGTAAACCACCAGCAATAAGCTGTGTAGCTGCGAGGCCTCAATGCGAATGAGGCTGCCGCTCCTTGTGGGTGTTTGGTGGCACCATTTGTTGAGACAGCTCAGCCCTAGCTCAGGCCAGCATCGATGGCCGATGGATGGTGCGTTCGCCAAAGTACACCAACACATAGTACATGAGAACATACATACATACAAGTTTTTCTTGTGCGATATGCAGGAGTACATGCCCGGCATCTTTGTATGCTCCGTTTGTTTTCAAAAACTTGTCGCAAATGCACGCAGTCGTCCATATCGATGCAATGGAGTAATGTAAACAAATGCGGTTGAGCAGTCAAGGAATCTATCCTGATTAGTTGCGGGCGGGCACGTTTAAAATTACATATGTATGTACACGTTGTACGTAAATAAATATATTATGCATATACAGTTATGTGAAAAATAATAAGGACAGTGGCCTGCAGTTAATGAAGTTAATGTGCATTCAGAAATGTGAGGGAATCAAAGGCATTTAACTAAGCTAATTTATTGTGAACAATAAAAAAAAAACGTTTTTTGTATAATTTGACCCTGTCCTTATTATTTTTCACATAACTGTATATAATGTAGGTATACATATGTAGTTATGTATGTATATATACTATATGTAACAGAGTTGCATACATATGTACATACATCCAAATGTGTTATCTTAGCTTGCTGTTTATCGCAGATTTAATGACTCGCTGAACTTTAGCTATAATTTTAAGTACTTAATTAGGGATTATATGTGTATGTATGTATGTATGCATGTAAGTGCTTATGCAAATAAAAACTTTTTCAACCAAAATTAAAAAAAAAAATATCCGCAAAAACATGAAAACTGTTTTACGATTAAATCGTTGGGTAAATCGCCCGTGCACATACATACATACTACATATGTATGTACGTACCTACATACGAATAAACTAAATTACACAAGTAAATAATTTTGATTAAGTGGAAGTTGGTTTATTAAGAAAATAATTCAGATATTAAAAGATAATCAGCTCTATCAAGAGTTCGTTAAGGAGGAAAAAATTTACAGAAATTATAAAGAAATACAAACAACTTTTGCAAGAATGTACATACATACATACATACATACATACATGCAATATTTATATTACTTTTTAGTTTATGGGGACATTGCTGAATATTTGACATACATAATTCTCATGAGTAATAAACACCGAGCAAGAGGACTTCTTTGGAAAGGAAATCAAGGCAAGGAGGTACACTCAACGAGAAATGCCACTTTCACTGTTTTGGGTTTCTAAAACGTTTACTAGCCATTTAAGGAACTACTTTACGCCAACTCACAATTACAATCACACAAAATAAGACTTAATATGTATTTATATTACATTTATTAAATTTTTATTATTTTGCAATTACTGTAGAGAGTTCTCTAAAAAAAGCAATAGGAAGCCAATTCCAAACTTTGTACACAATAAAAAAGAAGGAGGCTGTGTCAGAGACACGGCCATTAAGTTTAACGTAGAATACGCCATCCGATAAGACAGAAAACATATGTATAATGATAATTTATAATGATAAATAATGCAAGCAAATGAATTTCTTTATTTGATAGTTACTTTTGATGATATACATAAGCTTATGATAGGAAAAATAGGATAAATATGTTTTTAAATTAACATTTAAATTTCTCGCAAAAACTAAGTCAATGGTTGTGTTATCAATAGTTGTGGGAGCATCATTTCGAATATAATCCAAATTAAACGTATCGCTCATAAATTTCGCCAATCTAGTATTTGAAGTGATTTCTGTGTTAAAATCACCACCAATAAGCAGTAGTTGGCAGCGCTTTCTCTGCCTTTACTCTACTTAAATTTTCCCGCCTAAAATTATGCAATAAAATGAACGTCTATTGACCACTACTACACACTCAATCAAACACCACACACATATTTGTTTGGATGTGTTTATAAAATTTTCATTTGAGAAATTTAAATATTAGGAAGATATCAACCAATATGAAATGTATGTCAAACGAAAGCTAACATCTTCATTTGACTACAAAAAATTTTTAAAAAAAATTTATCGCGCCGTTTCCTTATAATTAAAGAAATAGAGATTACAACAATAACAATCTGACATGGGTGCCCATACCGTAAGGTAAGACGTATTCTACGCCAAAAAATTAACAAAAAGTACAAAAGTTTAAAAAAAAAATCTTAAAATTTTTTTAAGCATACAGTTTTGTAGCACATTTAATTTTAGTACAACTTGCCAGTTTTAAGTGACTACAAATAACCGCGGATTTTTGGCAATGCCATAATATAACTTTTTTTAATATTCATACAATTTTTTATGAATAAAAATATGTTAAAATGCAATTTCTATTGGAGCTTCTAAAATGGAGTAGGTCACTGAAATTGTTTTCATTTGACAAATATCATAAATCATAACTTTCGTTAAGACATGCAATGATTTTTATTTGCAATTTTTTTTCAATACTGGTAAACTACAAAGGCATAAAATGTATGTCATAGGAAGTTGCATGCCAATGCAAGGATGTAGTCACAAAGAGTACTAGCAAGCAATAATTGTCATACATACATACATATAGACAAAAATAATATATTTACATGCTGTAATGTGCATACATACTCGTACATAAATTATTTTTCGCTAATTCTATTCTTTTCATTTTTCAACCACAGGTGAAATCGATGACCTAATAGAGAAACTCAAATCGACTTCGGTGAGCGCGACAAACAATACCGCAGATGACACTGGCCACACCAACAACATACTTACCAAAATATCCGCTACAAAAGATCCAAAACTCTTTGACAAACATGAGTTGGCCGATCTGTTTATAGTTTTGGCACAATCAGAGGATTTGAATACGCGCAAGGAGGCTGCCAAATGTATTGCTGAAATCACAAAATCCGAGATACAACGCAAAAAGTTCACAAAACATGAAGTAATCGAAGTGTTTTTGAATTGTTTGCGGAATTTACAGGCCGATGAGAATATTGAGTTGCCCATACAAATTTGTCGAGCGCTCGGTAACATTTGTTACCTGAACGATGAAGCGCGCGACCTAATACTCGAGTTGAACGGTGATGAGGTGTTGGTGCGCCTGCTCGACATATCGCATATTGGCGACACCGAGAATGCACTGCAATTCATTAAAGTGCGTGGTGGCTTACTATCAAATTATCTACTCGGCGGCGAGGGTTTGGCTAAGCGTGCCATGGATTTGCAAATTATGCAAAAGCTACAACAGATCATTACGAATGGTTTGGTTAATGTTGAAGAGCATGAGGATTTGCTCTTAAATACCTTGCCATTGTTGAGCATACTCACCGAAAATGTGGCCGATTTGAATTTCGATGCGAATCTCAATATACAATTGTCGCATATTTTGGCTGCCTCCACAAATCCCGATCTAGCGGAAATGTGCCTTGAACTGCTTCATTATCAGGCGGAGAATGACGATGTTAAGTTGCTTTTGGCCAAGGATGGACTCTGCGAGACGATCTACAATCTGCTTGAGAAATATAAGACTTTAGCAAGTACCAGTGAGGCACGCGCCCTAATGAAGCTGGCATGCGAATTGATTGTGTTGATACTTACAGGAGGTAAGCAGGGAGGAATACCTTAAATAGATGTAGTAAAGACTTGTAATTTATTCTTGATTAATACACTGTGCGACACGGTCCACATCAGGGATGATTGATCCTGAATTATTAGTTGAACGAAGTTAATAAAATTTAGTAAGAAAGTATCATATTGTTTGGAGTGGAGTAAGTATGAACCTTGGTCGTTTACGATTGTTGGATATAATCTAGTAAAGACGCCTATTGTTCAAGTTCAAAAGGGGGTAACATATACACAAATTCGATTTTAAATGGAATACTTCTTTCAACGTTTTTTTTTTTTTTATAAATGTTTGTTTATATTGCTGTTGGCCTAGTAAATGTAATTTACAATTTTATTGAGCTCAAGGCCAGTTTTTGTGAAAAAACAACAACAGTTTTTAATGGTAGAAGTTATAGTACTATTTCGGAAATCACCACATTTTTTCATCAGATTTCTTTTTATTAAATTAATTTAATTTATTTTTCATAACCACTTTTTTTCACAAAAATCTTCCATAAACTGGCCTTGAGCTCAATAAAATTGTAAATTATAAACATTTACTAGGCCAACAGAAAAATAAAATAACATTTATACGCAAGGATGAGCACGCCTTAAATGCATTCTAATATAAAGTAAATAACTTAAATACAGAACCACCACCCCACAAACAAGTTTTGTAAATAGCGGCAGATCAGTTGCTCTTGTTTGTAGTTGGGTTCTTTAAGGAAGATGAAATAAACACAACAGCCAACTCGGCTAGCGTAGCACAATATGTAGCGTATTGGCTCTGCAACTCCGAGCTCCCGGGTTCAAAGCCTGGGAGAAGTGGTTATGAAAAATAAATTTAATTCATTTAATAAAAAATAAGTCTGATGAGGAAATGTGGTGATTTCCGAAATAGAACTATAACTTCTACCATTAAAAACTGTTGTTGTTTTTTCACAAAAATCTTCCATAAACTGGCCTTGAGCTTAATAAAATTGTAATTTTTTTTTTGTTAAAATTTCAGAAATCCAAGTTGAAGAAAAGGCCTCTATAAAACAATTATTATGATTAAAAATTTATTATAATTGCCTGTAAATACTTATTTTTTACACATCCAACAGACGACTCGATGCATTTTCTTTATACCACACCGCTTCTTAAAAGTATGGAGGATTGGCTCGACTCACAGGACATTGATCTTCTTACCACCGGCGTGCTTGCTCTCGGCAATTTCGCACGCACCGACAGTCATTGCATTTACATGGTAGAAAATAAGGTTATGAACAAATTACTCGATGTGTTGGCCAAGAACAATGGCGTCAAAGATGATGTTCGCCTGCAGCACGCCCTGTTGAGTGCGCTGCGCAATCTCGTCATACCCAAACCGAACAAAAATGCTGTCATACAAGCTGGACTTGTTGAGACTATATTGCCGATGTTGGAGATACATCAACCGCCTGTAGTATTCAAGCTGCTAGGCACTTTGCGTATGACAGTGGATGGTCAAGGTATGAATTAAAATTCTTCGATTATTAATAATTATTTATGCATATTTTTTTTTTATACCACTTACATGTGTAGAAAAGCTCGCATTGGAATTGCTGCGCAATAAGACGCTTATGGAGCAACTTGTGCACTGGAGCAAATCTTCGGATTATGCTGGCGTCACAGGCGAATCTCTGCGGCTAATGGCTTGGCTCATCAAACACGCTTATTTGGGTCGAATTGCCTATGCGCTGCCACGCAAAGGTGACGCACCCGTTGAACAATTCGCCGACAAACTGCCACCAGAGGACTACGATCGCAGCAGCCTTAAGGCATTTATTGCCAATGAGGGCACCGTAGAGGCTATGATAAACATGTTGACATCCCAACATTTAGTCATGCAAAATGAAGCTCTAATTGCCTTATGTATATTATCTGTGGTCTATCTAACGAATAGCAGTGCTGCTAAAGAGGATGACGTCAATTTGGAAGATATATTCATTAAATATGAAGTTGGCAAAAAAATAGCTGAACTAATACGCAAATCATCGGATACAATGACCAAGGAGATTGTGGAAAATCTGCAAAATTTCAATAATCTGCTACGTATCTCTGGCAAGTTAGTGGCGCATCTAGAGGAGAATAATATAAATGAGTTGCTTAAGTCTATACCGATACTAACCGAGTATTGTACACTCTAAAAGGATGCGTTACATGCGGACACCGCGAGGGGGTGGTGGGCTTGCTAGTTAGGGAACTGGCAGAACACATTTTGATAGCGGCAGTTTAGAGGTAGGCAGGCAGGCGTATCGATGGCGAGATAAATTTTACTTAGGGAAAAGTGTTGGCAAAAATTAAAATTGTTGAAATTGTTAAAAAAACGCAAAATTAATATATAATACAGATTTTTAATTTTCATTAACTTTAAAACATACATACTACATACATACATACATAAATACATTTAAATATACATATTTTGGCACTAAGCAGTAACCAAGCAAGGTGTTGTAAGTGCATAAGGCGGATAATGTATTGCGGCGATCGATAATTACGTGCGCGTTTTAGCATTTTATGCATATTTTTTTAGTGTTGTGACCATATACTAACATACAAACATGCATACATGCATACATATACATATACTCACAAAAATATTTAGATTCATTAAAAATTATGGTGCAAGCAGTGCGGGGTCGAATGGTTGTAAAAATAAAATAAACCTTCGTGAACTTCACATTCATTTACAATACTTCCCACCATGTTGGTTTCGTACGATTCGAAAATCTTTTAATAACGTTTTTCTCGGGTGTACGTTTGTTGTCAGTTTGTTATTTCAATACTGTTATCAAAACAATACAAAAAGTTTAATGTACAACTAGTATCCCTTGTATATGTGGAGGCGAATTTCAGAGTACATAACTTGCCATGATAAAAATAATTCATTAAAATTATTTTATTCGAAGGCAATATCAAACTGCCAAAAACTCTTCATGCAAAAACAATATACATATGAGGAGAAAGAGGAAGTTTATTCTTAACTATTAAGGTTGGCCAAAATTTCTGTAACGAAGAACGATAAAGAAAGCTAGTACATGTATACATATGTATGTATATCACTAATTTACTTTTCGAGTGGCATAAGCCAAAATTGTAAAAAACAAGTTTATGGAAATTACCATTTGATTGCCAAACAAAATTTTACAAGGGATAACGGAAACTCGTTAAAAATTAAATCGTTAACGTCGTGCCGGTATACTCATGCATAAACGATATTTACCCTAACTTTTATTTCACTGATCTGCATCAGACGATACTGATAAAAAAATAAAACTGACCGTCACCTGCACCACCGAAAATTACTTTAAAATTAATAAACAGTGAGTTTTATTTAATATATGTATTTACAAGCATGCATGACAAAATTTTAAAATTTAATGTCGCACATTAGTTTTTTAAGTAAAAATTATGTAATAATAATGTTGATAGGTCGTAGTATAGTTGCACATGCACTAGAACAACGATTTGCAATCAGACTTGTAGTTTTTAGTTATAGTATTTACATATGTATAAACAAAATCTAAAATAAAATATGATAAAAATATAATATAGCAAAAAGGTATCATGCAATTTCAGACCTCAATAAATCAGTAATAAATTTTAATTTTCACAGTAGACAGTTTTACTACGGAGTTCGCATAAAAATTTGTATCTAAAAACATTTTCTTAAGCAAATCTTAATTCAATCATTAAAGAAACATTGTTAAATTAGATTTAATACCATAAGTTTAAACAATTTCAGTCAAAAGGAAATTTTTAAAAACATACGTAAATTTATACTACATATTAAATATAAAGCCGACTAAAAAATATTCATTCAATTCGTGTATCGAATTGCATGAAACAAAACTGTACTAACAATCTAATGAATCGAATTATGGTGTAAACAATTCGAACGCAAAAAGTATTTCATTCCTAACGTCGCTTCCAAAATTATTTTTTTAATTATTTTTTTTTTGTATTTAAATATATTTTAATTTCAATTTCAATTGTTATTACTTTTTATACTTCAACTTATAGTAGAAACAACTGCGCACATATACACATCTACATTCAGTAGTTTTGAAAAGTATTAATTAGTTATTATAATATTGTAACAAAAACAAATTATTCATAAATAAATTGAACATGAAGGCACACAAAATGATGGCAAAATATATAACCTCACTTTGAACACTTCCATAAAAATAACGCCCAGTAAACAATTAAAAAGGAAAATATGCACCATAAATAATAGTGATGTTATTTAAAAAACGTTCATCCATACACACTAATAACTTTAAAAAAAATATTTAAAATTAAACAAAGCGTTATTAGCAAAGTTGTATGAAAGATATACATATAAATCAATTTGCAACTGTGAAACATTAAACTCCAATTTGAAAACAATCAGCACAGAAAATAACGAAGGATGAATGGTTAAAAATATTTTACAAATAAATTTTAAAATTGCACCTTTTGATTAACTATTGCATATAACTGGAAATAAATACTTAGAAATATTTATTTTTCATTGTGGTACACCATGCATGATAGTTATATTAAATAACGTATTTAAACCAGTTAAAAGCATTTACACATTTACAAGCATTATTATACACACACAAGTAATTAAATGTAATTCAAATAAAATTTGAAAATATTTAAATTTACTTATTTTAAGTGAAAAAGATTATACAATAAAACATAAAAGTAGATTAAGCAAAAAAAATTGTTTGAAACTGCTCTAACATCACAATAAATTACCAGAAAATTCCAAAAACCAAATCGATGATGGTAGAATATCCGATTTTTTCTTTTATTTGCGGTGGGCTAAGGATTTTTAAGAATTTAATTTGTACACATATATATACATACATGTGTATATGTATGTATTTATATGTACATACAAGTATGTTGTTGTTGTTGTTGTAGCGGCTAGCTACACCCCACAGGGTTGGCGGGCTCCCTCATTCATTATCGTCAAGCTCAACTAACGAGCCGTTTCAACAGGGTCGGACCATAGGGAGAGGGGTGTTAGTTGAGTGGGTTTGGCCGGGCATGTGAATAGGTGGTTGGTGTTGTGCGGAGACTCTCCACATGCCGAGCAAGTGTTGGGGGTGTCGGGGTTGATCCTGCTACATTATCCAGATCAGAGTTGAGCCAGAGTAACGCGCGTCTCCCGAGGCAGCTATAGGTGGTGGTTGGACTCCCAGGACTGCATTCACAGGGCGGGTGTCGATAAATTTGGATACCGACTCCCTGTGAATGTCGCCTAGAGATTGTCGGTACGTCCTTGGGTCCAGCGGTAAGCGTACGTAAGTCTGGACCTCGTCCGTCAGTCGTGAGAGGTGTCCCCTAATGTGCCTGGGTGTAGGCTCCAGTGCGTGCAAGTCTCTATTAGGGTTCCCCAGACGGTGGCACCCCAACATAAACTGCTTTGTGAGCATTAAATTGTGCTCCTGCACTGGGAGCACGTTACCCTCATATATAGAGGTATAGGTGATCCCCAGGCGTAATCAGGAAACATCCCGACAATGTCCTGAGTGCGCCGGTTTTGACAGGTATCCAGTATTGACCACTGAGTCCTGCTAGTTCCAGGCGACCATATTGGCGCAGCATAATTTAAAACCGACCGGCCAATCGCCTTGTATGTTGCCAACAACGTTTCTTCGTCTTTGCCCCAAGTGTTGCCGGCGAGCGACTTGAGGACTTTGTTGCGGCTCTGTACCTTATTGACTATTGCGGTTGTATGCGCTGAGAAGGAGACCAGGCTGTCAAGGGTGACTCCCAGGATCTTCGGGTGGTTAACCGTCGGAGGCCTTCGACAAGTCCAAGCCACGAGGACGGTTCTCTCACAGGGGCGGCTGCCGTTGAGACCACGATTAACCTGCGTGTTTATGGCGTTAAGTGCCGTCGTAGTGCTATGCACTTTCCGGAAGCCGTGTTGATGCTTCGCCGGGCTGAGGTAGTGGTTGAAATTTGTTGTTTTTTCACAAAAATCTTCCATAAACTGGCCTTGAGCTCAATAAAAATTGTAAAATTAACATTTACTAGGCCAACAGAAAAATGAACAAACATTTGCATACAAGGATGAGCACGCCTTCAAAATGCATTCTAATATAAAGTAAATTACTTGAATACAGAATATGCAAATAAAACACAAACAACAACCACACAAACAAGTTAAATAGCGGCAGATCGTTTGCTCTTGTTTGTAGTTGGTTTGTTTAAGGAAGATGAAATAAACACAACAGCCAACTCGGCTAGCGTAGCACAATATGTAGCGTATTGGCTCTGCAACTCCGAGCTCCCGGGTTCAAAGCCTGGGAGAAGCGGTTATGAAAAATAAATTTAATTCATTTAATAAAAAGAAATCTGATGAGGAAATGTGGTGATTTCCGAAATAGTACTATAACTTCTACCATTAAAAACTGTTGTTGTTTTTTCACAAAAATCTTCCATAAACTGGCCTTGAGCTCAATAAAAATTGTAAAATGAATATAAAATAAATTTAAAAATAAAAATTCTCAGCAAAATTATGTACAAATAATGCGTCCGAAAATTGTATAAGAACTGATAAAAAAGATAAAAATTTATTAAGAAGTTTTGTATACATACATAGTTTTTTTTTTTGATGCAAAAAACATTTTTTTTCAATTTTGGGCAAAGCTATAAATTATTCCCTATCGCACTCGTCATGATATACATATACATACATACATATTAGGGATGTCAATTTTGGTCATTTTGTTGATCCCGGGATTTTCGAGATTTAAAAACGAAATCCCGGGATCCCGAATTTCACGAAGTTTTGATTCTTTTTTTTTAATTTGCCAAAAAATGTAACACATCTGTAATCGATTTATTATAGAAGTATAAAAAATAACATTAAAATAAAGAAGAACGATTTGTTGTAAATCATGTATGTATTTATTGGTATTTTCAAGAAAAAAGAAAATAAACGTCAAATTTGACACAGATACAAAATAATTTATACTTCAAGTACAAATGTACATATTTGGTACAGAAGAAGCACTGTTGCGCCTCAACACTTCTTGGTTGGATTTTCGACAATAAGTTAAATGAGCCTTTATCGCCTCATTACAAAAACTATCAATTTCTTTTACCAAGCCTTCTGATAAATTGTATGCCTTTCTTGATAAATTTTTTCTTGAACTTGATGCAATTTACCTTTCAGACTTTAGTCTTATCCAGTTCAAGCACCTCGTTGTTAGTTTTATCAACATCGCTCTTTTTATACTCGAGTGGGATATTCTTCAGCTCATTTATAATGGCAAGAACAAAACAAAGCCTTATGGGAGTTAACAAGCTGTGTTATTTGTCGATTGTGAACTCTCTAAAGGCTTTGTTTTACCCTTGAAAGGGGAATTTTTAAGAATGATACACAAAAAAAATAAATGGCTATCAAATTCTTTGTTTTCTACCATTCCGAGATTTGAATAGACTTATCCAGGGATATTCGGGAGCTAAAAAAGGACGACATCCCGGGATTGAAATGCCTAATACATACATATGGGTAAGTCCCAAATAAGGTCTACCGCGAACGGAAAATTCAAAGTGGTCAGAGTTTGTTTTTATTATATTTCAGCATAAGTTAAATATGTATATGATATGGATATAAAATTGTTTATAGTTTTCTCTAATTATAGACCGATAAATAGGACTTCAAAAAAAGGCTTTTTCGGTTTTTTCATTTGCCTCTTTTGCAAACAAAATATAACATATTTTCTTTTTGTATTGAGCCTGTTTTAACTGGATCCATATAATATCTGTAATTCCGATATTTGTAGCCTCTTATATAACATTGAAAAAAACTCTAAGAAACTTTGGAAAATGAAGATTTTCTGATTCGATCTTACCCTTATCCTTGTGTCGCGTCCGTTACCAAAAAACTACACAAGTTGTTCCTATAAGCAAACATGTCCTCCAACCAAAAAAAATTTTTTTGCAGTTAAGTAGGCATATGTACAACTTTCAAAAATTAAATAATTTTTTACCGAACTGTTGAATAAAATATTTTATGGGTGATTAAAATTTGTCGCGTCCGCAACCGTGAGTACAAAAATTCATTTAAACAATAATACATATGTGTATATTAACATTTTTGTTTATAGAAAAAAAGTACAGAAAAAATTAAGAAGTGGCGGGAAAAGATGTACATACATTACTTTTAAGTCTCTTTATAACTTTGTTGCACTTGAAATGTAATTTTTGTTTATTCTCATGAGAATTTCATTAAAAAACTAAAACAGACCTATTTACTGTATACTACTCATTGAGGTGGTCCCCATGTAATATAGTATGTAGAGTGCTGGTTCAAGTCACGGGAGAAATAACATCAAAATTACTAAGAAAACTTTTCTGAAGGGAATCGCTACTCGGCAGTTTATTGCCAAACCCTTTTTAGTGCACCTTTGGAAGCTGGTAAACAAAAATTCATTTGGCTTATCGGATGCCGTTTGGAGTCGGCATGAAGCTTATATGTATGTAGGTTCGCCATTTAAAAAAGTATCAGACTGCAAATTTGAGAAAAAACTCGGCATAAATCTCCTCGGAAATGATATACTTTATACAATTTATTATGTATTATTATTATTATTATTCATTGGTAAAAATTTGTCGCGTCCGCAGCCATACTTTATCTCGTACCCAACTTTTTATAAAGATATTTTAACTTTCGTAAATCTACAAACGGGGGGCCTTATTTGACCTTACATCACTCATTTAAAAAACATATATGTACATACATATTATCCTCTAATTTTCGCTAAGTTTTACATACTTTCGCAAGCATTAAAAAAATTCTTCCGTTTCACGTCGCGTCCGAACCAACTTATATATTGATATATATAAGGATTTAAATCCTTAAAGTCCCCAAAAAATACATGTAGCGAAGCACCCCGGCAGTGCTTTGTAATTATTATAATATGGATTGTGTTCGCTTCTTTTTCCTGCCTTTTAACAAGAGTTAAACACGTGCGAATGTCGCTTCCGTAACCCAGGACTTACCCATATGTATATGGCAAGAATGATAATTTATCATTCTTGTGTACATAGTACAAATATGTACTCGTAGACTGTAAAATGATCATCTGTTTTGTGTAAAATCAAATGATTCCAAACACATTTGATGCATACTTCAAAAATTAATCCTTTTTAATAACGTATGACATACCAGAGTGCTATACCCGAGATTTCAGGTAAATTTTCTTTGAGATTTTTACGACCTGCAGGTGCCACTTACTCAGTGTAGTACCAACAGTATCACGCTAAAAATACTTGAAATAATTGCGTGAATTGCAGTTTTGGATAGTCGTGTCTTGTAGGGTTATTTCTCTCTCTAAAAATGGTATTTCTGTGTAGCAATATGGCAACACAAAAGCCACGTAGCTCAATAGCTGATTGCTTTTCCATCTTCCCGAACATCGAACATGTTGTATGTGGTGAGATCCTCTACCTCGTATGGTGAAAATCTCTGACCAAGAGACAATACTCGTTCTGCGTCATTGAAAGCAATATATGTTGTGCGTAAACTCTGCATGAGCGGAATTTTTGGCGTATGGTGCATTAACGAACACAAATTTAATTCATGATAACAGAACCGAATATTGTGCTTTGTGAAACAAAACATTTTGCCTTCGTGGTGAGATCCCGAAAATCATAGAATTCATCGCTGGGTGGTGGTGAGATCCACTCTGACAATTGGTACCTTCACTTCTGATGTGTCATTAAAATTGTCGGGCTAGGGCTAAAATTGTGGTGGCAGTAAATTAAATTTTCCGATTGAATAGAATTCGAAAAACTCCAAAAATTTGCATTACAGTGCATTATAAAGAAAAAATATTATATGCTGGAATAGCTATAAGCAACGTTTGTGTTCGTGTACTGATTTCTTGAGTTTGCCTGTGCCCGTAAAGGTGGTGAAAAAATCGCGAAAAAAGTGTAAGTGGCTCGAATCTTGGGAAATTTGCTTGAAATATAGTGGCGAAAAATTTGTGCAAAACTTTGATAAGTAAGTGCAAACTAAGAAAATGTGCTGTATGTAAGATAATTGTGAACAATTTATGAGAAAAAGCAATGGAAAGTCTGAAGCGTATTTGAGTACTACGCCCAAATATACTTGCACTGGAAGCGCTGATTGCAAGTCGTAGCAAACATCGGTCTGAGGAACAAAGTCTAATTTTTAACTTCATCCTTGCGAAAGAAAATTTACTACAATTACATACATATATGTATGTATGTATATATCTATGTATATACATAGTATGTATTTTTGTATGTAATTTTATATTGAAAGCTTTTTGGAGTCAGTGCAATGTCCTCGTTGATTGCTACTACTTATCTGCATACATATTTGGGAGTCGGTGATTTTGCATTTTTTTGCAGAGATAAATCGACAGAAGGAACGTGCAATTAGATTTAAACATACATATATGTACATAGTATATACAAATGTATATATGTATATATGTATGTAAATACCAAGCAAAAAGCAGCTGTCAAAAACGTCGAGCGGGCGCCCACTGGTATGCAGATTGTTTCCAATCCAAGAACGTTATTGTAATACGTCATAATTGAGTGTGACGCCGTC